>CM052552.1:21259007-21344263 GCA_028533065.1 Trachops cirrhosus
TTTTATCTGGAGACCTCCAAGCTTGGGTGCCTCTTAGCTATTCTGGACTGAACGCTGGGCTGGTATTCTATCTGGGGAAACCCTGATCCTGGAGGTAATAGTTCTCAGGATCAGGGCAGGGCAGATCAGCTTTTCCTAGCAAGTGTGGAGAGCCTCTCTTATTATCCAGAAAGGCCAAATTTCAGTGCTCCTGAGGGCTTGGAATGGGAAACGGGAAGGCCCAGGTCCCTGGTGCCAGGGAGAAAGAAGGGAACTCTGTAAGGGCTTATGCTTTCTCCTAAAGGAGGCCAGCACCCAGTTTGTGAATGGCGGGGGGCGGGCAGTGAATAGGAGTCATCAGACTGGATTTGTCTGATTGTTACATACACAGCTGACTGGTCCCTATTCCATCATGTTCAGCATATACCCTCATGGTCTTTACAAAGGAGACCACCCTTCAGCAGGTAGAGGGCCCATCCTCCACATGCAATCTAGCTCTCACTTCACCTCGCCTAGCCAGGGATTCCTTTAGCAAGCCCTTCCCTCTAATCAGAAATCCCTCCCAACATATTTATTTCTAAACACACTCTCATTTCTCAAATTGAAAAGGGAGAAAGGAACCTTTTGTCCCTATTTGTCCCTCCTGTTCTACTCCACTTCCTTTCCCCTTTACAGTGAAATGTCTCAAAACAGTTGTCTGCACTATGCTGTGTCTAATTCAGCTCCAATTTCTCCTGCAAACCTTTTCCATCAAACCCTTTCAATCCCCTCCACAAGCACCATCTCAAACTAAACCACCATCAGTTTTTTTAAAAGATTTTATTTATTTTTAGAGGGGAAGGTAGGCAGAAAGAGAGGGAGAGAAACATCGATGTGTGAAAGAAACATTAATGGTCTGTCTATCCCACGAGCCCCTCCAGGGACCCAACCAGCAACCCAGGCATGCAACCCCACCAGGAATTGAACTGGTGACCCTTTGCTTTGCAGAACGATGCCAAACCAACTGATTCACACCATCAGTTTTGACAAGGACTATTGGGAAAACCGAACTAGCTCTTTGATTTTCAGTCTCCTCTGATCCTTTCTTTACAAGGTAGTCCAGGTGGTCTTTCCAAAATATGTCAGACCTGGAATACTACTCAGCAATAATAATAATTTAAAAAAGAAGCTAAGTGGGGAAAACAGCCAATTCCAAAAAGTTACATACTGTATGATTTATTTGCATAACATTCTTAAAATGACAAAATTGCAGAAATGGAGGACAGATTAATGGTCACCAATGGCAGGGGACCTGAGGGGACTGGGGAGGTGGCTGTGGCTATACAAGAGCAACAGGAAGGATCCTTATAATGATGGAACTATTTTATATCTTGACTGTGGTGGTGGATACATGAGCCTACATGTGATAAAATTGTACAGAACTAAATACATACACAAGTACAAGGGAATCCAGGGAAATCTAAGTAAGAGTGGTAGATTGTACTAATGTCAATATTCTGCTTGTGGTCTTGTATTATAGTATTGCATTGGGAGGAAAGGTTAAGGGTTATAGGACTTCTGTTTTATTTCTTACAAAAGCTTGTGTGTCTACAATTATGAAAAAAAAAGAAGAAAAAGAAATATAAATCAGATGTCTTGCCCCAGGGTAAAGCCAATCATCCAATGGCCTCTCATTTATTTTGGAATAAAAGGTCTGTCCATTGACTAGGATGCAGTTCATGATCTGGTCCCTGTCAACGTCCAACATTTTATTATGCTACACTCTCCAGCTCTTCTGGTGCCCATCAGAATCACCACCTTAGTTCCAAGGCATCAAGATTTTCCTCCTTTCTGGCTTTCTTACACCTGCTCCCTATCTCTGAACGCTTTTCCCTGGCTCTTCTATGGTTGCTCCTTTCATAACTTGCAGGGCTCAGCTTAAATCCCACGTGCTCCTTCCCAACCACACAATTTGCACCCTCTTCTTTTCCTGCACGGATCTTATCCTAGGTTTGATTATTTTCTAACTTCTTTATCATCTGTCTCCCCAACTGGATTGCAAGATCCCAGGGCAGGGTAGAGAGTGTTTTGCAGGACTCTGCACTTCTTATTAGCGCCTGACACAATGCTTGGCACATGGTGAGGGCTCAGTAAACCGAATGTTCAGTGAATGAATGAGTAGCCACGTGCCGCTAACCATCAGGGTTTTCTGAGTGATATAAAGCAACGTGGATTGTGGCTTTGGACTTACGGATGGGGCTCCTTTCACTACCTCTCCTTCTTGTTACTAAAGAGAAGGGTCGCTGGTGGGTCCCTTGGTGCCACTCCGAACCACGGAGTTCCGCAGTCGGGGCCAAGCGGAGTACATTCCGGATCCGGGAAGCTTTGCAGGGAGTACTCAGGTTAGCGGAGGCCCCTGGCGTGGCCACCTTCTCTGGGCTCTTTGTTACTCCCACCACCCTTGCCTTGGGCAAAGCTGCCTGCAGTGACTCACGACTTCTCACTGGGCTGGGAGGCTGTGGCGCAAGGGAGGAGAGCCCCGGGAGCTCCTAGCCTGCTTTCCTCTCCAGGCCAGGGCTGGCCCTACTGGGAAGCACTCGCCACCACCACCTCCCCGCAGCCACCTTCTCCGCGCGCCTTGCAGGCACGCCGCCGCTGCTCGCGAGACAGGGGCACATGGGCGCGCGGAGTGCGTGGCGCTCCAGCCCCCAGCCCCCTGCCAGACCGGCCCCAACGCGCTCATCCCGCACAGCAGCCCCCACCAGCAGAGTCCTGGCTCGCACGCGCCCCGCCCCAGGCCAGCCGCGTCGGCCCCTGCGCGCGCTCCCTCCCCTCCCCGCCCCCCCAGCGCGCCCCTCCCCTCGCGTCCCTCCCGCGCCCTAAATCTCCCGCCCGGCTGAGGGGGCTCAGTCCGCTGCCACAACCACCGCCGCTGCTGTTGCCGCTGCGCTTCGGTCTCGGTGCAGGTAGCGGCAGCCTCCAGGACAGCTGCGCTGCCGTGCATCGCTAGGCAGTAAGCCCGCTTTCTCTCCGCGTGTGCATGCCGGTCTGCCTCCCGCCCACCGGCCCGCGTCCCCAGGGAGCTGCTGCCCTCTGGCCCCGCCGCAGTCGGTCAGGGCTGCTGGGCCTTCGGGGCCCGCTACCTGCGGCCTCTGCCGGGGGTGGGGACTGGGGACGCCACGGGCTGCAGGCTATGGGACGCCCAAAGGGGGCTCCCCTCTGGTGCCCGCTTAGGCCTCCCCTGGGCTTTCGCCAAGGTGATGGGAGGTGGGGATGGGAGCGACTGGGCAGGGAGCGGGATAAGGTGGGGGAGCGGACTCTCCACGCTCTCCTCTGCGGAATGGTGGGGAGGACGGAGGGAGGGAAGGGGGCTCTTGGTTTTCTCACCCAGGCTATCGGGCAGTTGGGGTGGGGCGAAGTGGGGCACCTCTTGGTTTTCTCAGTTTTCTCAACAAGGATAGCTAGCAGGTTTTGTGTGAAGCGGGAGAAGATGAAGTGGGGGGCTCCCCTTGGTTTTCTTATTAAGGATGGTGGGGATTACGGAGGGAGTGAAGGGGGACCTTCCTTAGTTCCCTCTACGAGGATGGTGGGGGTGGGGATGAGGGGGAGTGGAGGTAAGGGGCTTTCCAGGTTTTTCTACGCGGAGATGCTGGGGAGGGGGTGGAGGAGTGGGGGAGTGCAGGGAGAACGAGGAGGGAGGGAGTAGCCTGCTGTGCTTTTAAATGGATTTCTTGGGGGTGAGGTGGGATGGTTGGCGAATTGAGGGGATAGTGGTGAATTTCAGCTCCAGAGTGGAACCTAGAGAAGCTACAGGGAGGTTCTATCACGTGGGTTGATCCTTAGAAGGTAGATTTTTCAAAAACTGCAGGGTGTGACCTTTCCGTCTCAAAAAGCTTGAAATCCCTATAAGGTGCCGTCTGTTCTGGGCTCTGGGAGAGCGCTTTCTGCTTTCGAAGTTTCTCTTTCTCTTCATTCCTCGCGGCCTCTTCTCTTCGTCCAGGACTAGGTAGACTTTTGGAAATCAGCAAAGGAAAACTGTTTGTGGTTCGGGTTTAGTGCTATATTATTTTCTGCATTTGGGACTGCATTTGAGTTTCTCGGGTTTCTTTTGATTCTGCCCTTTACAATAAAAACCCTGTACCAGGGAGACCCTTTGGGAAAAGAAGAGAATACGGTTTATTAAGGGGACTCCTGGTTTGGTTTTTGAATTTCATGAAGGACAAGAGATCCGACGTTGTAGCATTTTGCTTGCCTTTCAGAGGTAGAAATAGAATAAACGTCGTATGTCTTTGCTGGAAGTCCCCTATATTCATTTAAATTATTCCATTGGAGTTATCCGAGCCCCCTTTGATTTGAATTTGGAATAGATCCAGTTTTCCTAATTGGAGCCATCATTTTGTAATTGCCTGTAATTCTTCCCTGGGTTATCAAATCTATGGCAAGCTTATAGAGCAGCAGGAATAATTTTTCCGTTATTTTGATTAAGGCGGTTTTAATGTGTTTTATGTTGTTTCTTGGAAATGTGAACATTTGCAGAATAGCATAAATTTAAATTATGGGCCCCTTGGAATTTTGCAAAGCCTTTCCTTCCCCAGCTCTTCTTCTCCAGGAACAGAACCCTCCCCATTCTTTACACTGAAAAAGCAAGGGCTTCTGGGATGGTAGCGTTGCCTTTGGAAACTCATGCTCTTATTTGCTTAAGAAGAATACATATTAAAGAGGCTAAGGCCTTTAATGTGGTGAGGCTATATACTGCTTTCCCATTTTGGTTACATAAGGTTCCAATCTAGTTTTTACCTTCAGTCTTTAAAAATGCTTATTTAACATTTTTAAGAGCAAATATAATCTTTATGCAACAGGAAATTGGTCAGATAGGCCATGATTTGTACAAACCACCTCCCAATAATTACATAGTCTAATACTACCATATAGGTTCTGTAGCCATATCTTGTTTTGGAAATTCTAAGCTACCATTCCCATATTGGATTTTTGGAGAAGGAAAGCATTTTTTTGTTGTTGGTGGTGGTTTTTTTAACCAAGTGTAGGTTTTTGAGTGAACCATTAAAAAATGTGTGTAAGATTTAAATTGGTAAAGATGTCTCTTGTATGATACCAAAGTATTGGAGCTAATTTAATAAGTATCAAACTAATGAACCACTGAAATAAGATTATGACTTATTTATTGGTAATGCTAACCTGGAAATGTTCAAGTGGGAGTAGAGATTTGGGTCTCAAAGATTAATGAAAATACTAGCATTTAAATAATAATGGCATTTAAATAAATGCTATTATATGTACCATTTCTAATGTTAATGTGATATGCATTCTGTGTATAGGCAACAGGCTAAAAAATAGTACAGTTGAACAACACAGGTTTGAACTTCAGGGTTCCACTTATACAGCAATTTTTTCCCCAAAATATACCTGTACTGTTTTCTGTCTGCCCTTGGGAGTCCGAAGATGTGGAGGGCCGAGTGTATGCATTGATCTGCACCATTTTATACAAGTGACTTGAACAATCGTGGATTCGAGTATCTGTGGGATGTCCTGGAGCCAGTCCTCTGAGGATACCCTGGAACAGCCTTTGGGGAGTCAAAAATTATACATTGATTTTTTTGCCTACAGGATTTAAGTCTGATTGTTTTTTCTTTTATGAATAGAATGTTGAGAGGTAAAATCTTTTACAGAGAGAAGCATGCTGACGGGTGGTGGGCCTCAAGTTTCTGTAGAGAAAAATTGTACATGGAGTGTTTTTTAGAGATTTTTGAGAACCTGTTACTCTGTGGGACTGAAGGGGAAAAGAAAAAGATGACATTTCAGAAATTAACAAATATATGATAAAATATCTTTCAAAATAGCCTTAAAGATTTTGCTTACATCCATTTGAAAACAAATTTGTGTAAGAAATTGCCCCATACTGCTAAAGTCTTGACATTTAAAAAAACAGTTTGTTTAAGGAACGGAAGGTGGTAACCTTCTGAGACTGATCCCTGTTTTCCTGCCCTCCACTTCCTGATTCCCTTCTTCCCCACACCTCTCCCTTTTCCCCTCCCGTGCCAGTAACATTGGCTTTTATGACCTTGTGGGAGTTGAACAAATGTTGGCACTTAGTTGAACTTATCTCTTTGGCTGCTTTCCCCAACTTTTGCCTACAAAATTTTTTTGGTTAATTGAACTTTCCAGTTGTTGGGATTTGGGGTAAAAGGGAGTCATAACTATTTTCTCTTAAAAGAGCTTTTCTTTCAGCTCCTGTTGGATGAGGGCAAAGAAAGTTTTTTTTTTTTTCATCAATGGAGTATCTAATTAAGCAGAAGATAGTACCATTCATTTATTCAACAAACATTTACTGAGCTTTACTGCCTCTGTCAGAGGCGCCGTGCTAGGTGCAGGGGAGCACAGTGGATAAGAAATGGCTTCTGCCTTCTGGTGCAGTTATTAAATCAAAGACAGAAAATGAATTTGTTATGAATAATCAAGAGTTGTACAGAGTCTTTTGGAAATTAACATAGCACTTTATCTACATTAAACCTGCTTTAGTCATGCAATTAGTGGAGTCATTTTTTTTCCCAGAGAATTGTTCACTTGATAAATTTTATCTCACCTCCCCAAATAAGACTTAACTTTTCATCTTGGGTAATAATATGGTTTTTAAGTCATCTTAAGGTATGATTTTTTTTAAAAGCTTTATGTAAAATAAATAAGACATAGCAGAATTCTTGGTATTTAAGTTCAACATTGTGTATCTCTGTATACACTAGTGAGAAGACTGCCAGGCCAGCATTCCTTCCTGTGCCTTAGAGCATCTTCTGACAGCAAGTTGGGCCAAAAAAGGCTCTGTGGTTAACTTTGAGTGATAGATAATAATGGGTGGTGGAGCCCAGAAGAGTGGATCCAGTAAACCTTTGCCGTCCTGCAGGGCTACCTCATGAGAATTTTGAGAATTCCCCTTTTTGGGAATAGTTCTAGACCACTGGTTTCTAACTGGGGCAGTTTCGCCCCCAGAAGACATTGAACAGTGTCCAGAGACATTTTTGGCTGCTACAACTTGGGGCTTGGCATGCCTCTGACAGGCCAAGGATGCTGCTTTAACATTCTGGAGTGCACAGGGCAGGCTCCTCACCCCCCAGCAACAAAGAATGATCTGAACAAAAAAGTAATTAGCGCTGAGGTTGATGTAATTTCCTTTACAAAATGCAATAAAATGTAACTTCAGGAGAGTAGAGAACAATGACAGTGCCTTGATATGACTTAAGTAGTTGGCTGAGCTCACTTTACTAGTCTTAAAAGTGACTGGTTCCCATACATGGACCTGAATCATTAAAAGACCAATAGCAGTTACCATTAATGGTAATTATTGTGTGCCAGGGACTAATATGGTATATTCTCTTCATTTTATAAATGAGGAACCAGGCTCAGAGTGGTAAGTAACTTGCCTTAAGGTCGCACAGCTGGTGATGGTTGAAAGTAAACATCAAAAGATTGTTCACTCCTCAGAAGCTCATGTTTTTAAGCACAATGTCATATTGTGTCCCTTGGGTTGTGCTCTGTTCAAAATCTTAAGAAAATTAAAATTGTTACATGTCCTACATACCATGGAGCTTGCCTGAGAGTAATTAAAACCATGAATTTTAAATTTGATCCTACTTGGAGTAAGTAGCCAGGAGTAAGGGGAGAAGGGCAACCAATATTATTTGAAGGTCTACTATAATTGTAGAAAATACATGGATTTATACCCTTTAAATAATTTTATCCTCATAGCAACTCTGCAAAGTAGTTATGCACATTTCACAGATAAGATTAGTTAAGTAACTTGTTTAAGATTGTATAACTAATAAGCAGCAGAGTTGGGTTTTGAAGTTAAGTCCCATGACTAAGCTGCTGTCCCCTGCTGCTTCATCTAAAGCTTGGGATTGATAGAAGGGGGTGAGTTGAGGAGTGGGCTGCAGAGAGGTGAGTAACTGGTCCTATAAAACAGTAATTGCAGAGATAATGTGTTGTAGGTGCTGGATTAAATTCATGTAGGGAATGAAGAGCTGAGTGCAACATGGAATTTGTTTTGCAGATCTACCCGAAGTAAGCCTGTCACTGTCATTTTGGAGAACTTCATTTTCTGTTACTTGAATTTTTTGAACATGCATTTGGTAACTGTAAAACTGGAAGTTACTGAATTATGTTTGGTTCCTTTCTGCAGTTCACCTTCTATCTTTCCTCAAGCTCTCTCATGTAGAACCTAGTAATGGCAATGTTGGGTTTTGTTGTCTTTTAAACATTTGTTTCTTTTCTACGGATGTTGTTTTGATAAAAAAAAAAGTCATCAAATTCATACTTGTGTTTTTCATATGGGGGGTGTGTTTTGTTTTGACAGCTAATATTTAACTTTAATGTGTTGTATTTTAGAGCATAAAAAGAGGAAAAATAAGAAACAGCCCATTAGCAATTATATTTTGTCTGGCAAGCTTTTGTGTGGGTAGAAGAAGGACCTCATGTTTCATTTCATTAACTTTAAATTGGAAGGGAATTTTAACCATGATTCTCAAGGGCCAGGATGCTGGGGGCGGGGTGGGGGGAAAAATGTTATTTAGATAAAATGAGTTCCATGTAGGACTGTGAACCATAGATTTGGACTGCAATAATAATGTCCTGATTCTGACTATGACAATCAGCCACTTGGGTAATCAACCACTGTGTATAGACACTCATTGTGATACTGTCTGATTTTTGTGCCCCACACCCCAGTGATTTCAGAATAAATTTGAGAGATCTGATCAAACTTGTGAGAATACACTAATCCTTTTGAATATCTAATTTTTTAATGATAAGAATGGTACTTCATTGTGGGGAAATTCAGAAAATAAAGAAAAACCTGAAGAAGAAAATAAACATCTGTTATAATCCACCACCCAGAAATTAGTGACAATGTTTTGTAGTTCTTTTTAAAGTGCAGTGACTTTTTAAAAGGATGAACTCAAGTCCTTTGCAAAATCTCCAAACTGTAAGGGTGGTCTAAGTTATATTTTTTTAACTTTATCAAAATATTTTCTGAATTAGTGTTGTGTCTCTCAATAGAAGTCATGGTCATAGGGAGTGAAGTGAGAGTGCTGCTGGGGAGTTGGAGAACTATCCTGTGGCTTCCTCATGCAGTCTTATCATTTCCTCCTCCAACTTGAGTGATAGAATTTCATTGCTAGAAGGGGCTATCAGTGCTCACCCCCTTCATTTCACAGATGAGGAAAAGGAGGCTAAAATAGGTCAAGCACCTGATCCATGGTCATATAACGTGCTAATGTTGCTGAGTTCCAGTTTGAAGTTGTGTAGATTCTCCATAGTAGGTAAGTTTTTATTTTCTAATTACAGACCTCACAGTCAAGAACTTTTCGTTAGCTTGGCCCTCAAAAGATCAGCTATTACAGTGGAAGTATAATAACTATACTAAAGGATACCAAAACATCTAAGTATTTCCTCATTTCAGAAAATGATCAAAACTGTTGTGAGCAGTACAGGAATTTTTCATATAGTTTGCTTTATTGAAATTGAAAATAAGTAATGGGAAACTTCTTTTGTGCATCTGGCCCTCAGTTTAATTTTCCCTGGCCTGTGTCGGCAAGTACCAACGCGAATCAAACATGCCTATGGTCACAGACATGAAAAACAACTTTATAGGAGTCTTTACACATTGGAAGTCCACAATTAGAGCTATTGTTGCACAAAATTATTATTTTTCCTTTATTAAATGAGATATTTGTTAAAATTGTGGGGAAAAAATTTTAAAAATTGTATATGCTTCCAAATTTAGGTAGGGGGTTAAGAAATTGTAGCAAATGCCGGCAGTGTGGCATCAATAACACACATGTAATTGTTGTTTTAATTTGGCACTATTAAAAAAGTTCTTCAGCCCTGGCTGGCATGGCTCAGTGTATTGAGCATGGGCTGCGAACCAGAGCATCGCAGGTTCGGTTCCCGATAGGGGCACGTGCCTGGGTTGCAGGCCAGCTCCCCAATGGGGACCACATGAAATGCAGCCACACATTGATGTTTCTCTCTCTCTCCTCTCTCCCTTCCCCTCTCTGAAAATAAATAAATAAAATCTTTAAAAGAGCAAGTTTAAAAAAAAAAAAAAAAGTTCTTCAGCCTCCCTTCCCCTCTTTCCCTGCCTTCTATCTCTTTCTGTAAATGTGTGGCTCACTCTCTGTCTTTGTGTCTCCTTTGCCTGTGTGTCTGTCTCACTCTTAGGGTGACATTTTTTGGTGCAGCTGACTCTGTCCACTCTGACTCTTTCCTTGTTCTGGCTCTCAGTGTATCCACATCATCACGATCATCTGCTGCTGGGTCCCTCTTACCCCAGTCACCAGTATTACAATTATCCCAACCTGGACTGGACCAAGTCCTTTTTTCAGCCTAGGATGGGCAGGGAAGCTGCTATCCAGAGCAGGTGTGGGCCTAGAACTAGTGTCACTTGATATAGAAATGCCACTAATAAAAGAGAATAAAACAAAGTATGATCAGAGATGACATAGGTCGCATAAACAGGGTGGGGCAAAAGTAGGTTTACAGGTAGTTGTGAGTATGTGAAACACAGAGTTTGTTTTTGTATTATTATTGACCAATTATTGCATTATTTTCCATAACAACTATAAACCTGTTTTGCTGAACCCTGTACATGTAAACCTGTGAACACAAAATCATCTGTTCTGTACAGTGAGGGCCCCAGGAAATGCTAAAGCTGTGCAAAATAGTGAGTATGGATACCATTGCTAAGGGCTTACTATTTGAACAAAAAAAGAGCACAGGCGTGCTCTTAAGTAGTTTTTGCCCCTGTTTCTCCTTATTGTCTGTTGGTGAGTATGTGCATTGTCAGGAGCAACCAGCTCTTAACAAGCTTCCTGTAGCACACTGTGTGCTGCTTAGAAAATGGGTGTTTCCTTCTGCATTTAAACTTATGAGATTTGCTTATAGTTTATTTTTCAGCTACTATAGGTGGAAAATGCACAGATAGAAAATATATGTGGACTGTTTTTTAATGCATTTAAACCTACAAAAATAAAAGATCAGTATAAGTTTTTGTAGTCAGCTCTTTACTGCTTGCAGAATTTATATTTTATTTACTCACATAAAAACTCTCTGGATCTTATATATATTTCAAGACACAAAATGACCCATGGATGCTCTCATCACAAGAATTTATAGTATCCACAAGGTTTTATGTATACTTTTCAATACTGAGGAAATTATAGCTGAGGATGAAGAGATTTTTTTATCATCAAGGTTGTTTTGACAAGAATGATACAAAACTAAATTTCTATGCTTGATTAATTAATAAGTTTTGTCATTCACTTTCAACTTCAGAGTATGGATAAGGCTGCTTGACTCCTGTCAAGTTTAAAATGTATGATTTATTAGGAAGACATTACACATCATTCTTGCTTGTGAAGCTGATTGTTAGCATCTGCCTACAAACATAATCATCTGGGCTCTCATGTGACCAGGTAAACTAAAGTAACAGGTGCTCCCCCAGGTTTCCTAGAGACTAAACAATACACACAGGGAGATACACATACATGAATTATAAAGTCTCAAAGATTTTATATCACTAAGTCATAGTAGTGGATCTAGATATCTGAGTTAATAAAATTTTGTGTTTCAACATTTTCTAAGAAGTACCCTGTAAAGAAATTGTACTTTTAAATACTTGAAATGATAAAGCCCTGAGCCTTCTGGAAGCTAAGGAGAAACTAAGTTCCTGTTAAAGATTCTACATCTCTAGATGGCAGAGTCAATTCAAATTTTCAGATCCTAGGACCATTCCCTTCCACAGGAAGCTCTGCCTCGTGTGTGTGTGTGTGTGTGTGTGTGTGTGTGTGTTCAAAATGTTTATAAACTGAAATGGAATATGGTTGTTAGACAACTTGTAGTATTATTAAAAGTCTCATGAGTTTCAAAGTCAAAAACAAAAGTGATGGTGATCACGAATTTAGGATTTGATGTTGGAATATTCTTTCAATGCTGGTTGCGGGTAAACAGCAATTCTTCGTTTCATGAGTGGACCCTGGGACTCCGCTAAGCATGTCCACACTGCAACTTGGCTCAAGATTTTTATATGACCTTGCCCTAAAGCTGCCTCACTAATGGGTACCCTAAAAGCAGAGGGGTTAATATTTAGAAGTATTATACTCAACCAGCTCGAGAAATAAACATGTAAGTGAAAGGGTAGAAAAATGTGCCTTAAAAGAGGCAGAGCTTCAGTAAGCACTACGCTGTACACCTGAAGCTCTGCCTCTTTTTAAGGAAGGAACTGGGGAGGAATTTTCCATATAGTAAGCATACCTAACCACACTAAGGAAAGAAACCAAGCAGCTAAACTAATAGCTGGTGAAAATTTGTGCTTGCATCTATAGCAGTGATTTTCAACCTTCCTTCCTCTCATGGTGCACATAAACTAATTACTAAAATTCTGCGGTGAGCCAAAAAATAGTTTTTTGCTGATCTGACAGAAATAAGTATAATTTTGATTCATTCACACCGGATAGCTATTGTTATGTTGCCTGTTGTCAGTTTTTTATGGGATAGCGTAAGGGAAAGGAGGTCAGTGCCCCTGACTAATAATCAGGTATTGCATGTTTAAAAAATTCTTGCGTCAAAGCAGTTGAAAATCGCTGATAAGCAGTTGACCCTTGTTAGAGCCACTTTTTAGATATCCACTTTCCCTACTTTATTAAGGAATAATTAACAAATATAATTGTATATATTTAAAGGGTACAGCATGAGAATTTGATATACATATACATTGTGGAATGTTAATATCGACTTTATTATCATTTACATCCAACATAAATTGCATTTACTTAAAGCATATATTTTGATGAATTTTAGCAGATGTATATACACCCCATGAAACCATTGCCACAATCAGAATGTAGAATATTTTTATCATTCCTGCAAAAGTTTCCTCAGGCCCCTCGGTACATTCTTCCCTCTGCTCATGTCCTCAGGCAACCACTGAGCTGCCCTTATGTGAGAGGCACTTTCTTTAAAAAAAAATTTAGAGAGTGGAGAAGGGAAACAGAAAGAGGAGAAAAATAGTTACTGGCTGCTGCTCACACTTGCCCCAGCCAGAGGCCAAACCCACAACCCACGCATGTGCCCTAACCAGGAATCGAACTGGGGACCTTTTCGATTTGCAGGACGACGCCCAACCAATTGAGCCACACTACTCTGGGCATGAGAGCCCCTTTTAAAACTTAGATTTAAAAATGTGTGGATCCTTTTCTACCCAAAGACCACATACATATATCCAAGATGCAATTTTCTCTCTGTTTAAAATAATGCTATCCCAATTGTCTAAAGATGAATACTTAAGAAATTTGCCTGCAAGTAAACTACAGCATCCTTATCAAGTAGCCTCATTACATACTTGGATTAAAGGAAAATTATAGCCAAGACAGAAACAGTTCTGATAAAATAGAAAAGTGGTATATGTTTTTCCAAAGTAGTTATAGTGAGATGTATAATTAATTCCTCAAGAACAGGACAAATAGAATAATTTGAATTTTATTTCATGTTTATTTGTAAAGTAAAAATGCAATATATATCAGAACCTCCAGCTAATGTATGTATATTCTTACACAGGAATAATCCTATCCCTTGAGCTTTCCAAAAGATTTGAAACAGATTCAAGGAGAATTTTCTGTGCATTGGTGGTACCATCTTTATATACTTACATAAAAAGCAACCTTTTAATGTGTTCAACATTCATTTCCCATGATATATTCCATCGAACAAACAATTATTAGCCAATTTAAGGGCCATACTGTTGAGATGTGATATGTCCCTTCCTCACTCGCTCTCAAAAAAATTCATGTCACTGTGCTTTTATGTTCAGCTAGCTCTCTGTTCCACTGCTATTGCTGTGTCCTGCATGCAGTCCCCACTTGCCACTCCTGACTTCCACTGTCTTCCTTCCCCAATTTTCTTCCTCATCTTTTCTGTCTCCCCATACAACTTCTTACACTGCTGTGTTTTCTTATGATACAGCTGTTTATTTGGGGAAAGAAGTTGTAAAAGCCCTTTTATAAAATCATTTTAAAACAAAGGTTTACAAAAGCAGAAAATACACAGGAAGAGAATAACTTGCTTCATACGTCCCCACAAAGAGGGAAAAAAAGTAATGGGGAAAATGCCAACATGCTCAACAACAAGGACTCTTTTTCTTTCCTTTTTTAAATCACAAAATACAAGCAAAGGATGCACACACATACTTAAAACAGAGCTCAGGAACAGACACACAGTCCTGGCAACCCTTCAACAAAAGAAAGCCGAACTTTGTTCTTTGTCTGTACAGGTTCATACAGAGACTAGGATATGTAAAAATTAAGTATCATAAAAGATCATCACACAAATGTACCAATGCATGTAGCATCTATAATTCATGAACCTGGTCAACAAAATGATGTTCACTTCAACCCCATTCATTTACATTTAAAAAATCTTTTAATAACACAGCTGTTTTTTATAAACATCTCCAGACTAAGTCAACAGACTAACTTCCCCATGTCAGATATCGTACTGGAGGCATTTTCTTTTTGTTTTGTGGTCCAATAATTTCTTCAGACTCCTTTCGGGTTGGGAGCCAGGCTGGAGGTTTGAGAGTTGTGAATGGTTGGTTTTTGATTATCAAAGTCAAATATGTTTGCAGGGCTATGTTAAACATAATCTTTGAAACCATGAATCATTAAAAAGAAATGAATGATTTATATTATAATATCCCTACGAAAGTTCCTTTTACAAAGCTAAAGCAATAAAAATTTCCTTGAGGTAAGGTGATTTATTGCTCCTCAGGATGAACTGTAAAGGATTTTTAAAATCTTCAACATTTGTCAAAATCTATGGAATGCACTACACAAAGAATGAATGCTAATGTAAACTTTGGACTTCAGTTAATAATAGTGTATCAGTATTGGCTTATCAGCTGTGACAAATATACTACAGTAATACCAAGATGTTAATAATAGAGGAAACTGGGAGGGGTATTGAATATATGGAAACTATTTTCCACTCAGTTTTTCTGTAATCCTGAATCCTCTAAAAAATACATTAAATTAAAAAAAAAACTTTTGTACATTGTGATTCAGGAATACAAAGGATATGTCAGGCACTTTTTATTATTAACTTGTAGATGAAAGTGCAATGTCTGTTTTTAAGTACTAGTAAAATAAGAGAAGTGCTTCTTGCCCTGGCTGGCGTGGCTCAGTGGATTGAGCACCGGCCTGTGAACCACATGGTCACTGGTTTGAGTCCCAGTCAGGGCACGTGCTTGGATTGTGTGGGCCGGGTCCCTGGTGCAGGGTGCACAGCAGGCAACCACACATTGATGTTTCTCTCCCTCTCTTTCTCTCTCCCTTCCTCTCTCTAAAAAAAGTAAAATCTTTAAAAAGAGAGAGAGAAGTGCTTCTTGAATGACATAACTTTGTGTCATGGTTCCCCAGAAAAGTGAAAGTGTGAGCTTCTGAGAGGGCTGCCCAGTACTGCTAACCACCATCTGGTTGCACAGTAGTTACTGGGCAGGTCATTGTGAGTATTGGGTTGGGACTTTGCCACCACTGGGGCATTGTGCCATCTTTGCAATGGTGTGGATCTCCAGATTTGATAAATCCCCTGCCCTAGAGCCCAGTAAGCCTCTTTACCCTTGCATTTGTTGGTGTCACTAGCAACAGTGACAGTTGGTGAGCTCATGCCAACTCTTTGAGCCAATATCCAGGTCAGAGTTTGATTGCTTTGGGCCAAAGGCTATTGTGGGGCTTGTAGAAGCATTGACCTCTAACACCAGAGCCTCCATGCAGTTACTCAGTGTGGCCAGCTCTGCACTAAACCTGTGTGAAAAGATTAACTTTGTAAAGGTCTTACTGTAAATTTTTTTTTGTATTGGAGCTGGGTGATTATTATGAGCAACTATAAGTATGTGTTACTTTCTTGAGTGAGTCAGCTAGGAAACAACATTCCATGGTAGGCAGTAGTAGGCGGTGGGTGAAGGTTGGGAGATTGGGTCTGAGAAGGACATTGAGACTGAGGGACATAAGAAACATTATGGTGATGTTAAACTTATTGGCAGAGAAAAAACTGACAAGGCATTGAGGATTAGAACATAAAAATGAGGGTGATCACTCAAGGAACAGATATCTAGGCAATATGTTTGTTCATGGAATGTGTCCAACAAGTCTATAATTAGACCTAGGGTTAAAAACTTAGTTTCTGGTTCCCAGTCAGGGCACATGCGTGGGTTGTGGGCCAGGTCCCCAGTAGGGGGCTCGAGAGAGAGGCAACCACACACTGATGTTTCTCTCCCCCTCTTTCTCCCTCCCTTCCCATCTCTCAAAATAAAGAAATAAAATCCTTCAAAAAATAAAAAGTTCATACAGTTACCTGAAAAGATACTAATAAACAGGAGGTGGTTATAGAGTTCATCTATTTACCTTATGAAATTTTATTTTCTGTATCAGAAGTGATTTTTAAGGTATGGATCTCTTATGTATACTCATTGTCATACCTGTTGTTAGACAAACTTTGACATATTTTTTCTTGGCCTCACTGCTTGTGTGATTGACTATACTGTACTTGTGGTCCTATGTCTGTTAGAAGCAGCAGATTTTAATGGGGAAGGAGAAAGAGACAAGACAGGAATAACTTCTCCCTTAAGGTACAATCCATGATGGAGGCTGGAGATTCCACTTCAGTTGCCAAGATCACGGGTTACTTTGTGCCAGTGGTGAACCAAATAGTGGCACAGCCAGCACATTCCTGTGGTCGCCTTCACAATTAATACCAAGTTCTGCAGCTGACTTGTTTATACAGCAATTCCTGTCCATTGTAGTGAGGCAACATTATCACTCTGGTCAGATCATAAGGTATAGATGGGCTTAGTCAGTTGTAGAGGCCTAGCATAGTCATTCTCCCAGTGCTGGAAATAGCTGAAAGGTGTCGGTAGGTGTAATGGCAATAGCATGCATGGCCAGGTGTGTGACAACATCGTCTTGCCCATGGTGCTCACCCAACTGCTTCTCAGAAACCTTTGGCTTCTCTTCAGCCACCTCCCCTTCTCTCCCCTCTTTACTCTTAATTCAGTTACCTGTGGAATTTCTGTTAAGGGACAGCGATGGCCTCAGCACAAAAAAAGTTGGGGGACCATTGGCCTAAGTATTGTAACTACCAAAGCAGCGTACTTTAGACTTCCCTAACTAGCTAGGTTTTCACTGCTGCACTGGTTTGTTAGGTATAAAATGGTTAGGGTATGTTTTAAATCTTGACAGTTCAATTGTGTCACCTCATAAACTTATTCCTTCTGCTTTTAAAACCCCTATAATTCATTTGTTTTTATGTATGTGGTTATTATTGTCCCTATAGCAGATACTGGCAATGTGCATGTTGATGTGAAAGATTTACTCTGTGGCCAATTGATTAGAGCAGAGCTGCCCAACTCCCAGCCTTGTGCCAAACCTAGATTATAAATAAGTATGAGGCTGAGTATTTCGTAAAAGGAAATAAGCAAATGTTTATTGAATGCTTACTCTATGTGCTAGGCACTTTGCTAGGCTTGCTAGATGCTGTGGGGAATATTAAAAACAAAAGTGATCTCTTTAAGCAAGGAACATCCAACCTAATTGGAGAGGCTGTTAGAGACGCATTAAGGATGTGGTGGAAACACTGTTGAACTGAGGGGGAGGAGGAGTAGGGAATTTTGAATCTTAGCCCAAGTTCTGCCAATAACCATCTGATCCTTCGAGCAAATCACTACCCCTTTTGGGGTCTGTTTATAAAAAGGGAATTGGACAATTCTCACTCCCTTCCCCTCGCTCTAAAAATAAATAAATAAAATCTTTTTTAAAAACCACCTTGTAGTACAAGGCAATAATGGCAGGAAGAGATTCCAGAACATGCTACCTTCTCATTTGCTAAGTGAAGTATACATATAATATTACGTGCACATACAATAACTATTATATGTACAGTAAGTCCTCACTTAATGTTAAAAGGTTCTGTGACTTTAAGTGAAACAACATATAACGAAATCAGTTTTACCATGGGCTAATTGATATAAACAAGAGTGAAGTTCCTATGGCGTCTCATCTAATAAAACAATTTTGAGCAAAATGTTAGTTGAAGCCCTGCTGTATACAGTACATATGTTGACACTATATAATTATGTTAATTACAGCTACAGAGCAGCAGTTCTCAAATTGGGGTCCTTGGATCAGCAGCATCAGCCTCACCTGGGAACTTATTAGAAATGCCAATTCATGGGCCCACCCCAGACCTACTGAATCAGAAACACTAGGGGAGGGGCCCAGCAATCTGTGTTAACAACCCCCTTGCCTCCAGGAGATTCTGATGCCCACTAAACTTTGACAACTGTGGGCTATAGGGATTTGGAGTAAGGGGGTGTTAATTTGGAGCCAGCAAGAGGCTGGCTCCCTGCCTCTCAAACTTGGCTGCGCATTAGATTCACATGGGGTAACTTCAGGCACCCAAGACATCGCTAGTTGCTCTAGCTCCCCAGGTACAGGCAATTTGGGAATAGTCAGTTTAGGGGAGGGTGGCATGAGCACCTGTTACTCTGCAGTGGTGACTAACCTCAGGCAGGGAGCCAGCCAAAGCCAGAGCTGAATATGGTAGAAGGTGAAAAGTGGGCTCAGGTCTGACTGGAAGGCCTTGAATTTCATGCTAGAAATGTGGCCCTTAGGTTATGGTGGAGGAAGGTTTTGGGGAAAGGAAGTGGATACTTGCAAGGTTCTAAGTTTGAAAGATTATTCTGGCAGCTATATGAAGGAGGGAGTATGTCCATAATTCAATTTGATGAAGTAGTTTATTTGAGAAGTGATAATGGGCTAAATAAGTGTTGGACAAATGAGATCATAAGGAAGAAAAAGTATGAAAGCTCTTTTGCGGGAGAAATGGACAGGATTTTGTGATGGTTGTGGGAGTGAGGGGAAGTGTTACGATGTCTTTAACTCAGGAGTTCCTCTCAGACTTCTGGGACAACCAGTGCTATCAGAATTGTCACATTTTTACAGCTCTGTACTTATTTTTGTCCCCCCCCCCAATTGCTTTGATTTAGGAGTTCTAATTTGGGGAATGGGTATTCCCCAGTGAGTTACATAAAAATAAAGAGCTGTAGTCACCCAGAAGGTTACTCAGGGTCATCATGGCAAGGGGGCAAAAACCCTGTTTCTCTTAACGAAAGAATGCTTGGAGTTGTGGGAAAGTTGTAAACTTGGCAACGACTAATTCAGACCTATCAGTCAATTAAGTGAATCATTTTTATCATTTGTTTGATTTGGGAGCTGTTGTAATCGTCATTGAAAGGACATCAATCTCTGTATTTTAAAAATAAAACAAAAATACCATTGAACATTAGGGCAAAGGACAAGAATTTCAAGGTTGTACCTTTTGACTTTAGCAAATATTTGCTTCTCCAATTTCCTTGCTGGATTTTGCCCCTTTTTTTGCCATTGTTTTCATTTTTTCCTAATGATGGTAATTTTAATTTCCTCTATTTTGTTATTGACAGCTTTTTAAAGTATTTTAATGTTCTATTATTTTTTACTTTTCTATTTTTCTTTATTCTCATAAAGTTCATTAGGCAGAAATTATGCAACAATATATACAGAAAAATAGTCTTTTAAAAATCCTTTTGACCTCCTTCACCCATTTCTTCTACCCTCCTGTCTGTAGCAACCACCAATCTGTTCTTTGTATATATGTGATTGGTATTTGGTTGTTTTTTGTTTTATTTTAGATTCCACATATAAGAGAGATCATATGATATTTTGTCTTTATCTGACTAGTTTTTCTTAGCATAATATCCTTGAAGTCCCTTTGTGTTGTCGAAAATGGCAAGATTTCACCCTGGCTGGTGTGGCTCAGCAGATTGAGCACAGGTCTGCAAACAAAGGGTCACTGGTTCGATTCCCAGTCAGGGCACATGCCTGGGTTGCGGGCCAGGTACCCAGTTTGGGGCATACAAGAGGCAACTACACATGGATGTTTCTCTCCCTCTCTTTCTCCTTCCCTTCCTCTCTCTAAAAATACATAAATAAAATCTTTAAAAAAACTTTAAAATATGGCAAGATTTCCATTCTTTTTACGGCTGATAATACTCCCTTTTATATCACAACTTTTTAATCTATTTTTTTTATCGATGGGCACTTGGACTGTTTCCAGATCTTAGCCATTATAACTGATGCTGCAATGAATGTAAGGGGTGCATATGTTCTTTTGAATTAGTGTTTTGGGTTTCTTCAGATATATCCCCAGAAATGGAATTCCTGGGTCATAAGGCAGCTCCACTTTCAATTTTTTTGAGGAAACTCCATACTGCTTGCCACAGTGGCTGCACCGATTGGCATTCCCACTAAGCTCATGAAGGTTCCCTTTTCTCCACATTCTTGCCAACACTTGTTTGTTGATTTATTGATGATGGCCATTCTGATAGATATGAGGTGATATCTTATTGTGGTTTTAATTTGTATTTCCCTGATGATTAGAGATGTTGAGCATATTTTCATGTGTCTGTTGGCCATCTATATGTCTTTTTTGGAGAACTATCTCTTCAGACCTTCTGCCCATTTTAAAATCAGATTAGTTTTCTTTTTTTTACCATTACCATTGAGTTGTATGAGTTCTTTATATACAGGGTGGGGTAAAAGTGGATATACAGTTGTGAGTGTACAAAACACAGTTTATTCTTTTATCATTATTTATTAGTTATTGTATTATTTTCTATGCAAAAAACTGTAAAAATACTTTTGCCCAACCCTGTATTATGGATATTAGTTCTTTTGCAGACTTATGATTTTCAAATACTTTCTCCCATTCAGTAGGCTGCCTTTTCTTTTTGTTGGTGGTCTCCTTTGTTGTGCAGAAGCTATTAGTATGATGTAGTCCCTTTTGTTGCAAAAGTATTATCAATGTTTTAATACTCTAGTCAAAAAATAAATATACTTTATTGCTTATCCCCCCATTTTGACCAAAAAATATTCTTTAAATTTGCATCCAGAAATGACCCATCAAAAGAGCTCCTTAGTGTTTACTTGAGGCACAGTGGAGGTTCTGCTCATCTTTCTACCTTTAGTGACTTTTTGGGTTATGCCATATCCAGAAGGAAATATACCTTTTATTTACTAGTATGGAAACCTATAAAAGCAAATTCAACATCCGAAACTTGCAGGGGTGTCCAACCTGTGGCCCTGAGGCCACATATGGCCCAGGATGGCTATGAATGCAGCCCAACATGAAATTGTAAATTTAGCCCTGGCTGGTGTGGCTCAGTGGATTGAGTGCCGGCCTGTGAACCAAAGGGTTGCCAGTTGGATTCCCAGTCGGGGCACATGCCTGGGTTGTGGGCCAGGTCCCCAGTAGGAGGTACATGAGCGACAACCACACATTGATGTCTCTCTCCCTCTCTTTCTCCCACCATTCCCCTCTGTCTAAAAATAAATAAATTTTTAAAAAATATTTTAAAAATTGTAAATTTACTTAAAACAGGGGTGTCAAGCTCATTTTCACCAGGGGCCACATCAGCCTCACGGTTGTCTTCAAAGGGCCGGATGTAACTTTAGGACTGTGTAAATGTAACTACTCCTTAACTAGGGGCAAGGAGCTCAGCACTGCTACCCGGTAGAAACAAGGTGCCAGGCTGGATGCAACAAGGTGGAGGGCTGGATTCGGCCCACGGGCCTTGTGTTTGTCACCTGTGACTTAAAACATTATGAGGTTTTTGCCCTGGCTGGTGTGGCTCAGTGGATTGAGTGCTGGCCTGAAAACCAAAGGGTTGCCAGTTGGATTCCCAGTCAGGGCACAAGCCTGGGTTGTGGGCCAGGTCCCCAGTAGGGGGTGTATGAGAGGCAACCACACATTGATGTTTCTCTCCCTCTCTTTCTTCCTTCCCCTCTCTAAAAATAAATAAATAAAATCTTTTAAAAATAAAATAAATTTTGAAAAAACATTATGAGATTTTTTTGTGATTATGTGTCGCACTGTATTTAATATGTGACCCAAAACAACTCTTCTTCTTCCAGTGAGGCCCAGAGATGGCAAAAGGCTGGACACCCCAGTAGGGTTACCTATATTCCAATGCAAGATTTAAAAATGGGACTTCCAGACAAGATGGAGGTGTAGGTAGATACACTTGGCCTCCTTGCACAACCAAAAGAAAGACAACCACAAAATTTAAAAACAAAAAATAAGCAGAACTGCCAGAAAATCAAACTGTATGGATCTGATAACCAAGGAGTTAAAGAAGAAACATTCATCCAGACAGGTAGGAGGGGTGGAGACAGGCAGCCCGAGTGGGGAGGACTTGCAACAAGGTGGTAGCTGGCTGACTGGGTGGTCCCACGTTTGTGTGCGGATAAACCAAGAGGAACAACTGGGGAGCGAGACAGACTGTGCAACCCAGTGTTCCAGCATGGGGAAATAGAGCCTCAAAACCCTTGACTGTAAAAAGCTGTGGGGGTTGCGGCAGTGAGAGAAACTCCAAGCATCACAGGAGAGTTCGTTGGAGACACCCACAGGGTCCTGGAATGTACACAAACCCATCCACCCAGGAATCAGCCTGAGAGGAGCCCAATTTCCTTTTGGGTGATGGGGAAGTGACTGAAAGTGGGTGGAGAGCTGAGCAATCAGCATTGTCCCCTTTCAGACCCCTCCCCCACATACAGCACCACAATGCAACAATGTGGGTTGCCTGCCTTGGCGAATACCTAAGACCAAAGGCTCCTCCCCTTATTAGGTAACAGGAGCACCTAGCCAAAAAAACTATGGCCCAAATGAAAGAACAGAAGAGCTCAAAAAATAGAACTAAGTGATGAAGAGATAGCCAACCTATCAGATGCAGAGTTCAAAACACTGGTAATCAGGATGCTCACATAAATGATTGAGTATGGTCACAAAATAGAGGAAGAAGTGAAGGCTATGCAAACTGAAATAAAATGTACAGGGAACCAACAGTGATGGAAAAGAGGAAAAAATGGGACAACTGTAATAGCATAATCAGTAAAAATATTAAAATTAAAAAATTAAATAAAATGGCTCACCACTCTAACTTTGGCAAATGCACTTTTTAGTTTTCTGAAGACACTAAAAATATAGGGAACTAACTAGACTGATCACAGCATCAAACATGTAGTATTTCTAGTAGATATCTTTTAAAATAAAGCTTATGTTTTCCCAAACCAAATAAGGGTAAACATTTCTTTTTCAAATTGTGAATATGATTTTATCATATAAAATAAATACAGAAACTTGTGTGGAATTGATGATCTTCTAGACATACTATACAGTATATCACCAGATACACATCACCAGATACACTCCATACTAAATCTTAATGTAAGGACACAAAATTAGATTTTTATTATATTTCTGTAATGTAACATCGTCTTGGTTTTTGTTGATTAACATTGTGAAAGATTTGATTATTTTGCAGATCTTGAGTATGTCAGAATTAATAAAAATGACGTATCTTTCATTTGAATCATTTATTTATACCAGTAAATTATTTTGGCTAATGAGAGCCAGTTTATCAGTTCTTCTGCTAAAAGAAATGAGCCACTGACTATCTTACTTGTATTTATTATTGCATTTTATGGTGACAGTTAAAATGTGTTTTGAAAGATGCATATGCCCGCATTTGTGACTACCATAGTGTAAGCGTTTGAATAAAAGTAGGATAAATGAGAAGTCTAAGCAGCCTGTTAGTATCACATGTGTACCTAATTAAGATAGTGGGGTTCTCCACTCTTTGGTTTCTTAGGTGGGACAAAATATACTGAAGGACTAGCTTAAGGAATGGTTACCATGACAGTCACATTCCAAGAATTTAAAGGAGACAATGAATGTGTGGGGCTCATCCACTTCGATTGATTCAGCTGGTCTTTTAGCCTCCTTCAAACAGCTATTGTATCTGGATTTTATTTTTTTGCATAATTCACCCAGTTGATTGGTGATTTGGGGGCCATTTAAGCTTGGCTGACAGTAGTGATAGGGGCGCCAGTGTCTGTGACCACAGTACTATTGTTAAACCTGAAGGAGAATGATTGTGCATGTTAAATGTGACAAGAACATGGCTACTGACTTCTTCTGGAAGAATATAAACAGTTTGTCTAATTTTACTTATTAATGCTGTCAGGGTAGGATAAGATTAACATGATTTATTTAAAAGCATGACTGACCCTAAAGTGTTTGGGTTTTATTTTGGATTACTTTGCTGTCATCACATTTTATCCAGTGTGTTTGGCTGCTGTTCTGTTTTTATTCTTTGACTTGCGCAATATTGTCAGCAGAGTTTGTATTATGTCTGGTCAGAGGCATACAGTTACACACTGCAGATTCAAAAGTATATACAATTCTATCTGCCATGAGTGTCTTCATCCTCCCAACCCAACTAAATGTTAAGTGGAATACACTAGTACAGACAATAAAATGAAACAGAACTACAAATGGTGTTAAAATCTTGTAGTCCATTTTTATCATTCTTTGTGGTCTAGCTGTTGGCGATGAAACTAAGAAGTATGGAACCGAAGACTCCCCTGGCAGGGGCCCTAGTTGGACCCCAATGTGAGAGCTCTTGCCTTTGGGTCTTTCTCTCTTCTGCCCTCTGGAGGGTGTCAGGGAGCATGACATGCAAGAACTTTGGAAGGAAGAGCCAGTCTTGTGGTTATTAGACGACAAGCTCTCTGCTACCCTACCCCCTAGGGTCCAGTCAACACCTGAACCTATAGAGGTGGTGAGCAGACAGAGATAAAGCAGGGAAGGTACTGGCAGGGTTAGGGTGTTAGGGAGGAAGCTATAATGGTTCTTTAAGTACAGAACTGAATTCCTTCAAGTAGTACCCAGTATATATCGAATCCATCTGCAGGAAAAATTGATTCCAGAAGGGCAAGTAAAATGAACTAGTATAGCAAATCTAGAGTGTTATGGATTAAGGTTTGAAGTTTAAGTTGGATTGCTTCTCAAAAGGGGTCTATTTGGTGCCAAGCATTTGTGACTACATATGATGAAATCATTATCTAAGTTTGATAGTATTTTTACTCTGTGCCTCCTATAATTATAATGATAATTATATATCTGATATTAAGTGAGTACCTTTTATGTGTGAGGCACCAAGTGCTTTACATGCAGTGCCCTCTTGCCACCTTACAGCCTCTCTGTGAGGGAGGTTATTTACCACTGTGCAACAGAGAGAGGTGGTACAGCTAATATGATGGGGGACCAGTATTTGAACCTATGCATTCTGACTCTAGCACCCTTGCTGTGAACAGAGGTGTTATGCTGTATTCTCACCACAGCTGCAGAAAGGGTGTGGCATCTTGATTTCCATATGAGTGGGATGTGGGTGGTGGGAGATGAGACTGAGCAAAGCCTTTTGTATACAAACCATTCTGAATACTGGGTGATAGAAAAGAAATAGGAGACTCTGTCCCTGCCACCAAGAAACTTGAAGTCCTGTAGGACAAATGAGATATAACATGAAAAAAGTACATATTTATATGATAGAATGTGAAAATATTCTGTCTACTTAAGTATGGGCGGGAAGAAGACTAGAAGGTGTTCTTTGAAGTCAGTCACTTTCAAACATTTCCTTCTGAAAGCTAGCTCTTCACCGCTGGCACAAATTCAACTTACTTTGGGCTCTTGACCTGGTAGACAAGAACCCTGACTCTGGAGTCAGCAGGCTTGTCTATTTTGAGTTCGGAGAGTTACCTACAACAATGACAGTTGTCATTAAGATCTCTAAACAGATGAACCCATTCGCCTATTGAGCTAACCAAACCAGCTATGTATTTTGCAGTACATTTACAGTTTTTAAGAATCTCTAACCACTGCTTGTTTGATAGTCATCCTGGAAGTCATTCGTTGGGGACCAGTGGAGGGCAGTTACGAGCCTGGTTATAATCTGTGGTTTCTGTTTGCCCTATTTCATTCAGTAGATACTTTTTAAGAGCCTCCTGTATACCAGGCACTGTTCTGGGCATGGGATTAGATCAGTAAACAGAATAGACAGAGCCCTCTCAGGAGCTGTCTTTCCCTCACATTTCATTTGCTCCATGTACATTTCACGGTTGATATAAAAGTGCTTTTGGTATGAGTTTCCAGATTTCACACATTGAGGATAATACAGTGATCACACTTCCTCTTTCCTTAGCCCCAGCCAATCCTTTCTGAATAATGAGGGGTGGGTAATAAGGGGCATGACCGGGCTTATGGAGAGGTCAGCAGGTCAGTGTGTACTGTCTTTGTGCTGCGATGGGAAAAGCACAGGGTACACCTGTTTCCTAGCAATGCGATGCGGAGCCATCAGCACTGGGATGAGCCTGCCCACCAGCCTGCATCCTAATCCTTTTGTTGATTGGAGATAACTTCAGAGGTCACAGGGCACCTCATCTCCATGGCAACACCTCTAAATATTCCTCTGGTGACTTGTGCTCTACATTCTGTCTGGATCTGAGCCCTCCTGTGGCAAAATATTCTAAAGATGTTAAAAAGAAGGGAAAAAAGACTCAACTAATAAATCTATTCTAAAAGACTGAGTCATTTGTTTTGATTACCCGGGTGATTGCCAAATGTTAATTTAAAACTGAAATAGGCCATGAGCTCACTCCACTAACAATGCTGAGTGTTTGTGCTAATACAGCTTGATAATGAGGTGGCCAGATCCACTGCCTGTGTGAATGTTATATGATAAACAGATATTTAGGGAAATATGCAGAACATCTTGGCAGTTTTCCTTTAACTTGAAAGGTTGTGAATACAAAGTAAATACAATACGTTACCATGAGCCATTTCAAAGGAAATTGATCCTTTCTTGAGAATTTCAAAATTTTCTTCTGAAAAGATAACTTTGCCTCTTGATTTTCATTTTTTCCTAACTTAGGTACATTGGAAGTCTTTGACAACTATATCCAGCCCTTGCCAAAAACATCGCGTTGTCCACACATCCAGTGTGAGGTAAGTACTACTAATAGTCCCAAATTCTCGCACTGATCTCCAGCCTTCCAATGTGTGGTGGTAGGGTCAACATTGTTTGAACTGCTTTATTTGTACAGTAGATTTAAGAGGGTTCATTTTAATTGACCCAACCATTATCACTCCTTATTCTAAATATTAGCTCTCTGGGGAATGCCTTTTCCAGGGAAAAAAATCTTAATGTCTTTTAATTTGGGGGCATGAAAAGTGAATGTGCCAAGCACAACAGAACCGTTAGAAGGTCTGCTTGAAAATAAAGATCTGCTTATGTCACAGCATGAGCAGTAGGGAGCAGGACATCTGCGTGGAGCAAATACCAAGATATCAGGCAAACACTCTTGCTGACAGCTGTGAGGAGGTTGGGCCGACCCAGTCAACTGTCAGGGAAAGGAGCCGGGGTTCAGAATGCCTCTGTAAAATCTGTTGGTAGGAATGCCAAAAAATGTTTGATTGGATTAGATTAACATGGGCCAGATGACTTTTTGTGATTAGTACTAAATAAAGTTCAGAACACTGCCGCACTGGTGAGAGCAGCCGGATTGACCAGCCTTTTCATTTAACACACTGGATAGGCATCCTTTGTCGTTTTCATTTAGCCACGGTGACTTCTGTCTTCTCTGTGATGATCCAGAGTTACCCATTTCTCTCTTTGAGAGAATGGATGTTCACCTTTGAAAATAATGAAAGGAGGGAATTTCAAAGATGGTTCATCCAGGCACAATGGAAGGAGGGGCCCCAGTCTTTCTGCTTTTGTGCCCTACTCCACGCACTCACGAGAGAGGATGTAACATGTGCCATCACCAGACCAGCCAGGATTTCCAGTCTTATTCATCAACAGGTTTTTGACTTCCCCTCCCCCTGCCCTGGCTCTTTGCACAGCCCCACATTTAGCACAGGTCTCTGTATTTCAGTTAGGGTACCCACTCACTAGGTGGCAATAGTTGCATTTGTTAACATCTACTTGCTGCAGAGTAATTCACAGATTGAAAAAATAAGCTGCAGTAGGAGGTGTGACTCTCTGACCCTCCTGAGGAACCATTCTCAGGGCCGATGGAAAGCACAGTGCTCTGCCTAAAGAGCAGAGATGTTAGTTCTGAGCCCTTCCACAACTCTTATTTTTATTTTCCCACAGAAACAGAGACTAGATTATTCAAGGAGATCTACAGAAGGGGAAAGCATTCTCCCAGCAGTTTAGTTGGAAATTCTGGCTAGGTGAAATTTGGTCATTCACATGCATTGTTTGCCATTAGTCATTCCACAGCACTCTGCCACTTTGACAGGCTTCATCAGTAGAAAACTTCAGTATACAGATAATGTGTCATGGAATTGTACACTTGAAACTTACATAATCTTATTAACCATTGCAATCCCAATAAATTTAAAACAAATTTAAAGGAAAAAAAAACTTGATGGAAACAATGCGTTACAAGACTATATTCTTAAAATGGAACCTTTTAATTAAAGTTTTTTGAACACATAGTTAAGGGGGTTT
Organism: Trachops cirrhosus; assembly: GCA_028533065.1. Lineage (NCBI taxonomy): Eukaryota > Metazoa > Chordata > Mammalia > Chiroptera > Phyllostomidae > Trachops > Trachops cirrhosus. Next base: position 21,287,470 of record CM052552.1, read on the forward strand.
TGTGCTATTAAGAAAACCCTGGTGACATGTTTAATTTGACCAAAACTTGAGTTTTGTTTTAGAGCAGTGAGATTCTTAGCTGAGTTATTAAATATAATTTGTTAAATTCTGTTTCACCATGACAGATTGATGTAGAACAGTTCAAAGTCACAATGCAGTTATATCTTGTGATCTTTCTTCACAAGAAAGATCTTTCTTCCTTTCTTTCACTCATTCATTCAATCCTACTATGTAACAGGCCACAAGTGTGTAGGAGTGAGCAGAACAAAAATAATAATACATTTTGGTCTGATATTCTCCAAGTGTAGGACATCCCTAGATGATTTTCCCTATTGCAGATGAGGTCACTGAAAATTGATTTTCCTTTTTAAATTAAATCACTCAGTGTTGAGTATACCAGTTTGGGTTCAGGAGTGCAATTCAAAATCCCTATATCTAGTCTGTTTTTTGAGCCTGTGATTTATGCTACCTCCATTGACACATGTGCAGATAATGAAGTATGCAGTGATTGCTGGGGATGCAGCTGTGTCTAGAATCCAAATGCCTCCAAAATGAAAACAAATATAAATGGTGTAATTCACACTCTCCTTTTTAAAAGTTTGTTTGGAATAATTGAGCACTTTAGGAAAATGGGCTTTGCAGTTGCACAGGAGGAGATTTTGTTTTTTAAATGATGTGTCCCATTTTATTTTTAACACAGCATGTATCACAGGTAAACTTTATAATTCAAGAGTTTGAAATGATTTCATTTGGCTGCCTTTTAGTTATGGAAATATTTGGAACAAAAAACTTGAATACAACATTATTCTTAACACATACTTGAGCTGGGAACTCTATTTGCTTCTGTGGTAGGGATGCTATTGTTAAGTAAAGATGTATTTCACATCTAGAAAATATTTGTATCACTGACACACGATCACTTTCATTATTGATTTGGCAGTTTTAATAATCACAAAGTGCAAAAATTTAAAATATAGTAGTCATAGTCATTTGATTTATATTGTTGATATTGATGTGAACTCTCTCCTTGGTGCACTAGCAGTAAGCATGAAAATCAGGACAGATGGGTTGCACAAACTTTAAGAGTTTGGAAATTTTCAGCCTGGAGCCAAGGTCTCAAACTGGTGAGCTGGATCTGGCACACAGAGGTGTTCTTTTACCATTTTAAGTGAATTGCCAGCATTTAAAAATTGAGAGATTTCACATTTTCAAAAATCCAGATTTTCAGCTTCTCTTGAAATATTGGAAGATCTGGCAACATTGAGCCCGCATTCCTATTTGGTAACGCTAGGCTGGAGCCAAATAGCTGCTGTATCTATAGATGGAACATGAACTCTGAAATTTGCCAGTCTTCACCATTCTGTTATCTCCTTGACACTAAGGACAAGGGCAGTTGCCATTATCTGAATGTTTTACTCATTTATAAGATAAACCTGCTTAGCTGTTACAGGTCTACAAACTTAGACCCATCCTTTCTGTCAAAATTTCACCTTGTTGCTTTTCAGGGACATGATGTTAGATAATGTTCATTTTAAGGGGGTGCATTCAATGGGCTAAGGCTAAACACTTGAGGGAAGGGATAACTTCTGGTGGTGCCTGATTAAGAGAAATAGCATCAGCAGAGTTTGGAAGATTCCTGTGGTCTACGGTAGTGCTTCTCAGACCTGAACATGCAGATTCTGAGGCAGCAGGTGTGGAGTAGGGCATGAGATTCTGCTATTCCAACAAGCACCAGGTTACACAACTGCTAGTCTGAGGACCCACCTGTCTTTGAGTAGCACTCTACCCTAAAGTGATCCTAAGAACAGGCAGTCAAGCAATGATGGTTGTAAATATCTGTGGGGTTTTTTTTTTGGCCTGAGGAAGAAAAGGTATCTTAGCCAGGCTACTTGGGGTTGAATCTTTATAGATAAACATGTGTTCACTTCTAGTTGTAGCATGGTGAATTAAACAGATCGAATATTTTTTAATACAACATAGCCCATTTAAACAGTAAACCTAACTTTTATATAGATAATTATCAAATCCCTGGATATATGATAACCTTGTAAGCTATAAAATGATAGAAGAATTCAGGAAGGAAGTGTTGAACACATTCAAGTATACAAACATTTGCTAAGACAGTAGATCTTAAGTATTCTCACTACACACACACAAAGATAGCTCTGAGGTGATACATGTGTTAATTAACTTAATTGTGGGAATTATTTCACAATGTGTATGCATGTCAAATCACCATGTTGTACCTTAAATATGTACAATTTTGTTAATTATACTTTAATAAAGGTGGAAAACACACCAGGAAAACTTTGTGGTGAATTTGACAAGGTAATTTCCATATTATCACAGGGCTCATATAGATCATAAGGCCTGGTACAGGCCTGACATATAGTAGATGTCCTGTAACTGTTGGCTGAATGAAGCTAAACATGCAAAAAAAAACCCCACATTAAATCACAGAGTACACAAATGTATAGAAGAATTTTCAGCCTCTCTGGTATGCAAAAACGAACCTATTCAAATGCCAACAAGGTACATTTTTCACCTATTAAATCAACAAAAACAAAAAGGAAATCCTTTGCTAATAAGGTTACCTTGAAAACTAATAAATACTTACTCATTGCTGATAATATTAGAAGTTGGTTACAAGCCTTTTAGAACATTATTTGGCAATATATATGGCAAAAGTCACACAGATTGGTACCCCTTGATCCAGTAACCCTATTTTGGGAAATGTATTCTAAGAAACAAATTGTCCTAAGAAGGCAAAAAGCTAAATGTGGGTATTCATCACAGTGTTATTTACAAGGACACAAAATTAGAATTTAAATGTCTGACAATAGAGTGATGATTCATTTCTTCATCAAATATTTTTGATTAAGTAATTATGATACTCTATGCAGTGGAATTCCATGAATCTGTTCAAAATTATAATCCTGATGCTTGGGGAACAAAAATGAATTTGTATAATATAGTCTTACTAAAAAGTCAGGACACAAAATTGTGTATGTGCTGGTGATTTATACCTTTGTAAAGAGGTGTGTACACATGGACAAGAGCTAGAAGGCACATGGGACAGTGTAAGTAATGCTTTATTTGAGGTGTTATTTGTATTATTGTCCTATTGTTTGTACGTTAAGTGTATGCTCACTTAGAGGTTGAGGATCTTTAGCTTTTACCTATTTAAATCAAGTCCATATTGCAAGCAGCAGTATTCCCACTGGTCATACAGTGGGTGTTTAGTAAATAATTCTGAAACATAATGTGGACTGATGCCCAGGGCCTAAACATGGAGCTCTGATGGTACAGTTCCTACTTGCTGCTTCAGTCCATCATCCTCAGCTCCTGCTTTTCTTTCTTCTGTTTCCTGTGGTTGGTACAGAGGCATCTGGGCGTCCCACATGACAGCGTATAAATATTTGTCTCAGAGCTTTTCATTAATGTGTAGAAGTGCCAGGGAGAGAATCTTATGTCCAAAGACTCAGTGTACACTGAAGTAGAATCATAATGGAGCTGTAATTCAAGGGTAGTGCCTATTTTATCTTCTGGTTTCATTTAGATAAGTAACAAAAATTCCCTGTAGTTTCATGAGCCGTTTTTCAGCATCCCCTCCCCTCCAGTTGTAGTCCCTGTTTCAGATATACTTGTTTCCCTGCCGTAAGTATACTTTTCTCCTTTAATTAGGTCAGTTACTTCATGTCTGTTTTTCTTTTTTGACATGGTTTCCTCTGGCTTTAGCACCACATATTTTCCCCATATGTCATTGCCTCTGGAGCTTCATGTTGCAATCGTTTTTCAAGGGGAACAGAGCGCGCATTACGAAGGGGGTAGCTTTTGACTCCTTGCCTGCCCTTTGCCTGCTTGAGAGTTCCTATTTCTTTTGGGCCTAGTTGTGTTTGGTTTTGTAGTCTTCATAGTCAGTTATGTTTGGACTGAAAGATACTTAAGTAAAAATAATGGTAAGTCAAAGATATGTCTGGCAAAGGTGCAGAACATTTGTTAAGGTTACTGGTTTATTTATCTCTCCTGTCTCTATGGTGACTAAATCCGGGGCCAGGATTTAATGGACTTAATTTTGACCTCTTATATATCTCCTAACTTTCCCGGCCTCTGATGTAGAAGGAATTCATTTTGACTTTAGGAGAGAAGCTGCCCTGCTTAGAGAAAGGATTCTAACTGGACTCTTGAAAAGTGGAACCTCCAGAGCCATCAAGTTTTATGCCACCTTGAATCAGAGTTCATATAGCACTTGTAAGGAAAGCTGAGATGTCTTTTAGATAAACACACACACACACACACACACACACACCATTCCTAGTGGTCCCAGAAAGTAATTTTCTTTTCAATGAAAGAAAATATTTAGTTAATGCAGCCCTGACCAGTGTGGCTCAGTTAGTTAGGCATTGTCCCACAAAGCAATAGGTCACCAGCTTGACTTCTGGTCAGGGCACGTGCCTGGGTTGCAGGTTCAGTCCCCAGTGGGGGGTGCATGAGAGGCAACCAGTTGATGTTTCCCTCCCTCTCTTTCTCGCTCCCTTCCCTTCTCCAAAAATAAATAAATAAGTTTTAAAAATATTTTGTTAATGTCAATGAACTGTATGTAAGAACCTTTTCTAATAGAATCTTTTATAAGAATATTAATAGGAACATTGATATATTTAATTTTATTTTTTAAAACTATCTCCTTTATTGATTATAGGGTTATAAATTTATAACCCTTGCATATATATGTTCAAACCATATTTCAGAGTTCAAGTGTATTAAACTGTGCTGTGGAAGTCCACAATAAAGGTTAGTTTTATCTAGGATTCCCTTGAAGAAAGGCAGATCTGACACTGGAATTCAAATCTACTGTTCCATCTATATCAAATTCATATGAAATGAAGATTTCTAAGGTAGCTAGAGTCAAACCATCTTGAACTTCAGTTGGTTTAAATGACCATTTAAAACTTTTTATCCTCTCCCATATGATCCTTTGAGATTTGCGAGGATACTCCAGTTTTAGAAATTGTATAATGTATCTAACATCAAGTCAAAGTGCTTTACTTTTTAAGGATAGTGTATAGTGTTTTAGTTTACTCATGGGTAATTTATTTATTTGCAAGTCCTTTCATATTCTTTAGAAACAAACTCACATATATGAATTTTCTTGAAAGCCAGAACAAAGGAGTCAGTAAATGATAAGAATTGCACAAGGGCTGAGACAAGGGAAGCGACATAAGTGCCCTCTTACTTCTTTATTCCCCAATATAGTATTAGAGTTCAGATCTGTCATCAACTTCAGTTCAATTCTAGTAGGAACTTGTGAATACTTATTTTATTAAGTTTTTTTTTTTTTTTTTTTTTTTTTGCCCTGGTTGGTGTGGCTCAGTAGACTGAGTGCCGGCCTGTGAACCAAAGGGTCACCAGTCCAATTCCCAGTCAGGGCACATGCCTGGTTTGCAGGCCAGGTCCCCAGTAGGGGACATATGAGAGGCAACCACACACTGATGTTTCTCTCCCTCTCTTTCTCCCTCCCTTCCCCTCTGTCTAAAAATAAATAAGTAAAATCTTTTAAAAAAGATTTTTTAACATCATAAAACTCAGTGTATATGGCAGTTAAGATTTTTTCCATGGTCAACTCTTCTGTTAATAAGGCAAAGATGTGAGAAGCCAATAACAGATGCCCACTTGTAGAAGAGATCCATATTTGTGAGATGAATGTATGATACTCATTAAGTTGTGGGGTTGAAACCTTGACTGATGTGTCTCGTAACTGTGAACTTAGAAAATGTACTAGGTTAAGGTCATAGCTAAATCATAAAAATTTTATGATGATCAGTAGAATAAGTATAGCTGAGGTCAAAACTTTTACAGAAATCAAAATGTTAAGATCCGAAACCATTAATGCTTGAGAAAGAGTAGTGCTTTTCTCATTATCTTTGTCATCATCATTATTTTCTTATCAACTTATGTGTTGAAAGCCCAGTGTGGAGAACTGTACTAATATTAGTTGTAATTTATTGTGTTATTTCTTTAATTGCTGGTATTTTAATTTCATATAAACAGCTCTAAAGATTGAGGCAGTTTGAATAAAAAAGGATTAAATACATAAGAATGTATTTAGAATAGTAGCCTCACTCTCTTGTCCTATCAGGCAGATAAGCTTCACACTTTGTATAGAATCTCTCGATGAGGGATATTCATTTTTTGTATAAAAATTAGTTTAACAGTTCTTCACCTAAATAGTAAAAGCAGTGGTTTTAGGCAGTTTAGTGAGAATTTGTGGTCTTTGCGAGTTTGTGGATATTTCTTAAACCACATGATATGACCATTTTAATGCATTCTTCAGAGTTATAAATTTTAATAATTTATGCATTCTTCAGAGTTACTAATTTTCCTAAGATATTTCCAGTGTTTCTTTCCCAGAACCAATGGAGCATTTTCTGTGGATTTTAATGAGAGTTTGCATATGTAGTTGTCAGTATACTGGACTATGGGATTCACAATCCATAATGTCTTTTGCTCACTAAGTGGTTCAGGTGCTGACTAATTGGAAAGGATACGCTCCACCCTTGACATTGGGCCTCATGTGATGGGTTTAAGCCTGAACACAATACAATTTGTTCCATTAGTTTTAGCCCATCCTTTATGTTCCCAGCTATGTCCTCTGTATTGTCAATCCTCACAGACTTTACACAGGATGTTGACCAAACCTCTTTGGTCCTCTCCTGGGTGTTTTCCATTTTATTGTAGGGACAATTTAAGGCAACCTAAGAGAGGGCCAGGATTTGGTTGGGATTACTGTCTTAAATTGTACTTTGCTTTCCCCAGGAAACTGGAAGCTCCTTGGGAGCAAGAATAGTGATGTTTTCTCTGGTGTCTTCCCTATCATTTATTATTTAATGCCAGAGGCTTAGTAGGCATTTACTAGAGATACAATTAATTAAGTGAAAGTTATGTCATAAATTACAAACTACAGCATTACTGTACTATTACACAGGACAATCGCAAGATCTTTGTTTGCCTCCCTGTTCCTCTAATATCAGTATTCTGACATCATTGGAGCGTATTCTTGAATGGAGTGGTGCCTCCTACCACATGGCATAATGTATTCAAACATTGTATTTTGAGATTTTATAAACAGAAAAGTTGAAGTTATACAGTGAACAGTCATTCCCACTATCTAGATTCTACAATTAAACGTTTATAATATTTGCTTTATCACAAATCCATCCAATCCACCCTTTGTTCTATCTTAATTTTTTGGATGCATTTCAAAGTAAACTGCAGGCATCTGTACATTTCAGCATGCATACGATTACATGGTTTCAATTTGACATACTGAGATTTGCTGAGATTCTGACATTGATTTTGGTGGTAGCTAAGGACAGACGGTGTAAGTTGAATGTGAAATAATCTGTTTTCAGACCCGGGGGAGTTTTTATTTGTTTTTAACTACCAGCAGGCATACACATACATACATAATACTGTCCCTTTCCCCTTTACTCCCACGTTACATGGCCACATTGTTTGTATTGTTGAAACTTGAAAGGCCAGCCTAAGCCATAGAGGATCTTGTTTATATGTGTAAAAATGGAGATTTGGAGTTGAGAATCGTGGGACAGAACATTAGAGTTAGCTACTATAATGGAGGGGGAAAGATTCAGAATCCAGAAGTTATCCGCAGGACACCACTTTCTTATAAGTATAGAGAGATTTTAGTGGCTGTATATAGTACCTAAGGGTCATAGATTTAGTAAACACTAACAGTACAAATAGAGAGTTCTTCTACTTTAGTGGTTTTTACATTTTAGTCCGTGGAACCCTGGAAATCATAGAAATGTTTTAGAGGTTTTACCATCATTTGAATTAGATTTTTAAAAGGGTATTGAACTATTTTAAAGAACTAATAAAAAAACACGCATGCTTCAGCAGTGTTTTGTAGTAAATGTTAGCATACTAGAGAACGCCTTCTGATTGACTTTGAAATAAGTAAAGGATATGAATGTCAGCTTAAAGTACAATTTTGAATAACACTTATCTGTCATCCATCAAAGCCAGGGTAATATTTCTGTCGTGGGAATAAAGACAAAAGGTCTTCAGCAAGACCATTACACTAAAGCCCACAGTGTTAAGGAACTGGCCTGCGAAAGCTGAAGTTACATTTTGGTTTCCAGTTACCATGAGCACTTATCCATCTGTTATATTTAGATTTTTTTCTAGTACCTTTAGAAATTTGGAAACAGATGAGTATATGCTTTCAACTTGAAATGACCATAAAAGGGGAAAGGTGGTTAAGAGGCTGGAGGCTGGCTCTGCTGTCATCCCTCAGATGGGGCTGTGTGAATTGATTAGGGAACCTCCGGAAAGGTCTTTTACTTGGCCCGTAACCCAAATTGCTCAACACAAGTCTGAAAGTGTATGTGCACAATATCGTAATTCATTATAGGATGTTTATGGCTTCTTTGATTGTGCCTGAAAAGGCTTACAAGAGATTTGGCAGATTACTTTAACTTGGAGACTGTGCTACTACCTTCGGTCCCTTTGTTCAGATTGTACTGCATTCTGTGCCTATAGTCTGTAATGCCTTTTGGGAGCCAGTACCTGCTTGTGTGTAGTTGTAATCAGCTTTTCAAATGTTTGCTTATCTATATTTAATTTTCCCCTAACATTTTATTGTGAAGATTTTCAAAGTTGAAAGGATTGCAGTGAACACATATATGCCTAGCATTAAGAGTTTACCATTAAAAGTACTGTATGACACTTCTTTTATCACGTCCATCTGTCTATCCATAAATCTATATTATTTTCAGATGCACTGCAAAGTAAATGTAGATTTTAGTTAACTTCATATATTTTATACACCTGGAGACTGGCATTTCAGACATTACACAGATGTGCATAAATCGTCATAGAGTCCTGTGGCCAAATGCCTATTTTACTGGCGGAAAATTTAGGAGCCTTATTTCAAAAGTAACAGATTTTCTGGAATTCTGGCATGCATTTGGAGAACAATACTGTTATTACTTGAACAACAATAAAAGGTGGAAAAAAATAAAGCAATGATTCTTGAAGTAAATATATAAATATATATATATATTTGCAAGTGTGAAAAGTATTTATGCCTTGAGCACAGCAATACTGTGTGTGATGACTATTACAAATGTTTTGCAAAGCCAGCTATCGAAGATTCTGATTACTTAACGTTAAAGACATTTTTTGGTTGTATTTTTAGCAATATCCATGTTTCCATTATTTGAAAGGAAAAAATTATTTATTTATTTTTAGAGCAAGGGGAAGGGAGGGAGAAAGAGAGGGAGAGAAACATCAATGTATGGTTACCTCTTGCACGCCCCCTACTGGGGGACCTGGCCTGCAACTCAGGCATGCGTCCTGACTGGGAATCGAACCTGAAAGAAACCCTCTGGTTTTCAGGCCAGTGCTCAATCCACTGAGCCACACCAGCCAGGGCAGAAAAAACTTTATTCTTTATCATTTTATATTTCTTTGTTTAATAATTTCTATATTGTAACTGTAAATAAATTAAAAATCATGTATTATATAAATATAATAAATGCAAACTAGCAAAAAATAAAACAAAATGAAACCTGGACTTTACCATGACTCAGACATTGCTGACCCCTAATAAAAAGGGGGTATACTTGTAAATTATGTTTTCATCATTGAGACAGGAGACAAATAACTTGCAGTTCTTATAGAGAGACAGGATCAGATTTAAAAGTGTTCTGAACATCAAGTGTTGGTCACTGTGGCAAAATGTAGTGGATTTGGAAAGCAGGGGAACAATTTAACTGAGGACTAAATTGGTCTTTGCTGGATCTGATCCCAAACCCTGGTGTCAAGGTGTTAAGTGTAAACTATTCAAAAACACTCTCATTACCATTGGAACAGTAAGACGGGGATGGAGATGAAAGGTACTACTAGTGTATGGCTTTTGCCCCTATTTATGCAGCAAGGACTCCCTAAGTTCTTGCAAAGCTGTCCCGTGTTCCCTTTATTCTGAATCCCAAGAGTCATGTCCAAACACTCTCCCTTGGCCTGGGCAGGAGTTGGGGGGGGTTGGCTGGATATATTTCCTTCTGGAACTCTTCACTTGCACTCTTGAGGTAGCTGGCAGGAGATCTCTGAAAAGCATTCCCAAGCTGTTTTTCCCACTCCCTTATAGGGGCTAATCCTGTAATTTTCACTTCAGTTTCAGCTGCTGTTGCTTGGGTAGAAACAAATCTCTACTGTGTTCCAAATCTCTGAATCTTCCAAGAAAATTTAATGTACAACAACAAAAAGTTAGAATAGAACATCTTTGGGGGCAGGGGTTAGATGCAGAATATGGGTGGGAGACTTGTTGACTGGATGTATTTTAAATGTGTCAGATCATGAATTTAAAAATTATATGTATAGAGTTGTGACTCCTTCAGACAAACACACTACCATTTTAAACTCTTGTATAAAAGGCACATGGACAAAACCAAAGGGGGCTAGGATCAGGTGTGGGAAGTGGGGATGGCTGGGATAGGGGCAGTGGTGGGGGGAAATAGAGACAATTGTACTTGAACAACAATAAAAAATGTGGAAAAAATAAAACTGTTAAAAACTCTTTGGCATTGTGGAATAATATGTATTTTGTTCTTGGAAGAGACTATTATGTTGTAAAGGTTTGATTCTTCTACCACTGACTTGCTCTTTGACCTCAGAAAGTGACTGACTTGTTCTGTGATGGTTTCATAAACACTGACAGTAAAACTGATCTACTGCATGTAGTATAATAGAGGAGTTTAAGACTATATATGGTTGTTGTTATGCCTCAAGCTTTTGGAATTATTGTATAAATTTTTATATGTTAACATCTGATTTAACATTATTTGAAAAAAGTTGTTTTGTATATGAATATACTCTATAGTTCATAGACAGGACCATCCTAAATTAGATATTTTGACAAATCAGTTTGGAAAACTCATTTTACTACATGTGTAGTAAATGTGTTTAAAACACATAGAAATTGATTAGACTATGTACTTATTGCTAGCAGGAAGATGGAAAGTGTCCTAGATTTATGATTAGGACAGGTGACAGCACTTGAGCTTCTATTCTTAGCTTGACCTTGTCCCCTTCTCTTCAGGCAAGACACTTAATCTTTTAATGTCTCACTTTATCCACCTACAACACCTGTAGTGTTATTTAATGAAAACAGTACCTGGTTTTTATTTGATAGCATTTGCAGACTTGATGTAGAAAGTGGCATGGAAGTTCAATTTATTATGTAGAAATTACTTGTATATTGAATGATAATCTTGACAAATTAGTAATTACTACATTTAGAAAGTTACAACTCTGGAGGGAATTGATATTCGATATTGTTGTGCTGTGTGTTCTAAGTTACCATCATAACAGCAGGAAAATAAACTCTGTCTTGGCTGTGTTACAAAGGGATTAACTCACTTCTTCAAGTTGTTACTAAATCTCCAGCTCTTTTGACAACAGAAATAAAAAGTACGCCTTGTTTTACTTAATTTTTCTGGAATAAAAGTCTTCTATCCTTAGCTTAATATTTTCTTTCGTTGAGAGCTTTCCAAGTTATTCTCTTTGTAAAGAACCATGTCAGTTACTTAAAGCAACTAAAATTACCAACTACAAACATGTAGAGGAGTATGCTTTTGATTTTAGATCAAAGCAAAGAACTAAGATTATGTGGAGCTTACTTATTGTACATTTGTTCCCAGCTACTTACTTGTGCCTTTGCAAAGAATTTAATATTAAGTAAATATCAAGGGGATTAAATAGCTATACCCTAAGTAAAACTAAAATACCCATATGGCTATTTTCTCAATTCCATAGTCTTCAAAGTTTGGGCTAAATTGAGAGAGTGAGAGAGAGAGAGAGAGAGAGAGAGAGAGAGAGAGAGAGAGGGAGAGAGAGAGGAAGAGAGAAACTCCATATGGTGGAGATTATCATTATTTTCACATTGATCTGCTACTAGATTTTTATGGAGCGTGATAAATGTGTGTGTTTATTGTTAAAATTGTGTGAATCATGTCAAATTAAATCCACTTGAAAGATTAGAAGACACTCACTTACTTAGATACAAAGCCTGATTCATATATAGTTGACCCTCAAACAACACGTGTTTGCACTGCACAGGTACATCAATGGGCAGATTTTTTCCCAATAAATAACTGTAAATGTATTTTCCTTATAGTTTTTTAAAATTATATTTTCTTGATTATGCTATTACAGTTGTCCTGAATTTTCCCCCTTTGCTTCCCTCCACCCAGCACCCCGACTCCCTCAGGCAATCCCCCCACCATTGTTCATGTCCATGGGTCATGGGTATAAGTTCTTTGGCTACTCCATTTCCAATACTGTATTTTACATCCCCGTGGCTATTCTATAACTGCCTATTTGTACTTCTTAATCCCCTCACCTTATGATTTAAATATAATTTTCTTTTTTTCTAGCTTACTTTATTGTAAGTATATAGTATATAACACATACAAAATGTGTTGATGGTTTTGTTATCAGTAAGGCTTCCAATCAAGAATAGTTATTGGGCCTGGCTGGTGTAGCTTAGTGGATTAAGCGCGAGCCTGTGAACCAAGAGATCACGGTTCGATTCCAAGTCAGGGCACATGCCTGGGTTGCAGGCCAGTTCCCAGCAGGGAATGCACAGGAAGCAACCATACATTGATATTTCTCTCCCTCTCTCCTTCCCTTCCCCTCTGAAGATAAATAAATAAAATCTTTAAAAAAAAAAGATCATCTTGTCAACATGTGTGTTTTAAAAAAAAAGAATAGTTATTGGTAGTAATGTATTGGTGGAATCAAAAGTACATACATAGATTGTCAACTGTGTGTAGGGGTCAGTGCCTCTGACCCTCATGCTGTTCAAGGGTCAACTGTATATGTATATACGTGTATGTATGTGTATTATTTTACAAACGTATTACTTTGATGTTACTTTTCAGTTCATACAGTATGTGGACACATGATTTAATTTGCCTCCTAAAACAATTACATGAGAAAAGCAGAACAATATTAATGTCCCCATTTTATCAGCGAGGAAGAAAAAAATTAACTTGGCTAGTGAACAGCTCACCAGAGTGAGGGATTGCATCTGGGATTTTTGATTCTATGTCTATTGCTCATTTCTTGAGTTACAAAAGAGTAAAGTCAATGAGACATTCACTGCTCTTTCCATTAAATGGAAGCTTAAAATTCATTTAACTTTTATACTGTTGTCTGAATTTATTTCTACAAAGTTAACTTATAATTGGTTTTATATTTGCTAAGAATGTTTTAAAATTAAATGTCCTGTTTCAGAGCTCCTGAATTAGTCTCTTCCCTGTACACTTCCTTGTCCAGTATGTTCATTTGGCTTTAGCATAGATTTGCAACATTAAATGAGTAGACTGTTTGAAGTGAATGAAAATTAAATCAGTTTTGTGAGTTTTGTAATATTCCATGTTGTTGAGGATCCCAGTTTGAAGATCTAACAAAAATAGCTGGTAGACATACTTTTCAAATGATTTGCATATATTAAGCTAATTTACAAGCATCAAGCTCTTTTCCTGAAGTCCAAACAGTTGAATTTTTACACGTTAGCTGTGAGACCGGAGTAGAGCTGCTAGTGACATTTCTTTTTCTTGTTTGTTCAGAGAAACAGGCACAATCTCAGTTGGTAAATCAGTGACAAATAGAACACAAGTCACCTGGCTTCAGTTAGTTATGTGACCTTTAAAAAGCAAATGCCCATTTATTCAGAAAAGACTGATTTTGAGACTACTGACATCAAGCTACTCTTCTGATTTAAAGAAGGAGCACTTACAGGGTTAATTAAAAACTCTGGAAGAGATAGAGCTGAAAACTCCCTGACACATTTCTATACTAAACAAGTATGGTGTTTTGTGCTCCCAGCAGGCAGTTAAGGTCAGGCCAGTGAGTCAGAGCTGTGCACTTGGTTGGTGATACACATCACTGACGTGTTGCCAGTATAATAGTCCAAAAGGACTTGTGCCCAGCTCAGGTTGCTCCTTTATAATCCGCAGCTGAGAAGACACCTTTCGTTTTTTAAAATAGATAAAAAACAACACAAACATTTGAAAGTCAAATACCATATGTGCTTTGTAGCTTTTCAGCCTAAAGATTTGATGAACACTAAGTTTGAGAGGCAAGTCCTTCCCTGCCACTAACTTGTCATGGTCCCACACTGTATGAGCATGTGTGCACTTCATCAGGATGTTTTACTGAGTTTATTGTTTTGTAATTCATTGGCAAGACATTGTGCTTTGTTGCAAAGAGAACTAGACTTGGAATCAAAAGCCACTTCCTGTCTGGGTGGCTTATTAACTGAGGGCAACCTTAGCAGAGTTGGCATAAGATTTCCAGATGGCATGTTCTCGGCATGAACGAAAATAGTCTGCCATTTCTGTAAGCTTTGATGGGTGCTACCTGATCCAGTCCAAGGACCTTCCATCCTTTTCCCTTTTCTCTCTCCCTTCCCTTGTAAATTTCACAACGCAGTTCTTTTAGTGCAGCTGACCCCTGTTGGGTGGGACAGGAAGGAAGTCTGATTAAACTAAGTACTTTTTGTACTTGGTCCATTCCATCGTTTTAAATTTCCCATATTTCTTACAGCATTGTTTGTGATAACAGACTGTAAGCAACTTTTAAATGTCTGCAAATAAGGAACTCATTGAATAAATTGTGGTGTATCTACACAATTGAATACTGTGTACATGTTACAGAGTGGAAAGTCTCTATGTACTAACATGGAAAGTTCTCTAAAATATGTTAAATAGAAAAAGCAGGGTGTAAAAGAGTATGCAAAGTATATCACCATTATGTTTTTAAAGAGGAAAAATGTTTATAGCTATCTATTTTTCATATGCCCAGTATCTCTGAAAACATAAGACTGGTATCGTTGGTTACTGATGGAGGGGGGGTATAGGTGTCTGGGCACAGGCAGGGGGGGAAGACTTTGCAGTATATGCTCTTTTGTACCTTTTCAAAACAAATATATTTAAGAAGTCAATCCACACACACAAAAGAATGTTCACAGCAGCATTATTCATAATGGCTAAAAAGTAGAAACAACCCATGTCCATTAACTGATGAATGAATACATAGAATGTGGTATATCCGTAAAATGGAACGTTATTTGCTATAAAAAGAAATGAAGTGTTGACACACCTACAACATGCACAGACCTTGAAAACATTTTGCTAAGTTAAAGAAGCCAGCCACAAAAGGTCACAGCTTGTATGATCCCATTTATATGAAATGTCCAGAATAAGCAAATCCATCGGCATGAAAAGAGATTAGAGATTGCCAGAGGCTGAGGGGAGGGGGTTAGGGGGTGATTACTGAGAGGTCCAGGGTTTCTTTTTCGATAACGAAAGTGTTCTGGACTGAGATAGGGGTGATAGTTCCACAACTTTATGAATATACCAAAAACTACTAACATGTACACTTTAAAGGGTGAATTTTGTGGTGTGGAAATTGTATTTCAAATAAAATTAAAACAACTCAGTGAAGTTACAAACATGGAAACTTTAAGAATCACCATGAATATATAAAATGATAAACAGCTTTTTAAAATTTCCACCTAAGAAATATTTCCATTGTAAAATATTTTACGTAGTATCACTGGTAACTCCAGAGGACTTCATATCCTTTCACTGCTTTCACTAACACTCACCAGTGATCTTTTCATTTTATTGTTAACCCTGATGGATAGAATTTTAGACAAAATAATCAAATAAAGGAGTTTGAATTATATGGATTGAGATGTTGTGGATGCAGGCCTTCCCCAAACCCTGCCAGTAGGAGAGAAGGCTGTGGGAATTTCAAAGGAACCTCAGAGAAACTTTTGCACCAGTCTGTTCTTTCTCTCCCCACAGCCAATCCCAGAGCTGCCCCATGCCCCTATGCTGCCTCTCTGGGCTGGGGAGCTGCCCCTGTTCCCTTCTGTGCATCAGCCCTGTGTTGAGCTGAGTGACAGGATTTAAAGAATCCTTCCTGATAGGGCATTAGGCTGGGGCTACTGGGTGAGATCAGTGCACATGACAATACAGCTTCTCTTCCCCTAGTCACTAACTGTTCCTAGATTCTGGGTCATTGTGGATTGTTGTCCAGCAGGACAGTTGCCATTATAGCATATAGCCTGCCTACAGGTTGGTCAGATACCAGTCTTCTGTCAGTCTTTCCAACTCCAGGTGATTTAACTTCAATTCATCTTGGGGTGAGCATGACCACAATGTATCTTTGGTCAGGAGTGCAGTATACGATCCATAGTTTTGTTTGCTACCCCTGAGTCCTTAGTCATTACTGTGCCCACTGAAACTAAGTCTCCTCACAAGCAACCTTAACTTCACCTGGGCTGCTGAGTCCTTTCTGTAAGTGGCCTAACAAGACAGGGTCTTTCAGATCCATATCCTTGGCATTGTCTCAAAATTAACTCACATAATGCAAAACTAAGCTATGTTGTAGCTGGAGCTACTATTCTAATGCTATACATAGGCTCTTTTTGTTGTTGATCTTCACAGGCTAACTTGTGATCAGACATGTAAACCACGGGTAGCCTGACTCATTAATTAGTCATATCTCAGCAAGCTCTTGTTCCTGGTGTTGGAAAGTCTAATCATCCATTGGATTCACTGGGTCTTACTTGGTAGGAGGGATGTAGGGAAGAGCCTTCCTCACCCCAGCGCTGAGTAGGTGACCCAGATCTAGCAGGTCTTTTGTTTGCACCAGAGGATCAAGAGAGCAGAGTTTTGTTCTCCCTAGGTTTTCATCATCTGTCCATAAAACATCCTTATCTATGTAGGATACACAGCTCTCTCTTCTGGGCTGTCCTGCTGCCAGAGGCTGATTCCTCTGAGTTACTGGGACCTTTAGAATTGCTGTGTGGTGCCCTCAGTATTCTCAAGCCCATAAGCCTTACAGCTGGACTCTTGGCCAAGATCCCGAGCTCTTATCTCTTCTCCACATAACCCTTGTGCTTACTGTGTGCCAGCTACTGTCCTAAATGTTGCAGATATTTATTACCTTATTTCTCCCAGCAACCCAAATAATATGGGTATTATTGTTATCCCCATTCTACAGGTGATCAAATTGAGTCGCAAAGAAGTTAAGTAAAACTTGCTTGAACACAACCAGTAGGTGGTTGGAGGCAGGATTCGATTCTAGACATTCTGGCTCCAGATTCCTTGACCTTAGCCACTAGCCACTATACTGTATTCCCTTGAAACTTTATTAAAAAATAGATATAGCCATATTAAACTGTGGGCAAATTCCATATTATTTGTCTTTGAACAATGTTAGCTGTTCAGATAATCTTATAGAAATTTAAGACTAATTTATTTCATGGAAATCTTCAAAAATAGCTTTGATCTGGTCTAAACCATTTTATCTGAATTCCATTTGGTACAATAATCAACCTCACTCTTTGTTTAGTTTTCAATAGTTTAGACAATCTGGTCTTATTTACACTAGGTACATATTCATATATTTATTGTCTTTGAGTATCATACTGCTTGGAAATAAAGAAGAGTTGGAATTTGAGGTAAACATGATGGAGCTTCTGCCTCTCTAGCTGCAGACCCTTTGTCGTGTTCTCCTTGCTGGACTTTGTGTTCCTGTCATTCTGTTCATGGACTTGCTGCCTGGCATGGTAAATATATTGATTGACTTTAAGAACTTTGAAAACAGTGAGTCATGCTGCTTGAGTGTCAGCTGGTTTAGGCAAAATCTCTGCTCCTCCATCAACTTGGTCCTTACGTCTCTTGGGTATCTTTCAACTGCCACTTCCCAGTTATCACAGCTGAAGTTTATGGTCTCTTTGCTTGACTTTTGCTGTAGTATGAGAAAATGTGCAAAGTGTTCATCTACAAATCATACAGCTATCCCTTCGTCTTGAGGTCTGTGACACCTCAAGACACCTAGCCTCTGCTAATGATTATCAACAGTCAAGGGAGATGAACCCTATTGACTATAAAGCACATTCCTAGATTTTGCACTGTCAGCAGTAAACAGCCTTTGCTGCAAGCAGCTTTGATACAGTGCAAGGAATAGTGCCTTGGAAGTGTGGACTCTCAGGTTTTAGACCAGGAGCTGCTGTTAACACAGTGAAGCAAGTTGTCTCTCATGTCTGGGTCTTAGTTTTCCTATCTGTAAAATGAGGTGGTTGGACTAGATGGCATCTAAGATCATTTCCCATTCTGTCATTATGTAATCATTATGAAGATGGAAACACCCACAGACCCCACCCGTTACACTCTGTCCTGACTATGCAGAGACTGACAGAGGAAACAAGCTACCTTTCTGGGCTGTGAGCTCACAGCAGGCCACACACAAGATCACACTGGCCTCAGTGTGGTCTACCACTGAGTTTTCATGTAATAGTGCCTGTCCTCACAAACAGAATAGCTCTTTCCCCAGAAAGTTACTCATGTTTGCTCTCTCAGCCATGAATCACTGTGGACCAAAACCCTCCTGGATCCTCCTCTGAGTATCTGCTTCAAATCCAGATTGAGACACTGCTCAGGCACACAACTAATGGCCCTCTGGAAAAAGTTGACATATGGAGACCAAGTGAGGCTTTCACCTTGGGTGGTTTCAGACCTCCAGAAGTCTGATTTCCCCTGCTATTAGTCAACCATATTGGCTAACAAAATCTAGACTTCAGAGACACCCAGATCACTGCTTGATCTCTTTCTTTTCCTGTGCCCCCACTCCTGTTTCTGTGCACCTTTGCCAACCTTTACTCAGAATTCCAGGTCTGTCGCCTGTTTGGAAATTGGAAATACCAATGCATAATAAGGTAACATTAATTGTAGTCCTTTGGTGATTGAAGATGGATTTTATGTTACTAGTGGAGATCTCACACCAGGAAGCACAGAGCTCATGAGGTATTGTGATAACACCTCTGGTTAGAGCACTCAATCTTTGTTAGAAGCTTTAAAAATAAAAAGATTGAAACTTATTTGATTTGCTATTTTTCCATATTAATGGATATTAATGAACGGGATAAATCATAGACTGCTGTCACGCATGTTTAGCCCTCAAGTATCTATCAGAGGCTTTAAATGTCCACAACAGGTGGACTTGGTGAATGCCAGGAGTTAGCATGACTGAAAGGGTGTTTTGAGGCATGGCACATGGCAACATGGAAATAAAGCAGATATATCACAAGTGGGTGGTAGAAAATAGACTGGAAGAGAATTTTAACACCTACAATATGACAGATTTATCCCTACCAGCTTCTCAATTTTGTGGCACCTTCATTTTCCCTTGATCTGAAATTCTGTATGTGTATTATATATTTCCTCCTAAAACTCGTTGTGCTGTTTCTTTTATTCTATCATTTTTCTATTTATCTTCTTTTTTAAGTGCCACTTTATTTTTTTTATCTGAAATCATCACAGTGGCTTGCTTTGAAAGCCATTTGTTCAGTGTTGTTCTGACTGTGATTTCTGGTTAGAGGACCATAAACATGTATGTAGGATGTGGTTGGAATAGTTCATACATCTTGGTGAAAGTCTCATAGCAGTATAGGAAGGGGCTGACTTTGAGGATAGGAGACATTTGAAACTGTTACAGATCACGGGATAATGTTTACAAAAACCAGGTGGCAGAGGCTATGGTGCATGTTTAAATTCTTAATCTCTGTGTGAATATTACAAGGAAACCATCTAAGCCCTGGTTAATTGTGAAATGAACAGGTCTTCTACTGGAATACATTTTCAGGGTCCTTTGCAATTTTCAGGGTTCTCTGTTTCATGTATCTAACCTCATTTGTAACAGGTCTTCCCCTTTCATAGCCACCCTTTCCTTTGCTGTGAAACTCAGAGACCATTTAGGGGGCAAGAATTCCAGCTTTGCTTTCATTTGGATCTTGCATGATGAATTCTCCACTCAGGTGGTTCTGGTGGGGCTCCCTTGTTTTACTTGTTGATGGGTATGCCCTGAATCATGACATTTAAGCAATGACTTTGCAAAATTTGACTTGTCAGTAAGCAAAAGTACTCTTCCCACCCTAAAGATTGACAGGAACATGAGATGGCAAGAGCACACAGAACAAGAAATACTTAGGAGAGTGCAGCATCAAATCACATCATATCATAGTGCATGACTAGATGCCTAATCTCGTAGTTGGAGTCACTCAGTAAAATTGTTGGCGAAGGGACTAGTAGTCTGATAAAGTTATATTGTGAAAAAAACTTGCAGTGTATTAACTTGTTAATAGTAGGCCTGAGGAGAAGGATAATGTAAAAAAAATGAAGATCAAACCACTAATAAACCCACAAAGACTCCATTCTGTATTGTCATCAGCCTCTGGCCATGGCTAATGGCCAGAAATTGTCTGAATAAGTTTTAAGTCATTTGGAAATTTCTTTGGTAAATGAAAAATATAGTAAAGAGAGAAGGGTGACCACAAGCCAAGCTGTGAACGAGGAACTCTTGAGGTGTGGGCCAACTAGGTCACTGAATTTGTTGTGTTTGACTCTTAGGTTGCACTACTTTGAACTCTGGAAGTTTGATCCTCCCAGTGGAGTTTCTGAGGTAGAGAGTCAGGGATTAGATTGCAGTGTGAGAATCCCCACAAACGTGATTCCACCATAACCTCACCAGTAGCCCTGTTTCTCTCTTGAGTTGACAGCTAGGATTCCATGAAAGGGATTTAGTTATTCACATCTTAGAAAAAAACTCACTACGAAGCCCCAAGTAAAGTACCACTCTTCCCCCTATCAGTGCTGCCTCCCAAATTCCACGTTACTTCCCTGATCACCCAGAATCACCACATCAGAGGGATTGTGAACTCCTTCCCTTCTGATACATCAAATCTGTCCTTTCAGTCCTGCCCGGCAGTGGCCCTTACCTCCCCTTCTTTCTTTTTCACACCTATTGCCATTGTTGTTCTCCCCTTATGTCTCATCCAGACAACCGCAATACCATTCCACACTCTCCTTACTTGCAGACTTTTTTCCCCAGGATCCACCTTTCTTATCACCTCTTAATTACCCTGATCTCACCCTTTCCTTGCACCCATTGCAAAAACACCCTTTGTGCTGTGGCTTTCCCTTCCTTTGTAGTTGGGTGTGCCACCACTTCCATATCCTATGCTCCTATCCTCACTGGGCCGCATCCTGCTTCTGGAGCAGGTCCTGTGATCTTCTCATACCTTTGTTCACACTGTACTTTTTTCTTGGAATTCCCACTCCTCCTCAACTTGTTCTAAAGTCTTACCCATTTTTCAGGGACCAGGTCAAATATTATCAAATTCATCAAGTCTTCCCTGATCCCCCTCAAACCTGATACGATCGTTGTCTGTGATAAATCTTGATACCATTTTATATTTCTTGTAATACTCACTATGCTCTGCCTTTCCTGGCAGTCATTTATATATTGATCTTGGTACACTTGGAAGGAAGAACTAATCTTAATCTCTCTGAGCAGCAAAATACCCTGTACCATATAGTAAGATATCTGTTCCAAAACTGCTCGCCTTATAGAATACATAAATGGGTAGGGTGGTATTATCTGTAGGTGGAGCCCAAGGGTAGGTTAAAATGTAACTACTAAGTTGTCGGAAAACAAGAATGTGTACATAACCTCTGAAGTAAATGGATCACATGCAAGAGGGAATTTAGGACTTTTGATGCCTAACACGCACTGAAAAATCTTCCTGATATACACTGGACTGTGAAGCACTAAAAGGTCTGAAATGTGGCCTTCAAACACTGACGAGATTTGTTAATCAAACACTAGCCAGCTCCACCAACAGTATATAAAGATGATTTGTAAACAGAACAGTGATTATTAAGGATATTATTAACATCATACTGTTAATGTGTAATGAAGTTGGCTCAGACACTAATGAAACCAGTAATTGTTCGAGCATGTGCTAAATAACTGTCAAGGTTTCTGAACCACTAATCCAAGACAGGGCAAAATTACCAGCTATTCTTACTGAGAAATTGAGTTTCACCTCACAAAGGGCCTTTTGTGTTTTGGTTTCTGAAAGTTGTGGCTTTGTTTTTTGAGGACATGGGCGTGGGAACAAATCTAAGAGCAGGCAGTGGTCACACTTCATCAAGTATTTAGGAAGGCACAGTTAACCTGGATGAAGTAAATTGTAGATGGAATAAGTGCTGTTGTTTGTAGGGCCAAGCTCCCAGCTCATACTAAACTTGTGGTAGTTGACTAATTAATTAATGGTCAGGACATAATGCTCTTGTTTTTGTGTTTTTGGGCAAAATGGATTTATGTTTATTTGCTCATTTCATAAGGCTGTCACTCTATCCATATTCTGTTGTTGCTTTTCAAAATGATCAAATGCCTAACGGAACCACTACACTTGCTAAATGAATTTGCCTCTTAATGCATGGCTTGAAACTACAATTGACTTAGGGTAAAACTGTTGGCACTCCTAAGTTTATTGTTCACAGCACTACACGGAGGGGCATAAAAATACCTTGGCTCTATCTAAAAGTACACCTCACTGAAACCTGAAATTTGGGGTGTATAAAGGTTAATCATCTAATAAAATAGAGCATTTTCTCGGAGTGAAAAGTTGAGGTTTATTTTAGGGGTGTGGTATTGTTCAGATGGGCCAAGCTCCCTGCCATAATGTAATCAGGCCAGATAAGGAAGAGGCTAGAGAGCGCCCCGTGTCACTTCCTTTCTTTTCCAGCCGGTTTTTTTTTGTTGTTGTTGTTGGTTTTTTTTTAGGATTATCATACACTTTGCCTTTAGCATATCCTGGCTTTTATTGTTATGCCACTTTCCAGCTAACTAGGAGTTACTGATAATTTCAGCTGTCTTTTAGATGAACTTTTCACTAACTATTTGAAGAGCATAAGAATTGTGAAATTCATTCATTTGTCCACGAAGCATGTGTTGCTTCCTTGCTATACTCTGGGGATAGGAAAACAAGTAAAGTGTATTCCCAAGCATCACCCTAGTAGGGGACATAGATGAAGAGGGTGGAAATCAGCAAGGTGCAGTAGATGAGACAGTGTCTGTAAGGTACTAAGCCAAGGCCTGTTGCAGAGTGAAGGTCGGCTGCGTTCCTTGAACTTCAGTGGCCAAAACCATGTTTAGGGTTCTGGGTGGGATTTTAGTTTTATATGAGGCTTGATTAACACTTTTTGCCTTTAATTAATTTTTTCAACAAATAATTATTGTGGGGAACAATTTGGTGGAGGGGGTAGGAAACCCAAGGTCAGGAAGCATGGTTGCAATTTTAAATGGCGGCGGGGGGGTCAAGTCACTGAAAAGGTGACTTGGAAAAGCCTTGAGGAAATAGAGGAGCAACCATGAGAGGCTTGGTGCTGAGGGAATCAGTGTCAGGACCCTGAGGTGGGGCTTGTCTGGAGGGTGCAGGGGGACAGCTCGGAGATCAATAAGACTGGAGTTGAAGGGAGTGAGGGTACAGTGGGTAGGGATGAGGCCAGAGAAGGAACAGGGCAGGGGGTCCTGGAGGGACTTACAGGTATCCTGAAGACCATGGCTTTTCCTAGAGATTGTTCCTCATGACCAGCCTCCAGCCATCAGTAGTCCTGCTCAGGTGTTACAGCATGATAGCTTGCTGTCTTCATTTCCATCCATATTTTTACTTATATTGCCCCTACAGTGAAAAGCAAGAGATTTTGTTTGTGGGACAAAGTCTCTCCCTTGTATATAACAGGTGTATGTGTGTATGTCTGTCCTCCCCTGTGCTGTCTGACACTATGGAGATATGTGGCTAGAATTGTTCTTTTTAGTAATTCTGCTAATCTGGTACATACCAAGGAGGACATAGATCATACCCTTGATCTCTATATTCATCATATGTAATTTCTTTTCAGTATACTGGTAACATAAGTCTATCTCTTATAGTTTTATCATTAACAGCACAAAAATGACCCTTCCTAGGGCCAAATGCAAGCTCTTTAGGCATATAAAGTGGGTTAACAAGGGTGGCTCAGCGTTAAGCTATGCCAGAGCTGAGTCCAAATTTTATTCCGGTACAGGGGATGACTTTCTATGTGGCCTCTCTAGCTCTGGAGCTAATTTGGATGCTGAGTAGCCCCACAGGTATTTATATGTAGTGTTTGGTATTTTTACTGGGTCCTATTCTTCTCCCTTGGATCACCTAAAATGGTTAAGAATTTTCTAGTGGGATTAAGGTTGTGATCTCTTGGGAGGGGTGGGCCATCTGCTCTTGGTTATTTTTGTGTTAGCTGCTTCCCCTTAAATGTATGTTCACAAATGAGCCACAGCCTTATCAGCTGGGGTCCAGGGAGGACTGGTATAGGTGCTGCTCCTGAACTTGGTGTCTGAGCCATGGCTTCCCATAAGTCAGGTAAATGCTTCATATTCTTTATGTTCTATTGAGAAGAAGTTT
The DNA here is from genome assembly GCA_028533065.1 of Trachops cirrhosus. Taxonomy (NCBI): domain Eukaryota; kingdom Metazoa; phylum Chordata; class Mammalia; order Chiroptera; family Phyllostomidae; genus Trachops; species Trachops cirrhosus. Next base: position 21,311,855 of record CM052552.1, read on the forward strand.
GTTAGGACAGTGAATCCATCATTTGTCTAAAGGATATACTTTCTTGTTAAATGGATTTAGTATTCTCTAAATAGTAAATAAGAGATAGTTCATCTCTGTTCTGTCCTTGCCTTCTAATACTGTTTCAAAGACAAAAGATTAGTCTTACTCAAATAAAATAAGCAGTTTGAGTGTCTTATTTTTTAATATATATAAACATTTTACTATATTGTACATTTTTCAGGGCATCTTATGAAACTGTAAGAAATTATGTGGGGAAAGAAGGGGTTTTTTTGAGCTGGAAAGAGGAATATTGATAACTAAGAAAGTCCATAATGACTTACCATAATGTATCTTCCTTTCTGTGAACAATATTTTTAATCTTCCTAAAGAAACAGCTATGATCCTTTTGATATAATGCTTAGGTTCTATTATTTGAAAAGGGAGCAAAATTTCAGAACCTGTACCGTCATTACTACAAGAGTCTCCCTCTGGTTTTGTAACCTGATGTTAAGAATCCCTTTGTGAACGTTCAAGACATGGGGGAATAGGGGTCAAAGGACTAAAGGACAGTCAGTCTCCCCAGACTGCCTGCTTCTCTCTAGTCAGCCTGCTGCCTGTCTCTCCTCTGAAGCCAGGAATTCATCGTTGCTTTGTTGCCTTCTGCCTAAGTAACAGTTCCCTTTCTTGGAAACCAGGCACTTTGTCCTCTCTCCTGGTTTTTGGATTAAGGGAGAAAGTAACTATCAGTGGCAATGTTTTAGAAAAATTTTTTTTGACAACTTGTGATTCCCTGTTGATACTTAAACAATGGCAGTACTTTTAGAAATGTCTCCTTTGGTCTTTTAAAACAAATGTGCTGCAGTGGAATTCCCTGCTTTAATGAATTAATATGCAGTGTCTTCCATGTTCAACAGTTGAAGAGCTGTTTGTTTTTTCCCCACCCCCAGGATCCATTTTACAAACATGGCACCACATGCCTGAGATTGTGGTAATCGGCCAACATACACATTCTCTGGGTGAAGGCAAACTATTCAGCTGCACCCGTTGTTCCAATGGACCTTGAATGCATGTTAACTGGTAGAGTAACTCCCCATTTTATTTACTAATTGAGTGACAAAATAGGTACATACTGTATTTTAAAAGTGACATAATCATAACACACCCAAACTTGGATTTTAAATTTCACCCAATCCTGACTTTAGTCTTGCTTATATAAATCTGGAGGCTATAACTGTGACTAAATTAGACCAATTAATAGACACATTTTAAATGAGTTTTTGAATCAGGAATTATTATTTTGTATTGCATTGGGCTGATAGATCCATGAAAGCAGACAAAAGAGAAGTCCTCACAGAAGGAAAATCCACATTGCTCTGAAATGGGCTTTGTGTGGACAGAATTGGACCAGAGTCCATTTTTAGGGACTATCCACATAGTGACAGAACATTCCAAGGACAAGAATTTACACTTTTTTTATTGAACACTTATAGTCTGTGAAATTATGTAGATTGAAATCTTTTACCCTTTGCCCTTTCAAGTTGAGGACTGGGGTGGGGATGTGGGTAGGAGGGAACTAAGATCATTTGTCATATTGTACAGCCATTAATTCCCTTCACCAGCAACTGCCCAGTGGGTCACACCCCCCAGCACTTTATTCTCAGGGCAGGGATACAGAATGAAAAGGTTGGGTGAGAGGGAATAATCAAACTGGATTGCCTTCTTAAAATAACTGAAAAATGGTAGTCGGAAGATTTGGCAGAGGGTGAAGTCGAATGTTTTGTACTTTTAATGACCACCAAGTGACTAACTGCCTACTACTTCACCACAACTAGAGAAACTGAAAACACATGTTCTATTGCTGGTGGGTTGGAAGTGCTGTTTTCTTATAGACAAGACAATGTGCTGCACATAATGTGTACAACGTTAAGAAAAGCTTCAACTACAGACAAAATAGCACTAGAATAGAATCTGGTCCTGGTGGGAGTACAATGGCACATAGTGCTTTTGTTTAATAATCTATCCAACCCTCCTGATACCAGATATAATCTAAATTGTGTTACCTGTCTATTGTTGATCCAAAAAGATTTATGGGTTTTTCCCCCTGAATGCAGTATACAAGTGAAGTTGCTAATAACATTGAATCATTCTGCAAATGTTCTGTTTTTAAGGGAAAAAAACACTTTCTGATTTTCTATGAAATTCTATGAAAGACTACTTTTGAGCCGTGACTCATGATCTTCGTCTCATTCCAGCTACTTAGGTGTTTATTCCCAAATGTCTGACGACATGTCCAGGTGCGTGAGCATGTCTATTATACAAGTGTCCTATTCATCGACCAAAGCTTCGTTCCATTTAGTGAATGTTCTTAGGAAAGCAATATACCCTTTCTCTTTTGAAGCCAATATTTACACACAGAATGACTAACATACTGGTATGTTGGACTTAGCAATTAACAGACCAGAAATAACCTGAACTTTTTTTTTCCATTTGGATTGCTGTTCATTGTTTACACTGTATATTGTACCACTCAGGGAAAACATATGGTTAGAAAAATGCAACCTAGTTATAACATTCACTTTTTCCTTAAATATTCTTATTTTGATCCACTTAGGCATGAGGGAGAAAATGAACGTTAGCATGAAATATGTGAGAAAATACACATAAGAACACAAGGAAGATGATTGTTGAATACAAATGAAATCTTCTCTAACGAGAGGTTTATAGTAAAAAAAAAGTTGCAATGTTATATTATTCTGATATGTACATGATTCATGATTAAATCAAAAGTCAAAACTTTTTATTGAGATACTGATGTTTATGTAGGCACCTTGTAGCATGTTGCATGTAGTTCAGGAATTTTCTGAAAGAGGAAGCTTGTTTATTAAGTAAAGAATGATGTGTCTTTTGAAGTGGGCATAATGTGAAAATCGGGCTACCACTTTGGAATAAATATCAAAAACTTGATCAGCCAGTCACATTTCCAGCAGCGTTCTAACCTGCTAAGGTCTATAAAGGACTGTAGGTTAGATGTCAGCACCTTAAGATCACAGGAGCTCTCCGCTGGTTTTCTGAAACAGAAATCTTTGTTAGAAAATGCTTTTAATGAAAGAGGTTTTAGAAACTTAATGGTGGTGATTTATCTCCGTCTGTCAGTCAATAGGCATCTACTGTGTGACTAGTGTGTATATACAAGGCCCTGAATGAGGTCCCTGGGGTTCCTCATGTGCTGGCAAACTTTTCTGTGATAGAGAAACCTCATCGCCACATCCACATGAGGGCTGCACTGTGAGGTTAAAATTAGAGAGCTGCTGCAGGGCAGAGACAGGCGGGAAGGAAAGCAATGCTGTAATTATATGTATCCAAGTTTTGTTTAATGAACGATGTCATGCCCTTTCCCAGATAACAGCAATAGGTCAAGGCAAACAGATCTGGAAGTTTTGAAAGGTTAAAGGCTTCAGATTTCATGTACTTAGAAGTTGCTAAAGGGATAAAAATTATTACCTAAGAGATAAACACCTACAGTATATGGCTGTCATTCATTAAGATTAAAGAGAGCCCCAAAGAAAAGATAAATGCCACCACCATTTTTTCTCTATTTTTATTTCCAAGAAAGGGAAAGACAGGAAAGTACAAAGCTTTTCTCTCATCATGAAGTCAGTGTTTAACTGTGGCTCATTTTGGTGGAACCTACAAATCAGGGTATTTGTTTTCTTTTCAGAAGCTCTCAGCATTGTCATTTATAATCTGTTTTCTTAGAGTTATTTAGCTCTTTGAAGCTAAGTAGCTAACAGAATATTTTGCTCTCATACACATTGTTGATATTTTATGCAAAGTTTTGACATGGTAACTATCCCATCGGCAGGAATGTATTACTCCAGATTCCTCATAAGCACACTGCTTGGTTTGAAATAGTTTGGGATGAAATAATCATAAGGTTAGAAAAACACGAGATAAGCTACTTCAGGTTCCCAAAGTTCCACTTAATTGGATTTATTGCAAAAGAGTACTAAAGTTCATGAATTTGCCATCAGCATTGTTAACATGCTTTAAGTGTTTCCAGCCTGCTTACTTATTAGGCAGTAAAGCCAGCATTCCTGGAAGTGCCTATTTTATCTTGACAAATAAGTGTTTCCACACACATAAAAGCTTGAGTCCACTGTGGAAATCAGTTCTAAAACTATGACCCTGGATTCTTCACACAGCAAAAAGGAAAAAAAAATAATGTCTAAAGCTAGTACCTCCAAACACCATTAACCGGAAGTGGATTCATCTAATTTTCCTTTTAAGACCCTGTTCTACAAGAATAATAAAGTGATCAGCAGCTTCATTGATTGTGACTCCATGTCAACACAATCTGGTACTTCCATGTTCATTGGTGAGCCATGGATTACTTCATTATCTGGATGCCTAGAAGACATTAAAATGAATAAGGTTCAAGGTTTTATTCTATAAATAGACACTTTGGTAAGGGAGGAGGGATTTTCAAATATGGCCGAAGACAATAGTCTCTGAAGGGCTAAACCAGCTGACATTACTAGCCAATGTTGTCTAATCTTAGAGATTCTGATTTTCTGCCAAATGACTTTTAGGAGCCACTGATAATTTAATTTCCTGGCATTTACTGTTACTGGAGATTTATTTGGTTCCTGTACTCAGCTCTTTACAAGAAACAAAATCTTTGTTGAGTTCACAACTTCAATATGGAAAAGCCAGTAAGACAAAGATTTTATGTGACATGTGAAAGACCAGCAAGAATGAATTAAGAAGAGTCATTTTCAACTTGCTATCACTGTGACAGGCACATTTTTCTAGGTGCAAAGACTAAAGGTAATATAAAAGCTGCCCTACATAAACTGCATAGTTCAAGGAGATAGACTCTGGTTTCATTGTGTCTCTACTTTTCATTTCTAATCCAGTTATATAAGGGAACATGTTGCTTTTCTTTTTGGGGAAAAGTGGTAGTAAGAAGAGTTAATCTGGTCTGGTTAAATCTCAGAACTCAGATACAACTGTCTTGGTCAATTGTCTTTGCCCAAGAATGCCACTTGCTTCAGTAATCGGTTCTGTGGAAGCGAGAGGGCCTGCCTGTCTGTGTGCCAGCACAAACTGGAGCTGGGCGGGGCCAGAGCATGATGCTTGTCGGTGGTCTGGTTCCCTGTTTTGGGGGGCTGGCTTCAGAAACTGATCCAGTTCTGAGTGACACTTCACCAGCCTTAGCAGAGTATGAGACACAGGGTGCGGTTTCCTTAGTTCACTCACTGCTATTTGGTTGCCTATGGCAACAAGATCCAAACAACTTGGACATGTGTTTGTATAAAAAAAAACACTGGGAATGGGACCCAAAGTGGGAGTTTGGGGCCGTTCAGTTAGTGGAAGAGCTGCGGTGAGTACTGGGCAACTGCTCATTGCTTTTCCCTCATTCTTTGTAAATTACGGTGAAGATGTCTGCTAGCACAATAACCATGTTTGTGGGTAGTTGGAGAAAATAGTCTCCATTCTCATGTTTTCTGAGCAAATTAAATATTTGTTGTTTATTTGCCCATGTAAGTTTCCTTTTTCAGGGAGAGAGGAACAAGTTAGCAAATGTTTAAGAAGTTGAGAGCTTATAGATACTGGCATTTGGTACCTTTTTTGGTGACAGGATTAACAGAGTGCCTTAGCAATGCTTGTCATTGCGGGGGGGTGGTCTGGGGTTGGGTAGGTGGGTGGGGTTCAGGAGGGGGACAAGGGGACTTGTTCGTGTGAAGGAAGTGGGAATGTTTCTTGGGGAATAATCACTTTAACACTTTTAATGAGTAACTCCCACCCAGATTTGACTTTAAAATTTCTTTTTTTCCAACAGCAAATGTCCTAAATAGTAGCACTTCATTGACTCTATCTATCCACACTTGCTTTGAACCAAGGGGGATGTAATTTTGGTCCATCACAATGCTACACATCACTCCGACAAGTCATTCACAGTTGCAAAACTTGCCAGCTCCGATTGAGAATGCCACTTTAATTAGTCTTCTCTTGCTTGATTGCCCAGGTCTCAGAAGTCAGTAAACTACCTTGGACAAAACTCCTTAGGATCCATTCAGGGATAAAAAAGGGTTCTGCCAGAGTTAAAGTAAATGCAGGTATTTTAAGTAAATGAATAAGAATTACTTGTATGCCTAGCGTTGTGTGGAGTCAGCAGTAAGTCTTTGTTGAAATGAACTGAATTTTACAGACAGGAGGAAAGTGAGGCTTCCGGAGGATGCAATTGCCCCCCTCACCGTGCCCCCCAAGAACTTACGGAGGAGGAACTGGGAGCTGGCAGGGAGATTTCTGGCTCGCTGTCTAGAACGCAGCCCTTAAAGCAGAGGGTTTGGGCGCCTCCCTCCTCCACAAACTGCCTCAGCCAGCCAGCCTGTAACTGGCCAGGCATCTCTCCCCCAAGCAGCTGCTACATGCAGACTGTGCCCAAAGCTGTGTGTCCCTTTGTGTAAAACAACTCCTTCTCTCTTGCCTGCTCCATCACACCCGTTCACTCCTTCACTTCACTGCTCAGCGCCCCTGAGCCACCCAGAGCCCTGGTCAGGTCAACACCAGGTCTGATCCACTTGTCCCTGTCAGTGTCCTGTGAAGCAGCACGGCGAGATAACCCAGCAAGGGTTTTTCCCAAGTCCCCAGGATTTTACTGGCCATTAGCTTTCTGGCCCCTGGGGAACTACCCTCAGGGTTCTTTCTTCCCAGGAATCTTAGTGAAGTATCTGTTGCCTTGGCGCAGCAGTCCCCTGGAAGCCTCTGTGGTGGAGCGCACTGGTCTTCCATTGGTCATTTGTTCTGCCTGCTTGCCCCCATAGGTCCCTCCAGGTACAAGGTGGGCACCATGGCTGAGAAGTTTGACTGCCACTACTGCAGGGACCCCCTGCAGGGGAAGAAGTACGTGGAGAAGGATGGCCACCACTGCTGCCTGAAGTGCTTTGACAAGTTCTGTGCCAACACCTGCGTGGAATGCCGCAAGCCCATTGGTGCGGACTCCAAGGTAACAGTGGTCCCTACATGGTTTTCCTGTGGCTGACAACAAAAGCTCACTCTCTCCTGAGTTTTCCTCATCACTGCAACCCCTATGTGGCAGGCAGGATGGGCAGTGGCCTGGAGACAAGGGAATGAGGGCCCTGGCCCAGCCACCCTTGCCTCTAGCGCTGTTTCCCTTGCCTGTGTCCTGAGCTGTCTCTATGGGACTTGGACTGGCTGGAACCAAGGCCCATGCCAGCTTGGTTAGTTGTCCTCTTGGTCTTGTTTCAGGAGCTATGAGTCTTCCATCCTCACCTCGGTGTCCTTCATGCTACTAACTAGAGCATTCACCTTGGGGCATCCCCAGGTGCACGGAGTGGTGTCATCTCTGTAGTTCACGATTACACTCCCAGTGCCCCCATGTCACTCACACCAACCCATCCCCTTCTGCTTGGTTTCCAGGAGGTGCACTATAAGAACCGCTATTGGCACGACACCTGCTTCCACTGTGCCAAGTGCCTGCACCCTTTGGCAAATGAGACCTTTGTGTCCAAGGACAACAAGATCCTATGCAACAAGTGTACCACACGGGAGGACTCCCCCAAGTGCAAGGGCTGCTTCAAGCCAATTGTGGCAGGTATTGCTCACACTCACCCCCGGGGTAGTCAGGGAGGAGGCCTCTGGGCAGAGATGATGTGGGGCTGCTTGGGACGATGGGGCTAATGCTGCTGTGAGCTGCTCTTAGCTTTTAGCATATATATGCACGCATATATATACATGTATACATGCGTACACATATATGCTCGCACACACGCACACATTCGGAAACTAAAGACCACTGAAGAGAACTGTCTGTGGCAAGAGAAGGAAGTGAAAAAGTATGTAGCACTTTCTCATTTGGGTAGAGTAAGTGATCGAAGCATGCCTCTTCCTTAGGGTGTTACTCTGGGTCAGCCAGTCCCCTACAGAATCTCTTAAGTCCACAAAGGGAGTGGGAGTGGGGACTCAGGTGTCTCCTCCTCAAACATTATAGCTGGGGTCCCCTCCAGACAGATCTGGGTTGGCACAGCCACAGGTAGGCCATTGTTAAGAACTTCCCCTCACCCCAGTGGGTAGGCTCATCGGAAGCGTGAGGCCAGTAACTGCAGGGCCTGCATTCCCTCACCTCTGGAGGGCCCAGGGTGGGAGCTGAGTGGATGCAGCCCCCTGCAGAGCACTGTCAGTGGGGCTATCCAATCGCTTCCCCCCGCAGGAGATCAGAACGTGGAGTACAAGAAGACCGTCTGGCACAAAGACTGTTTTACCTGCAGCAACTGCAAGCAAGTCATTGGGACTGGAAGCTTCTTCCCTAAAGGGGAAGACTTCTACTGCGTGACTTGCCATGAGGCCAAATTTGCCAAGCATTGCGTGAAGTGCAACAAGGTACGTTGTCCAGGGAGTTCTGCATGGAGTGTTGTTTGTAGAAGCATTTGACAGTTGACAGAGCACTTGCACACACACTATCCCATTCCATCCCCACGACAGCCCTGTGACGTGGGAATTATTATGCTCATTTTACAGATGAGGAGACTGGTAGTAGAAAGCAGTGCCTGAGCCAATTCAGGCTGTCCCGAAAGGCGCTCCGCATGGAAGCACGGGTAGCCCTGGCTCTAGAGGCCCTGCCTCCACCACCTTGTTGCTGTGTAACCTTGCACAGAGGCTCGCCTTCTCTGAGCCTCAGTATCTTCATTTGTAACTTGGGGATAATAATAGCACCTGCCTCCCATGGCCGTTGTGGCGATTAAATGAGATATTGTAGACCAAAGCGCCCAGCACAGTGCCTGGCACATAGTAGGCATTCAACAAAATGGTTGTTGAATCTGAATCCGGTGCTACACTCCCTGGTCTAGGCCATCACATCTGGAGGAATCACTTACCAGGATCAGCCCTGGCATGCCGAGTGCTTTGTGTGTGTTACCTGCTCTAAGAAGCTGGCTGGGCAGCGTTTCACCGCTGTGGAGGACCAGTATTACTGCGTGGATTGCTACAAGAACTTTGTGGCCAAGAAGTGTGCTGGATGCAAGAACCCCATCACTGGTAGGCTAAAGAGTCCTTGCTAAGTCGGCCAGGCTAGGTTTTGCGCATGGTAATCATCTCTCATTTTTCTACTTTGTCAGTTTCATCCACAAAGGCCCCAGACAATGCCCCCGCCCCTTGCCAGTGTGGTCCCAAAGAGTTTAAGAGTTTGAATTCTCCCCCAGGCCAGGTTAGCATTTGCAATACAGAACATTTCCTGACTGCTGCTGACTAAAGATGCTGTGCTGCAAAGTTCACGAGCCTGAGACCCACGCCCATGCCATGGGCAGGCACTGCACGTGGGGTTCTGTGGGGGAGGGGGAGAATGGGATGAAGCTGGGTAGAGGCCAGGGGGAGGGGAGGGAGGCTGAAGAGCTGTAGGCTGGGATCATAACTTCCCACAGATGAGGGGCTAGCTCAGAGGTGCCTGCGGGCAGCTGTTTTTGCGATCAGAAGCCGAGCTAATCACTTCATTCCTCATCTCGCACCGCGATCCACGTGCCCTGGGCCCTTTTCCCTGCCTCCACCGTTCCCATCACCCGGGGGAGCCTTGAAATGTACATTTGAGAAGACTTTTGCCATCCTCAGGGAAAAGGACTGTGTCAAGAGTGAGCCACCCAGTCTCTAAAGCTAGGAAGCCCCCAGTGTGCCACGGGAAACGCTTGCCTCTCACCCTGTTTCCCAGCGCCAACCTCCGGGGCAGGCATCCGGGTGGAGAGAGGACTTGTCCCTCGTGGGTGGTGGTTCTTTATAGAAAAAATCGAAGCTTAGCAGCTCCTCGAGGCCCGGTAAGTGCACACCCCACGGACAGCCCAAGTTTGCCTCCTGGTGGCCACTTTGATGCCATGGCCCTGACCTAAATCAAAGAAACTGGTTATGCTGGGAGGTTGGTGCAAGCGTCACAGGGCGATTGCAGTGGCATGGGAATGTGGGTTCTTTACATCAGAGAAGCCCTTGGCTGAGCTCTGGCATCTTCTCAGGTCCTTGAGAACTGTAGCACGGTCACAGTGGCATGGTGTGGGGGATAAATCGTGGTGGAGAGGGGTGGCCTGGGAGCCGGGCAGATGCTGCCCCTGTGTGCTTGTTGGCTGTGTAAATGGGCAAGGCAGCGGTGTATCTCTCACCTGTATTCACTGAGCTGTCTCTTTTGTTCTCTTTTGTGTTTTCCACAGGGTTTGGTAAAGGCTCCAGTGTGGTGGCCTATGAAGGACAATCCTGGCACGACTACTGCTTCCACTGCAAAAAGTGCTCCGTGAATTTGGCCAACAAGCGCTTTGTTTTCCATCAGGAACAAGTGTATTGCCCCGACTGTGCCAAAAAGCTGTAAAGTGACAGGGGCTCCTGTCCTGTAAAATGGAATTAAATCTTGTTCTTTTTGTGTCCTCACCCTCTGCCCTACACCATCCATAGGGAAAGAGTGGCCTTTCACTTCTTCAAAGTTGTTCCTTCTGTCTTTTCTCCCATTTTACAGTATTACTCAAATAAGGGCACACAGACATCATACTAGGATGTAGCAAAAAGTAACTCCTCAGCAAAGTTAATTTTGCGATGGCTGCAGTTAAAAAATGAACACTTAGATAGATCGACTCTTCTGCATGTTTATCATAGAGCAGAAAAGTGCTAACCATTTAGCTGCTTAGTGATGTAAGCAAGAAGCCTAAGAGATAAAGCTCCCACTGAGGTGCCCTTCGTGACTCAGCTGGGACCCACTGTCATCACACGACACAGAGTTGCAGCGGCTGCTCCAACTCCCTGCTCACACTCTTTTGTGAGCAGAAAGAAAACTTACTGAAATGCATGGTTTAACTTCCTCATCAAAACCTTCCTTCTGTTCTTTTGTGCTTTTGATTGACTAATACAGATTTCTAGAAATTAACATTTGAACTTAGCTATGATTCTAAACTCACCTTTTACCTGTACTAATATTTGAGTTCCCCGTGTGCCGTGTTTTCTGAGCGTTCCTACTGCCAAGCATGGAACATGCAGGTGATTTGGAAAGTATAGGCAGATCTGAGAAAACGAGCCTGTTTCAGAGGAATGTCGTCACCGTGAATACTTCCGGAAGTTTAACAAAACTAACCCACCTGTCGTTTTTCTCTTTTTAATAATATTTTGTTTTAATATTAATAGCAACATGGTTTATGGGTTTGGAAACTTGCATGAAAATATTTTAGCCCACTCAAATGTTCCTGCAGTTTTGAAATAATCCCACAAAAGTAATGATAACACTCTAGAGGGGTAGATGAGCAGGCGTGGGGACTGTCGTTGACACATGGATGTGATGTTTCCAAACAGTGCCGAGTTGAAACCCTTGTAACATAGTTGTTGTCTGCTCTTTGTCTCTGTGTTAAAGAGGCCAGCCAATGCCCCTTCTCTTATGATTTTTAGGACTGTTCCTCAAGAGGTTAGCTGTGTCTCTGGGGGAGTGAGGAGGTCGCCGTCCTCACAGGCAGATTTCCATGTAGTGCTTACTTGAGAGGCAGGAGCACCTACTTACTGTATTCTTAGCTACATTGTTATATTACATAGTAGAATGAGACGATATCAAAAGTGAACATGTAATGACAATACATATTAACATTCTCTTAGCAGTGGTTAGAGAAGCCGATGCCTCATTTCTACATTTTGTCATTAGCTATTATTATCTAATGTTTCAGTGTATCCTTACAGAAATAAAGCAGCATATAAATAACTTGCCTCCCGTCTTTTTATTCTGCTGGGTGGAATTGCTGTAAGGTGATACCACTGATGCACAAACCTGAATGACTTCCTTCCTTCAAGAATGTACGTAGTTCAGTGCGACTGCACAGGTTACAAACAAAACAAAACTGTAACAGCACTTGGCCCTGGCTGGTGTAGCTTAGTGGATTAAGCGCGGGCCTGTGAACCAAGAGATCACGGTTCGATTCCCAGTCAGGGCACATGCCTGGGTTGCAGGCCAGTTCCCAGCAGGGAATGCACAGGAAGCAACCATACATTGATATTTCTCTCCCTCTCTCCTGCCCTTCCCCTCTGAAGATAAATAAATAAAATCTTAAAAAAAAAACTGTAACAGCACTTGGATCTAATTAAAACAACAAAAACCCATCCTGACTCAAAACAATATTTTCCAGATGTTCTCATCCCTTAAAAGGGGCAGATTTATTGTCTTTGCCTGGGGGATGGGGGTGGGAAGGGAACTGTAGCTGAAGCGTACCATTGAGAAATCATCAAGATCCCCATTTTGTCGGCTGCCCTTCCCCTGTGCCCTCTAGAGCCCCATCAGACTCCTGTTGAACACTGGTATGTTCTCAACTGCTGCCCTCCACCGTCGGGAGAATTCAGGGGAATCTCACGCCCCCTTGTGGACAGTATTTATTTGGGAGGCTGCAGTATTTATTTGGGCCCCGTTTGGGCCCAAGGACTTCAGTTAGGGGTGGGGGCCAGAGGTTGCAGCTTCTAGATCATTGCTACACACCTAGTGTTCCTGCTTCCGAGCCATTCAAACTACCCACCCCTGTATGATTGTTGCAGGGTGGTAGTGCAGGTCAGGTGAAACAGGTGTGCTGTGCTCTCCCACATGATGGAAGGGTCACCAGGCCATAAGGGCACCTAGTCAAACTATATTTCAGCTAAAGACAGACTTCGAAGGAGAGGGGTGTAGTCTTTGATGAGCCTCCGGGCCTGTCAGAAACCATGAGCATTTTTATGAATGGGGAATATCCCCTTGTTTCCCTGGAGTAATGAGCAATCCTTAAAACAATGATGAGTCTTATCTGCTCTCCCTGGCAAGGGATGGAGCCCAGAGGGGCAAGCCTTGGACAGAGAGGGACAACCTCCCCACCCCATTCACTCAAGATGGGCACGGGCTTACATGCTCTCCATATGGAGAGGCTATGACACCCTCTACCTCTGCTTGCTTCACTTCAGCAAATCCTAGACCTATCATCCAGTGGCAAATGTCCTCTAACCACGCATTCTTCCCTTCCTGGTCCTTCTGCTTTCACTGAGCTTATTCTTTGCCTTTCAGTCCACAGTCCCAGGTTCTTCTCTCAGCCCCTCCCAGCCCTTACTTCCCTCCCACTTCCATGTGTAGCTGCCCTAGATTCTACAGTTTATCACTTTGACTGTTCTTATCCCTCGCCCCTCAATCATGTTACACTTTTGCCTGTTTTCAGTTGGCTTGCAAAACCCTAGCCCACCCCAGGGCCAAAGAGTTCTGCTAAGAAAAACCCACACAGTTACAAATGGCAGCCACCAGTATTGCATGAACTGCCGGCCCTCAACCCTGAAACTCCACTCCACCAGTTCCTCCACATCCCTAACAGACTTCCTCCACCACCTTCCTCGTCCAGGAAACACCCATGGAAGTCAGCCTCTGGTTATTGCATGCCACACAATGCCTCCTCTTAACACTTGAGCATCTTTAGAAGTAAAAACACCTCATACACATTATAGAGAACCCTCACAGCCAACATTGGACTCTTGCCCCCCACCCCAATTTCTAGATGAGAAAACACATTCAGAAAGATTGAGGTTTGCCTAAGGTCACAGAGCTAGTAAGTCACAAATCACCCCGCTGGACATGCCTGTTGCCTGTCCCTTATTCATACTGCATTGTCATAGAAATGGTGAGCTCCCTTAGGGCAAGGGACAGTGTCTGACACATCAAAATGAGGAAACTATCATGCTCATTGCTCAGTACTTAATTTTGAGAACCACAAGACTCAGGAGGGAGGGGAAATTTCAGGTAACAAATTTCAGCAGAAAAACCTTTTATCCCTCAAAATTAAGGGGAGCAGGATTATCAAGAACATACCTACTTGTGGTTAACAGAGTGGGTTCTGGAGCCCAACTGCCAGGATTCAAATCATGGCTGCCCTCCTGTTTTCTGGTTATGAGCTCTTGGGTCAGTTATTTAACCTCCCTGGGCATTTTTCCTTGCCTGTAAAATGAGACGTAGAATTCCTACACTGGCCCTGACTGGTGTGGCTCAGTGGATTGAGCGCTGGCCTGTGAATCAGAGGGTCACCAGTTTGATTCCCAGTCAGGGTACATGCCTGGGTTTCAGGCCAGGTCCACAGTAGGGAGGCACGTGAGAGGCCACCACACACTGATGTTTTGCTCCCTCTCTCCTTCCTTTCCCCTCTCTAAAAATAAATAAATAAGATCTTGAAGTAATTCCTACATTGCAGAATCACATGCAGATTTCAGAATAATACAAGTGCTTACCAGGGTGACTGACACCCAGTAAAAGCACTCAAAAAACTTTAGCAATTAGTGGTAACTTGGTACTCATTAATTCATTCAGGAATTCATGACAAGTGCTGAAACTGACAAGTACCAAATGATGAAGCATCTTCTCTTGTGGGGCAGCATCATGACTCATACAAGTTGTAGCAAGTGCAATGACTCCTGAGCAAGTGCTGAAACATTTGTCAAAATGTGACGAGTAAAGGATTTCACAAGTTCAGAAGCCGACAAGTACCAAGATATGACTGTATCATCTCCATCAGCAAAGGAAGTGTATGAACTACCATGCAAGCCACAGGGCACTGTTCCCAGTCCCTAAGCAGTATGGGGTCCTGGCTTTAAATTCAGATAAGACGGGTTTGAATCAGTTCTTTTTCTAGTTGAGTGACCTTGAACAAATGACAATTTCCACAAATCTCAATGTCGTGCTAGGTAAAAATGAATACACATACCTCATAGAATTTTTGTGAGGGTTTAAATCAAGTGAGGGCCTATCAAGTATCTGGCATATAGCACGTGCAAACTACAGTTATTATAACATTGTTGATAGTTATTAGACACACCCTTCTGGAAACACTGGAACTGGATTGGTGGAGATTGAGGCAGATTCTGGGGCCTGCTTCACCAATCCATGCCTGAGGGCACTGCAAGTAACACAGGGAATTGACCTATGATAAAATGTGAGTCTGCCTCCAGGCTTTTGCTTCTTGATACTAGCTACTGTTTTATTAGTCCCAATCCTCCAGCTCTTGCCATAATGAGTTAATTGACTCCTCAGGATGAGAATGAAAGGGTCCTTAGAGATGGCAGTGTATTCCCCCTCACTTGCCAGACAAGAGGGCTCAGCAGACTCATAATGTAAGCAGCCACAGGTACAGCCATCTTGGCTAAGGTTCAAATATCCCTGTCTAGTGGCCCTCACATTATTCCATACTACACTTCAGTGGTGGCCAGGGATTGGAGCTTTTAAAAGGCTTCGTTCCAGTGTTCACAACATAAGTGGAAGAAACGTGCTTAGCCTCAGAATCTACTGCTAAGGCCAGGAACCTGTTCCTCAGGGGAGAGGACAGCAAGAAGCTATCCAGAGAGGAAGGGAAACTGGAGACAACCAATGTGTTCCCTAACAGGTTCAAGAGCACCAGCCCAAAAAAGAGGGGGAAGCTAGATCAGTGTCCATCACTTTGCAGTTGTAAGCAGGGTGCTTTGACCATATTTCAAGTTGTGTGCACACCAGGGGGCTTCCTGGTCCAACACTTCTAACAGAATGTAATGTTCTAAAGTGGAGAATGGCTGCCACTATTCTCATAAGATTGTCATATCAAAGACTGAGGGTAAACAACACCTCACCTTATCAAAAAGAATAACTACTGGAGTAGACCATGTTTCAAGATTGGAAACTCAATCTTTATAAGGTCAGAACACTTGATTTTGTCATGCACAATAAGTGATGTCATGAAGAGATGGGTATATAACAGAGTCCAATCACTGCCTGAGCACACACTCAAACTTTAAAAGGCAAATGTGTTTTCCTCATCCATGGCAAGCACCAAAAATGAGATTTAAAAGGGCTAGGGGAGGAGGACTGGGGAATGACTGTGTAAAAGGGTCTGACGTTTCTTTGCAGGATGATGAAATGTTCTGCAGTTAGTGCTGAGAGCTGCACAACACTGTGAACGTACTGAATGCCACTGAATGGTGACTTATGTGAATTTCATCACAGTAAAAAGAAAGGTACTTTAATCACTGCCCTCAAGTGTAAGTCACAACCATCCAGGGGAAGAGTAACAAACACTGAAACAGGTGCAGGAAGACCAGAGTTTTAAAATTCATATCTTAATGTCCCACAACTGCAACTGTCAAATCACCAACTAGCTGAAGAGGAGCATGAGGGGATTTGATTACTAATTAGTGAACCTGCTAGCTGCCTGTGCTCATGGTTTAGTTAACAATTGGTGTCACCAGTCCATTTTGTGTTATAATGAAAACAAAGTTTATTTCACAGAGCACACATTTATATGGAGGTATAACAGTGTTTCAACATGTGATGCACAGGAAACTCTCAGAAATATCATTATTAGGATGATTGTCTCTGCCTTCTATGTAAAAGAACTAGTGTATAAAAATAGTTTTTAAATCTAAGGCACCAAGCTCTAACCTGTAACAAAGGTATAGTACTCTGAATAACAAAAAGAGTAAGAAAGAGTAACTACTTCCTTTTACTAATCCAACATTGGTGACTAGAAAATAACGTGGGCCTGCTTTGGACTATTTGTGACTCACCACAACACTCACTAGCATTAGGACAACTATTCTGCATTTAAGTTTTAGTCAGTGGTTTGAATCAGGACCCCGTGCATTTTGGTAAACATATATCCTATGTGTGTGTGTACATGTATATGCCTATGTGCCCAGCTATCACAAGGACTGGATAATACACGGCTCCTGTATTCACTTGCAACCAATGACTACAGAAAGGCAAGCAAATTTTGGTCACATATCCCACGCCAGAGTGTATACTGAAGGGCAGGACTGGAGAGCATAAACAGAAAAACATTATACACTGTAAACATTTGGAGGGATTAAACATACCCCACCACACAACAACCAAATACTGCCTTATGTACACAATAAAAATAATACACATTTCTGTAGATAAACTTCAATAGGTACTTGAAAAGGAAATACTGACAAGAACACAAAAGATGCTAATTGTTCCAAGATCATGATCTCTAGGACTCCCAGCATTTAGAGGTACCAGTGCTTGTGTACTCAGCAGGCAGGGTTAGAAATGCACATAAAGATAAAATATGCTTTCCTCTCTTTTGCAACCGTTGGTGTTGTTACATTAGAAATAATCCAACAAAGCTCTTTTGAGCAATCTTGAGTCCCTCACATAACCCATTATGTTCACTATAAGATCAAACAGACATTTTTAATTACTAAACTACTGTAACTGTTAAATACAATAAACATTATTTTAAACATTACTTCAAATATGTACTGACAGAAAATTATTCTTTTAGAAGTTCAAGAGGTACTATGTTATAAAAACACCCGTGATGCATACTTAAACATGTGCTGGCAGGAAAATACAAACATGAGAGACCATGGAGACAAAAACACTATTTACTCAGAACCCTTTCTTATGCGCAAGAGTCAAGATGAAATAAGGGAGCATCTTCTCAGATCTGCTAAAATGACTTGTTTGGTGTTTTCCTTTTTTGGGATGGTCATTTTCTTTGCCTCGTTCAGGCGGAAGTGGAGAAATTTTGGGCGACAGGCCTGGAAGTTGAAACCCAGAGTGGAGGAGAAATTTTCTTCCAGGCTGCACGAGGTTTACATATCTGACCAGAGGGAAGAAGAAAAGGAAGATTAGAAGAGAAGATGCTGGTCTCACAGCAACTGGGCCTTGGCCTTCCTTTGTTTGGGGTGGGCCAGGGACCCTCAGCAGCCCCATGGAGATGGTGACACACTGGTGCTTTTAGAAATGCTCTCCGTATCCGCAACCTCCAAATGAGCCCATGCTGCCTGTAAATTTCAAAGAGAGCACTCAAAGACAGAAAGCCAAAGGTGTTTTGGTTTTGGAAATACAGGTTGACAGGCAAATTCTACAGACCTCACAAACCCTCTGCCCTGAGTGATAATCTGCATGCTGTCAAGCAGCCAGTGGATCAGGAGCTCAGAGGAATCGGAGGGATCTATCTGGGGTATGAAAGAACCTACTTTGTATTATCTGGCAGAACAGGTAGAACATAAAAATTAGAATCAAGTCATTTACTCTCTAAAAACTAACTCGATAGAAGACTCTTTGACATCAACTTAGCTTTTAAACCCACCACTGTCTTCCCCCTCACTTCCAAAGTTACATGGTGCCAAGATGGCCCTGGAACAGCAGGAAGAAGAACTGTTCAGGGTCACCTGCCTTGCAAACAAAATGAAGATGAGATAAAGCCTTACCTGATGAAGCAGAATCAGATTTGTTTCTATCTTTGTCTTCTAAAGGTATCTGAGAACTTCTGTAGAATGTTAGGGAACCTTTCAGATAGTGCTTTTGGCTATCAGGAAGAATATCAGACACGAGTGGCTCGATCTCACTGGTGATATCTAGTATTTGGTCATGTGTACTTTCCTGTGACATTGACTGTAAACTTCCGGGCGGTTCCATGGTGTTGCTGGTTTCCCCAGCCTTTTCAGTTTTTGTTACTTGGCTCATAATTGTGTTGGTGGATAGCCTGGAAGGAGATGTTTTTGTTAGAATCCTAATCACCCCCAAACCAGGGCTTTGTCCTGAAGGAAATCTCAAACTTTAACTTTTAAGAAATGAATGCCTTGGAAGTAAATGAACTTTCAGAATGATAAAATTGGGAAGGCTAGAAGGGACCCTGGAGATCACAGAACACACTGGGTTTCAAACCGTGTCCTATAAAGTCCTAGGTTTCACAGACATGCTGAGGGACTCAGAGCACTTAAGCAGGAAGGCTCCAAGAACCCTGTGCCTACAGCAGCTGACCCGGGACGTGGCCAGTAAGGTGGAGTGAGGGCTAACATGGGTTTTCTAGCTCCAGTGCTCTTTCCACACCATCAACCATCACTATGTCTCTTAGCAAAGTGTTTTCTTGAGCCTTGTAGGTTAATGTCTTTCAGCTAATCACCCTAAGAGCCTTCCTTTCTTAGAATCTGTCCCCACTCTTCAGACATAACCTCTGGCCATCAGTTTCTCCATATGTAAAATGAGGTCATCAATATGGAACTCAGAGGTGCAATGACAATTAAAAGAGGTCATGTAAAATGCCTCGTATATAGCAGTCACTCACTCAATGATCCCCCCTTCCCTGATTTTACGAGACAACATTAACCAGTGTGAACAAAAGCACAGTTTGGAGTCAGATGTACCTGGGTGTGAATTTGGGCTCTTCTCTGGAATAGTGGAATATTGCATAAATAAGACACACAATCTTCCCATGCCTGTCTCCTTATCTATAAAGAAGGGGATGCTAATCATCATCTAACATGACTGTTGTGGGTGTCAGTTTGTTTCTGTAAGACAAGTGCTTGACACAAACTAAGAGCTCAGTCAATAATCTCATGTATCATTCTAAGAATGTCAATCATAATGCCACCAAGTTTACTCTGATAAGCTCACCGAGTAACTCACCTGATACCCTTGGCCTGAGCCAAAGGGTCTTTCACCTTTTGTCTTAAGTTTTTCACATCACTTTTTAAAGATGTTTTTTTCACTGAATAAACTTTGTCGGAATTGACGTCTAAAAACAGCAGCCTGGGTATGCGCTTCACATTTCTAAAGCTTGCCTTTGGTTTTCTAAATGGACTCACACCACTAGTACTGGCTATAAAAAAAAGGAATAAGATTAAAACTGAAGTTTCTACAACAAAGACAAGAAATGAAGGCTGTGATAAGGACGTCTGTCTGATGGCAGGAAGAGTCACATGCAGTGACTGGAGAGGCAGGCCCGGCAGCCCAGAACACCTGTCCGCCCTGCTCTCAAAGCGCAAAGGGGCCACCTTTAAGGAACTTGCCCCCTCCCCTTGGCAGGAAAGAATGCCAAGCCAGAGTATGGGACTGCACCATCCTTCTTACCCCTCCTCCTGATCAACCACCTAGCCAAATCCCGCCTCCTATTTCAGTCTCACCTCCAGTGCTGCCTCCTACCCTTTCCAGCGCTCTAAGGCAGACTCTACACCTACTCTGTTCTCATTGCATTTTAGCCAAACTTCTTTTAATGAAACCATGGCAGTATCGCTGTTTGCTCATGTGTCTTGCCTCCCTGCTGGCTATGGTTCCTGAAGGATGAGGGCCCTGTCTTCATCTCTGTATCCCTGTACCTGGTAGAGGACCTGATTTGTGTGTGGGATAAAAGGCAGACAAAGCGTGTTTTCTCAGATACCAATTACTGATGCCATAAAGCAGTTCCTAACTCATAAGGAAATCAATGACATATTTTCCAGGGCACTCATAATCATGAAATTATTTTAATTTTTTTCAATGACATAGAAAGGAGAATTCCCCCTGTGGCCAATCATGGATACCTCAGAAGGCCCTGGGCTACAAAATGCTAGACACACACGCAGCTGAGGAGCTGCCATCTATAGTCTTTCAGCACAGCCTGTAAAATAACAATAGCTGCAGAAGCAGCAACTAATATTTACTGGGAGTTCACTATGTGTCAGGCACTGTTCTCTTAGCATTACAGAGATTATCTCACTGAAATCTCTTGGGCACACTCGGAGGACAATAGCTTGCTTCCCCCTTTTTCACACAGGAAAACTGAGCACACACACAGATTAAGTAACTTGCCCACCACAGCCACACAGGCCAAAAGCAGAGGAGTCCCTAGGTGAACCCAAGCAATCTAGCTCTTTTTTTTTTTTTTTTAAAGATTTTTTTTTTATTTATTTATCTTCAGAGGGGAAGGGAAGGAGAGAGGGAGAGAAATATCAATGTATGGTTGCTTCCTGTGCATTCCCTGCTGGGAACCGGCCCGCAACCCAGGCATGTGCCCTGACTGGGAATCGAACCGTGATCTCTTGGTTCACAGGCCCGCGCTTAATCCACTAAGCTACACCAGCCAGGGCGGCAATCTAGCTCTTATATGGTGACTGAGAAAACTCAAAAGGCAGGCAAACCTGGTAGATCAAAATAATCCGCATCATCACTCTCAGACTCATCCTCATCATCTGCCTCATGTTCCTCGTATATGTCAGTGCCGGCTGTTTGTGCAACCTATGACGAGAAAAGAAAATCAAGGTTAAATAAATATTCAATCATCCTAACTTGGTTATTTCAAAGAAGACCGATTTCAATTAAAAGATTTTTAAAAATCTACTCTTTGGGCCCAAGAATCTAAAGGATATAGGACAGATGGCTCTACTGGTGTATTTCAGGTACGGAAAGACACTCAAGAATGAAAGACTTCCCTGAGTGGGAGCTAACGGATAAGAGCTTTGGGTTGGCATGCACTATCTCCCCACTCCGAGTTCAAACTAAGGCAAGGTGGGGATAGTTGGTGAATAACTACACAAGTTCTTGGCTACTGCTTGAGGTGAACTTCTCGGGCCAATGGGCTAAATGATCTTTGAGATGGTGTCTCCCAGAACTTCTCAGAAATGGTATTTCTATTCTAAATTGTCATGATATGAATGCCCACAACCAGGCAATGGTAAACAGGCACAGCATGAGTTTTGTAGCACAGAAGGTAAAGGACATAGAATTTGGAGGAAAAAAAAAAGCCTTGAATGCCTGTGATCCATCAAAAGATAAGGACACTTAGGCAAATATTTATGAGACAGACTCCCCAAAGCAGTAACCATACAGAAAGAATCTGCTGAGTTTGAGTATATTCAAATGAACTTCTGTCCATCACAAGACATTATGAGAGTGTTAGACAAACTACAGCATGGGGGCTGGTACCTACAATACATATATCCAAAGGGCTCATAACCAAAACAGGTAAAAACTCCTGCAGATCGATCAAAGAGGCAGGCAACCCAACAGAAACATAAGCCTAGGTCTTAAAAAAGCACTTCACAAAATGAAATATCCAAATGGCCAATAAGCATATGAAAAGGTAGCCAAATTCATTAGTCATCAAAAAATATTGATAAATTCAACAATGTGAAAATGAAGACAGCATTAAGAAAAGACAAGGACATAAAGTGGGAGAAGCTATCTGTAATACATATAGCCAAGAGAGAAGTAGAATCTGGAACATTCATAGAACTACAAATTACTAAGAAAAAGACAAATGAGCCCCAGAGTTCTGGGCAAAATACCTAAATGAGCATTTCACACAAGAAAACAAAAAACAGGAAAGCTAACTAGAGATCTGAAAACATGCTGAACCTTTTTAATAATGAGGGAAATGCAACATAATACTTTGTTTTATTACCACCAGATTGGTAAAACTGAAGAAGAATGTGAAACAACAGGAAATATTATACACTGTTGGCAGGAGCACAGAGATTACCTTTGAGGTATTCAAATTTGTCTTTCTCGTCCGCTTCATAATTTCCTCAAATCTCTAAAGAAAAACACAATTTCAAACATGAAAACATTAAATACAAAACAGTGGTCCCAAAGAAGTTGATTATGTCCATTTTCCAGAAGTGGATAGTATCAGTAGCTGCTCCAAAGCCACAGACTTAATGGACACAAGACCTTGGGCAACAGTTGGGTTCCTTCTTCCAGGCCAGGTCTCAGTCATCTAGAAAATACCTGGAGTGGTGATAACTGTACTTGTTATGGTAACACAGAAATCCAAATGATTCCTCACTCTTAATTTTTCAGACTTTGAAATTTATTACTTAAACACACATTATTACAAAACAATTAGAATTTTTAAACATAATTTTAGTCTGAATAGACCATATCTGAGGCTGATGTTAATGAAAAGAGTGTACCCTGGTGCAAAATTGTCAGAGCATGTTACTAGAAAAAAAGCACACACATATGAGGGATAAGAATTCTTTTCCCAGTGTACACTTCCTCCCTTGTTAAGTGAGAACTGCAGCTCTCCAGCCTCCTCAGGGTGACAAATCTGACAGAGGCCTTGCAGCACCTCAGCCAGGGCCAAGTCCCTTCCTTGCTCCCAGATGAGGCACATGAATTACACAATGTGAGGTCCCACCATACAAATTGCCTGCACCTTGGCCTCTCAGAAAGACCTGCGCTTTCTGCTTCTTCCCACTCAGTTGCTACAATTTCTAGCCCAAATTAGAAGAAAACCAACTTTCCATCAACCCCTACCATGATCTGAGTAACAAATCAAAGCAGCTTTGTTCCTACAGGTTTGCTATATTGAGGCATCACTCTAATGGCCACCAATGGTCCATGAGGGAGAGGTATGGTCACCAAAAAGAGACCCTGCTAGGTAGGAAAGGTCAGGTCCTTGGATAAGGAAGAAGACAGTAGCATGGTAAAAAACAACCAGGGCCTGGCATATCACTTATTTGTGATTTTCAAAAACATGTTTTGATATCATGTGCATAACATTGTTTTAAACAAAGAATCAAACCCCCAAAACAAAGACAGAGAGAGCAATTACCTTTTTTCTTTCTGATCTTTCTTGTAAATTCCATAACACATTTTTTTCCTGCTCCTTCTTGCATTTGTTGGCCTCCTCCTGAGCTTTTATTTTGCTGTCCCCTTCCTAGGAAATTTGTATAAAAATGTTTCATCTCAATATATCTGAATGACATCAGACACTAGTTTTAAAATTTAAACAACAAATTGTTATCCAGCATAACAAGAATGTAACCTTTTGATTGAGAGTACCGATAACATATATGGATTATCAGTTTTCAAAGCATTAGTTAAAATGTACAAAACGAGGCTAACTATTATCTTGAGCATTTAGAAGGCATGTGTTAGTCCCTTCCAGAAACTCAGGGTTATCATTAATAGTTTCAAAGAATGGAAATGATTGCATAGCTATCCACTAACACAGCAATAGGACTCGAGTCTTACACTTCTCAAAAGCACCAAGAAGATTCTTAAAGGCACCTTCTCCAGGAATGCAAATGTGTACAATCATTTATGTAACATAACTGATTTTGATAAATGATACACTGAAAGTGGAATGTAAATTAGGCTATTCAAACTGAGCTTAGTTTGGGGAATTATTTACCTGGTGATTTGAATTTACATGGGTTAGACATTCTTATTGGTGAATTGATGACTTTAAACTTTTAGAGGTATTTATAATTTCTATCTTTACATGTGGGGTAGATGTGGGGTGCAATTTTGCGTTGTCACCACAGAATGCAGGATTGGGAAAATCCTACATTTAGGATGTTTAATCTGTGAGTGGTTTGGATTCCCTGAAACCAAGCTGCAATATTGTTTATGTGGACAAACTAAAGAACTGCTAATCTGTAATTTGCTTTCTGCTTTTGTTTCCCTTGATAAACACTCTAGGATTTTGCCAAGGGTGGCTGAGAGTGACTTACAGCGATGTGGGGTTATTAGCTCACTAGACGGAAATGTAAAAATACAGCCACAGAAGGCAGCATCTGCTCATCTTCTTTCTTGGAGAATTACATTTTTGATTTGGGTTTCAACTGAATTTTACAACCTAGTTCTCATCCCCTGATAAAGTGTAGAGCCAACAAACCTGTAATAGCACTTTCTGGTTTTGCTGGTCCTGACATCTTTTCTTCTTTTTTATTTTCTTTTGTCGTTGCCCATTGTCAAATTTTGAGAACACTTCTTGGCCTTCAACTTCTTTCTCTGCCACGTCTGTCTCTTTCCTAATGACACAGAATATTTAAATAACTCTTGGTATTGGTCTTGGTCTCTACCATACACTGCTTGCAGTAAGTACAATTTACATTTATACCAGATTCACTACATTTTCTGTGTTTTTACTTCACACAATTTGCACAATTTCACCCTTTTTAAATGGGGGAAACTAGTCCTTGGGAGTAGAAGATTTCAATCGAGTGGTGGGCTACTTTGTTATCTTAAAACACAAGAGAGACAGAGGAAAGACAGAATATCACTCTTCCTTAACTATTTTAGACACATGGGACTCTATTTACACATGCTCACACCCGATAACACATGGGGGTGTGATTTAGAGGAGGGTCAATTTAGAGGAGAGTCTGGTAGTGCCCAAAGGTAGAAAGCCCAGTCCACAAAGATCAGTATTTACCACTTTTAAAATGCAACATCAGGTCTGTTTACATAAGGCAATGAATAATTGTCTTCAAATTGTAGTTTTTTGCTCTCCACAATATCTCCTCCTCCTTTTTCCCAAAGCCATATAAAGTATATGGAAAGCATGTGATTATACTTACAAAACACTTAATATTTGAAAACAAACTCAGGCCCTGGCTGGTTTGGATCAGTGGACTGAGTGCTGGCCTGTGAACCAAAGGGTCTTTGATTCGATTCCCAGTCAGGGCACATGCCTGGGTTGCAGGCCAGGTCCCCAGTGGGGGCCATATGAGAGGCAACCACACATTGATATTTCTCTTTCTCCCTCCCTTCCCCTCTCTAAAAATAAATAAACAAAATCTTAAAAAAAAAGATGGAGGATCAAGAAAGACTCTAATTGAGTCAGAATGCACACAACTGTACAAGACATCCGCTGCCCACAGGAAATCCTTCCACCAATGACTGAAGAGATTCAGGTGTCCCAAAGGTCACTGGAAAGCACCGTTATGAAAACACCAAAAAAGTATACATTCCAGCCCTGGCTGGTGTGGCTCAATGGATTGAGTGCCGGACTGCAAAGGAAAGGGTCACAGGTTCGATTCCCAGTCAGGACACATGCCTGGGTTGCAGGCCAGGTCCCCAGTAGGGGACGAACAAGAGGCAACCACACATTGCCGTTTGTCTCCCTCTCTTTCTCCCTCCCTTCCCATCTCTCTAAAAATAAATAAATAAACTTTTTTTAAAAAAGTATACATTCTAGGTTTACAAATTGTAAAGTTACAAAAGACTATTGAAAAAGACAGGAGCCGACACTAGTGAATGCCAACAGAAACAGTCTTGTGTGATTACTCAGGTGCCATCACTGAGATATGGGATCCTGACAGGAGTCTTGGTTTCTGTATGTGTCTTCATGGCACATCTTCAAGGGAAACAATGCATGAAGGCGAAAGGGGCCTATACTATTCATCTACACACCCGTGTCCTCTTTTTGTTTGACATGTTTCCCACACTCATTTCTGATTCATGCTGAAAATAAAGTCAATCACCGTCTGAGAATTCGTAATACATCTAATTTGAGGTTAAGTTTTGATTTTCAAACTTTAGACCCAGCCAAGATTGATAGTATAGAAAGGATGATACTGTGCTGACCTCTGCTCCATTTCCTTTTGTAGTTTTTCTTCTTTTTCTCTCTGTTCATGAGCAAGATGTTGTTTTGCTGCCAAAATGTTTGTTTCCTCCTCAGCACTCATAGTCCCTTGTGAGCTTTCATGTGCAGACTCTAGTTTAAATTCACATGAACAGTGAGTTCAGAGAACTTACTACCTCTCAGTCCAATAAAGAGGTGTAAGACAACCAAACATTAAAAACAGTATGTATACATGGTCTAAACTTTATAAAAAGTGATCTGTGACTATGTAACACATTATGTTCAAAACCTCAACTCCCCAACAAGTAGCATTTATTCTTTTTAATAACTACTTGTTCTAAAATGAAATGATATACTCTTCCCTTCTACTGGTTCAGCTCTTTTGAGATACCTTACTAAATGGATCCTATGGGAAAAAAGATTTATACTGACTATGTAGGAAATCAAACTTATATTCAGTCTAAATGAAGTATACAAATCTTAAATACCTAAAATACCTGATTAAATGAAAACACATCCAGCATACATTTTAAAATTTGTTCACTGTTTTTACTAAATAATTACTGTTTAGCTCACCATTGATAATAGTGTATTACGATATTTGACTGCTCATAAAGTGGGTAACTGTAGATAGCCAAAGAAACCAAGAGTATCGTATCAGTAACATAAGGTGACGGCATGAAGGCATAATATTTAATCCATTATCATTAATTTATTTTAAATAAAGCATGTATGAACATGAGAGTTGTAAGACACCTAGAATGAATAATTTATAATAAGACTGTTCTTGTTAGAAGAATTCACTGTGAAATTCCTTCAAAAAGCAACATTCCTCAATATATATTTAAAATTAAGGAAAAGCCCTGGCTAGTGTGGCTAGGTGGATTAAGCACCAGCTTGAGAACCGAAAGGTGACCAGTTCAATTCCCAGCCAGGGTATATGCCTGTGTTGTGGGTCAGGTCCCTAGCTGGGGGCATTCGAGAAGCAGCTGACTGATGTCTCTCTCTTTCTCCCTCTCTTTCTCCTTCCCTTCCCCCTCTCTAAAAAATAATTTTAATTAAGCAATACCTCTGGATATTAACAACACATGTGACAGGCAAAATATCAATATGGTACTTTCAGGAACCCACATACTGCCCAGACACATTATGGCTTATGTATGGCCACTGACCTACAGGTCCTGATGGAAACTTTTTCAGCCATTCCTAGAACCATGCACTCTCAGAGCTGGAAGGGACTGCAAGGATCACCTAGGCGATGTGCTCACCTAACCAGTACTTGAAACATCAGTTCCAAAAATGGATTTTCCAAAAACAATAAGGGAATAAGGGTAAACAAAGTCTGACAAGGAGAATTAAGCAGTTTGCCAGTGATTGGTTAAACCCTCTATCTAAAAGAAAGCTGGCTCCCAAAGTTACCTGAATTGGAAAATAAAGTTGACCATTCCCATATCTTAACATTTGCTATGCTGCCAAAATATAAACTCAGTGAAGGAACTTACCTTCATTGGTCAGGTGCTTTTGGCTCACAGTCTCAAAGCTGGTAGTGGTTTTAGAAACTGATTCTTTTTTCCTTTTGATGGTATCTAATACATTTTGTGCACATAGGTCATACTGAACAGGAAGTGCTTTACAGGAAAGAGCAGGTTGTGCTGGTTGTTTTGCCATGACCAGAAAAAAAGGTGGTGGATGATTCTTTTGGATTTGCCTACTGAGAAAAAGTTATAGTTAATGGGAAAAACCTGATATGATTTTGCAATTTACATGTGCCAATTAATTCTCAGTGTACTATTTCATAAAATGCATTACGGGATCAAGCCATTTTATAATAGACCCCTTTGTCTATTAGAGTTTTTTCCCTTATATTTACATTGCCATATATACTATATTATTTCAATTATGAAACACTGATATAAAATTTATCCTGGTAAAATACATATCAGAAACACTGCAAATAAGCTACTTACTTAGCACTGAAGGGATAGGACGAACACCATCCACTTGCAGATGGCCATCTAGAAAGTGGTACCTGTGTCAATGGGCACTTCTTGTTGGGGTTTGATTTCTGCAGATATCAATACAATCAGATAAGAAATTACTAGCAATAACTTACTACAGCTGGCTTTTCTCTCTAAGAGAAAAATATTCTGAACACACAATTACAGCTCCTTAAAAACTCCTAATTATGAGAATTAGCTAGAGATATGTTCTTCCAGACAAAGAAGTCATATTACACAATTCAAGCAGACCACAGAAATAGTTAATTTAAAAGAAATCTTTTACTTGAAAGCCTAATTTTATTTCTAAATCCTAATCTAAGTGTTTGCAATATTTCTCAAAATTTTTTTCTTCAGAGTTTAAAAGCACAGTTCATATAAACTCTTACATTTTCTCCTTTCTACTAAAAATTAGTATTTTACCCTTGGGGGAAGTGGGTATAAGGAATATCAGAAATTTAAATCATCAAAGTGAGTTATCCTACTTTATTAATTTTATTGCTGGATGCTATAAATCATAACTTGTTTATACTGGGAAACTTGACCTATCACATCATCTATACAACTAAACAAACAGATTTTAATAGATTAGTCAATAAACAGCACTTGACAAACCTGTGGAGTGTCTCTAACTTTCACCTTGGAAGATGTTTCCACGCTCACTGCAGGGCATGACTCAGGGGATACTTTCACATTTGATGTAGCAGGCTCCTCCTCCATGTTCTCCTCCGGGATTGTTTCTAAGCTTTCCTCACGAATCATTTTCATGTTAGCCTTGTGGAACAATTCCATGGTTGCCTCAGCTGAGGTTTCCATGCTCACCTCTGGAGATGAGTCGAAGCTCACCTCAGAGGACGAATCCATGCTTACTTCAGGGGACGGATCGACGCTTACAAGAGACACATCCTCGCTCCCCACAGGTGATATTTCAACGCTGTCAGACAGTGTTTCCACACTGACTTCTGGGAATGCTTCCATACTCACCTTGGGGGCTGCTTTCACACTTGCCTCGGGAGCCACTTCTGAACTCCCCTTCGGGGGTGCTTCCAAGCTTGCCTCAGCCTCGGGGGCCACTTCCACACTCCCCTTGGGGGCTGCTTCCACACTCGCCTCAGCCTCGGGGGCCACTTCCGCACTCCCCTTGGGGGCTGCTTCCACACTCGCCTCAGCCTCGGGGGCCACTTCCGCACTCCCCTTGGGGGCTGCTTCCACACTCGCCTCAGCCTCGGGGGCTACTTCTGCACTCCCCTCAGGGGGAGCTTCAAGGCTCACCTTGAGGGGTGTTTCTTTTCTTTCCTGGCGAGATATTGCCACTGTTGACTTGCAAAGCTCTATGGTATTCTTCAATTCATCACTGCTAGGGCTAGGCAAGGGCATGTTTGTATACTGTATTACAGGGTTGTGAACACCTATGGGTGAGTGAGGAGAAAGAATAAAATTTCAGTTAGAAATTTCACAACACAGAAATGTACCTATTCTCCAGAATGAGAAGAGAGAGAGGCTTTGTTGAGAAGGAAATGACAAGGATTACACACATCACTGAAGTGTTTAGTGAAATGAATTACATACACAGCATGGAAGCATGGCAAAATTGGTACATTTGTAAGCACCACCACCAACAGAATCACTGTGAAAGCAATAATCCATTACACATGAAGATAAGCTGCTTCTCCAAACTGATGTTTGTAATAGCCAATTCTATTTTAATCACACTATAGTTCAGAATGATTTTCATAGAAAATTGCAAGATATTCTGTACTTTTTAAAAGTACTACTTCACCAAGGCCACAGAAGTTACTGTTACAGGTGATTATGTGAGACACTATATATATGATTGTTTTAGAGTAGAATGTAAAAAAGAACACTTTTGTAACCATACTAAAAATTGTACATTTGCAACAACATGGATGAATCTTGAGAGTACCATGCAAAGCAAAATAAATATGATGGGGAAACGACAAGAACCATGTGATTTCACTCGTGAGATATAAAACAGAAAGCAATAAATGAACAAACAAGTAAACAAAACATCTCATTGACAGAGACAACAATATGGTGGTTACCAGGAGGGAAAGTGGGTGAGGGGAGGTTGAAGAGGGTAAAGGGAGTCAAATAAATGGTGATGGAGGGAGACTAAACTGAGGAATGTAAGCATACAATGCTTTGTACAGCTTATGCATTACAGAATTGTACATTAGAAACTTATTAAACAATCTCATCCCAGTAAATTTAATTTTTAAAAATTGAAATAAGATGTTAATCAGAATGGGCTAGATCTTCAAGGTCTCTTCCAGCTTTAAAGATCTAAATATTTTTTGCCTAATAATGAACAAAAATGATTAATACTTGGTACCAATTTTGGGAACCAGGCAACTTCATAAACTGCTGGTGGGAATGTGAATTTGAATAAGCTACCTGGGGGCCATTTTGGCAATAATGTATTAAAAGGCATTTTAAAAAGTACATACTATTTGTTGCAGCAAATTTACTTCTAGGTTTATACTTAGGAAAAAACAAGATAAATATAAAGTGTATTTACAAGGTTACTGAGAGCATTTTTATAATACTGAAATAATAGAAAATATAATGCAACTATTCAACAAAAAATTTGAACTATACTAAGGCAGTCATTAAGAGTAATAGTATACAATTTTTGAACATAAAAGTAACATATATTGAGTTTAAACAAAAGCAGGTTATGATCCTATTTTGCAAAAAAAAAAAAACACAAAGAAAAATATGTAGTTAAACACTTTTTAAAAGGTAACTGGTGGTGGCTTTCTTAAAACATGGTAAATTCGCTCTGGCTGGTGTATATCACTGGACTGAGTGCCAGCCTGGGAACCAAAGGGTGGCCAGTTCAATTCCCAGTCACGGCACATGCCTGGGTTGGGGGCCAAGTCCCCAGTGGGGGACACATGAGAGGCAACCACACATTTGATGTTTCTCTCCCTCTCCCTCTAAAAATAAATAAATAAATAAATAAATAAATAAATAAATAAATAAAATCTTTAGAAAAAGAATAATTTTACAAAAGACATGGTAAATGTGTCACATTATCTTTAAATATGGAAAGTTTTGTATGATCTTATCAAATAATAAAAATAGAACAAATTACCAAAGACTACTTATGAATAGAAAATTTGACTAAATTAAATGTTCTTTTTTAGGCTCTCACTTTTGGTAGAGAAAGCATTTTATTTATGTATCCACATGTTCCTAAAGAGTCACATTATTTTGCATGGACAGTTTGTTACAAAATATATATTTTATTGTATTATAATATATATAACTAAATTTCTATTAGCTATAAAATTTAAGACAAAATATTGAGATGGGAGTAGTGTATACATTTTGTTTTATATATAAAATAAAATATATACATAAACATATTACTCCCATTATATATATTTTTTTCAATGGGAGTAATATATTAAACTAAAATGAAAGTAATTAGAAGTATCCAATTGAAGGGAGACTGGCAAATAATAATCTGATATACAAATAACTAGGCATAAACAAAGCCAGGAATTCACCCTTGCTGGTGTGGCTCAGTGGATTGAGTGCTGGCCAACGAACCAAAGGGTCGCCGGTTTGATTCCCAGTCAGGGCACATGCCTGGGTTGTGGGCCAGGTTTCCAGTAGAGGGTTTGGGAGAGGCAACCACACAGTCATGTTTCTCTCCTTCTCTTTCTCCCTCCTTCCCATCCAAAAACAAATAAATAAATATTAAAAAAGAAGAAAAAACAAAGCCAGGAATTCAAACCAAAAGTAGATGCACCACCAGAAAGTGAGAACATTTTGATTTATTTTAATAATCAAGTGAATATTGATTAGAAAAGGGGATGGGTTATATTCTGGAAATTAAAAAAAGTGGAGAAAAAGAGGAAAACCAATGGTGGAATCACTGTGGTAGACCTCTCCATTACTGAGGACATCTAACTACCCACTATATGTAACCTAGAAATGAAAAAATCCACGTAACACTGAAGATGTGTTTTATTTTACTAATAATGTTTATATTCTTAGTAAGACAAATACCATATGATCTCACCTATAACTGGAACCTAATCAACAAAACAAACAAGCAAGCAAAATAGAACAAGAGACATTGAAATTAAGAACTGACAGTAACCAGCCCTGGCTGGTGTAGTTCAGTGGATTGAGTGCGGGCTGAGAACCAAAGCATCGCAGGTTCAATTCCCAGTCATGGCACATGCCTGGGTTGCGGGCCAGGTCCCCAGTGGGGACCACATGAGAAGCAACCACACATTGATGTTTCTCTCTCTCTCTCCTTCTCCCTCCCTTCCCCTCTCTAAAAATAAATAAATAAAATCTCA
>CM052552.1:21350690-21391262 GCA_028533065.1 Trachops cirrhosus
GAGAGGGGAGGGAATTTCAGGTGAAAAGGGGAAGAGTTTACAGGAACAAATATAGAGGACACATGGACAATAACAAAGGGGGGTGGAAATGGGAGGGAGGTGGGGAGGGCTGGGGGTAAAAGGCAGAAAACTACCTGAACAACAATTAAAATAAAAAATTAAAAAAATTAAAAAAACATGCACTGGAAAAAGTGTGTCAAGCTTATTTATTATTAATCATTTTATACCAATTACAAGTTTAACAGGTAAGGTTTTGCATAACCTGGATAAGATAAAGTTATAAAATTTTTACCTGTTTCTTTTGCAATCTCACAACACAGGTGAAATACTGTGCATGCCAAAGAGTACATGGCAGCATTTTCATTTAAGATACAAAACTCAAAACTGTGTTGTAAATGCAACCTTACACTAACAGCCAACATTTAAATATAAGCATGAATGAACTTAAAGGTTAAATGCTGTTTTTATTAATTACCCATTTTGCTTTCAGAGTTCACTGTCATAGAGGCATCCCATCTTTTTAGACGTTCAATATGGTTGTTGCGCTCCAATGTACGAGAGACAACAGCTTTGAATTTTTCCTATTTAAAATAAATAAATAAAATTAAGTAAATGCCAACAATGTTTACACATTCCTTTTAGTGCTTAGTATAATTGTGATCTTTGGGTTATAAAACAACACCATCACCAAATTTTTGTATCAGGAAGAATTTTTTTGTATCAGGTAAAAGTTAAAAATAGACATGTCTCAGTTTATCAATCAATATCAGCACTTCTCTTGAATGACTAGATTTTAATCTTAGGAATCTGAATTGAAGAACTGTGCTTCCCTATGCTTATGTCATTAGGAATTTAAAAATCAAGTCTGTAGCCTCTTGCTACCAATTAGAGAAGACTGAGGGGACCGATTCTGTGTTAACTAATCATACCTTATGTTTTATTATTTTCCTGCTTTAATTTTCCCCTCTGCTTGAATCTGTCAAACATATGTATTTGTAGTATGTATTTTTTTAATATACCAGAAATTCTTTGTTAGAATGAGGCAGGAAAAAAATCAACTACCACACTTGACGGGAAATCTATGCCACAGTCATAAATTGTACCCACATTTATAACATCTTAAATTCTGGTGTTACATAATCCAGTTTTTAAAAAGATAATTGATGTGCTTGTCTTGACCTCAAGTCCAGTGTAAACTTTTTAGGACAACAACTACACAAATGTCAATGCCACATGGTGACAAAACAACTGCACTGCCAGAAATGAGATGGTTTTCTTAGATATTTTTCATCCCTATATTGTAACATACCATGGGTTATACTAAGGTAAGGAAATTAACTTCAGGGCTAGCTTTTCTATTTTTCCCTGACAACCACCGTTTCTTAGCAACATCATCCTTGTAATGTCCCCACCGTTTCTCTGAGGGCGAAAAGGGTGAACATACTAGGCAGATGGAGAATTGACTGTATCCTCTGAGAATAGTAGCAATTGCAATTATTAAAATTTTTCAAAAAATGTATTTAAGGGTAATATTTTAAAATTATATTTTCTAACAGAAAATTGTTCCAAATTACTCAGAAACCCAGAAAGTATAATGAAGACTAAAATCAGAGATTAATCTTAATAGAACATTACTGATTCCTAAAAATTCCATCCTGCTGTTTCCAAATGAACTTGTGCTCTCAGGTTCCTTCTTGCATCTGTGACTCAGATATACCCTATTTTGCTCTGTATAATATGCACCCATGTTTTTGGCCCAAAATTTCAAGAAAACAGTCATTTAATTTTTTAACTCATTTTTTTAAAATTTACATTTAGATACTGGTTTTCTGTATTACAAAGGAATTTTTAGCATTTTTGACATGTTATAGTACAAGAAATTTTATGTAATAAGTAATTACAAAACACAAGAACAGATTAAAGGTACCTCAGGTACTACCCATTGATAATGTGCATCCTTAGTTTTCCCTCAAAAATTTGGGCACAAAAAGTGCGCATTACACAGGGCAAAATATGGTATCTCCTGTGGCCCCTCCTCAGCACCAGGAATTTGGGTTTTTTCCTTGACCTACCTACAGCCTACTTATAATGTCCCACAGTCCCTGCTGTGCTCCCCCACTTGAGCTCTTTGGGGTTGATTCTCTTTGGCCCTGTCTTTCTGCCTCTTTTCTCACCATGTCTCTGGCTCCCTTTCTGTCTGCAGTGTCATTTTGTTGCATTCTCCTCTATATTCTCTCAGATTCCTCTTTCCCTAAGATGGTATTTTTTTCTCTCAGTCCCTGGGACTGCCTCTCATCTCCGCTCTGGCCCACTCTGCACACACAGTTTTCTGTTTTACTTTCTTTGGTTCTCTGTCTTAATTTATATTCTCTTTCTCTCTCCCTCCTCTTTCTCTTCAACATAGATCAGTAAATTAAGGATGTGTTTCACAGAGAAAAACGAAATGAAAGAACTTCTAAATGAGAGTCCATCAACTACTGAATTGTGGAAAAAAGAGCACAAACAACCCCTGGAAAAAAGTTCAAAAAGAAAGAGAAAGTGGTAATGGATCATGAATGGGGAAGAAATGGCACAAGAACAGTCCTAGAATAAGGAAGATCCAAAGATGGAGGTGGAAGCTGGGGGTGAGGCAAGTGCCAGAGTCAACTGTGTGCAGAAGGAATGAGGAAAAGACAGCGTCACAGAGAATGCTCACAGAGGAGAAATGGAACCAAAGAGAAAAAGGAGAAAAAGAAATGTACAACAGAGTAACCTAGAAAAAGAGAGACAGATAAAAGCCCGAATAGTAAGGGAACAACAGGCAGAAGGTACAGAGATGAGAAGAGAAAAAGAGGCAAGCTAAAACAAAGAAAGAAAAGTGAGGCACCTAAAACAGAGAAGCAGAAGACAGACTAAGACTTATTTAGGGACACATGAGAGTCACTGGAATGAACAGACAATGCCAGCAAGAAAGAGAATGGTGTCACAGCAAATTTGCCAGATTGAGAAGAGTCAATTTACTCAGAATAAAGTAGTGCAATGAACTACAAGAGAAAAATTTGGTGTCAGACAGAATCATACAAAATGAGACAGGGAGCCAGATGTTCATGTATAAAGAATAAAAGAAACTGGGTAAAGAGGGACAGAAGGGAAAAAAGAAAAGGCATCACAAAGGCAGTTGACTCATACTAAGAGGTGCCAAAGACACTAACAGAGTACAGGAAAGAAAAGAGAACAGTGGGCCACAAACCAACAGAGAAAAAAGGGAATATGAAGAACATGAGGGAGAGGGCAAGGGAGAGTGTGTGCACACACAAGAGGGAGTCAGGGAAATGTGTAAGGGAGTAGTGCTTGGAGTTGGCTGGGACTCAGCCATGCAATAATAAGAGTTGTAGTTGGGAGAAGTAAGCCTGTCCGATGGGGCCCTGTGAGGGAGGGCCAAATAGTGGATCCGGGCATATTAGGAATCAGGTCACTGAAAACTTTTTGGTAGGAGAGAGCTACTCAGAGCAAACCCTGGGCCCCAGGCACCCTACATGCCATGTCCTGAAGGTGGACAGGGGTCTTGTTCTAGATCTGCAAGGCTCCTCTTTACCTCAAGTCAGTTGTTCTCAACGCCCAGAATCTGACTGGGACAGGAACAAGAGCCTCCAATATTGAAGGGAAGAAAGGAAGAATTGACATTTGTTCCCTTTGCACGGGGTGCACCAGTAAAGGCAGAGAAGGGCTTAACAAAAAAAGTATTCCAAATCCATGCAACACATGTATCATCTAATTAATAGTCTAGAAAAATGTGTACCTTATCTTCTCGTAATTTTTGTTTTCGTTTTTCTTCTGCAGATATTCTTCGCTGTTCATCTTTCTGCTTTTGTTCTCGCAGTTTTCGCTGTTTTTCTTCCATCTGTTTTTCATACTGGATCTTGGCCTTTCTTTCTTTTTCAAGCAGTTGCATTTCTTTAGTAGCTGAAATATTCCAAATACAAGGTGTAGGAGCCAAGAAAATATTTAAAGTTTTTCACATTACACACAGAGAAGGTTAATATATCTCATTCTTTCTTAAAAATAATCTGCGCTAATAACTAAACATTTACTATATAAGTGAACAGAGGTGCATTTTCACTGGGTGTTCATTTAACTCCACAGAACTAAATTAACTTAGATGACTTTCATCCTGTCTGAACCAAAATTCCAATTAAGAAGAAAAAGTTTCATCCATATTTCTGATGATTTGAGCTGAAGTGAAACCCCACCCGATTAACACCGCGTACATTAAAATAAGAATTTTTTTAAAAAACACATGACCAGAGTGTGTTTTTTCCTCTTCTACTAGGAAACTTCTTTCAAAGGCCTCATCTATACAGACCATATTGAGCATGCCAGTTCATTGGCCTAGTCACATACCACATTTTGATGTTTGCCTATATTCAAATTTCCCCTTGCTTAAGCATCTATACAGTTGTAAAATAGTCTCCGGCCTACAGCTAGGAAGAAAGAGTTCCTCACCAAAACAAAGGTAATTGATATTCCATTTGAATAAAGTTGAGCACTAGTATTGTCAGTGGATTTACAG
Organism: Trachops cirrhosus; assembly: GCA_028533065.1. NCBI lineage: Eukaryota > Metazoa > Chordata > Mammalia > Chiroptera > Phyllostomidae > Trachops > Trachops cirrhosus. The sequence continues at coordinate 21,355,240 of CM052552.1, forward strand.
GACCAGAGGAGAAAAATACACAGCTGAAAAGGCATGCTCTCAAGGTATATAAAGAAAGATTACTCTTTTAGATCCCAGTTGATTCAAAGTTACACTTGAGAAGCATAGCAATCAGTGAAAGATACCATATCCACTGAAGGATTCCTAGCAACTTCATTTACATATTTAGTATCATTTTACCACGTCCCACTGCTTATTTCTACAAATGTTGAAGATATATTCATACCTTAGTTTTCAGAAAATTAAAGCTAACAGTAAAGCTTACTTCAAAAATTAAAACAATTTAGTCAAATACGTTAATGTGCCTTCTTTATCTAATTTAGTATGAGCATTTAATCCAATATAATGCATACTATAAAAAGTGTGATCTATCATATAAACAGCTCAGGAAAAGTAAGTAAAACTACTTTGGAAATATGGAACTTAATATAAAATTCATTCATTTCAATTTTTTAAAAAGTCTAAAATATACCATCTTGTTGTCTTCTTTTTTCTTCTCTGCGCTCCTTTGCTAATTGTTGTTTTATATCATTTTTAAGCACAGATCCATCTGTTACTAAAAAAAGAATATAGTTAGACATCAATTGGATATAAAACTTTAACAAGATGACACTTTGATATCTATCAGGGCATTCTAAAAATTATACCTGGTTTGAATGGTGATCTTGTATTTGAGGACTGAAATGAGGACATGCTAAACCGATGCTGACTGCGTTTCTCTAGAGCAATGGCTTTAGTGGCAGTATCTAAAATACAAGGAGATAAAGGGAGGGGTTAGATACCGAGAACACAAATAGCTAATACAGGGAGCCTCAAAGCACACTGAATGTCTTTGATCTAAAAGATAGTGTATCTTCCATAAGTCATGATGGGTTAATCTGAGTCAACAACAAAGATATATTGAGTTCATCATGTTCAACAACAATCTCACAAAAAATAAGTGTCTACTGTGGATGTGACAGCATATCTGTGGACATAAAGAAAATTGTTAATGGGAGTAGCAGCACAAGTTTGTGGATGAGTAGAAGTACCGATTAATGGCTTTCAAAAATGCGTCAGACAAGACATTACACCAAGTACATTACTAGAAAAACAGCTAGTGAGGAACTGGAAAAAATGTTTCAGCATGAACTGGGAATTTCAGAAACATTTGGAGTTCCTGGATCTTAATTTGGAAGCAAAAGTGTCATCAGTGAGATCCTCAGAGACTGGGCCCAACAGTAAGGAGTACATTTATAAATGGCCTAGATTCAGGGGCTTTCTGCTGTCTGCAGTCACCTAAACTGCTTTAAAAAAATTAGCACTGCCTGCCCCTCCCAGCCCCCACTCCGAGGGGGTGGGACCCAAGCCTTTGCAGTTGCTAAAAGCTCTATTCTGATGCACAATGAAGGTGGAGAACCGCTCAAGGAATTCCCAAAGAGATGGTATTATTCTAGGATTAAACAACAACCACCACCAAAAAACCCCCAACAACTCTTAGAAAACAATATGGTGATTACCAGAGGGAAAGGGGGGGTGGTGGAAGTAGAAGAGGGTAAAGGGAGAATAAATGGTGATGGAAGGAGACTTGACTTTCGGTGGTGAGCACACAATATACAGATGATGTATTATAGAAGAGATTTGTACACCTGAAACATATAATTTTATTAACCAATATCAGCAAAAAAATTCAGTAAAAAATAAAATAACAAGTCAAGCAAACAAACATAAATTATACAATGCAAATTTACATGACTTGTGTAAACAGGTAGAAAAGCAATAAACTTCAATAAGGGGGATGGGGGTTCGGTGGAAAAGGTAAAGGCGAATACAGTCAATAATAGTGTGGTAAGTTTGCACAGTGACAAATGATTACTAGATTTAGTGTAGTGTTCACATTGTAAGGTATAAAAATGATGAATACTATTATACATCTGAAACTAATATAATGTTATATACCAACTATTATTAAATTTAAAAAATAAATAAAAACTTCAATAGGGGTGAAATACAAGGGGAGCACAATTTGAGAGAAAGAGAAACTTAAAATTCTAGGGTGATACACATACAAGTCATTATAGAGGTTTCCTTGAAACCTTTAGTTCCATGTATGGCTGTTTCTAAAATGCCCCACACTACTGGGCATCTTCGGGAAGGTTCTGGAGAATAACAATGAAAATTCTCTTCTATCTTATAAAAAAGCACAAGAAATATGGCACTGTGATACTGCCTACAATTCTGGTTTCTATATATCAAGGAAAATGTAACGGCTGAAGATGGGCAGTGAAAAAAATTAAGGGAATAGAGGTGCTCTCCTTGTACTTAATAGAATGAGTGGACTCTGAGATGTCTGTTGTCACTGGGATATCTGAGAGTCATTTTCTACAGTAAACTTGCAAGTCACATCACAACGCTGCCATAGGGATCACCATTTCAAAAAGGAAATGGGATTTTTTTTTTTTTTACCCCAGAGACCTAACAGGTCAGATAATACATGATCTAGCTAAACTGGAAGATTAGACTGTTCCCACCTACCTCAATAATTCAACTATTGTCACTTATGTAGACCATAATTACTCTTAGAATTTAAGTACTACTGTATTAAGAAAAACTCTTAAATAAAATCTATAAACTAAAAGCCCTCCTACATACCCCCTCCCACTCCCAACATTTTTATGTGAGCAAAGAGAAAACCAGTTGTTTCTGCACATTTGATTTTCTTAGAAGTTCTAAGGAAAGTTCATATTTTGGCACAATTTAGCCGACCAAAAGGGCAATTTCTCTCAAAATGCACAATTTTACTAGATTCACAAATCTTTTTAAATTTTTTTATTGTTCAAGTACAGTTGTCTCCATTTCCCACCACCACTCCCCTACCCCAGCCAACCCCACCTCCCACTCTCCATCCTATCCACCCTTTTGCTTTGTCCATGTGTCCTTTACACATGTTCCTTGACAATCCTTCCCCCTCCCCCCCATTATCCCCTCCCACCTCCCCTCTGGTTACTGTCAGTTTGTTTTTAACTTCACACAAAACAAACAAGCAAGCAAAATATAACCATGCTCATACATCTTATTAAAGAGAAGTAACCTTAGAATTAGCTCTGTTGGGAATAATGAACCAAATCATATAAGGCTCAAGTGGTAACATAACACCAAATCTGATTTTTAGATCTTTATATCCAAATTCCTACTGGCAAGAAATACATTCACTAAAATGGCAGGCTCCAAAAATTATTTCAAAGCTCCAGGAAATGGGGCAAAGCCTTTATGTCTGGACTTACTCAACTCTGGAATGATGGGATTTAGCTACCATTCATTTTAAAAGTATCACTTAAAAGTATCACGAAGATACAGGAATCATACTACTGTATTTCTGTAGTTCTTATACTAATTCTAAATCCCAAATTAAGGTTAAAAGTTACCTTGCCTACAGATTAAATTTTAAAAATGTATAGAGTTTATTACTAAAACTAAATTGTGAAACTTTATATTATGGTACTTCCCTAAAAACTGCCATAACAAATAATGTATGTCACTTCACCATATATGAAGTTCTATTTGTGTTAGTTCATTAAATTCTTATAACAATTCTATGCGGTGGTTCTTATTGTTTTTCCCATTTTTTTTTTTTACAGATGAGAAAATTGAAGCTAAACATAACTTTCCCAGATCACACAGGTAGTAATGGTCCAGAACTTGATTCAATTGCAGATTAAGAAGCAACTTTATGCCCTGCTGTGTGTCCCAGCTGGTGTGAGGCTGGTATGGCTTGGTGGAATGAGTGCCAACCTGAGAACCAAAGGGCCACTGGTTTGATTCCTGATCAGGGCACTTGCCTTGGTTGCAGGCCAGGTCCCCGTTTGGGGGTGTTTAAGAGGCAACCGGCTGACATCGATGATTCTCTCCCTCTCTTTCTCCCTCCTTTCCTATCTCTCTAAAAATAAATAAAATAAAATATTTTAAAAAAGAAGCAACTTTACTTGAAATCTTATATAATCATGAAGGACCAGACTGTACAAAACTCTGTATGACTTAGTTCATTATTCCCACCCCAGCTGCTAAGATTACTTCTGTTTAAAATATCACAAAAAAAAAATTAAGACCTAAATGTATAAAGTTGATTCAACAAGGTATAAGTAAAATATACTTTGAAAAATACAGCAGTGGAAAGATTTTAAAATAAAGCATTTACCATTTTTTTTTAAAGATAGCACAATTATACTGTGGCTAAGACAGGACTATGTTTAAAAAGTAAGTTTAAAAGATATTACAAGCTCTGGCTGGTGTGGCTCAGTGGACTGAGCATAGGCCTGTAATCCAAGAGGTCGCAGGTTCGATTCCCAGTCAGGGCACATGCCTGGGTTGCGGGTTTGGTCCCCAGTTGGGGGCATATGAGAGGCAACCAATGTTTTCTTGCACATGGATCTTTCTCCCCCTCTTTCTCCCTCCCTTCCCCTCTCTAAAATAAATAAATAAAATCTTTAAAAAAAAGAATATCACAAGAAAAAAAAATTTTCCTATGGGGAAAACTTACAATTAATTGTCTTATGTAGACCAATTTAAGCTTTAGAATGAAATGAATCAAAAATTGGCACCACTAGGATGCCAAAGTTAAGAATGCTTACACTTAATAGGTTTTTGAAAGATGTCATTGAAATTATGAAGCCCCTTTAGGACATAAAACACTTTAGCTCATTACTAACTTCAATAAATAGAAATTTTCTGCTTCTCTCTGCCTTCCCTTCATCAACACACACACATACACAAAATCACATACATACATACACACGCACAATCTGTATCACTAGAGTTCTGCTCCACTGGGCCAACTAAATGCAAAACAGGAAGAACACTCCATGCCAACTACTTAAGAATGGCAATAATCTTCTAAGGCTGCACACAAGCACAATCACCCTCAAATGCTTAATCCCATGAGATGTCAATGATAAATACTCACCCCCATATGTATTCAGCAATTCTATATGGTCTGCCACAGATGTTGCTCTTGAATCCCTCTCAGAATTCAACATAGAATTTGTAGCCCTACCAGCCCATGACCTTTCTTCCCCAAAATACTTTCTTCTGTACTCATCAAAAATATTAGATCACATAAACTAGTACTTTTACTAGGTAGTAAGGGTGTAGATTGAAAAACTGATTGAACAGGTTTTTTATTGTTATAAAAGGGCTATGGTTGTGGCAGAGAACCATACTATGGTACAGATTAATAGATTTAGTGGTACTCACTGTTATTGGGACAAGAAAATAAAAAGAACCAACTGCCACAGAGTGGCAAAACATTCCACTGACTCTTTGCCCCCTTCAGGAAATGCTGACTCCAGGAGGGCAGTGCTGGTCTAGCCGTGTGATGCTTTCAATTTCCAATTTAAAATGGGCACCAAGGATGTCAACTAGGGATCTGTTTTAAGCATTTTTAGGATGCCTTTTTAAATTTTTAGTTTGAAATACTGTCAATTCAAGCAACTGTCCTAAACATTTTCAAATACTTTTCAATATTTAACATACAAATGTTTGGGAAGATTATCCAGAATATTGGTTAATTTAAATCAATGATATAAACACCAGTGTCACAGATCCTTAGGTGTTCATAAGGAATAAAACAATCTGAATTTATTGCAAACTCACTATCTAGAGAGAGAAATGAGTTTTTCTCCCGATGGAACGATAAAAGTGTATTATGCTTCTGACATTCTTTGCAGAGTTGATTCAAAACGTTTTCAAGTAACATAAAGCCTCCCAATCGTAACCGATCTAAATTAATTTTTCAACTGCAAATGAAAAAAACCCTAAGGATTTCAATAAAATCAATGATAGTTTTATTCAAGCTCACAGTGGAGGAAACTAGCCTGAGAAGTGGCAAAAAGCAACCTCCCACAAGCTAAAAATGCTATCGCGCTCAGGTAGTGGAACAGTCTCCTGAGCCAAGCAATTCGCTGACAAATTTTACAAAATTAACGATGCGGGCAGGAGACTTTTTGGCGATGGGGTCAGTTTAGGAGAAGCACTCAATCAGTTCAGCCTAGGGTCTGCAAGATGCCCCAGAGAAGGTGACATCTTGGCGAAGTCGTGTGAATTAGGAGGAATAGCCAGCCAACCGATCTTGACCAGGAGGGTGCTAGAGGTAAGGTTTGGAAGAGAGGCAAAGACTGAGACCGTGGGAAAGAATCAGAGCGCAAACGCCCTGGGTAGAAGGAAAACTCCAACCACCAATCCCTCCTCGAAGGGCTATCCTCGGCCGCGGAGGCGGTCTCGGCGCACCGGGCACTGGAGGGCGCCAGCACCTCCCCGGGAGACACGAGTCCGCTTCGGCGGTTGCGCGGGCGCAGGTCGCCCCCCAAGAGCAGGCAGGGCTCGGGACCGGCTGCGGGGTCCAGGGTTCCAGGCCACCCCCTGCCCAGCAGCCCGTTAGTTCCGTTGTGCCCCTCGCGCGGGGTTCGGCCGTTGGCGGCGCTGGCCGTCCGTTTCCCCTTGCGTCCTTGTCCCACCACAAGTCCCCGTCCCAGGTGGCTTCAGCGGGAGTGGTGAGAGGACCGGACAGAACCAGGAGACTCCGGAGCAAAGTTTTCTGGCGCCCACCGCGCTGCTTCCGTGATCTCCGGGGCCGCAGGAAACCCGGCTCCCACGCAGCCCGAGCCCCCGCGCCCTCCTTCCCCGGAACCGCCACCGCCCGCTCACCCATGCGTTCCCGCATCCCTCTCAGGTACGTGCGGCCACCGGTGGCGGCGCGCTCCGCCATCTTCCGAACAGTCGAGACCTAAGCAGCTACGAGCGCTTTGGCCACAGTGCGCAGACTCTCGCACAGCTGCCTCTGGCCCGGACCCCGAGGCTGCAGGGCGGGGCGGGGCGGGGTGGGGTGGGGTGGTACTGCAGACCTCGCCGGCCCCGCCTACCTGGGACCCGCGAAATGGGCAGAGCTGCTCTCCACCCCTCATCTCGTGACCTGTTGGGCAGCGACCACCTAGTGTAAACAAACCTTCTCCTACGTTCGCCGCTCTCCCCGCCCCCTCCATTGTGGGGGGCCAGCCAGTCATCACGCGGCTTGGCCATCTAACATTCTGTTTCCCATCGCTCCTACCTGGCAACACAGTAACATTCCTTTTTCCCTTCACTCATTCATTCTTTTAGGGAGCTTGTATGGAGTGCCTTTTGGGCGCGCTTGTATCACGAGTTTGCTAGTCTTTGAAACACTACACAAAGAAAGGCCCAAATTGGGGGAAGGGGCCTAGGGAAAGGTTGGGAGAGACAGGTTCCTGTGAGGTGCTGGGGATCTGAACTTGAGCAGAGACTTTCTTAAACTGTTGCAGAATAAATCATGACACTGTTAGGTCTCAAAGTTGCACAAATTATCTTTTGGGTGCTTGTAGGTCTTTAAATTGAAGGAGAGGACTTGCATTAATCTCTCCAGATTTTGGAGGAGGTCCTTGGAGTTTGCAGAATGTTTTTCCCACTCACAAGGAAAAGCTTCACTGGCTGGATGTGCCTTTGGGGGGAAGACATCATTTTTATGGGCAGTTGCCTGTGCAAAGTGGAGTCACCCCCTTTATTAGTGTGGTGTTTGGAGAAGATGGTTGCTCATAGGGAACAGTTATCCATTGGATCCTAGGATGGGACAGGAGACTCCCCTCCAAGTGGGGCAGGCGACCATTTGTGGGGTGAACACTGTGATGAGCCTACTGTGTCTCAGGATCACATGGGAGCTGTAAAATGAGAAAACCTAGTAACAGCAAACGCTTATTGACTCTTACTATGTGCTGGGTACTGTTCTGACTGCATTACATTTATTAACTCATTTAATTTTCCTACAACCCTATTAGGTAGGCACTATTATCACCCCCATGTTATGGACAAGAAAACTAAAGCAGATAGAGGTTAAATAATTTATCCAGAGTCACACAATTGTAAGTACCCTAACTGGAATTTGAACTCAAAACGACTGACCACAGTATCCATACACTTAACCTTATGCCATACTGTTTCGTGAGATTTGAGATATAGAGTATAAAATTCATAAATGATTAGTATCCAGAATGCATAAAGATCTAAAGACACATAAGAAAAAGACAACCTCCAAACAGTGAGCAAAAGACATAAACAGAATTTATACAAGGAGAAAACACAAAATGGTCAATTAACATAAGAAAAGAGGCTCAAACTCTTCAGCAGTGAGAGAATATAAAGGAAAACCTCAAGTCTGTTAAACCTACAGATTTGGAAAAAATTAAAAAACAGACAATAAATAAGTGTTGGTGAGGCTGCAGATTAATACTACTAGTGTTCAGTTCTATTAAGTAATGTGAAAGAGCCTGCTACTGCTAGGCTCTTTTACATGGCGCCTTGGAGGTGGTGGGCTGCTTCAGGATGAAGCTGAGTATGTCTTTCCCAGACACTGGCTGCCAGAAACTCATTGAAATGGACGATGAACACAAACTTTGTACCTTTTATGAGAAGTGTTTGACCATAGAAGTTGCTGCTGGTGCTCTGGGTGAGGAATAGAAGGGTTATGTGGTTCAAATCAGTGGTGGGCGCAACAAACAGTTTCCCAGTGAAGTAGGGTGTCGACCCATGGCCATGTCCACCTGCTGCTGAGAAAGGGGCATTCCTATTATAGGATAAGGAAGACTGGAGAGTGAAAGCACAAATCTGTTTGGGGTTGCACTGTGGGCCAATCTCAGTGTTCTCTTCTTGGTCATTTTTTTTTTAAAGGGAGAAAGATCGTCCTGATCTCACTGATACTACTGTGCCTTGTCGCCTGGGGCCCAAAAAAGCCAGCAGAATCTGCAAACTTTTCAATCTTTCAAAAGATGATGCCTGCCAATATGTTGTGAGAAAGTCCCTAAACATAAAGGTAAGAAAACTAGAACCAAAGCACCCAAAATTCATCATCTTGTTATTCCACATGTCCTACAACAAAAATGTTGGTGTATTGCTCTAAAGCAGGGGTGTCCAACCTGCGGCTCATGGGCTACATGTGACCCAAGATGGCTGTGAATGTGGCCCAACACAAAATGGTAAATTTACTGAAACATTATGAGATTTTTTTGTGATTACGTGTCACAATGTATTTAGTGTGGCCCAAGACAAGTCTTCTTCCAGTGTGGCCCAGAGATGCCAAAAGGTTGGACACCTCTGCAATGTACTAAGAAAAATAAGAAAGAGACTGCAGAACACACTAAACTTTTGGCTAAGAGAATGAAGAAAGCCAAAGAATAACACCAGGAACAGATTGCTAAGAGACATAGGGTATCCTCTCTGAGAGTTTCCACGCCTAAGTCTTAATCCAGTCAAAAATGAGGTTTTTCTAAGAGTAACAAATAAATAAAAACAAATATTGAATCTCCAAAAAAAAATGCTAGTGAGGGTAAAATTTTGGCAATTATAGCACCCCAAACCCTGCTCTTATGTATGTACAGAGACCAGTGCTTTGTCTGATATACATTATGATAGCCATATTTATTAATATGGCACACATGTGATTAGGGTGCCAGCAAAGCATATGTACTGTACACAAATATAAAATCAGCTCTAATGAATTCATGTGAAACATCACAAACAGAAAATGTAGAAAAATGCAACATCACCCTTGGAGTTTCCTGCAAAAATGTTGAAAATGTTGAACCTATTGCTAGATGTCTAACCCATCCATTAATGAGGCAACATTCAGACAAATGCAGACTGTGACATTTTCTACAAAACACTTGGCCTGGATGCTTCAAAACGTTAATGTCATGAAAGATTAAAAACAAACATCAGGGAAGTGGTCTAGATCACAGGAAGAGAACAAGTGTAATACATGATCCTTGATTAAACCTAGATTAAAACAAACTCAGGGGTACTTATTATTGGAACAATTGGGAAAATTTGAATATAAAGTATATTAGATGATCTTATTGTATTAAGGTCAAATTTCTTAGGTGTGAAAATGATATTGTGGTCATCCAGGAAAATGTTCTTTTTCTTAAGAAGTAAGTGCTGCAGAATTTAGGGGCAAAGCATCATAATATCTGAAACACTGGCAAGTAATGTAGTTCAGAGGAAAAACAAAGCAAATATCACAAAATGTTAAAAATCAGTGAATCTTGATGTCTCAGAGATGTTGATTTTACTATCTTTCAACTCTTCTGTGGGTTTGAAATTTTTCAAAATAACAAGTTGTAGATTTTTCTTAATATAGAAATTTTGTCTTCAGCTTACTTGCATATACCACCACTTTGAAAAATGAAATTTGATTTGGAATTACATATGGGGAGGCACTCTCAATATTCTTTTCAGTATTTAAAGCAGGGGTGTCAAACTCATTTTCACCAGGGGCTACATCAACCTCACGGTTGCCTTCAAAGGGCCGAAATAATTTTAGGACTGTATAAATATAACTACTCCTTAACTATTAAGGAGTTGAAAATACACTCAGCCCTTTAAAGGCAACCGTGAGGCTGATGTGGCCCCTGGTGAAAATGAGTTTGACACCCGTGATTTAAAGCCTCTAAATGCCTTAATCCTGCCCAGGTGTGGGGGAATTGGGACAATAAGGGATCCACTTAAAAAAAAAACACATATAGGTAGCATATGCTGGGAGCTGGGTGAGGAATTAAAATGTGTCCTAAGAGCTCAGCAGATTGAGAAATCACTCCCAGTTGGGGTGATCAGAGAAGCCTTCATGGAAGAATTAGCACTTATTCTGGTCCTGAGGCCCCAAAGAAAGCAATCTGTCCTTAATTCCAGCCTATGGTAGCTGAGTAAAGACACAGGCCCATATGTGGCCAGATCTTCCCATTTTTCAAAATAAGCTGAAAATCTGGATTTTAATGCAAAATCTCTTATTTTTCAAATAATGACAACATTAAACATTTTGCAAAAACACCATGCAGGGCAAATAAAATGACCAGATATCCAATCAGTGTTCAAGTTTCCCAATTGTCTCATTTTTGGGGTTGGAATGAAAATCCAAACAATTTCTACACATGACGTTGATTTGGTTTTTAAATGTCTTTTAATCTACAGATAAACCCTGCTTTCTCTCTAACATCACTGATAGGTCACTGTGAAGTTTAGCACTCATTCATTCATTCCATAAGTAAGTCATTCAATGAAACTTTTACTAAGCACCCACTCTGTGCCTGGCAGGTTAGAGAGAATGAGTGACTCCTGACAGGTAAGGAGTCCTGCCCTCCATTGATTCTAAGTTAATGATTAGACATCAGGGCCCCCTTAGATAGCTGTTTCCTTGGGAGCTAGAGCAGCTCTCTAAGGAGTCCCCATGAGACTATCTGTACATGTCTCAGACAAATATTGGAACTGAAGGGCTGTCAGCGTGGGGAGAGTAAGACTATGCTGGACCCAACTGAAAATCACAGCTGGAAAAGAACCCAGGCTGCTCCTTCCCTCTCCTCCTTTATTTGGAGACTACATGTTCTCCAGTGAGCAAAAAAAGAACTGGAATCTTCACTTTTTTTCATACTTGGCTTTTTTACCCCTTAAAACTGACACCAGCAGGAAAAATATATAAAAGGTCTGGGAACTTTTTTCTATTAAAAGTTTTTAAAAATTGAATTCACATTTAATAAACACTTGGTGAATTTACCAAGTCTAGCAAATCTCATTTAAACTGCTACCACCACAGCATTGTACGATGAATTTTAAGCATCGCAGCAAGGAGCTGGCTCTTCCTCTCCGTCCTGAACTACCTGTCGGATTCATGCATCAATCACACAGTGGAGAAAGGGCTCTGTTTTTTGTTTTGTTTTGTTTTGTTTTGTTTTTGTCTCTCATTTCTGACTTTTGCCTCACATCTGCTGCAGCTTGGCTGTGATGCAGGGGAAAGAGTGATGTTTGATTCTGGCCTCATCTCTCGCCAAATCTACTCATATTCTTTCTTTCCCCAAATCTGCACTTTTCTTCTCTCCTGAGTTGCAAACTTACCTACCTCAGGCTCTGCTCTTTTCTCACTTGGTTGATGGCAGCCTTCCCAACTCCGGAATTCCCTCTACTGCACCATGCACTCAACCTCACCCCCACCCCTCACCACCCCTCATGACCCTTCAGTACCCCTCTCTCCCTCTCTCCCTCCCTTTTCCCCCTTTCATTTGCAAGGAGGACCAGGGTGACCTTGCTTTCTGTACCCTATCCTTTCAGGGAGCTCCTGGTCTTTCCTGGAGTGGGGCTGTGGGGTGATTCCCCATGGCCTGAGCTCCCCAGGGTGGGGACAGTGAGTTTATGAGGGGTGGAGTAAGAGACTATGACTCTCAGTTGGGAGGGTATTCCCCTCCAAATTGTAAATTCAGACAAACCTCAGAGGGGAAGGTTGTGATGGCAATTGTGGTATCTGCTTGGAGGAGTGTGTGACTCTTGAATACTTATGGGTAGACAGTAAGAGCTGTCATTTGGCTAGCGCCTACCCAATGGCAGGCACAGTGCTAAAGCTTTTACATGGATTATTTCACATAATCCTCACCACAATTTTATAAGGGAGCCTCAATTATCACCTCATTTTAAATATGCGGAAACAGGCTCAGGAACGTAAATTAACCTGCCCCAGTTTAGCATAGCTAGGAAGTGGCAGAGCCAGGATTCAAGCTCACGCATATCTTGTACTCATTCCACCAAGTCCCTGGATTTACCAGGTGCTGAGTCCTAGTTCACTCTTAATTCCTAATCCATGTCTTCCTCTTCTTAATTGATCTAGTCTCCACACTCAGGTTACTGTGCCTTTTCAAAGTTGTACTTTCTATAATCGGTAAGGTCTTTCTACAACTACATCTCCTAACCCAAGGATCAGTATAGCTGTCACTTAAGTCTTTAATATAATTGACTCAGACTATTCAATACGAGGCCATTGAAATGGGTGTTTAATATATTATGTCTTGCAAAGGAGATGAATGTGACTTCTCTGAAGCAGCCTTCCTTCTAGAAAGGCTCAGCAGAGTCAATAAGTGCTGAGTACTTGAGACTGCCTTCAAAATGCAAGTGTAAAGGAAACCATGCCTCAGCTATTGCACTGTCTATTCTGCAATGAATATTTATTGAATGAATGAAAGAGAGTAGTAAAAGCTTCCAAATTACTGAAAGAATAAGAAATAAAAAAATGCTCTGAATGACTACTGGGGTGTTGAAAAGATCTAGACAAAATTAGTAAAGAGCAAGAAAATGTCCTCATTTTTTCCCCCTTGACTTCAAATAAAGTAGAGCAAATGTGAGCTGTGCCTTCTCATTCTAAGTACAGGCCTGTAATATATGGGAAGCTTAAGGGGGTGCCAAAAAGCATAAAATACCAAGGAATGCCCTTTAAAGACACTTTCGAATGTCTAACAGGCCTAACAGTTGGTAAAATCCAGATGGGACAAAATGAGAAGCGGCACTGAAATTGTTTGTTAAAACACAGATTTCTGGGCCCCATTCCCAGAGTTTCTCCAAGTGGGATTAACTGTAAAACATATACCTCTAAGGAAATGTACTGAATAATGTCTAATGTGATGTCAATTACAGCTGAGTACTTAATTAACATCTTATCAATTTGCTGATGATAAATATTAAAAATTCTAATACAGATGGAGCATCTTGAATATCCTGATACTTAACATTTTTTTTTTTTACTAAAAGCAGGCAGATGCTTTGCCTTATAAGGTGCATTGAAAGCCAAGGTGTTACCTAGGCTTTGCTGCCGAGGGCCATCAAGATGGAGGGGGAGGCATCACTTATACTCAGGGAGGCAGGTGCCTGAGGGCATTTTAAACAACAATTTCCTGCAACAGTATTTGACCCAACACAATACAAACATTCCCCTGCATAAGAGAGCGTGTGCAAATCTACACCTACACTTTATTTTATTTTTTAAATTTTATCTATTTACTTTTAGAGAGGGGGAGGGGAGGGAGAAAGAGAGGGAGACAAACATCGATGTGTGAGAGAAATACTGATCAGTTGCCTCTTGTATGCACCTGGACCGATGGGGGCCCAGACCTGCAACCAAGGCATATGCCCTGACTGGGCATCAAACCCGCAACCCTTCACTTTGCAGGATGACACCCAACCAACTGAGCCACACTGGTCAGGGCTGTGCCTACATTTTAAAAGGAGCTAGTTAGATGAACAAGGATAAAGTAAAGACATGTAGAACTCACACAGGAAGTGAAATGCAAAAGAGACATTACCCAGGGAACTCTGGTCAGCTTTAGGGCACATCACTGTCCCTTCACCCACTCAGCCCATAGTTTATCATGCTGCAAACTTGGATGCCTCTGCAGCAGAGGGAATAGTTTGTTGCTTGGGATATTGATGTAGATGTTTCAAAATTGTGTGAATGGAAGGAATCTCATCTATTTCATATATTGCACTTCATTAATCAAGTTCTATCTGGGACTACATGATGTTCTAAAAAAGTCTTAGGTCTTTAAGATTTTGAGACCCAAGCTGAAACTGTTCTTAGTGATGTAAAAATAATCTGTCCACCCTGGCTGGTGTGGCTCAGTGGATTGAGCACTGACCTGCAGACCAAAAGATCGCCAGTTTGGTTCCCAGTCAGGGCACATGCCTGGGTTATGGGCCAGGTCCCTGGATGGGGGTGTGGGAGAGTCAGCTCTCACACTTCGATGTTTCTCTCCCTTTCTTTCTCCTTCTGTTCCCCTCTCTCTAAAAAGAAAATAAATAAAATCCTTTAAAAAATCTGTCCTTACTTCGGCTCTCGAGAATTTCCTTTTGCCAAATTCAATCATGTGTCAGTGGGCAATACAGTTGTGTAGTCAAAAAACTTCCAGGTGGCCCTGGCTGGTGTGGCTCAGTGGATTGAGCACCAGACTGTGAACCAAAGGGTTGCTGGTTCGATTCCCAGTCAGGGCACATGCCTGGGTTTTGGGTTGGGTCTCCAGTGGGGGGCACAAGAGGCAACCACACATTGATGTCCCTCCCTCTCTTTCTCCCTCCCTTCCCCTCTCTCTAAAAATAAATAAATAAACAAACAAACAAAAACCAAAAAATTTCCAGGTGGCCCAGTTGGTTGGAGCATCATCCTGTATACAAAAAGGTTGCAGTGTTAATCCTCAGTTAGGGCACACACCTAGATTGCAGGTTCAATCTCTGATCGGAGCATGTATGGGAACTAATCAACCAATGTTTCTCTTTCACATGGATGTTTCTCTGTGTCTAAAATCAATAAACATATCCTCAGGCAAGGGTTTAAAAAAAGTCTCAAGAGTACAAAGAGTGAGTATACACTCCTTGGGGCACATGACTCTGTCAGAATGCACACACAGGCAGCCAAGAGCCAAAGAAATTTTTGCCTATGGGTTCTCATTGTCTTTACATGCATCTGGGGTGAAGGACTCAGCAACACAGAGCAAACTTCTTTGGATCAGGTCAGCCACACAGCCAGCTCCTCCAGGCATTCCCCCCACCAAGGAGAGTTTTCAAAGACTCTTGGGGTGCATGGGGAGAAAAAGCTCAGGATATCCCTGTGGTCAATGGGTAAATAGACTACGTTTCTCTGTTGTCATGAGATACACATACCTTTGTCTTTGCTTTTCTTTAGTTTCTAGATATTACTATTGAGGACAGAATGTGAGAACTAGAAAGAACCATGAAAGCCACTTAGTGTAGTCCTCTCGTTTTCTCCTGAGACTCAGAGAGAGGTGTTGTCTCAAGTTCCCACAACTGGAACCAGGTCTCCTGATGCCCTATTGAATGCTCTTTCCTTTACTCTCATGTGAAAGGCTGTCCAAAACAATCTTTCAGAGGAAGAAAAAGAAGGAAGAATTGCTGATCCAGTGCTGGGAACCATTAAGTAATCCAGCTGGAATTTGACCTATATATCCTCTCAATGAAACTGAAATGAAGAGGGAAGGGAATAGATGCAGATACCACTAAGTTGGGGAAAGGTGCAGTTAAGAAATGTTTAACAACAGTTACTTTTGTGAAGGGTCCAATGAATTCGCCCCTACCAACTGCTCCAGCCTCATTTTGCTCTATATCCTCCCAGGAACCCTTTTCTGCAGCAGCAAAACAGGCATACACCTTGGCTCACAAGTGCCTCTTGATCTTTACTCTTCCCCCATCTCATAGAGGCATAATTCAAATTCAGAAGAATCTGATGGCAGAGTTCTGGAGCTTTTCAGGGGTTTGAGGAGCCAGAGCAGAGAGTGTTGCTAAAAATAGTACCTCGTAACCCATGCCACAGGATAAGTGTGGCAAAATCTAATTGCTATTTCAATCTGGGAGTGGAGTGGGAATAGGGGAGATGGCCAAGTGCTAGCATAGCCTGAGAGCTTTCATGGAAGAAATGGCTCTTAAAACCAGGCTTTTAAAATGGTTTCTATTTTTTGGATGATAAATTCTTATATTAGTTATTCTCAGATCTCTGCACAGTGTTCTATAGAAGGTTTGTATTCAATGTGTTTTTCAAAAGATTTATTTTGAGAGAGAGGGGAAGGGAAGGAGAAAGAGGAGAGAAACATCAATGTGTGGTTGCCTCTCATACGCCCCCTACCTGGGACCTGGTCCGCAACCCAGGCATGTGCCCCAACTGGGAATCTAACTGGCGACTCTTTGGTTTGCAGGCCAGCACTCAATCCACTGAGCCACACCAGCCAGACCTGTATTCAATATGTTTTTGTTCTTGATGATGGTATTTATTATTATGCCTGGGAATAATTAATTCAACTGAAACATACCCAGAGGAAATTGTTCAGTCTTTTGAAACTAACCAGTTCTTTTCTCTTTTTGGGTGTAGGAGTGTGTCTGCCAAATTCTGGTACCTTCTGGATGTGTGTACACTGGGAAACCACGGATGAGGCTGACTTCAGAAGGAAGGTGTGAGAAGTAAATCCCTGATTTTAATTTTAGTTCTGTAGAAATATTTGGGAAGCCTGCTTGGTGATGTTTTCATGATTAGAAATGACCTGGTGCATGCGCTTGACAGGATCATGGGCCACAGCAGGCCTGACATATGCTTTTTCCCCGTCTCCATATGTTTCATTTACATCTTAATCCACAGCCTGGTGGGAAATAGCCTGGTAGTATAGCACTTTGGGAACTGCTGTCAGTTGGTCTCATGCTAGTGTCTTAGCCTAGGGTATTCACACATCCTCCACTGAGCTGGAACCTGACCCTGGGCCTGTGGACTTGCCATTGGGCTGACTGCAGGGGAAAGAAAATTCAAAATGTGAAATGACTTGTTCCAATGTTGGTCAGGGATGTGTTAGGTCTGTTTACAGAAGAAGGAAATGACATTTGAAGAAAATTGGGTGAGGGAGAAATGCTGTCATTATATAAGCATTTGGAATTTAGTAACTGAGTGTTTACGAAAGTAACAAGTGGCTAACTTGTGAAGACCCCAACGTGTCCTTTCCCCACTGCAGTGTTGTAAGAAGAGCATGGGCTTTGGAGCTCAGTACATCTGGATCTGGGTCCCAGTCCTGCCACTTAAGACTATTCAAACCTCAAGCCTCACTTTCCTCATCTGTGACATGAGGGTAGTAATAGTAACCTAAAACTGTTTTATTCAGTTTTAATCAGTTGATATAAAGGATTGTGTATAGTGCTCAATACATAGTATGAGCTCAATTAAAAAACAGTTAGTAGTAATAACAATAACTATTAAATATTTTAGAAGTACCTACTATGTGCCAAGCACCGAGTTATGCACTTTTGTCACATTTTCTTCCTTAGTCCTGACAATAATGTTATGAGGTCAGTAGAATTATCCCCTACAATGCCTAATACTATTAACAATGACAATATGCTAGCAGCTGAGATTGGAATAGATATTTTGGGGCTTTCTAAGCCTGCTTTTTCTCCCTTATTTCTCCCCTACACCTTCCCCCACTGAGTTTTGGTGGCCAAAAGGCTGGAAATATTTCACCAGGTGACAGGAGAATAAAGATAGGTCAAGAATACAACCACTTGCAATCCAAATGCTGGAAGAAAGGTTTGCTGTGAGAGATGGGAGAACAAGTTTTCATGCAAAGAATAATAATGCTGTGTAAGTATCTAACAAAGGGGATTGTTTTGGGGCAGTGTTGGGGGAGAAAACACAGGAGTTATTCACATATTGAAATACTTTAAAACTAAAAATACTGAAGCTTCACAAAGTGTCAGTACTCTGTGTTTCTGCTCTCCCCCTCCTTCTATGCTTCCATCAGCTGCTGCAGAGACCTGTTGCAGAAGGGTCAAGGTAGGGCTTATTCTCTTGAGGTGTTTGCAAAGCATGTCCTGCAGGCACAGACCCACCCAACCCCCCACATCCGGCACATCCCCTGTTGGGAAGCCAGAAGGCAGGTGCAGATAAACAGATAGCTGCAGCAACTAGGATGCTTCCACTCCCTTCATTTGTTACAAATGGAAAGTCTTGTTGGGAATTAGATCTTGCAAGAAGAGAACATCTCTCTAAATAGTTGAAACCACATCAAATGAGAGCTCAAATCAGAAGACCACAGCCTCAGCAGTTTTACAAGAAAGTGGGAAACACAAGGGCCTTAAAGAACACCAGGTCAAGAAGGGGTTAACCCAGGTCTTGTGGCCAAAGGCAGTGTTCCATCCACTTCTGAAGGACCGCTGCCCTTGGGGGAAACAGAGCCTCCTCCAAGACAATGACAAGGTTATTTTACTGCAAACTGAATTTAAGTTTTCCTTTGGACTATGGGATGCCACAGCACAAATATTTAACATTTTGCACTTCACGCTGTCTGTGCATAGTTCTAAATTGTTTCTGAGTATGTTTCCCTCTCCCTGCCCTCTCTGCCAGTTTTTTGGGTGTGGTAGAAAGTAAGTATTTTCAGTCCAGTCTCCAAAATTCATGGAAATATGAATGACAGTAACATACTATTTTGAATTGTGTATTGTTTTAAAATAGGAAAGTTAGTTATATTTTCCCCAGTGGTATTTTGTATCATACTTTTCAAAACAACATGTTGTTAAGGGACACTTCAGGGTAGGCATTCTGAGCAGGAGGTACCCAGTAGCACCAATACAGAAAAACTCAAATTGTGACTTACTTGATAACTCAAAGGCACTTAATTTTTAGAGAGATTTAAAATTTAGTCAGCTTCTTCTTCATTTTACAAAAGATGCAACTTACAGGGAGTGACTTGTCAAGGTCACACAGCTAAGTTAATGGCAGAGCCATTTATTTTAAAATGTCATTTTGATAATGCTGTTACATGCATCCAAATTATAATCCCAGAGGGGCATTTTTGTGTGTGGAAATTGACTGAACAATTAGGTGTCATGAGGATTAAATGAGATAACATCTGTAAAGTAGCGTGAGCACTAGCTAAACAGAACTAAATTAAAATATTCTATCCAGACACATTTTCTTTCCTTTATATTCATGTCCACATATATTTAAAGTTTACAGAGTTGCAGCATTTGTGTCTATACCACATCGTGATCGCCTCTTTTCATTTAGCACATCCTGCTTATCTACCATTTTCATGCCTAAAGAACATTCCATCTGGTTTGTAGGCTCTACTTGTTTAGATACTCTATCATTATTGAACATTTCAGTTGTTTCCAGTTTTTTCACCACTCTCAACAGTGGGGCTTGGAACAACCTTACATAGCTTGCCATCATCCCACTGCTGTCCTCCTTTTGGAGGTGTTTCTTTGGAATATGTTTTCAAAAATGGAATAAGACATAGAAGGAGCTGTCAAACCAGATTGCTCTCCAGAAAAAATACCAACGGTTTACTATGTTTGTGTGTCACCAGTGATAGGAGACCATACCATGGTGGTGGTGGTTGGGGAGAAATGTTTTTACTCTTCTCTCTAGACATAGAAAAGGAATTTAGGGATTCTTAGCTGAAATTTCCTTATTCACCCTCCCTCATCCCGGTCCTCTAGTCTGGGCAGTGTTAGTGATTTCCCTAGCCTTTTCCTAACTTCCTCCTCCTGCTCATAGTCTTGGAGCTGTCATGAGGGTGTGTTCAAGATATAGTCTTTCCTATAAGTCTTCTGGGCAACTGCTGGGCTAGCTGCTTACTGAGCAGCCCGGCACCAAGGAATAGACGAGAGTCACACACAGTAACTATGTCATTCACTTAGCTTTGATTGAGTGCAGGTTCACTCAAAGTAGAACATCAACATACAATAATATCTTACTCATGCTCTAACAGTCTAAGAGAATTATAACACACACAGCAATCAATGAACGATAAGGGACCCAAGTCCCAGAGTCTCAGTCTGTGGGTCCAGCAGACAGCACAGTTGGCAAGGGAGTGGTCAGCATGTTGCAAGGAAAGATCTCCAGAGCCAGGAGGGCAGCAGGGCAGATGGAGTCCTCAGTCCAGCAGGGCAGAGCCTCTGGGGGCCAATGTCAGGGAAGATCAGCGTGACATGGAGCAGCACTCTGGTGTGTGGAGCTCGGCTGTCTCAGCAGTGGTCTGGAGCCTGCCTCAGTTATACCTTGAAAGTGGTGGACCTCACCCTTCTGGGTCTCTTGATAATTGTCTTGGCACCCTTGTGGCCAAGTGGGGAATTTCCCCAGGTGCCTATCTATAGGTGGTTCCGGTCTGCAGACATTGGCTGTTCTGATCACGTGTGCAGATATCTAAGATGTGTCTCCTTGCCAGCTGTGTCTCCTCTGTGTTAGATAGTTTTCTTCTTGGCTGAGGGCAGTATCAGCCAAAGTATCATGGCTGATGGCAGCCATCTTAGTTGACATGAGAGACTCCACTTTGTTTTATATACTTTGTGTTATCTTGACTGGACCAATGCCATTTTATTGGTCCTGCTCTCCATAGGAGCAGAGGTGACCATGCTAATACGAATGGTTTCTGTACCAATACAGGTAATATAACAAAAGATAACAAAAGCAACACATGAAAGTGTGACTATCCCAAGTACTTCACCAAATAAAATGTTGGGGATTTACTTCTGAGTTTCCATAATGGACAAAAGATGATTTTCATTTCAAAAATCAGCTGATAAGAAAAGCCAGCCATGTCAGAAAGAAAAGTCTAATTGTTGATGTATATATCCAGGTGCTTGAATTCGAGCATTTGGCCCACTGGACTTGGAATCTCTATTCGAGTTCTGTCACTTACAAATTGTCAATTATTTAATAACAATAAGTCAGCCCTATCTGGTATGGCTCAGTGGATTGAGTGTTGGCCTGTGAACCAAAGGGTCACCAGTTCAATTCCCAGTCAGGGTACATGCCTGGGTTGCGGGCCAGGTCCCCACTTGAAGGAGTATGAGAGGCAACCACACATTGCCTCTCCCTCTCTTTCTCCCTCCCTTCCCCTCTCTCTAAAAATAAATAAAATCATAAAAGAAATTGACCCATTTAATAATAATAAGTCATATTTTAGAGTGTGAAGGGCCTTTGCTTTATTTTATTTCAATTACAGTTGACATTCAATATTATATTAGTGTCAGGTGTACAATATAGTGGTTACACATGTATACAATTTACAAAATGATTCTATTGATAAGTCTAGTACCCACCTTGCCTTAAGACCCTTTGTTTCCATGCATCATCTCATTTAATCCTCACAACAATCCTTGGAGTGGGCACTATTATCATCCCCATTTTACATACAGAGAAAAAGAGACTTAGAAATATTATTTAAGTTGCCCAGAGCAACATAGCTAGGCAGTGCCGGTGCTATGATATGAATTCAGGTCTGTTTGATTCAAAACCCTTTGTGCTTAAAATGCCCTGCCTTCCTTACCCTGATTTATGGGATGGTGACTTACCTGCCACATTATTGTATCAAGGTTCACATGAGATAAAAATCCCAAACTGTGGCCTAGCCCTAAGCTTTCTGGAGAGACTCAGTAGTATATATCATACAAACGATTTCTGAGAAGTGGGTTCCCAATTATAGATATGCTATGATATTTGCAAATGCAGTGCTTCCCCACAATAGAGCTGTAAGGAGAAAGATGAGACTCACCTGTGATGATGTTGGTGTTCCTGGTGGTCTTATGCATGTTTCAAAAGAAGTCAGATGAGCTACACTTGGGATGGTATGCAGGAGATATGCCTTCTGGGCAAGCCCAACTCCACGTCTTTCTTTTGTGGGTGAGTAACGAAGCCGAGGATAGTAACTAAAGGAGCCACTGTCTCTCACCTCCTCTCCTAAGGGAGAAACCTGGAGTTAGACACAGTTCGCTTCAATACCCAAATCAGAGTGTTAGACTATTAGTATTGAAAGAGGCCTTAGATATCCTCTCATTAGATACTGACCCTTCCCATTTCTTATTTCCTGAATATAGCTTTATTGTTTTCATTAAATGTGTGCACTGTCCTGTATGGGGGAAAAAAGAAGGAAAACCAGATATAGTATGTTGTATCAGATTCTGTCATGGGCAAATGTGGAACAAAATGCCTTCAGGCATAATTGTGTTTGATACACCTGCCCATCTGTGACATTCCTCCAGGAGTGTGACATGCCTCCCTGTCCCTTACTGCGTGGTCTCTAATTTTAGCAAAACCCTTTCAGGTAGATACTATTATTATGACCATATTGCAGATGAGGAACTCAAGGCCCAGAGAGGTTATGAAACTATTGAGCACATTCACCTTCCAAAAGAAGGCAAGGGGAAATGTTTGGGACGGAGAGTTGAGACTTGAGTTCTGGTTTCTATTCTTTCACTAGCTATGTGTATGACCTTGGGTAAGTCACTTCAGTTTTGTTTCATTCTTTACAAATTAAAGGGTCCTACTCAGTTATTGCTATAGTTCTTTTTTGGCTTTACATTCCATGCCTTTTTCTGAAATTTTTACCATTATTTGTGGTTACTTATAATTGGAAAATTTTCCAATTACTTGTAATTGGAATAGGTTGGAAAATTTTCCAACATATTCAATTGTTCATGAAAATAAAAAAGGTATAGAGGTGTTCATAAATCAAACATATAGATGATAGAGATGATCTTTGAAATGACAATAAAGAGACTTTCTATTTGGCAAAGCTAAGTTTTGCTGCCACCTAGTGAGGAAAAAGAGCATGGCTTCTGATCCTTCTGTGGCGGCCAAAGGAAAAAGTCAGAAATCATCCACTTGACCAGATAATTTATGGGATTTCACAGACCTGTTAAATCTTATAGTGTTTTTGCAAGGCAATCTGTTTCCCTTTGACTAAAATAAGTTTTGGAGATTTCTCTGGGTATTATTAAGTAGACGTGACCCATCTTTGGCCTCCTCCAAATGTGTATGTACTGTGTCCCTCTCCCTGCAGGGATCTTCCCTGCAGGAAGGAATCATTCTTAGGGGATTTCTAGGGCACTCATCTCATAGTACAGAGGAAAAGTGTTTTGACTAAGGTCACACAGGTAATTAACATAGGCAGGAATGACAGTATACTGGTCCCAGAACTCTGAAAGCTGGTCTGATAAAATGTATTGTATTTTGCCATGTATAATGCACACTTTTTTGCCCAAGTTTTTGAGGGAAAAATAAGTATGTGCATTATACATGGGTAGTGCTAATTCCATATCTGTATAAATGTTTTTAATTCTTTTATTTATGCTTATGCATTAAAAGTGTAACTCTAGAAAGCAGTAATGATATGTATGCAAAATAATACCCTAGAATATGATAATTAGTTTTGTTTCTGAATATAAATAAATAAAAATTGAATTAAAAAATTAAAACGAAAGATTTTTTTCCCTGAAAGCTTGGGCAAAAAACATGGGTGCATTGTTATACACAGGGGTGCATTATACATGACAAAATACCTAGAATGGATATTAGATATTTGCAAAATCACCTTCAGAAGTGAATAGAGCTCCTGGGCATGGAGCAAGATTGAGATACTTAGTCGATGGTGTTTACATATTTAAGGGAAGCCTTAGTTTTTCCAGTGGGGAGGAATGGCTGGATGGTCTGGCTGGAAATGTGGAGGAACTGGTGCTATGGGGAGCTTTGAGCACTAGAAGGCGCTCTGTGCTGTGATGAAGAAAGGGCTGGCTTACAAGGACTCAAAGAGGCTCCCAGCCAGAAATCTCAATCTTCCTGAGAGACATTCCTACCCTAGCGGGAACATCCAGGGCTCTCAGTGTTCCAGGTGTAACTTCTGCAACAAACTTAAACCTTGTAGTTGAGGTGATCCACTTATTCTTGTAATGATCTTTGCACAATCAACAGCTTTAATAATAATAGTAATAATAATAATGGATGACATCACAAAGGGCATCCATTCAGTCAGGGGCTTTGCATTTTCTGATTTACATCTGAGAAAAGCCCAATGAGGTAATAATAATTATGATCCCCATTTTACAGCTAAGTAAGCTGAGGCTTAGAAATCCGTTTACCCAGAGTCCCACAGCTCCCTCCAACTATGTCAGCCCTTAATCACTTCCTTGTACCACCTCCTCCTGAGAGCTTGGCCTCCCAGATTCGCTAATATGAGGGAGCAAGAGGAGGTGCACATCTACAGCCTGGCTAGTGGACAGGTACATTTCTGTCTTCAGAAAAGTATTCCCTCCTCACTGCCAGAGACCGCCCCCACTATTGTAAGTGGGTACAGAGGCATTCTAGTAATGCAGCCTCTCCTCAGGGAACTGATCCATCAGCTTGGGAGGCTAGTTGCCTGTAGGGGGAGAGATTGCCTCAGGAAAACATTTTCCTTAATTTACAACAAATAGACCAGTAGTGCCGCTGGTGTAGTGGTATCATGCAAGATTCCCATTCTTGCGACCTGGGTTCGATTCCCGGGCGGTGCAGGGTTGCTACTTCTTATTCCTTCTAACTTTAAGGGTTTAATAAATCTTTAAAGGATAGAAACTGTACTGAATAAACTAAAATAAAAAATAATTCACAAAAAAAACAATTAGTTTGCTGGGTGGGGGTGGAGAAGGGGACATACTGTAGGAAGATAGGTGATTAATTAAGGGGAAGAATTATTGATTATCTGTTGTTTCAGCATATCAGAACAATTCTATATATTAACATGGATCATTAAGAACTGACATGTAGTTAAGTGATTCAAACCTTCCTCTCTCACACACAAAATTCACTTCAGTAATAAACAACAAAGGAAACTTCTTTCCAGTGTTTGTTGCTTATGATCCCCTCTTCTTCCCACCAAATTATCAATTAGGTGA
This sequence comes from Trachops cirrhosus, assembly GCA_028533065.1. Classification (NCBI taxonomy): domain Eukaryota; kingdom Metazoa; phylum Chordata; class Mammalia; order Chiroptera; family Phyllostomidae; genus Trachops; species Trachops cirrhosus. Next base: position 21,380,278 of record CM052552.1, read on the forward strand.
AGAATTTCCTTAAACAACATCTATCTATCTATCTATCATCTAGCATTTTTTAACATATATATCTGTGTAATATGAACAATGGATACACAACAGTAATTTTACTTTTGCCTCACCCCTCCCCAGTTTGACTCTTTGTTTTTTGGTTCCTGAGCCTAAGAATACATGCTAAGGCTTATATAACATTTTGTGCTATTTCTATAATTTTAAGGCAGAGAATGAAAAAGGGCATTTAGAAAATGTGAACAGGAAATAGTTGAATATAAATTGAGAATGCTGTTAAAAAAGAGGAAGTGAATTGGGGACTAAAAGAAGGTTTGTGTTTGGAGGGTCATTAGAAAAGAAGAGGTCTATTTAAAAAAAGAGATAATTTTCAGCTCTGTACCAAAATAAGCCCAAGGTGCAAGTAGACCATGAGTTGCCCTCCAGGGATTGAGATTGCATGTTATATATCATTAAATCCCTCCAGGTTGTCTAGCTTTATTTTAGCATGTTTTAGATACTCAATATTTAGTGAGTCAACTGGACTTTGTAAGCAGGTCCCAGGTTTCAAGAATCAAGTTGCTTTTTTTTTTTTTGTTAAACAACAAAAGAAATGAGAAACTATGGAGGTTTTATTTTAGAGTGTGAAGGGGATAGTGTAAAGGTAGTAAATGTTCTCATCTATTTTTATATGAATCATAACTATAATAACACAGCCAGCTGCACATATGTGCAGCTCTTTAGTGACTTGGTACAGCTGCCTTCTAATGTAGCTGTCTACAGTTCTGTACAATTCACTGAAACATTTTTTTAAATCCTCAACTGAGGATATGTTTTTTATTGATTTTAGATTGGGTTGTTTCCCATATGCAACACTACCGGAGATTAAACCCGCAACTGTTGGGTGTACAGGATGATGCTCCAACCAAGTGAGCCACCTGGCCAGGGCCACTGAAACAATTTTTAATGAGAAAAATAAATATCTTTCTCCCTTGCATATGCACACGTGTGTGTTTAATCCAGAAAAGTTAGTATTGAAACGAATTTTTAGGCCCTGGCTGGTGTAGCTTAGTGGATTGAGTGCTGGCCTGTGAACCAAAGGGTCACCAGTTCCATTCCCAGTCAGGACACATGCCTGGGTCCAGGTCCCCAGTAGTGGGCATCCACGAGAGGCAACCCCACATTGATGTTTCTTTTCCTCTCTCCTTCCCTTCACCTCTCTGAAAATAAAAAATAAAATCTTAGAAAAAGAAAACAATTTTTAGAATTGGGCAATTCTTACTACCAGAAGTCTGTGGTCACTTACATGGTGTGAGAAGTTCCCACAGATACCCCATTGTCTCCCTAGCTCTGTCTCCATGCCTTTATTAAGTTTGTGACTGCTACTTAAAATCCTGAGAAGGGAGGTAAGGTTTTGTCTCTCAATGTCCTCTGTTGAAATCATATATTTGGGAAGGGGGAAGAAGGGGGAAGAATTCACTTGAAAACTTCAAAGGGAGCAGTTATTATGTCATGCATAATGCTGGCAAAGGCATATGAAAAAATGCTCAGCCTGGTTAGTCATTAGGGAAATGCTAATGAAAGCCTGCATACTGACCAGAATTGCAAAACAAAACAAAGCGAAACCAAAACTATTGCTCTCAAATACTAGCAAAGATGCAGAGTATTTAGACCTGTGGTGTTGCTGGTGAGAGAACTCTTCGAGGAAAGCAGGATTAAAATGTGTAATGATTGGGTCTCTTGTCTAGAAAGAAGTTTTTCTTGTTGGGTCCTAAAATATCGTTATAAGCAGGTCCTGACAGGGGCAGTAGCTAAAACCAGTAGAGGCCATGCATTCGGTGGTGACTAAATCATTCCAGAGTTAAATGGAGAACCCTGGAGAAAGACTAAATTCGTGGTCTCAGCTTGTAACCTGGTTCAAAGAGGGGGGTTTATTTGACATTCTTTCTATTAAAATTGCATACTTCTGGAAACCTACTTTCCACCATTGAGAGAATACATATCTCCTTTAAATTTTTAAGAAATTTATTACTTCTCTAAATCCTTCTTAATAGAAAGGAGTTTGTAGAATGAAAGAGAGAAAGAGAGAGAGAGAGACAGACAGACAGACACTTGGTGACTATGTGCTGTAACTCCTCCTTTTTCAGATGGTCCCTGTAAGGCCCAGAGGAGAGGAGAAAGGTGTTGCTTAAAGTTACACAGTGATGGAGGCAGGACTAGAGCCTGGGCTGGGTCTATTCAGAGCTTCTTGTAATGACTGCATCATGCTGCCTTTTAGTTTTCTGGTTTGTCTACAGATTCGCTGTGTTCCAAATTAGTCCCAGCAATGTGAGCTTCCCAGGACTGGCGACTCTTGGAGAACATCAACTGATAAGGCGATGCATGTGATCACAGGATTTACTGTACCTTTCACAATCAGTACTGATTACTTCCCTTCATTAGTGGCTGGCTTCTGCTTGCAGCAGGAGTAGGGCACTTCCCCAGCTTTGTCATTTTCCTGACAATTATGAATTACAGTCCGGGTTACCCTTTTATCTCCACCTGACTCAAATCACTCTCCTGGCTTGAGAGCTCTAGGTAGCTTATCGCTTGTTTGCCTGACTACCTGCCTATTTGGTTAATGTAGGGAAGTAAACTTGTGCTCTCTGCCTTTTACCTCTGGAGGGGACCTGTCTGGATGTAATTGAAACAGAGAGCATCCCAATAATCTGAATTAATATACCTTGTGTTATATAGGGCAACTAAATCAAGCTGCAGAGTAATCTAAAGTGATGATTACTATGTAATAAGCAAGAGTCCATGTTATTATATGCCAAAATTGTGCATGTGGAGGTCATTTTTTTGGACTAGATAATGACCAGTGGTTGTACAATTAATGGGATTGCCATCTGGTTCTTTTTATTCTGGTTAGTTTGCCTGAATACCATCAATGAGAAAGCATTCTGGCTGACTGTAGTCATTTCTAATTGTTCTGACAGAAGTGTTTGATTGAGGACTTTTTCACTCATGGAAACAGACATTTTTCCTTTGGCTTTGATATTTGGGAATTTAGACCCCTTTCCCTGGATATATGATTCGAAAGTCCCATTCTTTTTCTTAAATAAAACACACATCTGCCTGAAGGCTGAAAGTTTATGATATATCACATATTGCCTGTATGATTAAATCACCAAACACTCGGACAATTATCTTCCTCTTTACCTCAAGTCCTGAAACATCTCAGGGATGACTTTAATATCTAAATTCCTTACTATCAAGAATATTCTATGCTTTCCAGCAACTCCCAATACTTACAGGGGCCTGTTCAAATGAGGGGCCCTGATATTTATCCAAAGCTTCATTAACTTTTATTTGTGTATTTATTTATTTATTTCCTCACCCGAGGACATGCTTATTGACCTTAGAGAGAGGGGAAGGGAGGGAGATAAACATTGATTGGTTGCCTCTCATATGCACCCTGACCGGGGACGGAACCCGAAACATAGGCATGTGTTCTGACTGGTAATCAAACTTGCAGCCTTTTGGTTTATGGGACAATGCTCCAACCAGCTGAGCCATACTGACCAGGGCCTTCATCAGCTTCTTTAACTTTATGGTAAAATCCATGTACAGAGCACCTATCTTAGTGTTGAGTTTTTAAATTGTTAATGTGTCTATATTATTGATATTTTCCTCCCCTAGTAGACTAAGTTCTATGAGAACAGGGACTATGTTTAATTTTGCTCATTATTAAATCTTGAGTATTTAGTATGGTGCCTGGACTAGAACAGGCACTCAGTAAATACTCCTTTGCTTAGCACAGTGCCTGATGGGATTCAGTGCTGGGCTGAATGAAGCAGTTAAAGAGAGTAAAGGTAAGCCCTACCCTTTTTAAACTTTCTGTAGGCAGAATGCCAGCCTCCAAATAGTAGATGTAAACAAAGGTGTCTGGACATATTTATGAGAGTGGGTGAATGAGGAAGGAAGGAAGTAGCATGCTTAGGCTGGCCTAGACTGGCCTAGACTGGGAAGTCAGGGATGTTAGTATGAGTGGGGCTGGACCTGTCACACTTTAGTGCCAATCATTATCCCTCTAAGCATTATGGGGGGTGGGCATGAGGCTATGTATAATAGCAAATAGAAGGGAAAAGGTGCAAGAAATCAGTAGTCAGTGAGCATCATTAGAATGAGCTAGTAATGATCATAATAACTGCCATTTACCATGTTTCAGGCCCTGTGCTCAGTACTTTCCCATATATTATCTCCTATCTTTCTCAGAGTGTGTCTGTGAGAGAGATATTATCTTCATTTCCTGCTGTGGAAACTAGGACTCAGGTTGGTACAGAATTCGGTAGTATTCCCTCTGAAGTTCAAGGCACTTTAACCCTGGTCTTTCTGACCTCAGAGCCAGAGCTCCCTTTTAACCACTACACTATTAGCTAAAATAAGAGTCTAGAAATATGCAGGGCCACCTGTGAGTAAGAGCAAAAGTAGCTTACAGTGTGTACTTTGGTCAGTTGCAAGATAAGTAGCCAGGAAAGATCTCTTGCCCATTGGGCAGAGGAGCTGTGGGAGCAAGATTTAGCTTGAATTATGAGTAGGGCTGGAAGCTGGGTGTCACCCTGGAGGGACAGGGCTGACGGTAATTAAAGGGAAATATCCAGCACCTAGGAGAGCTCCAGGTCTGCTATTCAGTGGAGCAAAATTGAATTGGCATTGCTATTGGCCCTCTCATTCGCCTAAAGAGCTTCCCCAGATTAAGCAATCTATTCAGAGATGTGACTGGGTGGCACACACTGCTGATGCAGGCAACTCACAAGTGGCAGCTGTGTGTTAAGATCAGACATGGGACAGACTTCTGAGGTGCAGCCCAGCTAAACTGAACATAGACCTTGCCCTGAATTGTTGAGCAGTGGAAACAACAGTGACAGCTGTGGGAACAAGCAGCCCTGTACACCTTGGCATTCAGCTGTAGAGTACATGATCATTGCAGAGGGAACCAGTAACATCTGCTTTTCCTGGCCCTTACTTAACTTGTTCTAGTTAAGCAGCCTGTTCATGTCCCCACTCTGTAACTACTGTAAATGGTGCAAGAGTGGAGAAAGAGAGACAGAAAGAGTGAGGGAGAATTAATTTATCACTGGGTAAAATTAAAATGCACTGAAGTGTAATGGAATTTCATTAACTTTGGAAATGATGATGAATGCTGTCCAAATAATTCTTACTAATGCATAATTCACACCTGAAAATAGAGCCAAACTCTCCTAAAAAGCGTATCCATTTATGCCCCCAAATTAATTTAGTGTTATTCAGTACGGTTGACAGGATAAAAGATCTACTATGAAATGCAATCATCTATTAAGATTGGGAACCTATGAGTCTTTCTAGTTTAGTAGATGATGGTAGGTGATAACAAGTGGTGTCTTGAGAGGCAGCCACCCACAGTCCTCATTCTTATAATTTGAATTTTCCCAAAGACGTCATTTCAGACATAACCACAGAGAAGTTAGGATGAGCTCTGAGATCTCCATAGCAACCACAGGCCCAATTCATAAATATACCCCCAAAACAAATTAAAATCAGTTTCAAAAGATTCAAATGGGTCATGAAAAGGCCCATATGTTTTCTGACAGGCAATGTTTTCACATTATATGTTTATATAGTATGTAAATTATATAAATAATATATATTTATAGACATTTATTCAGAAATATGTAAAAATTACTTTCCCATTTAGTGTAATACTGTCTGTTCTTTTCCACAAACTCTGAGAGACATTAATCCCTTAATGTCTCAAGACATAATAATCTCTTTATTTAAACCCGCTAACCTTTTTGTATACTCAGGAGAGTGGTAATGGGGGAGAGACCTTTTCACCTTTAGATCTAACATGAACCCCTTCTGTGGTTGGCAGAGAGAGACTATTATTAAGTAGAAGCGTAGCTATTGGTTCAGGTTCCACCAATATAGCTTCAGAAAACAGTCAACACTTCACAATGGAGGCATCATAATTCTTTTGCCCATGGGTTTCTTCAGCCAGTTAGAGAATGCCTTGGTCAGACATGTGAACAGTAAAGTCAAGGATGACTTCTGGAATACTCTGAACTCCTTCCCCAGGATGGACTTCACTGTGTGGAGGTGGAGGTGTCATAGGGTAACAGCACTTTTCTTTTTAAGATTTTATTTATTTATCTTTAGAAGGAAAGGGAAGGAGAGAGGGATAGAAATATCAATGTATGGTTGCTTCCTGTGCATTCCCTGCTGGGAACTGGCCTGCAACCCAGGCATGTGCCCTGACTGGGAATCAAACCATGATCTCTTGGTTCACAGGCCCGTGCTTAATCCACTAAGCCACACCTGCCAGGGCGGGTAACAGCACTTTTCAATGCCACTCCTATTTGTCTTAATGGCCAGACCTTATGATTTGGGGTGCTGGGGTGGTAAATATGTATATTAACTCCTAATAATGTGAATGTGATTAAGTAAGAGGTAGCCATTGACCAGCTCCCACTAACAGGAAACCTTAGTTTGCCAAGCCATGAATACTTCATTATGGAGGCATTATGGCTCATCCCTTCTCCTTCACCAACTTCCCATGGGTTCTGGAGCCACTCATAGAGCACCTTATGCTCACATATGAATAGCGATGTTGGGGATGTCTCCTGCCTCCCTCTATTTCTTCCTCTAGAGTAGGGTGCAGTGTGAAAATATTGAAGTTCTAGGGAGGAGTACTATCTTTTAAGGCTATCCCTATTCCTGTTGACTTGCTTATCCTGTGATATGAGTGCTGAGGTGGGAATAAAGCACACTGTCTTCTCATACTGCAAATGTGATTAAACAGGAGCAGTCATTGGTCAGCTTTCACCAATGGGAAACCTTAGGTTGCCAGGCCATCAACACCTCACAATAGAAACATCATGGCACCTCCCTCCTCCCTCTTCTGCCCCCTCCCACCAATGGTTCCCATAGCCACTTAGCCACCTTGTGCTGGCATGTGAATAGTGATGTCAGGAATGACTTCTTTATCCTTCTGCTCCTTTTCATAGGGCAGGGTGTGGTGTGCAAATATGGAAATGATAGGGATGAGCACTATCTTCTAGGGCCATCCTTATTCCTCTTAACCCTATGATATAGGTGCTGAGGTGGATAAGAAGAACATTGACTGCTGATACAGAGGATGTGATTAACTAGGAGGCAGCCATTGACCAGCTTCTACCAATGGGAGATCTCAGTTTGCCAGACCATTAATGTCTCACAATGAAAGCATCATGGCTCCTCTCTCCTTTGCTCTCTCCTTTTATCCTCCCCTTCATGGGTTCTGGAACTACTCAGAGACCACCTTGCGCTGATATGTGAATAATGATGTCAGGGATGACTAATGCTACGCTCTCAAGTCTTTTTCCTAGGACAAGGCCTGGTGAGTAAGATTAGATGTGTCATGGGGGACAATTAACTTCCAAGGCCATCTCTATTGCTCCTAATTGCCTAAATATCAAATTGAAATTGAGTTCATTGGCTGCTGATATAAAGTTCTTGATTGAGTTAGAGGTAGCCAGTGGTCAGCTCCCAGGATTGGGAGATCTTAGTTTTCCTGGTCACCAGTGCCTCACAGTGGAGGCATCATAGCTCTTCCCTCCCATGGGATTCTTCAGGCACCTAGAGAGCACCTTGTACTGACACATGACTAGTGACATCAGGGAATGTATCTCTCCCTCTGAGCAGCTTCCCTTGGCAGAAATGCAAATACAGAATGCTATTATTAACTAGGAGGTCCCTGAAGTCTGGTTTGATCCCATTTCTTCCTCCTTGTCCCCTTGTATTCCCACTCAGTCTCCCTGCTGCTATTTTCTGGTGTCATCAACTCCTTACATCACAGTAACCAGGTAACTCTTGTTAAAGGCACTTGTTCCTGTCATTCCTATACCTAGAGATATATGTGCAGTCACACTGAGTCACATTTATCTTATTATCCAACATATTTTCTGAGGCATGTATCTAGGTTTTCCACACTCCACAACCTTTGAAACCTGCTGAGTGTTCTACTCCTTAGCAGGCATTCAGGACCCTGTGTGATTCACTGCTTATTACCCATCAGTCTCACTCATTTCCCAAGGGTCCTCCCCATCATCTCTGTTCTAGGTACTTTAGCCAGGCCTAGTGTGGGTATTAATGCTTGCACTTGGCCTGAAATGTGTGTTACCTAATCTCTACTCATACAAATGCCACTTTTTCCCCCAAAATCCAGGTCTGTGATCTCCTTTGTAGTCTTCTATGCCTTAGTTTAATGTTCCCCCTTTGCTGTTAATTTGAAGTGGGACCAGTGTCAGAACTGGATCTTTACCTTGCTCCTGGACTATGTTACCTACTTAGTACCTTTATCCCTGTGTTCTATATTTCTCACTTTATTTTAATTTTTAAAATATTTTTATATTGAATGAGTTCTTGTATTCTCCAATTTTTTGGAGCAAAGTAAACAAACAAACAAACATAAATAAATAGTCTCTCTCAAAGAGTTTCACTTCTAAGCCCTAGCTTGGTGATCACTCTGCTACTTGTTCTGGATACTCTATCCACCTCACCTCCGATTACCTTGTTATTTTTTCCCTTTTGGCCAAGACTACTTCTTCTGATGGGACTTGATTGATGTCAAGTGTAAGTGATCATCTGGTGGGTGGATGAATGTTGGTAATTCTCTGGATAGGAGCCTTGCCACGAAGGAGGGTTTCTGATGTCTTCATCTAGGCTCTTCTCCAGTGTCTGAACTGTCCCAGGGAGTAAGTTTGTATTTATAGCCAGCCCCACCCAAACTGTGTGTTAATCAACCTATTATGACCTGGCCTGAATTATGACATCAGTGGACCATGACTAGGTTATGCATTAGTATATTTCAGTCATTGACTACTTTTCAAGGTAAAAAAAAAAAAAACATTTTTGTGTGTAAGTACAAAGACTGTTTACCACAAAATTTTCTTCAGTATTCTAGATTGATAAGTCTGCTTTCCCTTTTATTCATAAGGAGTCTGTACAGTCACTAGGAATACTGCCTTAGTTACATGGGAATCATCAGAGGCCTATTCCTTATTTCAGTCTTTCATTAGACCTAGTTGCCATGACATATCTCCCTTGCTTAAGAGCTATAACATTAGTAACAAAACACATAAAAACTTCAGTTAGTTTAGTTCTAACTTAAACTTAATGGTTGTCCATGTGGTAAACCCTTTGTGTTTAAAGAACAATGCTCACAACTTTTTAGTTTATTACCTACCTCCTATAAAGTGTTTTCCTTCAGACATCACTGTCTATTGCTGCAACACTATAAACCCAGCCTCTTCCCTTTGCCTGAAAAAAGAACTCCATAACTGCTTACCTCTTAAAAAAGTCCATACATTGCATAAACCTTCTAGAGACTCCCACGAGTAATGCTAATTTAAGTGTGTTTGTTAATTGTTCATACATAAAAAGTAAAACCAAAAATTGACAAACAGGATATGCTATCACAGACTTAATTTACTCTTCAAATATAAACTTCTCACAGAAATGAAGTAGTATAGATGAGCTATGGCTGCTGTAGCTCAGTGTGTTGAGCACTGGCCTGTGAACCAAAAGGTTGAGGGTTTGATTCCTGGTCAGGGCACATGCCTGAATTGCAGGTTAGTTCCAAGTTGGGGGTGTGTGAGAGGCAACTGATCGATGTTGATGAACATTGATGTTTCTTTGCCTCTCTTCCTCCCTCCTTTCCCCTCTCTCTAAAAAAATAAATAAAATAAAAAATGGTATAGATGGCTTAAGTAGTTGTCCTTTCCTAGACTTAGCAACTGACAGAAACTAGAAGAATAAATATTTATATTGGTAATAAATACATAGTGTTAGGTTATTCTGACTTCAAAATGCTTTGAAGCAAAGAGGTTTTCTGACCTTGACTGATACACTTATGAAATGGATAAATTGAAAAACTTTTTAGATGCTCTTAAAGAAATATAATAAAGGTGGAGTGTCATTCAAAACACAAAGACCCAGAATCTCATGATAAAACCTTAGCTGACCACTATACTAAACAAGCAGCTTTCCCAAGATAATTATTGTAATCACTCAGAAAGAAGAGCCCTCAGAGGAATTAATACCTTCCTCTAAGATTGCTGTTAACTGTTGTTAGCTGTCAAAGATAAGCCTGTAATTAGGAAAATAGATATCTGGGAAAAATTTGAAGGCTCATTGCATAAAGATAATATTTGGCATTCTCAGTGTGGGTAACTGGTGGTACCTAACATTTTAAAATGGATTTTAGCAGGAATTCTTCATGACATTATTCACAACAGCAAAAATAAATTTGCTATGCAATTACACTGACGTTTCTGGAGTAACTTTGGAGGTATTGTCAAAGATGTTTCCAAAACCTGTCCTACCTACTGGTAACACAATCTTGGTTAAACTGTAAATGTGGGTAATGGACAGAACCAAAACCTGCAGGGCCCTTTGAACACCTCCAAATGTACTGTGGGAGAGGAAGAAACTTTCTTCTATCCTCCTAGGTTCTCCCTTTAAAAAACTATTTTATTGATTATGTTATTACAGTTTTCCCAATTTTTTTCTCCCCTTTGTCCCCCTTTTCCCTCCACCCTCCAGCATTCCCCTCCATATTAGTTCATGTCCATGTGTTTTACATGTAAGTTCTTTGCCTTCTCCATTTCCTATACTGTTTTTAACCTCCCCCTGCCTATTTTCTACCTTCCAATTATGCTTCTTATTTCCTGTACCTTTCCCTCCCCCTCCCCATTGATAACCCTCCATGTGATCTCCATTTCTGCAGTTCTGTGCTTGTTCTAGTTGTTTGCTTAGTTTTTGTTTTTGTTTTTTTAGGTTCAGTTGTTTATAGTTGTGAGTTTGTTGTCATTTTACTGTTCAGAGTTTTTGATCTTCTATTTCTTAGATAAGTCCCCTGAACATTTCATGTAAAAGGGCTTGTTGATGATGAACTCCTTTAACTTGACCTTATCTGGGAAGCACTTTATCTGCCCTTCCATTCTAAA
>CM052552.1:21414642-21426293 GCA_028533065.1 Trachops cirrhosus
GAAGGGCAACTGTCAGGTAGGAACTTTGATTTTTACTCTATGCCTCTTTGTGTGGCTTGAATTATTTTCAAGGTATGTGTATTATTTTTAAAAACAAAACAAAAAAATCTATCCTGTCAGTTGGTAGTTTTAATGAAAAGGACTAAATGTGAAGGTGTACTGGTAGGATTATTTTTTTTAAAAAGACTCCATTTAATGCTATTTTCAGTGAAGCCTGATTTAAAAGGTCTGGTAAAAAAGTTTCCTCTTTTATTTGCTGATATTTGTGCACAGGTAATAATGATGGATCATAATGGATGTTTGTGATACTTTTAAGTGCCTTTTTGCTCTTTAAAATGTACATATGTTTTCTCTGTAGAGCTGGGAAAGTGCAAAGCTGAGGAGACAGCCTCTAAATACAAAGGCACATATAAGTGGCTCTTAACCTATCCTACTGAGACAGCACAAACTAGATGCCTAAAAGATGAGTCAGGAAAAGCTACTAGAATCTGGTATGTACTGGCCAAGTTCTAAATTCTAGTTCAGACACACAAAGGTATGCTAATTGGGGGCATGTTCTATGTCATTTGTGTGACCATGTTCCTTTCCTCCCCTGCTACTGTCACTCTTTCTTTCTTTTGGACGTATTTAAGCATACAATGCAACATTGTAACAATCCAGAATTTCTGAGAAGACAAAAGAGAAAAAAGTCACACATTATGCCATCATCTGAACACAGCTGTTTTCAGAATAACTAGTCTCTCACAGCATTCCTTTGTTTTATGTAGTGATGATCAGTACTCATATCAACAATGGAATTTATCCTTTCACTCGATGGCTTATCAACATTTTCCGTGTTTTTTTAAAAGATTGTATTTATTTATTTATTTTTAGAGAGAGGGGAAGGGAGGGAGAAAGAGAGTGAGAGAAACATCTATGTGTGACAGAAGTGTTGATTGCCCCAACTGGGGACCAGGCCCACAACCCAGGCATGTGCCCTGACCTGGTATAGAACTGGTGACCTTTTGCTTTGTGGGTTGATACCCAACCCACTGAGCCACATTGGTCAGGGTTATAGTCATCTTCTTAATGACAATTTTGTAAAACTGCCTCAGAGGCTAACTTATTGATTGACCATAATAATTTACCAACTTACTCTTCTTGGTAGACTTTATAGTTTTCCTTCTTAAAATCATCAGCCCCTCTTCTATTATTATTCACTAATTTTAATGGTTTATGCCATTAAGTTAAGTGAGCACACCATAGGAAAAGCAGGTTTTGACAGAAATTAAAAGCTCTCTTTTAGAGGGCAACATCTTGAATTGTAATCTACCTCTTACTCCCTCTCAATGATTCATTGACTGATTACACCTAATTACATCAGTCAATGAATCAAGCAGCTTTTATAGAATGTCAAATTCAGAGCTCACATTTATCCTGTCCTTTACATCCACACAGCCACTACCCTGGTGCAGTCCCTTACTATCTCTTGCCCACTATTAGAGCAGTCTTCTTGTATTCTAGCTTTCCACTACCAACCTCACCCACACCTATACTCCATACCACAGTCAGTGTGATTTTCCTAAAGGGTGGTTGTCATTATCCCACTTTCTCACTCTGGTTTCACATTGCTTCAAGAATTAAGTCCAAACACTCACCGGTAAACACAGTACTCTAGACCACAGGCTCCCTTCTTTAATGCTTGCAGCCAAAAAGGGCCATTTGCCAATTGTGAACTCAATGGGTGCTTCTTTGTGTCTTTCTCTGCTTATGCCATTTGCTCTGCTGCTGCTGGTGGGGTGGGGAGTTTTCCATCTCTGTCCTTTCAGTGAACAGCTTAGCTCAATAGTTGCAAATATGTTTTCCTTGCTTGGTGGTTTGATAGAGTCAGTTTTGTTTAATACTGCTTTTTTCTCCTATCTTGCCTGTTAAATGTAGTTACATTTACAGTCTCAAACCACCAAATTACAAGCTCCTCAAGGGATGAAGTTTGTCTTCACTACCTACTACCAGTACTAGAATATAGTGGGTGCTCAACAAATGTGTTAGTTGACTTGACATGAACTGATTTGAATTGGATGAGACACAGGAAGGGTAGATGATGAGGGCCAATGAGATACAGATAATGCTACACTATTTGTCTTGAGTAAATTGATATGCTGAGATAGAGACTACATTCTAACAGGAATGGAGATAAGAGGGGAAAGTGAGGGTAAGGAGTCATGTCCAGAAGGGCAAAATCTCTGCCTTGACTCTTGGTCTGCTGGACATTGTAATGGCCCATCTTATGCTCTTTTGCCTATTTATATCTCCTACAAGGGACCCTAGATTCATTTCTTCCCCAAGAACAGTATTCTTCACTTTGCAGACACCAGGCTCCCACCTTTGCTATCTTAGCCAGGAGGCTGGGAGTGGGTGAAGAAGTGAGGCATGCCAAAGATAAACCATGGTCCTTACCATTTGCTTTAAGAATATTTTGGCATCACCTGCTGATGAGATCTTTTGTTCCTCTCTCTTCTCTTTTCCAGCTCAATCAGTATCGACACTGGCAAATCTCAGTGGGAAAAACCAAAGTTTAAACAATGCTACTTGCTTCAAGACCTTTCTAATAAGATTGTGGATCTTGCTAATATTACTGTCAGTGATGGTAAGGCTGTTCTGTACAAATTGAAGAAATAACAGAACCTCAATTAGACTACTTGACCTGAGACCAGAAAGAATACAAGCAAACCTCACATAGGAAAATCTACCTTACAGAAATCCAGTTTCAGAAACTAGGTAGTTAATGTTGGTGGATATGGGAATGGGGCATAACAAGTTAAGGCTATCAATGTTTTTGTTTCATAATGTTTTTACTTTATAATTTTTAGCTAATTATAATTTTATTTCATTTCATTTTCCAAAATTTTAATAGATAATACTTCACATAGTTTAATATTGCAAACCCCCCCAAAAATACTGTGAAACAGCTCCTTCCTACTGCTGACTCCAGTCATTCAGTTAATATCCACAGAGATAATTTATGCATCTCTGAGGAAATTTATATATGTATATATATACATATACAATAATATACATATATGTATATTCTCCTTCCCTTTTTGTACACAAAATGGAGCATGCATACATGCTGTTCTTCACCTTGCTTTATTCTTTTTTAAAGATTTTATTTACTTATTTGTAGAGAGAGGGGAAAGGAGAAAGAGAGGGAGAGAAACATCAATGTGTGGTTGCCTCTTGGGTGCCCCCTAGTGTGGACCTGGCTGACAACCCAGGCATGTGCCCTGACTGGGAATCAAACCAGTGACCTTCTGGTTCACAGGCCAGCACTCAATCTATTGAACCACACCAGAAAGGGCTTCTTTTTTCTTTTAACAATATATTGAAGAAATGATCATATTAGTATATTAAGGGCTTCCTCATTCTTTTTCCCACTGCATTGTATTATACTGTGTGTATTTCTTTAACCTGTTTCCTATGGATGGGCATTTAAGTGGTTAATAACATTTTTTTAAAAAAACTGCTGTAATGGGAATCATTCATATGTCATTTTGTGCAAATTGAGTATTCTTGAAGCATAAATTCCTAAAGTAGAATTGCTAGGTCAATCATACTTTGGATGGTGTCAAAATGCTCTCTGTAATAGTTGTAACAGTTTATACTCCCAGTTGCAAGGCATGAAAGTGCCTGTTTCAGAACTCCTACATCAACACAGTATGGTATCAGATTTCTGGATCTTTGGTGATTTGATAAGTAGAAATTGATATCTCAAAGTAGTTTAAAACCTTTTTATGGAGATATTCACATATAATAAAATTTACTTGTTTAATGTGTACAATTTCATGGTTTTGGGTGTTTTCTCTAGATTGTGTCATCATCGCCATTAATTCCAGAATGTTTTAATCATTCCAAAAAGAAACACTGTACACATTAGCAGTCATCTTTCATTCCCTTCTCCTCCAGCCCCTGGAAACCTGTAATCAACATTGTTTCTTCTTTAATTTTATTTTTTTGTATTAACATTTAACATGAGTCTACCCTTTTGATAATTTTTAAAATAATTTTTAAAATCCTCACCTGAGGATATGTTTATTGAGAGAGAGATACACATTGATGTGAGAGAGAAACAGGGATTGAACCCACAACCTAGGTATGTGCCCTGACTGGGAATCAAACCTGCAAAATTTTGCTGTATGGTATGACATTCCAACCAACTGAGCCACCAAGTCAGGGCCCTTTTTTATAATTTTTTAAGTATTAGTAAATGACTATTAACTATAATAGATACAATGTGGTACAACAGATATCTAGAACTTATTCATCTTGCTTAACTGAAACTTTATGTCTGTTGATTAGTAATTCCCTATTTCCTTTTGCCCTAGCCCCTGACAACCACCATCATACTCTGTGTCTCTGTGAGTTCAACTATTGTTTAGATTTTACATATAAGATACTGATTCTTTTACATGTAAGAATCTTTCTGAAAGATTCAGTATCTTTCTGTGTATGGCTTATTACACTTAACATAATACCCTCTAGGTTCATCCATGTTGTTGCAAATTGCAGGAGTTGTTTAATTTTGTGGCTCAATAATATTCCATTATACACACACACACACACACACACATATACACATATGTATATATATCACCTTTTCTTTTTTAATCATTTTTTATTTTCAATTACATTGACATACATAGTTATATTAGTTGCAGGTGTACACCCCATTGATTACACATTATATTAAATAATAAGTGACCATCCTGGTAAATCTTGCACCCATCTGACGCCATACACAGTTATTAGAATATTATTGAAAATATTTCCTATGATGTACTTTACATCCCCATAACTGTCTGTTACAACCAATTTGTACTCCTTAATCCCTTCACCTTTTTCACCCATCTCCCTAACACCCTTCTCATCTGGCAACCATCAAAACATTCTCTGTGTCTATTCTGTTTCTGTTCTGCTTGTTCATTTATTTTGTTTGTTAGATTAAATTGTTGATAGATATATATTTGTTGTCATTTTATTAGTGTTCATATTTTTAATCTTTTTTTCTTTTTCTTAAAGAAGACCCTTTAACATTTCATATCATATTGGTGATGAACTGCTTTAGCTTTTTCTTGTCTGGGAATCTCTTTATCTGTGCTTTGATACTAAATGATAGCTTTGCTGGGGAGAGTAATATTGGTTGTAGGCCCTTGCTTTTCATCACATTGAATATTTCTTGCCACTCCCATGTGGCCTGCAAAGTCTCTATTGAGAAATCAGCCAACAGTCTTATGGGAGCTCCCTTGTAGATAACTAGCTTCTTTTCTCTTGCTGCTTTTAAGATTCTTTCTTTGTCTTTAACCTTTGGTATTTTAATTATGGTGTGTCTTAGTGTGGGCCTCTTTGTGTTCCTCTTGTTTGGGACTCCGTGCTTCATGGACTTGTGTGTCTTTTCCTTCACCAAGCTAGGGAAGTTTTCTGTCATTATTTTTTCAAATGGGTTTGTAATTTTTTGCTCTCTGTCTTCCTTTTCTGGCACCCCCATGATGTGAATGTTGTACACTTAAAGTTGTCCCAGAGATTCCTTATGCTAGCCTCATATTTTGGATTCTTTTTTCTTCTTGCTGTTTTGATTAGTTGTTTTTTGCTTCCTTGTATTCCAAATTGCTCATTTGATTCCCAGCTTCCTTCACATTACTGTTGATTCCCTGTGAATTATTCATTTCAGTTAGTGTGTCCTTCATTTCTGACTGGTTCTTTTTATACTGTTGAAGTTCTCACTAATTTCATTGAGCACCCTCATAACCAATGTTTTCAATTCTGCTTCTAGTAGCTTGCTTGTCTCCATTTTGTTTAGTTCTTTTTTTTTTTAAGTTTTGTTCTGTTCTTTCATTTGAGCCATATTTCTTTGTCTTTGCATTTTGGCAGCCTCCCTGTGTTTGTTTCTATGTATTAAGTAGAGCTCCTATGTCTCTCAGACTTGGTAGAGTGGCCTAATGTACTAGGTGTCCTATAGGATGCTTCCCACAGAGCAGGACTTACTTCAGCAGGGCTCTGGTGCCTGCTGAGTCTGCCCCTTGAGTGTGCTACTTGTGGAGATGGTTGGGTGGTGGAGCTTCAGTGTGGCCTGAAGATGTCCACTTGGGCCTCCCAGGAGGTGCAGGCCAAGGTCAGCCAACACCTGTATTCTGCCTGGGGCCACCTGACGTAAGTGACAAAGTGATCTGCAGATGGCTGCTACTTGTGCTGGGCTTGGAGGTGCCCAGGTGAAGCCAAGCTGTGAACCAAGGCCAGCTGTAGCTAGTGCTGGGCCTGGGGCCACTTAGAAAGAGGTATGGGGCATGCTGAGGCCAGATGCTGCTTGTTTGAGAGATTATAGAAAAATCTGAAACCTAAGCCAGGACAAGCCATTCGTTCAGAAAAGCCACTGGAAATAGCTTGTGTAGGCCCAAAAGTTGGATGGGTCAGGGCCTCAGGGAATCACCAATGTGGGGCAAATCATGTGAACCAGATTGATAGATATTCAGATATGGCACCCACCTGCTGGCTCTCTAGGGGGAGGGCTCATCAAAGGAACAATGTCCTCTGCCTGCACTTCTGTCTGGGAGAAATCTGCCCCTTCTGCTCTCACCCTGTTGCCAGACAATTCAGTTCCTCCCTGTATGTCTCTGGTGCTGTTCAAGCTGCTTTCACCCCACTCCCCATGCTGGAGCTCAGGGGGAGTGAATCCAAGTAAGTTTGTGTGCTGGCCCTTTAAGAGAAACTTCCTGGAACTCCAGAAGTTTCCATCTTCCTCAGACTCAATCCCTGCTGGTTTTTACAGCCAGAAGTTATAGGGACTTCTCTTTCTAGCACTGGAGCCCTGGGATGGGGATCCTGGAGTGAGGCTGGGACCCTCTCCCTCCTCAGGGGGGACCTCCCTTCCAATTTTTATCCACCATACGTGGGTGTAGGACCAGACCATTCCACGTCCTCAAGCATCCTACCAGTTTCAATGTGGTTTCTTAATTCCATAGTTGTAGATGTTAAGATGTAAATTTGATATCCTTGCCATAGAATATCTAGAAGAATTAGAAAAGCAAGCACAGCCATGATGGTTTCTAGATATGAAATCATGAGTCAGGGCAATAGGGAGTGTTGCAACTTGGAGTGGGTGGCGAGAGAGAGAGAGAGGCCTGCGTTTCACGCTGACCTCCCTCCTTCTCAGTGATACATTTTTCTTAGACATGCTAATAGAATTTTCTCTGTGGAAGAAAATGTTAACAACCATAATAACAGAAGCATTGCATTGGGTTGGGATTTTTAGAAAATTAACTGTCAGAACTCATGTTGTAAAAAACATAAACTACAGAGGAAGAAGACAGTTGCGTGGTAGTTGTAAGTATACCTATAACTGAAAGATAACTTTTTAAGTTTATTAGTGTTGGAGGAATCCTTCTTTTCTCCTTGTAAGTTAGGAGCTTAATGAAAAATAGGTACAGTATAAAGGAAAAATACATTGACATTTGAAACATCTTTTTCTTTAGCTTTCAATCTTGCTGACAAGCATTCGATAACTTCATTAGAGAAAACTCATCATTTTCCCACCTAAATATTCATTTCTGATAACTTTATAATATCACAGAGTTAAAAAAGGTACCCTTATATAAAAGGTCTGTGGGTTATCTGCTGTGCTCAGTTTTTGTTACCTCCATGATATTGAAGATGTATCACACTCTAATGAAGTTGGCTGGAACTTTTCACAAAACTGTGGGATGTCTGTGTCCATCCCACTGTCAGGGTAGGATAGTGTGTGATTGAGATAGAATAATGTAATTCCCAGCAACATCAGGAAGAACTGTTGTAACCCCCAACACCATGGAGAAAAGACAAAAGCACAGATGCTGTAGTAGAAAGTGGTATTGAATAACATCAGTTTTGGAATCAAACAGTCCTGGGTTAAAATCTGGGTTAGAACTTCTGCATCTTAATTTATTAACCTGTATAAAGTGAATAATAATAAAGTACCACATAGGATTATTGTGATGATTAAATGAGAAAATGTGCATATAATGCCTTGCTGTGGTATTTTCTTTCCAAAATGCCTACCATCAATTAATTCCCTCCTTGTCAAGTGAGAGTTAAATCAGGGCTGGCTTGTGACTGGTAAGCCTAGTAGAATTTGACAGTAGTGACACTGTGCCAATTATGGTACTAATTTTCAACAGGACTGAATTTTCTGCTTCTGTTCTCTTGGTATGCTTTCATTTGGGATTCTTCATCTTATAACTCAAGACACCATTCCATGAGAAGAGTGGTGTGCTAGAAAAAGGTTTAATAAGCAGCTTTTTCAAAAAAAAGGATAATGATTCATAGCTCCAGTACACCACAAGCCAAATCCCCCATACAACAGCCTAAGACACTGGGAGACACTATGTGCCAGGAACAGTGTCAACGGACTGAAATGACAAGAGCTCCAACTGACCATTCTATGGTACCATCAACTGCCAGCCGTGTGAGCAGGCCATCCTGGACATCCAGCCCAGTCTAGCCTTCAGATGACCAGTCCCAGCTGCTAACTGACTGCAGCTACATGAGAGACACCTAGTGAAAATTGCTCAGCTGAGCCTAGTCAAAACACAGAACCATGAGGGATAATAATAAATTGTTGTTTTAAGCCATTAAGTTTTGGGATGCATTGTTATGCAGCAGTCAAGAACTACAATAGTAGCTCATAAGAATTGCTCAATAAAAGATAATATTATTGTTTTGATTGTCAGATTAATTGTAACCATTTTAAGTAATGGGAATATATTTATCCTACAATAATTAATGGAGGATTCCTTTTATTGCTTTTGCTTCAGGACTTAGAATTTTTATACAAGTGTAATTGTCCTAAAGTTTTACTTAAAAACCACGTAACTCTAGATGAAATGTCTAGAATTACTTTCTACAATACAGTTGGTCTCCTAGTGGCCTGTTGTTTATTTTCATTCTGCCACAGCAGGGACTACATTAAGTGAAGTCACACCACTGCCACCCAGAAAATAATGGCTGCAGGTAGACAGCTCTGGCTATACATTTACAACAAAGGCTGGACAATTTAATAACAGCAGTGGAAAGATGTGTGAGTGAACAGGCTATATTTTCCTTCCATTGTAGTCTTATTGTTTTCTCAGTTTCTTTAACTGATCACAAGAGAGATATAACAGGGACAAAATATTAATTTAGAAGTAATTAGTACAACCTTGTTCAATATCCCCTCTTTCTTCATCTCCTCAGAGAGAATTCTCTGCCCACTCAGTTCCTATGTAAGCCATTGCTGAGCAGACTGCAATGATGGTTAAGAGCTGGGGTGTCAAACTCATTTTCACGGGGGGCCACATCAGCCTCGAGGGCCGAATGTAGTTTTAGGACTGTATAAATGTAACTACTCCTTAACTAGGGGCAAGGAGCTCTACATTTGGCCCTTTGACGGCAACCAGGAGGCTGATGTGGTCCCTGTGAAAATGAGTTTGACACCCCTGGTTAAGAACATGGAGGGGGTAAAATTAAGAAAATCTCAGTTAAGATTTCTTAATTTACATTAACAATGAAGGGGGAGAGAGAGAGAGAGAGAGAGAGAGAGAGAGAGAGAGAGAGAATGAGAGTGATGTTTTATACTTTATTATTCTGTTTTTCCAAATGGAGTTGGTTGTTTGTAATGTGACCTGAGTTAAGTATGTTATGAGCATAATATCTCTGGAATTTTTCTCAACAGATTTTATTTTTCAGTTATTTTCAATTTTATTTTGTTACTCTACTAGAATATGAGTGCTTTAAGCTAGGAGGGTACCACAGGGGAGTTCAGCTTTTTTTTTAAATTTATTTTTAATCATTATTCAAGAACAGTTTCTATCCTTTACTCCCATTCCAGCCAACCCACCCAGCTTTATATGGGTTGTACTGAACCAAATTCTAATTTCTGTTATTTGTTTAACAAAGCTCTTAACTTTAAAAGTCACTGATGATTCAAACAAAAACTATTTTTAAAAAGCATTTATGAGACAATTAGGGACATTCAAGCACTGGGTGGATATTTGATGATTTTGAGTGTTATTGGTAACCTTTAAAAGGTATGATGCTAGTATTGTGATTATGAGAAACATAGGTCCTTTGTTTTAGAGATGCATACTGAAGTGTTTATGGATGAAATGATATAATGTTTGGAATTTGCTTTAAAATAATCTGGGGTTGGGAAAAGGTGGGTGGGAATGTAGATAAAATCAGATTAGCTCTGCAATGACACTTGTTGAATTAAGGTGATTCATAAGGTACATGAGGATTCATTAGACTATTCTTTCTACTTTTGTGCATGTTTGAAAATTTCCATAACAAAAAGTGAATAAAAAAGTGGGTGATTATCTATTGTTCTTACTCCCTACAAAAATCTAAATTAACTTGCTTTTTATTGGTATGTGGTCCAAATTTGCTATTCTTCTGTGGGCTGATGGTTCTTGATATAAAAACTAGCACCACCCTTGATTATAAAAATGTAGACTGAGCGTTTGCTGACATTTGAGTACCCGTGGGATATACTTAACTCAATCTAATGCTCACAAGTCTTAACTTAATTAGACTCTAATTGCAAGATAATTCTTCAGTGACAAAAAGTTTTCTCTGGTGTATTTAAAAAAGGATTTAAAAAAGGATTTAATGAATAAAAGCTTGACTTATGTGTTACTTTCTAAGACTCCATCTATTGTAGAAATTAAGGTCCAACATTTTCCTTCTGTAAACTTTATGTTGTGTGTATTTCCATTTCACAGCCTTTACTTTTTAAAGGGAAGGAAGCAGACTAGCATGGCCCAAAACTAAGTAATGCAGGTTTTACATTTCTATTTTGTTTGTCCAGAAAATGCAGATGATGTTGCCAAGCACATTTTAAATTTGGTAAATGAATCTCTCTCTCGATGAAGAAGAAACAAAGATTATTGTTTCTAAATTATCTGATATTTCACAATGTAATGAGATAAGTATGAACCTAACCCAGATTGTATTACAAATAATTGATGCTGTTTTGGAAAAAAAAAAAATTCAGTATCTGATCTGCATGAAGTAAGCAATGAGTAAGTACTAATACTTTAAAAAAATAAATTATTTCGTGAAACTTAAAATATTTGCTATTCTTCACACACAGTAATCACCAATTTTATTTATTTTTTAATTAGATCACCCAGATAACCTCTGTTAACATTTTATCTATTTTTAAAATTTAACTGTATATATTTCTTATTATTGTTCAAGTACAGTTGTCTCCATTTTCTCCCCACAACTCTCCTTTACCCCAGCCATCCCCATCTCCCACCCTCAAACCTACCCTCCTTTTGCTTTGTCCATGTGTCCTTTATACATGTTCCTGGCAACCCTTCCCCCTTTTTTCCCCATTATCCCCCTCCCCCCTCCCCTCTGGTCCCTGTCAGTTTCTTTTTTATTTCAATGTCTCTGGTTATATTTTGCTTGCTTGTTTGTTTTGTTAATTAGGTTCCACTTATAGGTAAGATCATATGGTATTTCTCTTTCACCACTTGGCTTATTTCACTTAGCATAATGCTCTCCAGATCCATCCATGCTGTCCCAAAGGGAAGGAGCTCCTTCTTTCTTTCTGCTGCGTAGTATTCCATTGTGTAATGTACCATAGTTTTTTTTTTTTTTTT
>CM052552.1:21426793-21443223 GCA_028533065.1 Trachops cirrhosus
AGGGGTGTTGGAAAGGGGAGGGAGGAGGGGAGGAATGGGTGGGTGGGCTGGAATGGGAATAAAGGATAGAAACTGTACTGAATAAACTAAAATAAAAATTAAAAAAAAAAAAAAAAGAAAAGAAAAATAGTTATGAAGACAGAGATGCTTCTAGATTACTTTGGTTACTAGGGAGTTAATTCTACAAATATACCAGGACATAAGAACAAAGTGGAGCCAAGCCTCATAGAGACAATAGCATTACTTCAAAAATAACTGTCACGTCTCATGGTCAAATAGAATGCCATTTAGGTAGCAGTCACCAACCTTTTTGGCACCAGGGACCAGTTTCCTGGAAGACAATTTTTCCATGGCTGGCGTGGGGGTGCATGGAAGGTACGGGAGTCAGGAGGCAGAGCTCAGGCAGGGGATGCCATGAGGGACAGGAGGTGGAGCTCAGGTGGTAATGCCAGGGAATGTGGAGGGAGGTTGGGGACCCCTGCATTTAGGCCTAAGTGTACTTGGCTCCCCATTCCCCAATTATGGTGACTTGGTGACCCCTGTCACTGTGTCAGCTTATCCTCTCACTTCTGGGGACCTTCACAGTAGGCCACTGTCTGCTAATTACCTTTCCTATGCAAGCTTCCCTGCTTCTGTTCTACTCTGATCATGTTCTTGTTTGTTCAAGTCATTTCTCTCACTGGGAGAGGCTCTTATGGGCTCAGTTCATCAAACTGTCTAGAATGCAGGGCTACCCTGCCAAGTCACTTCACAGGCCTCTGGGCATCCTTTGGGCTAGGATGGATGGCTCACATGGGACATAGGCATAGGAACCTTTTTGAATACCTACTCAGAGTAGCCAGTGGATACAGCAGGCACACAGAGTGTCACATACAGTAGGGCTGGGTAGTGTACTATCTATCACTTATTCTATGAACTCACTCAGGATTGAAATGGAAGCCCATAAGACAGTGCCGACAACAGCTGTATGCCATTTTTGGTCCCATGAAGAAATATTTAGTGATGCTTAAAGGATCCTAACAAAACTCATGTTATCTATACTATAAAAATGCATGCAAGTTCAGTTCTCCCATAGTCTCCAACACCACAACTTCATAAAATATGTTATTGGAAAAATACACCCAAAACCAAGATACTATTTAAAAATTGTTGTTATGGTGGAAAGCATATTCACACAGCTGGTGACTGGGGAGTTACAATGTTTATAAACAAAGAAATAGAAATAATTTCTTCAGGGATGCTTTTTCCCACCCATAAACTTTGTTTATGAACTTCATATTTACATATAATGGGCTTGTTATTTTATTTTACTTTTTCTGTTATTTTTAAAAGAATACTTTTAGCCCTGGCTAGTGTGGCTCAGTGCATTAACACCGACCTGCGAACCAAGGGGTATCGGATTGGATTTCCAGCAGATGCACATGCCTGTGTTGCAGTCCAGGGCCTCAGTAGGGGTCGCACAAGAGGCAAGCGCACATTGATGTTTCCCTCTCTTTCTCCTTCCCTTCCCCTTTCTAAAAATAATTATTAAAAAACAATAAAATAATACTTTTAAACAACTGTTTTTAATTTTTTAAAAGTATGAGTTTTGATTTGAGAACAAAAAAAGAGAAATATCAATCGGCTGCCTCCCATACATACCCTGACCTGCAATCAAACCCCCAACCTTTAAGTGCACAGATAACGCTCCAACCGAGCCATACTGACCAGGGCTTAATGGCTGTCTAATTTTAGTCTTACAAATATTGGTAAGTACAAACCACATAAACAAAAGCTCTTTGAGGTCTTCAATAATTTTTTAGTGTAAAGGTGTCTGAGACCAAAATGAGGACTGCTATTCACCAGCATCCAGTACTTCCATCTTACTTCCCAACCACCAAGTGTGTGTCTCCCGAGTGGTACCTGTCTTGTTAGATCTAACTTGTCAGAGTCCAGTACAGTGCCTTGCACTTAGCAGGAACTCTCAGTATCTGCCCAATTAAAATATATACACTTCTTCATTTCCAGCAATATGTGTAATTTGTGAGAAAAACAAATTGTTTAGAGGGAAAGTATTCTGTCCTAAAAGAAAAAGTAAAACAACGAAGTTAGTCGGTCAGTAAAGCTGGTGTTTATACTTGGATATTTTATATTCCAGGTTTGGAGCTTGTGCACCTCTGAATCATGGAGTAAGAGCAACTAACTGCTGCCCTCCCCATCCTCCTTTCCACAGACCCAGCCTGAGGAAGGTACCAGATAAAGCAGAGGGCTGAGGCTTGGAAAAGGCCAATCCTTCCACCCATCGCACCTTCTTCCACACATTCACAATGATGGAAGCTCATACTCCATTCTAGGATCTTAGGTTATCAAGATGCACTGGAACCGACACCTATCCCAGGGAATCAGAAAGAAACAAGTAAAAGACACGTTTCCCACACAGAGGAGGGGCCTTTGGGCGAAGGAGGTGAGGCTTCTTCTCAGCAAGACAATCCAGTTCCGTCAGCCCCAGACACCTCCCCAAGATGGCGGCGCCCCGACATCCGCCTGCGGAGTAAGAATATTCCCATGCTTTTGGTCTGCCACCCCGGGCCGCCTCAGCCCTGCCCACGTTGGTTCGCAGCACCCCTCGTCACTTGCCGCCCCAAGGTGGTCCGCGTAGGCACCTACGCGTGGCAGCAACCCGGCCCTAGCGCTTAGTCCCTTGTACCCCAAGCCCTGGCCTGCGTTAGCGCTCGTTGACGCCAATGTGGGCGTGTCTGCGCGACGCGCGACGTCTCGAGTCTCGACGTGCCTACTCGGCGACTGCGTCAGTCTGAGCCGCCGCCGTGCTCAAGTCATTTCCTGAAGTTGCCGCGGGAGTTCGGTTGTCTCAGACACGGTAGGCGGTGGCGGCGGCGCGCGTGCGCGCTTCCGCCGCGCTCTGGAGCCAGCGGCTGCGCCAAGGCCCGGCGGAGGGAGCCAGGTGGGCGGTGGCGCAGCCCAGCCGGGAGCATCAGGGCGGGCCCGGCAGGCGGGCGGCGCGACTGCCGTGTGGCTCGCACTGCACTCCCGGGGGCTGCTGGGGCGCTGCCGGGAGGCGGGTGGTGGTGGGGGGCGGCGGGGCGCCGAGCGCGGCCGACTTCTTTTTCTCTATTCCCCGTTAGCTTTATCTCGGCCTTTTTGCGCGCTTGGTCGCTAACCGTGGGCTGAGTCGGCAAAATGAGCTGCAACAACTTGGATGGGAACAACGACTTTGATGAGCAGTTGCGAATGCAAGAATTGTATGGAGACACCGAGGACGGAGACACCCAGAAAGATCCCGAAAGAGAAGCCAGTTCTTTCGGGCAGCCGCCAGATGACACCCCCTACGAGTGGGACCTGGACAAGAAGGCTTGGTTCCCCAAGGTAAGAGTGTGTCACCAGTGCCACTGCACAGCGGGCTCCTGGACCCAGACTCATTTTCTTTGCAAGGTCTTGGGATAGAGTCCCCAATGGTAGTGGTGTTTCTTTTTGTTGTGTCTGTTGCAGAACCAGTGTGTAAAGGAACGTGAATCTTTAGGGGTATGTCTTAAATGTAATTTAATTATAAAGTTTTTTCTATACCTCATTAATTTTATCTGTGAAGGTCACAGTTGTTTATTACATCAGTGGCTGCTTTTTATTGCAAAGAGGAAAAACACCAAGAACAAACTTGGTAGCTATTACTCTTAGGGAACTGACCTCACTTATCCTAGGAATTTATATATTTAGCTTATATGCTATGTGCAAAATGCAGCTTCTTGATTGAAAAAAAAACTAGCCATTTATATAGCATTATTAGTTGAACTTTGCACCCCTACTTTTCTGTTAAATTTTGTCCCTAGACACACATGCTTGAACCATATAACCACAGGAATATGACTAGAGGTGCACAGAATATGAATGGACAAGATCTGTGTATATTTGTTTAGAGTATTTGGAAATTGTTAAGCATTTTATATCAGCCCAATTTCAGTAAAATAACTGGTGTTAGACTTAGTTCTGTAAACTTCTCAGTAAATGTATCCTGTTAATCAGAATCACATGGGTGGAAAAAAGGATACCAATAGCACATTAATTGACTTGCAAGCCTGTAATAACAAACTGTATCTCTATTGTGGAACTTTAAAATTTATGTATTTCAACTTCTTTCTTTACCATTTTGTGTACATGTATGTGCTCCAATCCCTCCAAATTGTTAAATTTACTAAAGTTGATCCTTGAACAACCTGGGTTTGAACTGGGTCCACTTAACATGCACATTTTTTTCATCTTGTAAGCAGATGACATAAACTTACGGTATCAGTAAATATAGCACAGTACTGTAAATGTATTTTCTCTTATGGCTTTCTTAATAACATTTTCTTTTCTGTAGCTTCATGTGGTACATACAACATAAAAATATGTGTTAATTAACTTTACGTTATCACTAAGGTTTCTAGTCAACAGTCGGCTATTAGTAGTTAAGTTTTTGGGGAGTCAAAAGTTTTATGCACATTTTCAACTGAATGAGGTGTTGGTGTCCCTAACCCTCGTGTTGTTCAAGGGTCAACTGTATTTCACTCCTCTACTGGTAGTGCCAGCCCCAGTGTACATTTGGTTTCTTCAGCTTTTCGAGTTCTTTTTAAAAATACAACCAGAGACGTTGAAATAAAGAACAAACTGACAATAACCAGAGGGAAGGTGGGAGGGGGTAATGGGGAAAAAGAGGGGAAGGGCCATCAAGGAACATGTATAAAGGACTCATGGACAAAACCAAAGGGGGTAGGTTTGAGGGTAGGAGGTGGGGATGGGTGGGGATGGGGGGCATTGGTGGGGTGCAAATGGAAACAACTCTGGTTGAAACAAAAAAATTACAAAATTTTTTTTGAAAAGTTCAAAAGTTTAAAGGTATAACATGAAACAATCTAATGAATATTTTAATTCAAAAAATAGTCTGATAATAGATTCATGTCTCTATCTTATGCTGTGGAAACCCGTATCTCTTCACACTTAGAGTTTAAAATTTTTCCCATTCCTATGTGTGCATAACATTGATTGGTATGAAGATATAACTACACTTCCTGCATTGCGCAATTGTGCTGTTTTCCCTAAAAGCCAGGAGGATAGATGTAAGTTGAATTGTTCTTAACTTGTTTTGACAGTAAATAATAATGTGATTTAATTCAAGGTAAAGTGAAAACAAGGATTTAGATTTACTGTTGTTAGCCGCATTCTTTATACACCACATCAAAGTTCCATACTGTTCTCTTTGCATACAGATATATAAATATTCTGTGTACATACACTTTTGTGCACCTATATAGTTAAAGAAAAAGTAATTCTGTTGTTAGATTACTGGTTGGCTATTGGTTTATTCTATTTTATTTTTATCTGGTACTTCTTTGTTATATGTTCTTGTTGCCTTAGTCAAGTAGACTGTAGAGAGGTAGTAATTTATAAATAAAACAACTAGAAAGGTGCAACATCATTTGAAATATTTTAGTAGTAAAAAAAATCTTAGTATTATCTCAGACTTTTGTGTGGATAATCCAGGTGCCCATGGTTTGTTTTTTATCATTTTATGCACAGTTTTCTATATGTAGGGTGTGGCAAAAGTAGGTTTACAGTTGTTAACACGTGAAACACAGTTCATTTTTGCACTGTTTATTAATTATATTTTTTATATGAACAGTTATTTATAGGTCAACCATGTAAGGTGACTATTCTTGCATTTATACTTTGTTACTGCGATTATTTGCAGAAACACTTCTGCGTTAAGGTGTATAGCTGAATACCCTATAATTTAATACAGTGTAAACTTTTTACAGGAGAACATCATTTAAAAATTTTTCTATGTGTGTGTTGAATTTCTTGTTCAGATCACTGAAGATTTCATTGCTACCTATCAGGCGAATTATGGCTTTTCTAATGATGGTGCATCTAGCTCTACTGTAAATATACAAGATGTTAGTGCTAGCCCTGCAGAGGAACCGCCACAAAGAAATGCCCCTGAACCCACTGATCCCAAAAAGAGGGGAGAAAAGAGAAAGGCTGAATCAGGCAAGTGAATTTAGCTTGAAAAAATGAGCGTAAAAATTAAAAGTGTGTGTGTGTGTGTGTGTGTAGTTACTTTTTGGAGAATTATAATGGCTTTGAAGGAATCATCGAGATGATTTTTTTAAAGATTTTATTTATTTATTTTTAGACAGAGGGGAAGGGAGAAAGAAAGGGGGGAAGAAACATCAATGTGTGGTTGCCTCTTATGCGCCCCCAACTGGGGACCTGGCCTGCAACCCAGGCATGTGCCCTGACTGGGAATTGAACCTGTCACCCTTTGCTTCACAGGCCAGTGCTCAATCCACTGGGCCACACCAGCCAGGGCGAGATGATTTTTAAAAAAATATTTCGGTTCATATGTTGACTCTCACTACCTTATTGAGGGCATTGAGTGGGCTGTTTCAATTCTATGCCTCAGTTGCTTGCTTCGTGAAATAGAGCTATTATTAAGGGATTATCAAAATTTCTATTAGGTTGTTTTTTTGTACTTTTTGAATTTAAGTGAATTGAACTTAAGTCAACTTTGCTTCGGCTTGGCCACGTCTAACACAGTAGATTGGAGTCAGAAGCAACTTAATGTGAAGGCCTAAAGTCAGTGCAAGGATGAGGGTTTTTTTTAAGGTAGTATCAGAATCATAGCCAACATATGGAAGCAGCCCAAGTGCCCATCAGTAGGTGTGTGTGGATAAAAAAAGCTGTGGTACATTTATGCAATGGAATACTACTCAGACAAAAAAGAGGAACTCTTACCTTTTGTGACAGCATGGATAGACCTGGAGAATATTATGCTAAGTAAAATAAGCCAGTCAGAGAAAGTCAAGTACCATATAATTTCACTTATAAGTGTAATCGAATGAACAAAATAAACTAACAAATAAAATAGAAACAGACTCATTGATAGAGAACAGACTGACAGCTGTCAGGGGAGGGGCGGGAGGCTGGGTGAAAAAGGAAAAGGGATTAAGTAAAAAAAAACCAAACTTATAAATACAGACAACAGTACAGTGATTACCAGAGGGAAAGGTAGGTGGGAGAGGTAGAAGAAGGTAAAGAGGGGATAAATGGTGATGGAAGAAAACTTGATTGGGGCGGTGAACACACAATACAATATACAGATGACGTATTATAGAATTGTATATCTGGAATCTATATAATTTTATTACGCAATATCATCTCAATAAATTAAACATTTTAAAAAGATTTTATTTAATATTTTTAGAGGAGAAGGGAGGGAGAAAGAGAGAGAGAGAGAAACATCGATGTGTGGTTGCCTCTAGTATGTGCCCCAGCTAGGGAATGAATCTGCAACCCAGGCATGTACCCTGACCAGAAATTGAACTGGTGACCCCTTGCTTTGCAGGATGATTTCCAACCAAATTAGCCCCAATGGTCAGGGCTCCATAATTCTTTTTAAAAAAGGATGAACTAGCTCTTTTTCTTAAGACAGGGTTTTGAAACTAATTATGTGTCAAAAGATGCAAATACTACTTTGAAAGCCAGACAGTGGTTTGAATTAGTCTATCTTATTCTAAGGGTAAAAGAGTTCCTGGAAGTTTTAAGACACTGCCACATTGTCAAGATATTATAATGTGACTTCTACCTTTTGTTGCATGTGTTTTATTTATTCATTTTGATTTTTAGGATGGTTTCATATTGAAGAAGACAGAAATACAAATGTATACGTGTCTGGTGCGTATACCTTTTTAAACAGATTTAAGAGTAGAAAATGCTTGATTTTGATATTTTTCACAAAGTATTTTGTTTTTAGTTTTTCTAAAGTCTTTATTATTGTGCCATTTTTTGTTGAACTATTTACATTAGTGAGGAATATGTTGTTTATTAACAAACTAAGAAAGATTATGTGTAAATTTGCATGCCATCCTTTTTGTTTGGTTTAGGTAACTTGCGGTACTTTTGTCCCTTCAGATTCATTGCTACAAGGCTTTGGCAAAGCATAGTTTTAATGTATGTTTGAATACATTAAAACAAATTTCCTCAATGCTATAGTTGTGAGATTTTACATACATTTGGAAAATCAAAATTATGCTCATCTAGGTTGTAGTTTTCTAATTTGTAGAATGCAAAGTAACCTTCACCTTTATTTAGATGCCTTTATACATTTAAAAAAATTTTCATAATGTTAATAGGTTTGCCTCCAGACATTACAGTGGATGAATTTATACAGCTCATGTCCAAGTTTGGCATTATTATGAGAGATCCTCAAACAGAAGAATTTAAGGTCAAGCTTTACAAAGATAATCAAGGAAATCTTAAAGGAGATGGGCTTTGCTGTTATTTGAAGGTTAGTTATATGGTCAGATAAGTGTCTTTGATCTCCATTTTTAAGTCAGGAACCAGGGCTGTAATTTTGTATAGATGATTACTAAATGAAGAACTATTCAAAATATGATGCCTCTAAGAAGAAGTGCAAGGACTACAGACAGTTTTAGATTGTGCCTGCATGTATCACCTTGATTGGTTTTTCACTTATTTGTCTAAGAAAGTGAAGTATCAGGTCAGAGTATTATGTAAGTTATATGACTGAAGTGCTTTTGTCTTCAAAGAATTCTTACTGCAAAGGTCTCTTTCAGAGTGTATGTCTATACTCAATTCACAACACATTTTAAAAATACAGAAGGAAAGAAAGCCAGTAATATTTTATTTGCCCATTTGAATGAATTTGACCAGGGATCAGCAAACTGCAGCTCACTGCTTGTTTTTGTTAGTAAAAGTTTTAGAACATGGCTGCATTCATTCATTTACCCGTTTGTCCATGGCTACGTACATGTTTCAACAGCAGAGTTGAGTAGTTGCAGCACAAACCATGTGGCTCACAAAGCCTAAAATATTTATTAACTAGCTCTTTACAAAAGAAGTTTTCTAACCCCTGAGTTACACCATAAAGGAAATGATAGCTTATGCTTACTGTTTCAGAATATCTTTTAATGGGAGAGAATGGTATTAACAGAAATTCGCAGAACTATATTTACGGTATCATAAATGCACAGGAAAAGCTCAGTGTTAAAGGCACTCATCATTTCTCTGGAACGCTATCATCTTAGAAATGGGTGCTACCCGTTTTATAGGGTATAAAGAGATGGGCATGATGATGACATACACATGTCATAGACCCTGAAAATGTGAAGTAAAATCAAAGTGATAAAACAGCAGTACCAACAGCACAGATGTGTTGTGTGTATACAGCATTTCAGTGAAATCAGAAGGAGGTAGGATTAAGCTGACAGCCTTTTGGGAGAGAAGGTTTTGACCTGGTTCTTGAACATGGTGGGAATGGGACGTGGGTGTGACCATTATAGGAAGGTAGTTATATAATTTTCAAATGGAGAGTTTTACAAGGATTATTAAAAATCTGAACAGATTCTTAGGGGTTTGATTGAATTTTAAAATAAAAAGTGGGGTTTTGAGACTGTATGTGTACAGTTTATGATCCATAAAAGTGTAAGATTGGCAGACCAGTAAATTGAATTCCAGAAGGATATAGTTAATTGCTCCAGGATCCATGTTATATCATGCAGCTGTGTTCAGCTGTCCTTTTGTGTTCTCTTTAGGTTCTCGGATTTTTGACTGTAGAACTGACAACTGCCCCTTTTGTATAGGACCCAGAATCCTCAATGTGTCTAATGTACAAGCTGTCAGATAATCATCATCCACTTCCCATTATGTTACAGACCTACATTTTAATTGGTGAACAAAAAAATTAAAGGGTGGCTATGCTATTCCCTGTTCCTTGAGCCATCTAGTCTTTTAAGAAGGAATGTCTTAGAGTTTTAAAACTGGAATGCACCTTAGAAATCATGCAAGTTCATTTGCCTTATTCTGTAGTTGAGAAATGGAGACTCCAAGAAGCAAAACTACTCCAATAATGGTGTAATTTATTGAGCAATGCCATATGCCAGTCACTATCCTTTATATGTATTCCATTTAATTTTGTTAGGAACCCTGTGATGAAGGCATTGCTATTCCCATTTTACAGATGAAAAAACTGGGGCTCAGGGAGCTTGAATAACTTGCCCAAGTTCACATGGCTGGTTGGGGGCAGCTATGTCTTGAACGCAGGTTTCCTGGTATGCAGTCTAGAGTTCCTTATCCCAAAGTGGTTAGGTATGTTTAAATCATCATTGCATGTCTAGTCATCATTCATCTAAAAGAACTCCTGAAGTTTTATTTCAGTGTGTCCCTTACTGACTGTGTCTTGTTTTCCCTTTTTAAAGAGGGAATCTGTGGATCTCGCATTAAAACTTTTGGATGAAGATGAAATTCGAGGCTACAAATTGCATGTCGAGTTAGCAAAGTTTCAACTGAAGGGGGAATATGATGCCTCAAAGAAGAAGAAGAAGTGCAAGGACTATAAGAAAAAGCTGTCTCAGCAACAAAAGTTTGTGTTATTTTTTTTCCTCTTTGAAAGATTTCATGTAGATACTCTAGAGTGTACTTTTGGTAGTAGCCACCTAAGTTTTGTTCCATCAAATATGCCTACAAATTATTTTTAAAAAATTTTATGAGGTCATCAGGAACCTTCAGTAATCTATACCATAGGATGATTTGGCAGCAGTGGTGTTTTTCATTTTCTGGGGTGTTCATTTATAATACAGTAGGGGCTTAAATGAGATAAGACAGCTATGTCTTTGGAAGATGTTGAACATCAGAATAAATAAGATAGTATAGGCTTGTATACTAGAGCCATTAGTTCATTTTCAATGTGAGTTGAAATCAGCTACACCAGGAGCTAAATTTTTATGTACAGGTTTGTAGTAGAAATCATAACTTTGAAATGATAGGTTTTTTCATTGTATTTACTGTGTATCATATGTAGTATATATATAATGCCATCAAGTTTCTATTAATTCATTTGTTTAATATGTGTTTTGTCATATGTTAGTTTTAAGAAATTAGCCAAAATGCTAGGTACTTTTATCAGAGTGAGTGCTGATAACACTTTTAACACTGCTTAAACTGTTGATAAAATGGTCATAAAAGCATTTAGTTGTGATATCTTATAGCTCTTACAGGGATAATTAAAATAGATACCTACAATTTTGATAAACATTATCAATAAAATTTAAGATTGTAACAATAAAGAATTAATAGTTTTATATAGTTCAGTGTAGTTTGTCATAATCATAAAATGCCTAAAAACCAATACAATTACATACTGAAAAATCAGCAGTTATTGAGGAATCTCATTGGAATATTTGTAACCAGACAGCAGTTCTGAAAAAAATATACTGGGCCGTGTATAAGTAGGTTTATAGCTGTTCATATGGAAAATAATACAATAAATAATAATATAAGAATAAACTCTGTGTTTCATGTACTCACAATTGTAAGCCTACTTTTGCCCCACCCTGTATATTTCGGGCATTTCAGATACTGGGTCATTTTTCACCTGCCCGTTATTTTTATTCCAGAAAGTTCTCTGAGTGAACTGTGACTAAAATATACATTGTTATTTTGGAATCAATTATTATTAAATACTCAATAAAAGGTTATTTCTACTTTATGGCATTAGGCAGTTGGATTGGAGACCTGAGAGAAGGGATGCGCCATCCCGAATGCGCCATGAGCGAGTCGTCATCATCAAAAATATGTTTCACCCTATGGATTTTGAGGTAGGGTACAGAATTCTTAGTGATAGAAGCATTGACATGCCTTTTTTCAAGGGAGCCCAGAGGATGCCTCCTCCCATCTTTCCTTTGTTGTGTCTTGCACATTCATGTAGTCTTCAAGGTAGGAGGATGTCAAGAATCAAAGTTTTCAGATTTTCTCATGTTTACCCCAGTGTTCTTTCAATTGTATTGCAGGTAAGACTGTTTAATATCCATACTGTGGCCCAAAATGGCAACTACTTGGTATAGGAAATTATCAAAAATATAATCATTAAAAGATTTATGGTAGCTGCTTGTGCAGTTCAACAAGTACGAGTTTATTTTGTTGGGAAGGACCAGTTTCACATTTGGAAGTGAATACTTCACTTTAGAACTAAAAGTTTAGTCCTTAGCACTCCTTAGGTTAGTGAAATATAGCTCATTTTTAAATATTGAAGTTTGTTTTTCAGGATCTAATTTTTACAAAAGTCTTTAGTGGCTATTAGGTGGAGTTTATACTATTAATGTCCATGTAAAAGTTCAAGAACTACACATAAAAGCAAATAAAGGAAGAAGAGCTACTAAAGGGGTGTAAGGAATGTTACTTGCTGTCACAGTACCTCATGTTGTATTCTGCCTCTTGTTCTTATCTGTCACTTTTGGCATAAACCAATGGGATTATTTGCAGAAGAATAATTCTTTATTATCTTCCTGGATTCTGAAATTAATAAGTTACATATAAGAAAAAATGTTCATAATGTAAAGTTCCAGGTTTATGAATGATGTAGTTGCAACCAAAGCCTACTCTTGTTCCTTTTGTGCATTTAAACACAGTCAGAATGGCAATATCATTTTAGCCCCCTCACATACTGGCTCCCCAGATTGTCTGTCGAGCTCCATCTGGGTGAATGGTGATGTGATCAGGTTTATTGTGCACTTGTGGAGTCTGTATATCTTTTAAGATCATTGGGAAAATATACGTGGTCTATTCATGATTTTTGTTGTGTCTTCTGACTAAAGTACTGAAGAACCTTGAAACATATCAGAGCTACTCCTGACCAGTGTGGTTCAGTGGGTTGGGCATCGTCTCACAAAATGAAAGATCACTGGTTCAATTTCTGGCCAGGGCACATGCCTGGGTTGCATGTTCCATCTCTGGTTGGGGGCACGTACGAGAGGCAACTGAGCAATGTTTCTCTCCCTCTCTGTCTCCCTCCCTTCCCCTCTCTCTGAAAAAATAAATATTAAAAAAAGAAATATTCAATATATCAGAGATGCTTTAGACTTACAGTGATAATGAAGTATGTTTTAAAAACACATGTACACATGCGCACTAAATGTGTTTTGAAATGCAGTCCTTGCCAGTTGGGCTTTAAAAGGAATTCATAGATGGATTGTGGTATCTAGTCTACTAGGTACAACTCCAGAATTGCCTACAATTCATATCATTTTACCCCACTAGTAAATAATTGTTTTTTTTTAAATTACGAGACCTATTAATATTTGTGGCTTGAAGTCCTTAATTCACATCTTCCATACTCCTAACACTTCAATGTGAACATAAGTGCAAACCTAACAAAGTATCTGGAACCTCAGCAAGTAGGAGTCTATTATGTTAATTACATTGTTTTTTCTTTCTGCTTCCGCCTCCTGCCTTGCTCATTGAGACACCTTATTTGAGTCTAACTATCATCCTGGCCAGATGTAGCTTTTCTACCTTAACAAATATTCTTTCCTCCAAAAAGCCACATTTATTCTACCTTGGCTCCTAGAAATTCCCTCCAGTGAATATTTTTAAGAATGAAAGTTTCATGCTTGTAAATTCTTGATGGTTTTAAAACAAAAACATCACCCTTACTGGTTTAGTGTAAATTTTATTTAAGAGTTATATATCTTTTATATTATCCCACTTTGTTTCCTTCATAGCATTTATTATTGTCTGAAATAATTAGATCTCCTCTATTATAATGTGAGTTCATGAGAGCCAGGGCTCTGTCTACCTTGTTTGATGGCTGTTACTATTTCCCATGTTTAGAATTGGGCCTGGCACACAGTAGGCTGTCATTATATACTTATTAATAGGCCCTTGGTATTTATATGAAGAAAAAGTGAATGAATAATTGAATGAAACCGCTGTTACTCACAAGGCAGAGTATTTTTCCATTCCTACATAGATAAAACATTTTCTGTTTAGCGTCTTCCCAAATAAAGGAAAGTGTCCTTTTTAGGCACTTATGCCACCAAGGCTGGGAGGGCAGTAGTGGACTTCAGTTTGTTCACATAAAGAAAACCTTGGTGCTGTCCTTGTTTGCTCACCTGTCTTGACCAAGGTTTTGTGTAGTCTGCCGAGCTTGATGAGAGCCTGTCAGTCAGAATGACTGCAGACAATCTTATTTTTTGTTCAGTGTCTCTCTGGGTGAACCTCTAAGTGTATCAGTGTAGATCTGTCTGATATAGTAGACTCTAGCTTCATGTGGTTATTTAAATTTAAATTAATTTAAATGACATAAAACTAAAAATTTAATTCCTCAGTTGTTCTGGCCACAAGTGGCCAGTAGCTACCATGTTGGATAATGCAGATACTCGTTTCTGTTACCACAGGAAGTTTTGCTGGACACCGTTGGCGTAGACATTATATAATTTGTTGTAGACCTGTTCAACAGGAAAACCTGGTTTCATTAGACATTTTGGGGAATTGTTTTATTTGACTGGTGATTCTATATTAATTTTAGAATGGACATCATCACCCTGGCTGGTGTGGCTCACTGGATTGAGCATTAGCCTGCAAACCGAAGGTTCATGGGTTTGATTCCCGTTGAGAACCTGTGCCTGGGTTGCAGGCCAGGCTCCAGTTGCCTCGATGTTACTGTCACACATCATTGTTTCTTTTCCTTTGTCCCTCCTTTCCCCTCTCTCTAGAAGTAAATAAAATCTTTAAAAAAGAATAAACATCATCACTGCGCTTTGTACTGAAAACAAAAACTGAATTCTCAGGTTACCTGGGATGTGCAAAAGAAGTTAGATTTGGGGAGTGGAATGTATTTTTCTTCCAAATAGGTGACCGGTGTTGGAAGCAAAATACCTAAAAATAGTCTTTGGTATCAGGATGAACAATGTGAAGGTTAATATTTTTAATGTAACTTCAGAGGGTTTTCAGTATTTAATTAAAAGCCTTGTTTTAAAATTTTTGCTTGGCAAATTTAAATACCAAGAAATGAAAATTAAAACTCGGATGCAAAGGTAGGTTTCTCATTGTCTATACCACTGTTGTCCAATGGAAATATACTGTGAGCCACATGTGTAATTTAAACTTTCCTAATCACCACAGTAAAAATGTAATATGAAAGAGGGGATATTTTTAAAAAAGATTTTATTTATGCATTATTAGAGAAAGAGGAAGGGAAGGACAGAGAGAGGGAGAGAAACATCAATGTGTGGTTGCCTCCTGCTCATCCCCCACCAGGGACCCGGCCCACAACCCAGGCATGTGCCCTGACTGGGAATCTAACCGCGACCCTTTGGTTCACAGGCCCATAATCAATCCACTGAGCTACATGAGGGGAAATTTTAATAATGGATTTTACTTAGCCCAGTCTATCTAAATTAATGTAATTTCAACATTACTCAAGATATTAATGAACTATATTGTATTTCCCCCCTTTGGTATTAAAGCTTCAACATGCAATGTTTGTTTCACACTTGTAGCACAACTCAATTTGGACTAGTGACATTTCAAGTACTTATCAGCCATATGTGGTTAATGGCTACCATCGTGGACAGTGTAAGTTTAGGTTAGAAAGAAATAAGAAATATGGCCTATTTTTTGCTAGGGAAACAAAACACTACACCACCCTGGAAAGTTATGAGCATTGCACCCTGCAGGAGGGTTCAGTGTATCAGTCTGATTTTAGTCTCTGGTCTGTTGCTTGCAAAGTGTCATCTTTAGAAAATTTCCATGCTTAGGTATGTTCGGGAGTTTTCCTAGACCAGGGGATTATTAATTATCTTTAAGCTTCAGGATACTATAAAGCAGTGAGGATACATTAATTATTTTCAAACTGGTATAACTAAAAATGGAGGTCTGGAAGACTGGCAAAAATTTGATATCCTCATAGGAAAAGCATTAGACTTTGATATAGAAATAAAGACACTGTTCCCCTCCTCCCCCAATGGAATCACACTTAAATTGTTAAGCATTTTGAAACAGTTTTTGTTTGTTTTTAATATAATCCTGATTTCTCTTAGTGAATAAAATAGAGGTATTAGGAATAGTTTATGAAACTTTGACAAAGCTTTTATTGACACTTTCACTATGTGTAAAAGACAGTGCTATGTTCTGTGAGCCATAGAAAACTCACGTAAACATGATTCCTGCCTTCGGAAGGCACACAATCTGCTAGGAGCTAACCATACACGCACATACTTAAAAGCTACCACATGACTTTACCAAATGACTTTTATGCTCCATTCCCCATTCCTCTCAGTTCTGATAATTATATATAAAACAAATTGGCCTTTTCTCCAAAATTAGAATTTATAAGTGAGGGAAATCCAGAGTCCTTCCAGCTGTAGTTTCAGAAGCCACAGGTTTATAGTATATTTTTTATTTTAAGTTTTATTTTAATGACTGCTTACCAGTTTTTTATTTTTGCCTTTTGAGAGAACTGTAGAAGGGGAAAAGCCACTTTTTGGACTTTTTTGTGGTTTTTTTTTTAATTGTTGATGAGGAATATAAAAACCTCCAAATTAGATTAATTTAAATGTTTTCTAAATGTATGTCTCATATTTCTTCTTCTTTTTTTTTTTTTT
>CM052552.1:21443723-21459100 GCA_028533065.1 Trachops cirrhosus
GAGAGAACTGTAGAAGGGGAAAAGCCACTTTTTGGACTTTTTTGTGGTTTTTTTTTTAATTGTTGATGAGGAATATAAAAACCTCCAAATTAGATTAATTTAAATGTTTTCTAAATGTATGTCTCATATTTCTTCTTCTTTTTTTTTTTTTTGGTCCTGGCACTGACATTTATTTATTTATTTTTTAAAATAAATTATTACACCAAGTGTATTCATAATGGCAAATTGTGGTAATAACACTAAAGAAGAAAAACATTAGTGAGAGAGATTATGTCTCCTAACCTAGAATTTGGTATACTTGAATCTTCAACACAATTCATCTTTTTTTTTTAATTTTAGTTTATTCAGTACAGTTTCCATCCTTTATTCCCATTCCAGCCCACTCACCCATTTCAATAGAAATGCCTAGGTGGTCCCTGACTGGTGTGGCTCAGTTGGCTGGGCATCCTCCTGTGAAGCGAAAGGTCACCAGTTTGATTCCCAGGTTCAGGACACATGCCTGGGTAGTGGGTTTGGTGCAAGATTGAGAGGCAACCAATCTATGTTTCTCTCTTGTGTCTGTGTTTCTCTCCCTCCCTGCCCTGTCTCTAAAAATAAATAAATAAAAATATCTTTAAAAATTCCTAAGTAGGGTATACTTGTTTATACTTGCATGTAGTTGCAATTCAAGTTGACAATGTAACATTTATGAGTCTTTTTCATGCATAGAGACTTGGTGAAAGATTTCTTAATTCCTACAGGAAATCTTAAAATCTTTTATTGGTGGGGGGACATGGAGCCAGGAGGGGGTGTCCACCTGAACTCAAGCAGCAGTGTTTAAATGTTTTTAATAGATTGTAGTTTGAAGAGAGCAACAGTTAAAACCATGTTTTATTGTGTGCTTAATATCAGCTCCTTATTTGTGTGGTTCTGCTGCAATGTGTAAGAGACAAGATGAACAGGAATCTTTATAAAGGAGGTTTACTCCGTGAGTTAAAATAGAATCTTGGAAGCACAAAAAACAATCTTAGAACACTTAGTCAATGAAAGGGACATATCTTTCCCCATTAGAACATTTCTGTAAATAAGAGTCTGTGCAAAACACAAAGCAAAGGGCTCTCATTGGCACAGTCATTCATACCCATGCAGTCTGACTTAATATGTGCCACAGGACTTCTCCTGCTTTTAGAGCTGCTGTTATTTGGGATTTCTAGTCCACTTCCCTTCCCCCTTCTCTGCCATTGTACACTCCTAGTGCTGCCTCCTGTAGTTGCCCATTCCCTCTGTCTTAAAAGCAGGGCAGACCTGTGGTAGTACCAGCAGTCATGGAACTTTAAGTTCATTTGATTTTGATTTTCTTTTAAATTTTGTAGACAGCAGACAAACATAACTGAGCAAAACCTTTTTTATTTGTTGGTATATCAAAGCAAGAAATTCAATACTCTGGATTTGTATTTAAAGAAAGGGGCAAACTCGTTTGAATCATGTATTTTTGCAGGATGATCCACTGGTGCTGAATGAGATCAGAGAAGATCTTCGAGTAGAGTGTTCAAAGTTTGGACAAATTAAGAAGCTCCTTCTATTTGATGTAAGTTGATGGCTTGGACATTTCTGAAGCAATCGTTCTTCCAGTTAGAAGTTATTACCAGATGTCAGTATGCCCCAACTTTTATATTGTTTTTATATAGTGGGTCTATTTGGTGGTAGTCATCTGTTAGCAATAATTAGATGGACATGGATTGTAAGTCAAGACTTTGATAGATTTGGTATGCTGTGATTATTTCCCTTTATCATCACTCTATAGAGTATCTGATCAGGTTAAGAAAGTATAAGAAAAATGTGTCAGATCTTACAGTTTCATGTTTATCCACATTTACCCCCTCTTGAATGATTCTCCTCCTCTGTATTTGGAGAAGAACAATTAAGAAAAATATATTTTCTTGTATGTTCCTCTTCTCACCCTTTTTTTTACTTCCAGAATTGATGCATAATGAAAAAAGAGTTACTGTTTATTGTGTACTATAAGCCACTTTACATGTCATCTCATTTAATCCTCAATCTTTTGAGGTAGGTGGGTACTATTATACCCATTTTACAGATGAGGATACTGAAAGTGTAGAGATTGAGCACCTTGCCCAAGGTCACTCAGCTGTTAAGTAGCAGAGCCAGATTGAATCCCAGGGCTGTTCAACTTTAGAGTCTCCATTTAGAGTCTATGCTGTCTTGCCTGTCCTAGACAGTATTGTCAGCAGAAACATTTCCAAGGACATCATGTTTCATTCTTGCTAAAAACAATTAAACTAAAGAAAAGGCTAGCTGCATGTCACTAGATGGGGTAAAAAGGAAGAAAGTCTTCGTATATAGAATCTTAACTCACGTTATCAGAAAGAACACTACTACGTAACTGCTTTGTCAAATGTGTATGTTTTATTTTGAATTTTCTCATTTATTCCTTCTTTTTGTTCCTTGTCTTTTTAGAGACACCCAGATGGTGTAGCCTCTGTATCCTTCAGGAATCCAGAAGAAGCTGATCATTGTATTCAAACCCTTGATGGACGTTGGTTTGGTGGCCGCCAAATCACTGCTCAGGCATGGGATGGAACTACAGATTATCAGGTAAATTCTGCAACTGCCAGGGGAACATAATTTGTTACCAACAAATACTGATTTAGCCGTCCTTCAGATAATGTTTGGATTTCATTTAATCTGTGTAATATTATAGTAGCACTTTTAAATAATACTTACTATTCAGAGCATAGAAAGAAAAATGTTCAGCCTTTCAGTTTTTAAGTGTAAATTTGAGGCTTGTTCAGAATAGTGATAAGAAAAGAACATGTTAAACCAAAATGTTTCTCTTCTTTTCTGTGTTGTAAAGTACAGGCAGAGTTCAAATATTAACTTTTTCATTAATGAGACATTTCTGCAGTATTAGAGCGTTGGGCATTTATTTAAATGATCCTAAGGTCAACTCTGGTAAATCAAGATGTAAAGTTTTTAGAGCATTGTTCTGATATGCCAAGGTGGTGGGTTCAATCTCTGGTCAGGGACAATAATAATAAACCAATGAACGAATAAATAGGTGGAGCAGCAAATCAGTGTCTCTCTCTGTCTTTCTTTCTTTCTCTCACTTTCCCTCTCCCTGTCCCCCATCTACCTCCTTCCTTCCCTCCTTTTCATCCCCCCAAAATAAAATTATGTAAAATTTTGAAAACTGAAGATAGGAAATTGCTTTGATTTCCTAAGCAGTGCCTTATAAAATCAGGATACTTGTATCAGTATTAGAAATGCTCAGAGATACTACTTTCGTCTTAAAACTCATTTTAATGGCAATCTTCATTTATGCACAGGTGGAGGAGACCACAAGAGAAAGGGAGGAAAGGCTGAAAGGATGGGAGGCTTTCCTCAATACTCCTGAGGCCAATAAAGGTCTTCAGCGTTCAAATTCCATTTGTGCTTCAGAAAGGGCAGGGCCTTCTAGAGTAAGGCATTTTTCAGAGCACCCTAGCACGTCTAAAATGAATGCTCAAGAAGCTCCAGCTGAAGTGGAATTTGAAGAACCTATAGATGAAAAGAAGTTTGAAAAAACAGAAGATGGGGGAGAATTTGAAGATGGTAAAGAAAGTGGACCCAAAAAAGAGGCTGAAGAAGGATGCCTCCAAAAAGAATCTGAAGGTGGCTGCCTTGAAAGAAAGTCTGAGAAAGACTGCCCCAAAAGAGAGCACGAAGACCTTGAAAGAGAGTCTGGAGAAGGCAGTCCCAAAATAGAGTTTGAAGAGGGTAGTCCTAAAGAAGGGTCTGAAATGAATGGCTGTGGAAGAGAATCCAAAAAGAAGCGGCTCAAAAATGATTTTGAAGAGAATGGCCTTGAAAAGGAGTCTGGAGAAGAGAACGGCCCCCAAAAGGAGTTTGAAGAAGATGAGTCAGAAAGAGAATCCGAAGAAGACTGCCCTGAAAAGCTGTTTGAAAATGGCTCTGAAAAAGAATTTGAAGAAAACGGCCTGAAAAAAGAGCTTGATGAGAATGGCTGTGACAAGGAATTTAATGAAAACGTTTTTGAAAAAGAGTTAAAAGAAAATGACTCTGAGAAATCAGAATTTGATGATGACAGCTCTGAAAAAGTGTTTGAAGAGGAAGGCTCTGAGAGAGGGTTTGACCAAGAATCAGATGAAAAGGAAGGAGAGGAAGATACGTATGAAAAAGTTTTTGATGATGAGCCTGATGAAAAAGAGGACAAAGAAGATGCAGATGATAAGGGGCTTGAAGATGCTGATGAAAAGGAGGATGATGATGCAGATGAAAAGATGTTTGAATACTCAGATGAAAAAGAAGATGAGGTAGATGCAAAGGAGGATGAAGAAGAAGGTATAGATGAAAACATGTTTGAAGATGATTCCAATGAGAAGTTGTTTGATGAAGATTCCTGTGAAAAGTTGTTTGATGATTCTGACGAGAAAGGGACTGTGGGTGATTTGGGGAATGTCCAAGAAGAAGGGGCCCTGTCCACAGGCAGCAGCTTTATCCTCAGCAGTGATGATGATGATGATAATGATATTTAATCCCTTAAATTTACTTTTGAGGGCTGTTCCTCTACCTACATTTTGCCTATGCTCCAGGGTAATTACTAGTGTTAACATGAACATGTGCATAGTAGTAAGATGCCATCAGATTAATGAACATTTTCGTTGTTTCCTATACCTAATGATTTTAAATATGTGTTAATTGGCTTTTAAGTTAAAACTTAATAGTATAATGCAAGTAAACTGGATACTCATCCTTTGTCAGATTTGTTAAATGCATGCAGAATATTTTTTAAAGTATTCTGATTGAATTTTGTGATAATTCAAAAATAAAAATAAGTTGTTAATATGGGGAAACTGAAAACTGGACTTGAGTTAAATTGCATTTTAAATTCTTGGAATTGCTTTATTCATACCTAAGTTTAGTTTTTTAAGG
Source organism: Trachops cirrhosus (assembly GCA_028533065.1). Classification (NCBI taxonomy): domain Eukaryota; kingdom Metazoa; phylum Chordata; class Mammalia; order Chiroptera; family Phyllostomidae; genus Trachops; species Trachops cirrhosus. Next base: position 21,448,656 of record CM052552.1, read on the forward strand.
ATTTGAAAAATCTCATAGGAATCTCCTTGCTTCTAGCTTATATTACTCCTTAGGTCCCTATTTCCCCTCTCTGAACCAGAACATGTTACTAAACTTACAAGGTAAACAGCACTTAGTAGTTTCTTCCTGCCCATTCCTTGCAAGTTACTTTTGTTTTCCTTTCTACCTTTTCATGATAATTGATTAGTAGATGTGCAAGAGTGAACTTGCTGAGCTTTACAGCTTCCACTACTGAAGATACAGAGAAGGAGATTAGAATTGTAATCTACTCTGTATTATTTGGACCCCTTTAGAAGTTGATTGGAGGTCTGGGACCTCTCCCCAGAAAAGTGCACACACTACACAACTTTTTGTATACAGTTTTGAGAGGTTCCTGGATTTCCTAGAGTTTAAGAATGTCGTCATTCATACTTCAATTTTGTGTTCATGTTTTTGTTCTAGAATGGTGCCTAGTACTGTGATAAATTGTGTAGTCCCAATAAAATGTTGGGTCTTTCTTGCTTATGCTTTCCAAATTTAGTATTGATGAATTGACTTCTGATGTAGCATTAAGAAGTTATTCTCATAAATTAGAATCATTGAAATAAACTGCATTGATGCTTTTTCATTAGACTGTCTCTAAGTGTAATCATTACCCTCTTTAGACTGAAGAGTTCTTGTACTTCAAGCCAGCTTTCTTAGTTTTTAGTTGATGTCTGGGATTTCTTAAAATGTGCAGGATTTGCACCAGGGATAAATCAGTAAAAGAGGTGAAGAAAGTTAAATTGAAAGATTGCAAACCAAAATAGCGTTCCCTTTAGAGATGAACCAGAAGCACCCAAATAGAATTTATTGGAAAATTGGTTTTCTAAATGAAAGGAAAATGAAGCTTTATCTTCATACACAGTGGTTGAGACATACAACTACAACTTTTTTTCAAGTAATGAAACATTTATTCACCCATTATTTTCCCTCAAGTATGTATACGGTAACTGCAAAGTAATGATACCAAAGTTTTTTAAAAGTGGCAGGCACATTAGAACCTGAAACCAACAATTTTAAACTTTAACTGAGCTCTAAGACCATTAGAAGAGTCTGTTTTCATTATGGCTTCCCTGCTCGTTAATTTGATTGATGATCAAAATACTTGTGCTCTTCTTATAAACACCCTGGAAATGAAAGTTACAAACAGCTGTATATTGGTAAATAATTTATGAGGTGCTATTGACAAGTCATGAAATGCAGAGTCACCTGTTTTCTAAGTAACCAAGTTTTATTGGTCCAGAAAATGAAGCTTATTGTGAGGCAACAATACATCCTGTTATCAAAACAAAAATATATATATATGTAGGAGTGGATTTTAAGCACAGCAATGCACAATAACTGCCTGGCATTTTCTAAATGTAAGGCTCCTCAAGACTATATATAAACTATAGTGTATATGCATATCAAATAATGCATGTAGCCCTGCATGTGTGAAGTGGCTACAGGCATGCCTTTGAAAAGCTTGAATGCCCTGCTCTCAGGCTATAAGTACCTTGATAGGAAAAAACTTGAAACTTTATTTTTCAGATTTTATTTATTTTTAGAAAGAGGGGAAGGGTGGGGGAGAGGGAGGGAAACATCAATGTGTGGTTACCTCTCATGCGCCCCCTACTGGGGACCTGGCCCACAACCCAGGCATGTTCCCTGACTGGGAATCAAACCAGCGACACTTTGGTTCACAGGCCGGCGCTCAATTCACTGAGCCACATCAGCCAGGACTGATGCTTTATTTTAGAAGATAAAAATATTACTGGTCTTGCCAATATTAATGAAATATTACTGTTACTACTTTCTACAAAAGAACCTGACAGGACAAATTGGAGTATTTGATTCCAAGGATCTCTGTTTTCCTTCTCAAGTAATGATAGTTCTGGGCTGTTTCTGAAGCCCCGACTTGCCAAATCTGATTTATTTGGGATACTACATCTTTATTTTTATTTTTTATTTTGGGAATGTTTATTAAAGATGGGGACAGTGAAACAAGGAAGGGCTTAGAGTAGAAACAACAGGAGAGAGCGTCTGTGGGGCTGCTTTGGCCCTCTGGACTGTCAGAGAAAAGGGGCCTTGGAGATAAGTTTATAGGGTTACCCTGCGACAAGCTGCACTATTCATTGCTCCCTGGGTTGCAAGTCTCATGGTAACCCTTAGAATTTAGGAGAGGCACATATGTGCGGGGAGGGGGGAATGGGAAGGGAAAGGACTGGGAATGGCATGTTACCTCTTCCTTTTGGAGTGGAATCTATTTTCCTGATGTAAATTGGTATTTCTGAGGCTTAAAAAAGAAGGATTGAACTAATTTTCTAAATACACCTTTCTCAAATAACATGAATCTTATTTTTTCAAGTAAACCAACATTTCAATATAATGCTGAGAAGTGCTCTTAAATTGAACAAAGTCGTGGCTTGGAGAACAGTGGAAGACTTATAAATTTTCCCTTTGTGAATATTTATCCATAGATTGTTTTTTTCTTATTGGGCCTCTTTCACATACAAACTACATGCCTTTTTATTTCAGTCATTTCATTTAAAATCAGTTTGCTAAAATTATTTTTCCTCTTATCGTACCTCATTTATATGACTGACTTTATTCACATTTCTATGTAAAATACTAACCTGATGTAAGAAGTGTTACTGTAGGAAAAGGGGGAAGGGATTAAGAGGTACAAGCTGGTAGTTGTAAAATAATCAGAAGGATGTAAAGTAGAGCATAGGGAATACAGTCAATTATATGCTGCCCTTGCCAGTGTGGCTTGGTTGGAGTGTTGTCCTGTAAACCAAAAGGTCATGGGTTTGATTCAGGTCAGGGCATATACCTCGGTTGTGGCTTCCATCTCTAGTTGGGGTACTTACAAGAGGCAATCAATAGATGTTTCTCTCCCTTTCTCCCTCCCACCCCCTCACAAAAGTTTACAAGCATGTCCTCAGGTGAGGATAAAAATAACTAACACTGTAATAACTACAGTATATGGTTATAATGTCAGATGAGTGTTAGACTTACTGTGTGGATCACATAAGTTATATATGAGATCTGTCTGGGAAAAGTCCAGCCATTGTTAATATAATGAAAATGGTTTGCATGACATTGATGTAACCTGGAAGCCAAGGAGAGTGGACTGGAATGCACGTGCATGAACAAAGATGACTTCACTGTACTAGTCAGTGGGGACAGTAAATGCCATTGAGTGAGCAGGTGTATTGTGTTGCCACCGCATTCAAAATAACGGAATGAGTAGAGTGATGAATCTGCATCAAATTTTGTGTTAAGCTTGAACAGTCCTCTGCAGAAACTACTCAGATGATTGAGAAGGTTTTGGGGGACAATGCAATGAGTACAGCCCAAATAAGAGTGTGGCACAAACTCTCCAAAGATGGTTGAGAATCTGTTGAAAGCGATCCATGTTCTGGAAGACCTGCAACAAGCAGAACACCTGAGAATGTTGAACATGTATGGGCTGTGATCAACAAAGATTGGCAATGACAGTGCAAGAACTAGAAGCTGATCTGGGGATTCCAAAAACTGTGTCCAAGATTTTGACGCAGGATCTTGATGTGAAATGTGTTGTGGCAAAATTTGTTCGGCAGCTTCTGTTACCAGAGCAGAAAGAACATCATGCTGCAGTTTGTAATGACTGGATTCAAACTGCTACCATTGAACCAGGTTTCCTAAAAAAAGATCATAATCAGACATGAATTGTGGGTCTATGTCTATGACCCAGAAATGAAGGCCCAGTTGTTCCAATGGAAGTCGCCTGTTTCTCCACATCCAAATAAGGCACAGCAAAGTCAGAGCTGATGGCAATTCCACCAAAGGATTTTCAGAGTGTTTTGAACAGTGGAAGAGACAGTGGGAGAACTGTGTGAGGTCCCAAGTTGCCTGCTTTGAAGGGCACTGAGGCATCATTATCTTATGTATAAAGTTTCTTGTATCTTCCTCAATAAATGTCTCTATTTTTCATAGTACATGGCTGGATACCTTCTGAACAGACCTTGTAAATGCCTAATCACTATGCTGCTGTACACCTGAAACTAATACAGTTTTACATGTCAACTGTATGACAAATTTAAACAAAATTTAAACATTAAAATTTTTTCTTCCCAAAATCACAAATTGATGTTGCAAATAGCTTAAATTCTTGAACAGTTATCACAGGGATTGATTGCTTAAGAAAAATACATCATAGTTTAAAGTGTATTTTTAGGTGTTCAGAGATCTACAGATAAATTTTACCTTTCATTTGGAGCCAAGAGGATACTGATCTTATTGTGTGACAGATGCATTGTTCTCAAATAGACAGCATAAGCAGGTTGGCTTATGTTTACAGTTTAGTTAGCTGTAGAATTTACAGGTTGTGATATTAAAATGTACTGGCAGTCCTGGGCCAGATAAAGAAAGCTAGGACGGCAGCGGCAGCAGCAGCAGCACAAAGGTGGCTTTTCTGATGCCAGTATTCTACTTCTTGTACCACTTCTTAATGTTTCTGCTGAAATAGGCATGCTGATATTAGAAGAGTAAAGTTCTAAGAATAAGTATTTTTGGATTTGCCATTTCCAGCTTTCTTGTAGAAATTAGACTTAAATAATGATGATAAGCCTGTAACACATTAATGTAAATATTTCTAGGCTCAAATATATGTCTAATTTTTAAAGTTTGAAAATGTGATATTGTCACCCCTTTTTTATTAAGGTATTTCTATAGTACCTTTAAAATATACAATATAATGATGCACAGCTCATTAGTCCAGCCCCACAGTTCCTGCAGGGCCTGCGTGGTCTGCGCCTGCTTACACTAGACCTGCTCCAACTTGCCCAGGAAGCCATGGAGCCTGCCACTGAGGCCCCCAACAAGCTGCAGGGCCTCCTGTGCCACCCCCTCCTCCTGATGACACCGGATGGTCAAGGAGGACACCTCCTTCTTGGAGGGGCAGAGACATAGATAAGGAAAACCGTTGGGGAGTTCTGGCCAAGATGGGGGCTTTGCTTCATCGCACAACCAAAAGAAGGATAACAACCAATTTAAAAAACAGAACAACCAGAATTGCCAGAAAATCAAACTGCATGGGAGTCCAACAACCAAGGAGTTAAAGAAACATTCATCTAGACTGGTAGGAGTGGCAGAAATGGGGGCAGAGAGGATGTGTGGCAAGGCAAGGTGGCAGACAGCATGGGCAGTCCCACATTTGCATGTGGATAAGCAAGAAGGAACAACAGGAGAGCAAGAAAGACCGTGAAACCCAGGGTTTCAGCACAGGAAACTAAAGACTCAAAACCTCTGGCTATAAAAATCTGTGGTGGTTGCGATAGCGGGGGAAAATTCCAGTCTCACAGGAGGGTTCACTGGAGAGTCCCACAGGGTTCTAGAATGTACATAAGCCTACCCACCTGGGGAATCAGCACCAGAAGGGCCCAATATACTTGTGGAAAGTGAGACAAGTGACTGAAAGTGGGGTGAAAGCCAAGCAAGCAACAATGTTCCTTCTCTGATCCCTCCACCACAGACAGTGCCACAATGGACTGAGGAGAGTTGCCCCACCCTGGCTAATACCTAAGACTTCATCCCTTACAATGTAACAGGTGCACCAAGACAAAGAAACATGGCCCATGTAAAATGAAAAAACAGATCAAAATTCCAGAAAAAGAGCTAAGCAATGAGGAGACAGCCAACCTATCTGATGCAGAGTTCAAGAACACTGGTAATCAGGATGCTCACAGAATTGATTGAGCTTGCAAAATGAAGGAAGAAATGAAGGCTACCCAAAGTGAAATAAAGCAAAATATACAGGGAACCAACAGTGAAGGGAAGGAAACCGGGTCTCAGATCAATGATTTGCAACAAAAGGAAGACATAAACATCCAACCAGAACAGAATAAAGAAACAAGAATTCAAAAAAAAATGAGGAGAGGCTTAGGAACCTATGGGATAATCTTCTGGCATCCAAATCAAGGGGTGCCAGAAGGAGAAGAGGAAGAGGAAGAAATTGAAGGAAGAAATTCCACAATTTGGCAAAGGAAATAGAGTTCCAGAAAGTCCAGGAAGCTCAGAGAATCCCAAAGAAATTGGACCCAAGTAGGAATGCACCAAGACACATTGTAATTAAGTTACCCAAGGTTAAAGATAAGGAGAGAATCTTGAAAGCAGCAAGAGAAAAGGAGATAGTTAACCTACAAAGGAGTTCCCATAAGACTATCACCTGATTTCTCAAAAGCAACTTTGCAGGCTAGAAGGGACTAACAAGAAGTATTCAAAGTGATGAAAAGCAAGGACCTACAACCAAGACTGCTCTATCCAACAAAGCTATCATTTAGAATGGAAAGGCAGATAAAGTGCTTCCCACATAAGGTAAAGTTAAAGGAGTTCATCATCATCAAGCCCTTACATGAAATGTTTTTTTTTAAAGATTTTATTTATTTAAGTTTTTAGAGAGAGGAAGGGAGAGAGAAGGAGAGGGAGAAAAACATCAATGTGTGGTTGCCTCTTGCGTGCCTGCTACTGGGATCTGGTCCGAAACCCAGGCATGTGCCCTAGACTGGGAACTGAACTGGCAACACTTTGTTTCACAGGGTGGCACTCAACCACTGACCCACACCAGTCAGGGCAGAAATGTTAAAGGGATTTACCTAAGAAATAGAAGAATATCAAAACTATGAACAGTAAAATGACAACAAACTCACAACTATCAACAACTAAACCTAAAAAACAATAACAAAAACTAAGCAAACAACTAGAACTGGAACAGAGTAACAAATGGAGATCACATGGAGGGTTATCAGTAGAGAGGAGGAGAATGGGGGGAAAGATACAGGGTATAAGAAGCATAATATGTAGGCACCAAATAGGCAGGGTGAGGTTAAGAATAGGATAGGAAATGGAGAAACCAAAGGACATTTATGTATAACCCATGAACATGAACTAAGCGGTGGGGAATGTTGGAGGGTGGTGGCAGTTCAGGGAGGAGGGGGAGAAAGGGGAGAAAAAAATTGGGACAACTGTAATAACACAATAAAGTATATATTAAAAATAATAAAATTAATAAAATATACTATATAAACTTTGGTTTTAGGTGATTCTTAAAGTATAGATTGGAGTATTAAAATTTTGTCATTGCTTTTGCTAGGAATATATTGGTTAACATATTGAGGTTCTAGTACTGTTAGACTTGATTTAGTGTATTTACACTCATGAAATCTTATGAAATCTTTTTAGTGTAATTTGGCTCAGTCAATTAGCAATTAACAAGTATAAATTGGGGTGGCATGTATCCAATAATATGTTAGATGAGGAGTAGAGTAAGAATATATTAGACAGTAAGAATAAAGGCAACATTAGGCATGGACCCTCCTGAAATGGCAGTTGTAATCTATGTTGAGACAAGGCAGTCAAAAAATTATGGCATTGATTCTGCAATACCACTTCTAAAGTCTAGAACAGTGCCTGTCACATAACAGAGGCTCAGTAATATTTCGTTAATTAATTAATTTATCCTAGGGATACACTGGCACACTCCTATTCATTCATTTGAAGAGGTTTTATTGTCCTCACCACTACCACATAACCATTTTTTTTAACTTGAAGACTCAATTGACTTTATTAAGCAATTCATGAATTAGGCAGCATCCCATCTAGCAACTAAATGGGCACTCTCTCCTCATCACCATTCGTGATTATTTCAATATCAAAGTAAGTAATCCTGTTCTTCCTCTAGTCTTCCCAGCTCAGCAACCCAAGTCTCCAAACAAAAAATCTAGGAATCATCTTTGATTTCTCTCTCACCTTCACTTCCCACCCCCAAGCCCTGTTGGCTCTAACTCCAAAAACACCAAAAATCTGAATACATCTCCCCATGTCCATTCCTACCACAGTAGTACAAGCCACCATCATCTCTCAAAGACCTTCCAAGCTGGACTTCCTACTTGTGTTCTTGTTCCCTTCTAAGTAATTTCTTACATGACAGCTGGGATAATTTTAAAAAGTCACTGCTTAAAACATCCTGATGGCTTTCTATTAAAATACTTCAGTAGCACTTAGAATAAAATCCAAACATACCTGCTCACAAAGCTCTGAATGATCTTGCCCTGCCTGTCTCTTGAGACTCAATGCAGAACTGTCCCTAGTGTACCACTCTTTAGTTACACTAGCATTATCACAGTTTCACATTCATAACTTAGGACCATTGCACAAGCCTCAGCCTAAAATGATCTCTCCCCAGTCAAGCTGAATTTCTTTCATCCTTTAGATTGCTTAAGTATCATCTGCTTGGGCATTCTGACCACCCCACCTCTCTCCCTGGATGGTTACTGTTGAACCCTCTTTAGACGAATAGATTATCTTGTTTTTTTTTAAAAGATTTTATTTATTTATTTTTAGACAGAGGGGAAGGGAGGGAGAAAGAGAGGGAGAGAAATATCAGTGTGTGGTTGCCTCTCGTGTATCCCCCACCAGGGACCTGGTCCACAACCCAGGCACATGCCCTAGCTGGGAATTGAACCAGCAACTCTTAGGTTCGCAGGCCAGTACTCAGTCCACTGAGCCACACCAGCCAGGGTGGTTATCTTGTTTATTTGCTTACTTATCCCCCAACCCACTCCTTCTGTAACTGAGCCAACCAGGGCTCAGCCATGTGGTGCTTTGACAAATGACCCAACCATTAGTAATGAAAGAAACAATCTTTTACTAATATAGTTCCAACTTCAAGAGTGCTGAGAGCACTCCTGCTCAGAGCCATCCTCTCCTACAAGACCCAGCATTTCCCATGCTCCCCAAAAGACTACAAGCCAAAACTATGTGCAGAAGTTCCCAATACCCTTATCTGTCCCTCAGCTACTCCCACAAACAGATCTCCATCCCCTCTGGAAGGTGCACTTGTGGGTTTCAGAGTCACCATCCTCTTGTAGCAGCTCTCTCCTTCATGATCTGGGTTGTGCTGTTCTCAGCCTCCATGCAGTGGTTCAGGAAAATATGTCCTGTGTTACACTGGGCCATGGTGGGCTCCAGGGAGGCACACATCCCAAGACAGTGTCTTTTCCATATGTCCTTAAGAGAAGCAGAAGTCTACACTCAACATTCTCAGTCACGGATCAGCTCCAAGCATCTCCCATGAATCCATGCTTGGTTAGGCAGGTCCATGCAGCTCTATCAGCTCTACCACAGCCTTCCCTAGTCTGACCTTCTCCCCTTCCAGACCTCATGATGCACTCCTGTGTCTCTCTCACTTATTCTGGACCTCCTCTGTTTGTGGTGGACTCTCTCCTCTCCTGCACCCTTTTAGCCCACCCTCATTTAAATGTTTGGCCCAGAACTTCCTATGTGACCTCATATGTAGCCCTTCCTACGATGTGCCATTTTTGCCAGTTCCCCCATACCTTTTACCTTCTTTTGGCTGCCATCTTCAGCCAGGGCAAGAGTCCCAGTGACACAGGAGTATCAGGGTGGGCATCTGCCTTCCCTAGCTATGTATGTCAGTTATACCTTTTTCCCTTCCTTTCAGGAAAGGTAAGGCTATTAGCTTGCCATTGTTATGCAAATATCTTAAATGCCATATCATCTGCTTCTCCCTTCTCCCAATCAAGGCTTGTAAGGAATACATTCTTCTATTTTCAGGGGGCCCTCACTCTGCATCTCATCACACTTCTACCACCCTGGTAGCATGCAAGCTCTGTAATAGCCATGGCTTTTTTCCTGGTCTCTGCCATCTTTCCAGTGCCTGGAAAAGTGGCACATAAGAGGCCACCACATAGTTTTTCAGTGTTGGGAATAATCTTCATGAATGTGTTGTATTCTGTGAGGAGCTTCACATTCTTAGAAGAATCTGTACAACTTCAAGTATGGCAAGGAAAGGGGAGTAATAGTTATCTGTAACAAAACCAATGAGATAAGATTTTAAAAACACAGGGCTCACAGTAGGATAGAGTTAATTTCTATTGGGGCCATATTAAGTTTGAGCTGTCTATATGATATTTATGGGAATATGTCAAATAGGCTATTTGATATATGACTTTCAAACTCAGGGATGAAGTCAGAGCTGCAAAGTCAAATTTGGTGATATCAGCATCTAGATGACATTCAAAGCAAGGGACAGGATGAGGAGCCCCCAGGAAAGATAGTAAAGAAGGGAGAGGACCAGACCAACCCCCCAAGCATGTGAGCATTTGGAGGTGAGACAGAGGAGGAGGAGCCAGAAAAAGAGATTGAGAATGAATGATCAGTGGTATGGTAGGAAAAAGAGGAACTGTGGGTTTCTGGAGGCCAATAGAAGACTATTTCAGAAAGGCAGAAGTGATCACTTGTGCCAAATGTTGCTGGGTGGTAAAGATGAGGACAGAGAATGGATCTTTGCTTCTGGGAAATTGGAGGTGTTCAGTTATCTTTGATAAGAGCCATTTCAGCAGAGTACTCAAATTGGGGAGGACATGAGAAGAGAATGACAG
>CM052552.1:21459200-21489708 GCA_028533065.1 Trachops cirrhosus
GAGTTGTCAGTGACCAGAGGGGAGAGGGGAGGGAATTTCAGGGGAGAAGGGAAGGGTTTACAGGAACAAATATAGAGGACACATGGACAAAACTAGGGGTGTTGGAAAGGGGAGGGAGGAGGGGAGGAATGGGTGGGTGGGCTGGAATGGGAATAAAGGATAGAAACTGTACTGAATAAACTAAAATAAAAAATTTTTTAAAAAAGAAGAGAATGGGAGGCAAGAATTTGGAGATAGCAACTATAGTCAATTATTTTGAGGACTTTTGCAGAGCATGGAGCAAATTCTGGAGGAGAATGTAAGGTTAAAGGAAAGATATTTTTTTTAGCCTACACTTATTCCTTCTCTGATGGTCTTCTTTTCTTTCTGAGTTGCTGACCAATATCATCTTCCTTTCTAAAAAAAAAACTTTTAACATTTCTTGCAAGGCTCACCACAGGGCAAACTGGTACTCCCAAACTGAAGAGACTGACACACAAATACAAAGAATCACAACTACTGGAGTAGATACCTCTAGGGGAGGCAATGCCTGGGAAGGAAAACTTGAAGTGTAATTGATGAATTGCTGGATGCTAGGTATGGCCAAGTCTGAGGGAGAAAACAAACTCCAGTCATATGTGGGTCCCCACAGTTTTGTACATTTACCTCCAGGAGCTTGATCGAGTTTTCACAGTATGTAAGAAAAATTCCCTTGTGCTTCTGTCAGAGGGAGAGGAAAAGGAACCATTCTGAATTATACCAGAGCACTCTAATTTTTATTTTATTATTTTATTTTATTTTATTTTTATTGTACTTTTTTCCATTACCATTTACCCTCTTCCACCTCCAGCCACCCCACTGCAATCACCACACTGTTGTCCCTTTCCTTGAGTTCTTTTTTTTTCCTCAATCCTTCCACCCTGCCAACACTACCAGGGCTTGTTCTCAAGAGAAACTTGTTAACCAGAGCCTAATTTACCTAGGGGGTAAAGGGAAATACCCTAATCCCCTCTAGCTATCCTGTACCACCTGAGCAGGGAGGTAAAAAAGAAACTGAGAAATATTGAAGTTCACATTCCAGAGGCACAGGCTCATTGAAAGGCTGAGACTTACCTAATCACAGGACTTTAGAATGCTTTCCCTCGCTTTCACCTCACACATTACTGAAGGCCTACCAATGGCAGTTCCTTTCACCCAGCAAGTCCTGTCCCCTGTCCCCTGACCTCCTCCCCAGGAAAACTTTGCTCTATTTAATTGCCAGTCTCTACCCATCCAATAAAGATGTAACTTTACTGTACTTCTTTATAGACTGACATTCTTTGGTTTAGTTTTGTTTTTAGTGTTATCAGTCTCTCTGGAGGTTTGCACAGATGAGCCTGTGTTTATACTGAAACTTCACAGCTAACTTCAGTTATTTTGTTATAAACCAGTAATTTGTTTTTATAAAATGCCAGTTTGTTTTTAAATATCTTTTAGTATTTTTTAAAATAGATCTTATAAACTGAGGTTCATACCCCATAAATCTTGTATTTTAAATCTTGGTGGATTTGATCAAATTGCTCTTCAGAAATGTTGAACTCATGCCACCATTCACAAATGTGTAAAAATGTTCAGTTTCTCCCTATTTTTGTTAATACTAAGTATTATTGATCTTCTAACTTTTAGCCAATCTGAGCATTGAAAGTGGTATTCCATTTAGATTTGCATTTCCCCAATAACTAGGGAGGTTATGCAGAGGTTCAAATGTTTACTGACTCTTTGCATTTCTTTGGCTTTCATTTGGTTATTCATACATTTTTGTCAAGTTTTTTATTGGCTCGTTTGCCTTTTCCTAATGATTGGTAAAGATTTCTTTTATATTGTAGATAGTAATCATTTGTTATAGGTACTGCAAGAAATTTCCTTCAGCCTGCCTTTTTCCTTGTAACTTTATGTTGGTTTTAGGCACACACAAGTTTTCTGTGTGTCAAGTAGTAAATCTTTCTCTTTATAACTCCTGGGCTTTGTGTCATGCTTACGAAGACCTTCCCCAGCTCAGTATTTTACTTATCATAATATATTTCCCATATATATGTTTCTATATATTCATTTTGTAGTTTACATTTAATTTGTATATTCATATTTTTAACCTTTATGGTATTTATCTTTGCAAAAAACACAATGAACAAATTGGGGTGGGGGAATTAAGAGCTCAGTTTTAAACTTATTAAAACTGGAGTCTGTATGGTAAGCCACTGTTATGTGATCTTTCACCACCAACAAGAAATTTCTGCAAGTTATATTGTGGAACTTGGGATGTCTGTTAGAAGAGAGGTCTGGGCTGGAGATGTAAATGAGTCATAGTTACATAGAAGGTATGTAAAATTCCTTTGGGCCTGGGATCATCAAAGGAGAGGTTACAGAATCAAAGGAGAGAGCCCAGATCAAGTCAATCCCTGAGGCAACCCAAGATTTCAAAATTTAGTGAAGGAGACTGGAAAGAAGGAGCCAGTGAAGTCAAAGGAAAACAGGACAGAGTGGCACCATAGAGAATGTTTGAAGAGAATGTTCAAAGAATAAAAGGGAGTGAGTGATCAATCCTGCTAAATGCCTCTCAGAGGATGAGTAGGATGAGCACATACAGATGTCATTGGGTTTAGTAACATTGATGGGATTGGTGACTTTGACAGGAGCAGACACACTGGAGTGGTAGAAAATGGAAGCCCCACTGAAGTAGGTTTAGGATCACAAGGAAAGTTTAGAAGTAGAGATGTGACTAACCATGGACAAATTCAAGAAGTGTTGTTGTGAAGGGGAAGAGAGGAATGGAAATGAAGGTGGTTGGTAATGGGAATAAAGGATAGAAACTGTACTGAATAAACTAAAATAAAAAAATTATTAAAAAAAGAAATGAAGGTGGTTGGGGTGTTACATATGGGAGATACATGGGCATATTCAAATGATGATAGAAATGACTCAGTAGAGATGAAGAAATTGAAGTGGGAGAGATATGGGATAACTGAGGTTTGAAATAGGCCTCTAACTTGATTTCAAAATGAATTTCACTACCATCAGTTGATTAATTCATCTGCTCCTTACTAATTTTAAATATTTAAAAATATGAAATTCCTGCCTTGGCTGGTGTAGCTCAGTGGATTAAGTGCAGGCTTGCCAACCAAAGGGTTGCTCATTTGATTCCCAATCAGGGCACATGCCTAGGTTGCAGTTGAGGTCCCCCATAGAGGGTGTGTGAGAGGCAACCACACATTGATGTTTCTGTCACTCTCTTTCTCCCTCCCTTCCCCTGTCTCTAAAAAGAAATAAGTAAAATCTTTTAAAAAATATGAAATTCCTATTTGTACTTTATAGTCTGTCCCACTAAGCTTCCATGACTTGGGCTTTGAAGGTGTCAGGACAGTTTTCAAATTATGTTCATTGATGCATATCTTTTTATATTTCAGCAATTGTATTCAATTTGTAAGAACTTTTGTCTTATTCTCTGATTACTTCTTTTCCATAGCAGACTAATTTTGCTCTATGGATGCAATATCCTCTTGGACATTTCCCAAGATGTTAATTAGGAATTTTAAACATTTTCCATATTAACTTTTCCCTCAGAAGTCTGTTGTTTGGCTTGTTCATTCCATTGTTTCTCTTTCATGCTCTTGGTTTTCCTTCAATGTCGGGTGATTGGCCATTCATATGAAGGATTAGATCATTACATTTTGGTAACTGGTTTGGAGTCTTCAGCAGTTGTGAAGGTCACTATTCACCTGACAGGCTTTCTCTCTGAATGTGACAGAGCTGTGCAGGTGAATGGCTGGTGGGGGGGGGGTGCCAGCAGGAGGATTGCCATTTATGAAACATGGATAGGGAGCAAGTTGCAATCAGAGGTTGGGAAAGTATCTTATTAGATATATAGTGCTTTAGAGGATTGGACTGCTGTGCCAAGATGTTTTTTGTCTCCATATCCTTATGGTGGTCCCCAAATTACCTGGGCACTCCCTATTTCTCTCTCCAACAACAAAGTCCACACTGGGCTCTGTCTCTGTGCACAAAAAGTACTTTATTGAGAAAGAGGTTCTCACTGTGCACAGAGTTGGAGAGTGGCCCAGTTGCTTTGGCAGACCTTTAACTAACTTCTCTGATTTCTGCTCCATGACTCACTATAGCTACTATCCCCTACTAATTCTGAGCTTTTCCTGGACTTTGGAAGACTTATAATCATTTATCCAATATTCTTTTCTTATTCCTGTGTTAGCAGAGTGTGGGTTCCACAATATAACTTGTAGAAATTTCTTATTGTTGGTGAAAGATTACATTACAGTGGTTTACCATACAGACTCCAGAGTCAGACTGTCTGGCTTTGACAAGTTCCTAAGCTCCCTGTGGCTCTGTTTACAAAATTTGAAACTGGGATAATAAGAGTACCTATTTTGCAGAATTATTTAGGTACTTTAATACATGTAAACCATTTAGTGCAGTAGCTAACCCATTGAAAGCACTGCATAAGAATTTGTCATTATGTTTCTCTGGTCTGCTGGAGATACCTTTTCTGGCTTTTTAGCACTCTGGATTCTTTTCTTTCTTATTTTTATATTCCTTCTGGCATTCTAGTGGGATTTTGGAAAAAAGATGAGATTAAATACATTGGCTCAATTCATCCCCTTGAACTGAAAGGGAGTACTTGCATTTGACAATAATTAAAAAATGAACATTCTAGGTTGTTAACTTTCTACTATTTTGAATTTCACATTCTCTTGATGCTTAGAATAGTATATCTGTAAGAAACCTTAGAGATCATCTAATAGAGCTCTCTCACTTTAAAAATGAGCAAACAAATGAGAAATAACTTCCCTAAGGTAGCAAATCTCTTTTAGAAAAGATCCTATACAAGAATCAAAATCTCTTGCCTCCTAGTCCAATTCTCCTACCACTAAAAGTAAGTAAATAAATATATATCATAGGTACCAATGTTATAAATTGTGTATATCTGTGCCTATCCTATGTCCATTCCTCCTCTTATTTAAAGCCATTCCCTCCTCTTATTTAAAGCCATTCCCTCCTCTTATTTAAAGCCAACCTGGACTTTGATCCCATCCTCGCCTGCTGCTTTCTCCAGAATTTCAAATTATTAATAATACCTTTGTTTTGTAGTATATTCAACCTCTTGTTCTTAAATGGATTCTTTCCACTGGCTTTTAACCATGTTGGAATCTATCACTTTAGGAAAAAGGAACAGCAAACTCATTTGACCCTTCATATTCCCACTATCAGATGCTGCTTATCTTTTCACACTCTTTCACCTCAAAACTCCTAGAAAGTACTCTCCACATTGTCAGTCCTTCCATCTTTTTTCAGTCTACTTGAATCTGCTTCTGACCTCACACTCCAGCAAATATCTCTCACTAATTTCACTTATATGAACTCCATGCTACTAAAACCAACAAAAAATTTTCAGGCATCAGATTCTCCCATTTCTCAGCAGGATTTGACCTATGTGACCAGTTCCACCATCTGGAAACATGTCTTTTTTAAGCTTTAGGGTACAAACATGCTAATTTTATTTTATTTTTTATCCTCACCTGAGGACATGCTTATTGATTTTTAGAGAGAGAGGAAAGGAGGAAAAGAGAGAGGAAGAGAAACATTGATCGGTTGCCTCTTGGACACACCCTTACTAGAGACCAAACCTGCAACCTAACCATGTACACTGATTAGGAAGTGAAGCCGCAGCCTTTCAGTTTGCAGGATGATACTCCAACCAACTTAACCATGCCTAATTTTTGTCCTGCCTCCTTGCCCGTTTTTTCTCAGTAATGTTTTCTGGCTCATCATTTCCACCTGACCAGTAAATGCTGTGGTTATACAAGGCTTGGTCTTCGTTCTTCTTTATGTCTTGCTCTCCACTCTCCCTTGGTTAGTATATACCATCAGACCCCAAATTTACATCTCCAACTCAGACCTCTCTCCCTACTGAAAAATATCATCTCTTTGTAGATGGCTCAAAAACTCCTCAAAACCAGCATGTTCAAAGAGAAATCTTTATTTTCTTTCCTAAAGATGATACTCTTGAAATGTTTCATAGTTTAGTGAAGGGCACACTCATCAATCAATTTATGCAACAGCCCAAACTAGGGCTAATCCTTGATACTCCTCATATCTTATATCATTTCAGTACCAAATCTATCAATTTTATTTTCTAACTATATCTTAAATCCTTCCATCTCCTTCTATAATCTCTAGATGCTGCTACCACCATCTCCCCACTATGCAAATAGCCCTCTAACTGGTCTGTTCACATTTGCTTGCTCTCTCAATACTTTGTTTACAGTGAAGTCTGATAGATGTTTTCAAAATGCACATCTAATTATGTCACTTCTCTCACCCTCCCCTTCTCCACATTCATCAACACATATCCCAATAAAACCTTTAAAAGCTTATTATTCTTAAGAAAAAGAAAAAATTCCTTCATATGGTCTGCAAAGTCCTGCTTGCTCTGGTCCCTGCTTACCTTTTCAGCTCATCTTATGCCATGTTTTCTCCCATTATCTCCATTCTAGATGCATATGGCACTCCTTTTTACTGTTGAGCATAATCACCAGGCTCTTCCCACCTCAGGGTTTTGCACACGTGGTTTTCTCAACTGGAAACACTCACCCCCCCTTCTTCGCTTGGTTAACTCCTCTAGGCCTCTCATATCTCAGTTTAAGCATTATTTGTTCAGGGAAGACTTCAGATGAAGCCGGCTTTCCTTAGCAAAGCTCTCCTAGTTCCAGATATTGATTTATTACCATTACAGTTGAACATTTATTTATGTGAATAGTCCAGTAATTTCTCTTTACCACTATTTATTCATTCACTCAACAAATATTTACCAAACCCCTTACTATATTGTAAGCATTATTTTATAGAAGAGGTGACAAAGTGTAAAGATCAATAAGCAATATGATGTCAAGAGGTGAAAAGTGCTATAAGAAATACAAAGTAGGTTAATAGGACAGAAATTGAGAAGCAGCTCCTTTTGAGAAGCTGTTTCTCTAAATGTCTGAAAAGACATTTCAGACATTTTAGAGAAAAAGTTTCTCGGAAGAAGTGACTGAGCAGAGATTTGAATGAAGCTAGAAAGCAAGTCATGAGGATGTCTGGATGAGCATCTGGGGAAGAAGAAATAGAGAGGATAAAGACTAGAGGGTATTTAACCTGTTTGAGGAATAGCTAGGAATTTGGTGGGGCTACAGTGGAGCAAGGAGAGAGTGGTAAGAGATCAGAACAGACAGCAAGGAAGGAGCCAGGTCATGCAGGGATATGTAGCCATGAGATTGGGATAGATGTCATTGGAAGCTTTTAAACAAGGAGTAACTAAAGCCAAATGCTTTACTCCTGAGCTATGGTTAATAATATTGTATTGCATATTTGAAAATTGTGAAGAGAGTAGATCTTAAAAGTTCTCAGCACAAGAAAAAAAGTTTGTAACAATGTATGGTGACAGACATTAAACTAGACCCACTTTGGTGATCATTTTGCAGTATATACAAATATTGAATCATTATGCTGTACACCTGAAACTAATTATAGTGTTATATGTCAATTATATCTCAATTTTAAAAAAACCTATCACACAGGAAAAAAACAAGAAGTGATTGAGTGGGTTCTATGCATGTTCTAAAATGATTTCTGTGACTGGGTGTGAATGGATTGGAGAGGGCTAAGGGCAGAAGTAGAAGTTCAGCTGAGGCTGTGGCAGTGGCCCTGGGGAGAAATGATGGGGGCTTGAACTAGGGTAATCTTGTGAGAAAGGACTAAGGGGATGGTGACAAAGGATCAGGATGCATTTTGAAGGTAGAGCATTTTGTTGTGTTCCTCCCAACCTACTGGTGGGTTTCCTTCTCGCTTAGAGGAAAAGTCAAAGGACTTAGGCTGGTGGATGAGGCCATTTTTGATCTCGTCTGTCTCCCCCTTAACTCCCTCCTCTCCAGCCACATTGACCCACTCACTCTTCTGTGCACAGACCAAGTAAGCAGGATCCCACCTTTTGTATTTGATGCTCCCTCAGATATCATCAGGACAGCAGGTATCAACATGTTTTTTTCCACCTCAGGGTTCTGCTCAAATTTCTTCTTATCAGAAAATCCTTTCTTGATCGCCTTGTATAAGTGATCACCTCACCCTAGCACTCTGAATTTTCCTGATTAATTTCTCTTTGCAAGTTATTTCCATCCTACATATATGTATATGTACACACAAACATATAATGTGTCTGTATTTATTCCATGATGGCAGAGATGTGGTCTGTTTTGTTCACTATATAACAGAACTCCCAGAATACTGCCTGGTACACAGTAGGTATTTAATAAATATTTGTTAAATTAATATTGTTGAAATAGAGAATGAGGGGAGCAAAGAATGGCTTCAGGGTTTGGGGCCTCAATGATGGTGCTACCTCTTAAAGTAATATTGAAGATTTTTCAGAATGAGGATTGGGATGCCCTGCTCCAAATCTCCAGCTGAAGTCTATTGTAGGTTCAGAGACATCTTGACTTCCTTTGGGGCCCACAGAAGCTCGGGACAAATCCAGAATCTTGGGGGTCTGGGCTCCCCTTCTCTTATCATGGGGAAAAAGGGAGAAAATAGTAATGAATTAAACAGACTCTCTCAATTCCTGAGACTCAAAGTGACATCAGTTTGATCCAAGCTCCAGAACTGATGTTTCAGAGGTTATTGACTCTGTGTGTGGTTTCCGGGCAAACAATTGGCCACCTACTTTAAGAGACAATATAGCTAAGTGCTTTTTTAATGCAAAAAGCAAGAAATAAAAAAGAGCTACCTATTTTCCTCATTCCTGCAGGTGCCCAACCCGATTGACTTGTTGGAGTGCATTTTCTGCATTCTTAATAGATAGCTAGCAGGAAATGCTTTGTATAGCCCCACTAGAGGGGCAGAAAACAGCGAGTGGAGGGTACAAAATCTCCAGTCCCTGCTCCTGCAAGCTCTCAGCTGCTCTAAAGGGGGCCAGGCAGCTCTGGCCATCAAAACACACCTTCACCCAGCCATAGCTTCACATCTGCATCTTGCTCTGTCTCCGTTGATGGTTGGGAATTAAGGTAGGACAAGCTGGGGACATTTTTTTGTGTGTGTGGAGGAGGGATGGAAATTCAACTGGAAAGGAATCAGGGTGTGGGGAATGGTGAGCATCATGTGCTTTGCTCGGCGAGATGCAATCTAGTCCCTTTGGGGCTTTTATTCCAAATGATCTTTGGGACGACCTCTTTGACTCCCCAGCCCAACCCCTGGTACTGGGAACCATTTTGCAGAAAGGTGGTGTGTCCATGCATGTAGACTGTGGTAGAGTTGAGGCCAAACAGCTGGTATTGTATTCCATGTTATAATTTTGTGCAAGAGATTGGGTAATATTTTGAGGTATTTGGAGCTCTTGGTGTCTATATATTTTGTGCACTGGGGAAATTGTAAGCTACTGTGTACTTTTATACTTTTGCTGTTGTCATTGCACATCTGACAAGGTTTTGTCTGCAAGAGGTTTTTACTGCAAGCCAGGCAGTGATACAGAAACACCTTCTCCAGAAATCCCCATCCTTTCTTCTGCTTCATTGATATCTCCTCAGTTTTAGCTTTGCAGCATCTGCTTCTAAGCTAGACCCACCCCGACCAATTCACTTGTAAGGAGAGATCCCTCACAGAAGGCTCATTGGAGGATAAAACTGCTCAAGTTTCTCCAGAGGTGTGGTGAGATGCAGTTCTGCAAAAGATTAAGCCAAATAGCAGTTCTCAGAATTTTAACATATCTCAAATACAGATCCTGTCCATTGAGGGCCAAGTGCAATGAAGAGAACTGTTCCTGAGCTGGACTGGTGCAAGTAGCCCATGGCTTCCCTTTGAATGCATGTCAGTGTGTTTGGGAAGTAACACAGGGGCAGAGGTTGTATTTGCAGTTTATTCAGGATCTTCAGTTGTAGGGTTAGAGTCTTCCAAGGTGATGGGGCTAAGATGTTGCCTGTGACTTTTTCCATCTGTACCCTTTCCTGCCTGTGGCCAGGTGGCCTATGTTCTAGTATCCCAAGGATACTAGGAATGTGCTTAGGGCTCTGAAGTTCCAAGGGTCCAGCCAGCAGTTTCCCTCTGCTTCTGTTGTGGTGCCAAGGAGACTTAGTAAAGATAGATAGATGGCAAGGTATTTCAAGCCTGAGCCTAGAGCAGTGGCCACAGGCGGTTCTGAGAATAGAATCCTACAAAGGTACTAAGAGGCTTTTGAAGGGAGAGACTTCAAAGAGAAGCCCTGAGGGAATGCACAAATATTTTGCCTGTGTTCTATAAAGGAAACCAAATCACTGGGTTAGGGTCCTGGCTCAAGGTCCTCCAGAAATTAGAGGCCATGCCCTCACATTTGGTAGGTGGTGAGACTGAGGCCCACAGAAGAGAAGGGACTATTAATCCCCCCAGTTAGAGAGTAAGGGCAAAAGGACAGACATAGAAGCCAGAGAGACCTGTGTTCAAATCTCAGCTCTGCCATCATGTAGCTGTGTGGCTGGGGTAGTTTACTTCATATTCTCTAAGCCTCAGTTTGCTTATCTCTAAAAATGGGGATAATAAATACTTTGAGGGTTGAAAAGATTGGAGAAAATATATGATATATTTCTGTCACAAAGTAGGTATTCTGTAAACTGCAGCTTTAAAAAAAAGTACTGCCTCCACATTCATCATTACTTTATAATCCATAACACCTTTGCTTTATTTTATTTTTGCTGTTTTTTGAAATATATTTGACATACAACATTGTGTGGCTTTATGGTGTGCAATATGTTAATTTGAAAAATTTATATATTGTAATATGATGGCCATTGCAGCCATAATTAACACCTCTCATGTTATATAATTACCCTTTTTAGCAGTTGAAATAATTAAGTTCTAGTTAGCAGTTTTGATGATGATAATACAGCACTGTTGTCTATATTCACTGTACTGTACACTAGATCTCTAGTGCTTATTTACAACTTGTTGCATGTTTGTACCCTTAAACAACATCTGTGCTGTCCTCTGGTAACCACCATCTTATTTTCTGCTTTTACAAGTTTGGCTTTTTAAAATTCCACATTTATGTGATAACATACAATACTTTGTCTTTCTCTGACTTATCTCATAATGTGCTCAAGGATAACACCTTTGCTTTATTTCTACAACTCTGAATATCTGAAAATATCATGTACATTTTCATTGAGGAATAATTTACCTACGGCAAAATGCACAAATCTTAAAGGCCCAATTTGATGACTTTTGACAAATGTATACATCCACATATAACCTTCACCCTCCTCAAGATGTAGGACATTCCCAACAGCCTCTCCTCCTGCCTCTTCCCAATCTCTACCCCATAGGCAACCACTTTTCTGACCTCTATCACTAGATATTATTTGTGCCTGTTCTATATAAGTGGAATCATATATGTTTCTTTCTTTCTGGCTTTTTTCAGTCAACATGTTTTTGTGATTATTCCATGCAGTTGTGTGGATTGGTATTTTGTTCCTTTTTATTGTTGAATAACATTCCATTGTATGAAAATGTCACAGCTAATTTATTTATTTTCCTAATGATGGACATTTTGGTTTTTGTTTTTCACTTTGGGGCTATTAAATAAAGCTGCTGTGAACATTCATGTACAAGTCTTTGTGTGGCTATATGTTTGTGTTTCTCTTGACCATATGTATCTAGAAGTCGGATTGCTGGGTCACGTGGTATGCCTATGTTTAACTTTATAAGAAAACTGCCAGTTTTTCAAAGTGGTTGTTCACATGTTTTTTGAAATAAGGATACAATGGATTCATTTTTCAGGTAGTGCTCAATCAAAAGCTTCTGTAGAAAATATCGTCCAATTATGACTGAGGCTAGAATGATTCTGAAAGGAGAGTTCTTTAGAAAGTGTCCCTACTGACTGCAAGATTCCTTCCTAACATTCCCATCATAATCTGTTGACACTTTTAGCAGAGCCATAAAATAACAGGCTGCAGAATTCATATACTCCAATCTCTTCATCTTACCCAAAAGGAATTTGAAGCCCAGAGAGGTCATGTGGTTTCCCAAAAGCCAACCCCAGATCCTCTGACTTCTCTAATTGACATGATTTCTTTGCATTGTGCTGTCTGTGCATGAAATGGCATCCAGCCATTCAGCCCTTGTTTACTGAATACCTACCTACATTGTGCTAGGTGGTAGGGATAAAGAAATGAGTAAGAAATGGACCCATCCTGAAAGATCTCACAGACCAGGCTGTTCAACTCTCCTCATTTTCATTATATTCACAAGAATGAATAGATTCTTCGTGTGTCTTTAGCTTGAGCACATAGGTAGCTAAAGGTAAAGAAGCAATCAGATGTGTTACTTCTTCAGTTAAAAGAGTCACAGTATGTCTTGAGTGCCTGCTGTGTGCACTCAAGAAGCTCACAGGTACAATACAATTATGGAGGCCAAGTTTAAGGCAATTCAGGAAACAGCTATTGAACATCTATCTATTCTATTGCAGTCCCCGTTCTAGGTGCAGAGAGTATGGCCGTGTGTAGAGCTGATGTTTCAAGCACTTTTCTTTTAAAGATTTATTTACTTATTTCTAGAGAGAGGGGAAGGGAGAGAGAAAGACAGGGAGAGAAGCATTAATGTGTGGTTGCCTCTTGTGTGTCCCCCACTGGGGATCTGGCCCAAAACCAAGGCATGTGTTCTGACTGGGAATCAAACCTGTGACACCTTGGTTCACAGGCCAGCACTCAATCCACTGAGCCACACCAGCCAGGGCTGTTTCAGGCCTTTTTTTTTTTTTTTTTACCAATGTTGCCACAATATACTAGTGTTCAAAAACTGTGTGTGTGTTTGTGTGCTGAGATCTGCATTTGGTTCAGAATATAACTCTTTTGAGGCCTCAGGACTGGTATGGTTTGTAATTGCTAGTTTCTAAGATGAGGTGGAGGGTAGTTGCAGGCCACCATCTTGCATAGATTGCAGCATCGGGGGAGTGGGAGAAATTGATGTGTTTTATTCTCTTGCATGGATGTGGAAAAGATGGAAAGCAATGCTTACTTTGACAATTGAAATTGTCAATATCCACTGGATTCCTTAGTCAGCTCTACAGTGGAGCTCACCCTTTTGTCTAGGGAGATCTACATGTAGTTCTGGGAGGAGGAAGGCACTTCCCCAGAAGGCAAGTTACTTTGTGATTTGGCCTCATTGTTACTTTTTTAAAGATTTTATTCATTTTAGAGAGAGGGGAAGGGAAGGAGAAAGAGAAGGAGAATAATATCAGTGTGTGGTTGCCTCTCACATGCCCCCTACTGGGGACCTGTCCCACAACCCAGGCATGTGCCCTGGCTAGGAATCAAACCGTCGACCCTTTGGTTCACAGACTGCCCTCAATCCACTGAGCTACACCAGCCAGGGCTCATTGTCACTTTTAAAAAAGATTTTATTTATTTATTTTTAGAGAGAGGGGAACAGAAGGAGAAAGAGAGGGAGAGAAACATTAGTGTTGTGCAATAGAAACATCTGATCAGTTGTGTCCTGCACACCCCGAACCAAGAACCTGGCCCACCACCCAGGCATGTGGTTCTGACCTGTGGTCAATTCCTGACCAGGAATTGAACCTGTGACCCTTCACTGAGCCACACCAGTTGGGGTCTTGTTGTTATTTTTTCCTCATGCTCTTCTAGTCATGTTGCCAGAAAATTATTCTCATTTGTGAGGAAGGGCCCCTTTAGTGCTTCATAGAGCTCTGTCTTGTTGTTTCCTGAACACTGATCAGACCACTCTTCTCAGCTCATCCTCAGATCAGTACAACATGGTTGTTGAGCTAACTGCTTGCCCTCAAGTATGCTGTTTAGCCAAGCCACTGGGAAAAATAGTGCCAGTAATCTTTCACATTTGATCTGCAGCTAACACCTGCGTCACAATGGAAGAAATGAAGAGGAGTGCTGCCCAGATAGAGAGGCCTGTAAAAACTGAGTGGAGTCCCCGGTGTGTCATTTTCACCTATTTTCAAGGGGACATCAGCAGTGTAGTGGATGAACACTTCTCCAGAGCTCTGAGCAATATCAAGAAACCCCAGGAATTGAGCCCCTGGAGCCAGAATGAAGATGTGGTCCTAAGTAATGGTAAGCATGTTGGGAGGGAGGAGGCTGGACTTCCCTATCAAGGCTTTAACTGAAAAACAGTTCTCTGATTTCTCTTAATGCACATAGACATATATGTATTTGCTGAAGGTAAGTCACATCGTGTAGATCAGGGGTGTCGAACTCATTTTCATCAGGGTTCATATCAGCCTCGTGGTTGCCTTCAAAGAGCCAAAATAATTTTAGGACTGTATAAGTGTAACTACTCCTTAACTGTTAAGGAGTTGAAATTACATTCAGCCCTTTGAAGGCAACTGCGAGGCTAATGTGGCTCCTGATGAAAATGAGCTTGACATCCCTTGTCTACAGAGAAGCCGCCACCCATTTCTTAGAAGTTTAATGTGAAAATGGACGCTGTTCAATCAAATTAGTTTACCTATTTCATTGTTTCCTCAACTGTGCAAAATGCTGGATTCACTGCTCAATCCATAATAAGAGCACCATAACTATTTGTCATTATCACCATTATCAGTATTATTATTATAATTGTGATTACTATCACTACTATTGCTGGCCTCACAGGGGTAGGAACACCAAAGGATTCATGATATTAAAAAGCATGTCCTATGTAGGTACACCCAGCCTCCTCTCCACTAATAGTGGATGATCTGGTGGTCAGGGATAGGACCAGAGACAAGTAGGTAGAACCTTACCACATCCCTCTTCCCACCCTTAAGAGTATCAGTGGTGTCTACTGCACTCACGATTTGGTAACTTTTTAAAATATGTATTCTTACATCTCAAAACAATTATTTCAAGAGCTATGTCAAAATGTGCTCATTAAAATATCTAGGTTTAGAGAAAGAAATTAAGCTGGCCAGGGCTGCTGTATGACTTTAATGGACCCTAGACAGTTTGCCTTCATAGGCCCATTCCTCATAAAGATATGAAAAAGGACATTTTGAGACTGCATTGGCATAAAAACAAACATAACCCAGGCTGCATTCATCTTATATATTCATTATTATTATTATTATATTCATTTTCTTTCCACTTTAAAAACAGTTAAAATATTTTTATGATCTCCTAAGAGTATTCATGGGCCCTAGGCACTGTGCCTGGTGTGCCTAACGGATAAGTCATCCTGCCAGCTGGATGTGAATTGATGAGGATCTTCATCACCTTTTTGAAGTGTGCAAATAGACCAGGGTCTTATTGATTTTTAAGAGCTCTTTATTGAAGTTGTTGAGCACACATGTTGAATGCCTTGCTCCCATTGGAGGATATATATGCCTCCAAGTGGGACACTTCATGCAAAGTGGCCAACTAAGGCCTCTGCCTGTAGAGGAAGAGCTCACCTGTTTTCAGATGCCATCACTCTTGCTTTACTCTTTGACTTTGGACAAGAAGTTGATATATATCTGATGTACTCACCTTTGCAGAATTTACTTTTCTCCAAGAGATTCTGTTTCCAGTCAGGTGACGTGATTTTCTTAGAGAATCTTGTGAGTTAAGTAAACATGTGGAAGGGGTGTGCTAGTAGCACACACTAAAGGGAATGCTGTAGAAGATCTTGTTGTTAAAATGGCAACAAGGAGGTAGGTGGAAAGGTGGGGAGGTAATGTTCAATAGTGTTCTGAGTATTTCACAGCAGGAGAGGGAATGATTGATCTTGAGACATTTGGGGAATTGATATATGGAAAGTGGGATTCAGAGGATCTATCTGGCTCCTGAGAAGGGACAAAACCCCAGGCTCTTCAAGCACAGATAATTCTGCTAACTTTGGTTCTTTGGATCAAAGTTGGCTAAAAAATTATTCATTCATAAAAATTACAAACTCCTTTTAAAGTAAGGAAATTTAAAGTAAGTAAACTTCTTTACTTTAAAAGAACTTTCTAAGCATGAAAATAATGTGTTACTTTTTGAAGATTTTAGAAAACATGGGTAAACAATCAGGACAAAAAACCACATGGGCTATGCATACATACTAAATTTTACAACATAATATTATTTTGTACAAAATGGGTTGTAACTTTTTAATAATTGACAATAGTTGTATATATCTCTCTGTGCCATTACATATTCTGCTACAATATCATTTTAATAGCTTGAGTACCTTTCTGTTAGATATACTAAATCTATTAAAATTTTTAGACATTTAGATTATTGCTAATTTTTCACTCTATTATAAATGCCACTTTGAATCTTGTAGCTAAATTTTTACCTGCATCATTGATAATACCCTTAAAATAAATTGCTATCAGTGCAATGACTGGGTCAAAGTGTATGCACAAATTTTACAGTTTTGATACGTACTGATAAATTGCTCCCCAGAAGTGTTATGACCACCTGCCACCCCTCCAACCCCAGTAGTGTGGGAAAGTGCCCAGCTCACTGTACTCTTTGCAAAGTTGGGGAGGCATATGCAGTGAGAACATGAGGTTTGGAATCAGACAGCTTTATCATTGCTAACTCTGTGGCCTTAGGCAAATTACTTTAACTTGTCTGAGTCTGTATTTTTCTCATCTGGGCTGCTGTGAGGATCACATAAGACCATGTATGCATAGTGTTAATCAAAGAGTCTTCTCCACAGTAAATGCCCAATAAACAAAAGCTGTTCTAGATTTATAGTTGTTCCTTCCCATCTCTGATGTATTCTTACCTGGGAGTGGACACATACTGATCACAGGCTTCTGAAATCTCTCTCTTTTAATAGTTTGCTTATCTCTTTTTTAAAATATTTCATTTTTTTATGTTTTGCAGTTATTCTAGTTTTCCCCCCTTTGTCCCCCTCTATCCAGCCCGCATCCTACTTCCATTGTCAATCCCCACCCCATTATCCATGTCCATGGTGCTTTCATATATGTTCCTGGACTAATCCTTTCATGAAATATCTTTTAGAGGAAGTATCCTCCACATCAGCCCTGGAGTGCTGCTGCTATGGGCTTTTCTGTTCACTTTCCCCCCTCCCTTCTTGGCACTGGGTGACTGAGGGCAGGGAGGACCCTCTGGCCTCATACATTACAATTTTGCTTTTTCCTGGGTTAATTACATGGAGTGTTGCAGACTAGGAAAGAAACCTATGCATGTGAACTCAAACTGGGTTTATAAGCCAAAACAATGATTAATAAAAATAACAGCAAAAGCTATCACTTATTGAGTGCCTATTATGTACCAGATACTGTGCCAAGTCCTTTACATAGATTATCTCATTTAACTTTACAACAGTCCTGTGAGGCTCAGAAGTGGTAGGTGCTGTGTTCAGTGTCACACAGCTAGGAAGAAGCAGAGCTGGGATTAGACTCCAACTCAGTCTGACATCAAAATCTGTGCTCTTAACCACACTTCACATGCTGCTCTCCTCAGTGTAGATTTAGTGAGGAAGTATCATGTGTATGCATGTGTTTCAGAGTGGGTACATGTTTGTGTGTGCATGTGTACATGTATGCATGTACACACATATGTATATGTGTGCTTATATACATATATACGCATATGTGAGTACATGCATACATGTACATTCATTAAAATAATATTTAGTCAGGGCCTACTATGGGCCAGGCACTGTGCAAATTCCTGAAGATATAGTGGTGAACACAAGAAAAATGATTTTAGTCTTCTCAAAATTTTTTGGCTAGTGGGGAAGGCCAATAGTGAATGAATGAATGGATGGATGAATAAGTGAATGAATAAATGCAGAAATTACAGATTAGGTCTATTGCTGTGAAGGAAATAAACAGAGCAAAGTCACAGACAGCAGCAGGATAACAAACTTTAGATTGCAGGTTCAAGGAGATCCTTTCTGAGGAGGTAATGTTTAAGTTTGTGTATAGAAACTAGTTTGGAATAGGGGAGCAGGGTTACCATGCAAGAATAGAGTCCTCTTAGGTGGAAAAAAGTCTTTCGCACTTACAGATGCTTTCTAGAGGGTTCTGGGGGCTCTCAAAAGTGTATATAGGCAGGTGTGGGAAGTGTCTCTGGGTTTTCTTAGGAGGTAGGGGAATAGCTTGCAAGTTTCACCCTAAAAGGAGAGAGTAGCAAATGGGCACTAGCACTCTCTGAACACGACCTAGTCTTAAGACCAGAGGCCTCAGGAATTCTACAGGCATGGATGGGACTAAGAGGCAGGGTCTTTGTGTTCAGAGTTGGAGTATATGGAATAGAACCTTCCTATTGAAAGAAAAATTTAGCCTGCTCCAAGTATCCCAGATCCAAAGTGTTCCTTACCTGTTCTCCATTCATTAATGTAGTTTGAGGTTTGAGAAGGTAGCAGAGTCTTTCCTGGAGCTCCCTTTCTCATTTCCAGAGGTAACTAAGAGGGGAGACTTGGGTAAGAAAGTGTCACCAGGGCCATTTCTAGTAGCAGCAGCAACCTTGAACCAGTCCAGACTGTGGTTTAGGATACCTTCATTAATTTACAGAGTGGATGGGTATGGTTGCTGGAGCAGTTGGCCCAGGAATCCTGAGAAAGAGTGGCCCACCACAATTCAGGATCTCTACTCCATGGGACACCAATACTCAAGCCTGGTATGGAAAGGTGGCTTTTACCAGGCCACTCAAGGCCCACTTTTGGGTTGCTGTGAACTTGGGAATGGGACAGTGTGTGCCTCCCCTCAGGCTCCCATCCAAACTGCTCTGGTGCACTCAGTGACCAAATGGGACCTTGGTCAGTGGCACACCACACACTCCCCCTAACATTTCTGGAAGGGAAGCAGTTCAAAGAAATACTAAAAACACATAGGGACCCTGCATTCAGTGCCTAGGTCATAAGTAGAAGATCAGTAAGGCCAGTTCAGATGGAAACTGCCCAGTTGGTGAGGCTACACGTTATTTCTAATTTGTGCTGAGGACATGCAGTACCCTCACTGAATATGAAACAGAGACAATGGTTATCCTTAGTCAGCTTAATCACTCTATTTGTTCTATACAGTGTCCTGAATTGCTACTGGTCAGCAGATATCAGTTTTTAAAAATAGCATTCATCTCCAGGAACAAATCTTAATATATATTTCCTTGCCCTTGATTTCATTAAAAGAGGCCAACCATCACCTGTTGCTCATTGTAAACGATGTGAAATATTGGGCAGAATGTCTGTGCCACGTAAGTGAGGGCTTTTTATGCTCTCTGGATATTATGATGAGTGAGTGATATTTTAAAAACCTTTTCTATATTTTTATTTTTTAAAGATTTTATTAATTTTACTTTTAGAGAGAGGAGGGGAGGGAGAAAGAGAGGGAGAGAAACAGCAATGTGCAAGAGATACATCAATTACTTGCCTCTTACATGCCCCCAACTGGGGACCTGGCCCACAACCCAGGCATATGCCCTTACTGGGAATCGAACCAGCAACCTTTTGGTTCCTTTCAGTTTGCAGGCCAGCACTCAATCCAATGAGCCACACCAGCCAGGTCTACATTTTTCAAATTAAAAAATATAGTATGTATTAACCAGAAAAAAATAAGTTACTTCCATTTTGATAATAATAAACATCTAACACATGTTCTAAATCTTTCCTTCCTAGATAGACATCTCCAAATTGGAGATGATTTGGACATGTCTCCAAATGAGTGGTGTTTCTCTTCTGAATGGACAAAGCCACAGCCAGAAGTGTCTTTTGCAAATGGTGCTGCCAACTGCAGCATGAATGGGTTTCAGCCCATGGCTATGACTCAATACCCTCAGCCCCTGGCTGTGAGTCCCTCTGTTGAGCCAGGCCAGCTGTTGCATTTCTCTTCCCCAGCCAGCACCAGCTCCCCAGAGCCTGAATACCCTTGTGCCTTATCCTCTGGGCACCTAGTTTCACAGGCTGAGCCTGATGGGGAATATGAGTCACTCCTAAATTTTCACCATCAAGAGAAATGTGTAGCCCATCCTCAGCAATCTGCCATGTGGGAGAATTGCAACTCTGACCAGGCAACCAGAAGCGTGGGATCTCCCTTCAACCAGCCTTTCAACTCAGCCCACTGTAAGTAAATCCCTCCAGATACTTGGAGGTTTGCCTGTGATTGGTTAGGGTTGAGAGTGAGTTGGCATGAGGTGGGCTATCAAGACTAATTGCTACCAGCATTAACATGAGGCTTCTGAGGGACAGAATGTTATGCTTAAATGTTTTCTGTATCTTCACTAGGTTTCATTGACATTGACAGTTTAATGAATCAAGGGTTAAATAGAGAGCCAGCCAGATGAACCTGGCTGAGAATATTCACCCAGTCTGTTGATTTGGACTTATCCTAGAAAAATGATGGGCTGCTGCCTGAAATCATAGGGTTTACTTACATTCACCTCACTGTAAGCCACCAAATAATCCATTTGTAAAACAAAGCTGTGTAATAACTACAAGCTCAAACTCTATCCTCTAAACAGGTTGTCATCTTGCAGTGATGCCAGGCTCCTGGGCAAAAACAAGGGTAATCTATACTAGCCATCTGCTCCACACATTAAACTTCAAAGCAACTGCAGAGGCAGCCCCATTGCTGCCTGGAGACTGTCACAGTGCCTGGCCATATGCGGCTCGTACGTGTGCAATGGGCTCCTCTTGCTCAGTTTCTCTTGGGTTCCTGTTCCCTGATTATTGCCCCTCCCACTGAACTAAAACATTTCTTCATTTACTCACTTACTCAGCAACTATTTAATTAGTGCCTACTAGATGCAAAATACCCATCAAAAAAACCAGGACTCTCTTCTTTGTAAAAGGATAGGGGAAGATTTGGCCTGAGGTATACTTTCACAAAAACAAAAACAAAATCAAAAACAAAAACAAAAAACAACAAACCCAACACATTCTACTACAAGATTTGCCTTTCACATGAAATACTAGGAATTATATATTTTATAGTTTCATGGGGCCAAGTCTGAATCCTCTGCATTCTGCACTGAGTGAATTTTCTCTTATACCTCCCTAGTCAATACATATCTTGGGTTCTAGTGTCCCATTTCTGAGAGAAATTGGTAGAAGCTACCTTACTCTGAACTAAGTATATCGTACACAAAAGGTTTATTCAGCATAGCTTCCATAAGTCAAGCACTGTGTTCTATCCTAATGTTGAAAAAAGTTTCCCATTAAAATACCAGTCCATCATTTCCAGAGTTTGATTAGAAATGTACTTAAAAAGAGTAAATTATTAAAATGTCATGCTTGGGAAACTTATGAAAATTTCTACCATGCACTCTTTGTCAAACATCTGTTCCTACTGTATTCAGAGGGAAAATTTGGCCAATGTGTTTTTGTATCTGCTCTGCATATACACAGCAGAGCTCTGTTTGAACAGTTGGTTAGAATGCAGGTGGCACAAATTATTGCCTCACAAACATAACTCTATACAGCTTAAATCCAATTCACCAAATACTTAGTGTGCATCTACTATATGCCAGGTACATCATGGTAAAACTATAATGCAGGCATTACTCTAGTCCCCCAGCTTCTAGACACATTTTTATTTTTTTATTTTTGAATAAATTTTTTAATATGTATCACTAAAGTCTTGACTGTCACAAACTCTTCACACTTTTCTACTAATGTTGATGCTAGTTGAATTATTTGGCAACTGATGGCTCCTGATCAGTTGAGGAAGTTAGCAACCCTTAATCAGAAACACTGCCTAGAAGAAGATGGGAACAAGGCCCAGGGGGCCTTAAAAACAGAAGGTTCTGTGTTTTTGCAGTATCTAAGAAAAAATATACTAGGTGCCCATAAACTGAGGGGCAGGTGATTTAGGAGACCTGGAGTAAAACTGGGTACTTTCTAACCCAGTCCAAGAGATTTCATTTTCAATCATGTTTTTCTTTTCTAGGTAAGAAATATTTTCCCCCAGCTCATGGACCTGCAAGTGTCAGCTCTGCCAGTGACAGCCTTGCACATGAAAGTAAGTATATATTCTGCTTTGGTAGTGTGTCTCTACATCTTGAGAAAAAACCAGAGAAGAAGCTTGTACTGTAAGTACCAGGATCTCTAACAACTGAAAAGAACCCCATTTCTATATTTAGTATTTTCATAGTTAGAATTTGTTTCATCTGAGTCTCAAAAAGCCCATGTACTTGGTAACTTATAAAATCCTTGAGCATTTTTAAATTTTGACATAGAATCAACTTCATTGAGTTTTTTTAAAAAATCTGAGCTATATTTAACTGAGGTGATTCAGAAAAATGAACAAGTTTCAAACAGGTGAAAAGACTTGCCTTAAGATCACAGTAAACAACAGAGGTACAATCTCTCTGTTCTCACAGTATCATAATATCAAAATCATAAATTACAATAAGCATAAATCATCAAAAATAATTCCAACTTAAATCAAGTATACAACAGTGAAAAGTAGCAACTGGTAAGATTATTTTACTGTGTATGAGTTCACTGTATATCTGTGGCCAGCATATTATCCTAAAATAGGGGAGGGATGCAGAAGGCTTGGGAAGCATGCGAAGGAGCAATATTACCTTGGGAAAGGGGTAGGGAATGAGCTTTCCATGTGGAGAGTAATTGAGGGGAGGTGGCCATCTTGCTACTGTGGTTCTGGGCAGAGGGAGGCAGCAGAGTGAGGTTACTGGAAAGAAGGTAACTTCTTAGGGCTTTAAATAAAAAGACGAGGAAAACCCAGCAAAGCCCATGCATGCTCTTAAGCCAGTCTCCCAGTCTCACTTGATGGTGAGAACCACAGGTGGAGATTGTGAAATGCACAGACTCTGAGACCTCACTTCCTGTTTTGGTAGATTTGGCATAGGACTCAGTTGCCTCTGTATGTTTGATTCTTTACATATTTTATATTAACCTAATTTTAAAGTGAACTGGATAAACCTTTTGGTAGGAATTTTGGTAATTTTGAAAGATTTTCTACATGAGGCCCCAGGTAAGTATTTGTCAAAAGAAGGAAGGCAGAATCTTCTATTCTTCCAATATGGCCTAGTCCCCTCATGTGAGCTGTCAATCTATGAAGCAGTGACCATGTAGAGCAGGAAAACAATCAGCCAAATGGGTAGTTAGAGAGATTTTCTTTTTTTTTTTCTGTTTTAAAGAGTTAGAAAAATATCAATGTGTGGTTGCCTCTTCCCACAGGAGACCTGGCCTGCAACCCAGACATGCACCCAAACTGGGAACAGAACCGGCAACCCCTTGGTTTGCAGTCTGCGCTTAATCCATTGAGCTACACCAGCCAGGGCGAGAGAGATTTTCTTGAGGTGATTCCCAAAAAGTTTGGTGCCAAAATTTTTAGTAAATTTGATTTTTTTCATTTGTACAACTAGAAATGGAATGTATATTGCTTCAATGCCTATAAATAATAAGAACGTTATTGCTATTTGCCAGTGTGTGTGTGTGTGCGTGTAAAACTGTCTTGGTCAGTCCCTTCATAGAGTTAATAATCTAGTGGAGAAGGCAAAACCCCCTCCCCCCAAGAAAAAGGGAAAAAGCAAAAATTTTACACGTTATGATTAAGTGCTATGAAGGACACATACAAGGTGTTGCAATAGGGAAAGATGGGTGCCAACGTTGAATAAGGTGGTCAAAGGAGGCTTCTTGGAGGAAAGGACATGTAAGCAGGCGCCCCAAAGAAGTGAGGGAACCAGTTTTAGGGAGAGTTAGGATAGAGCAAGAGGGAGTTGGAGAAAGTTGCCCCATGCAAAGGCCCAGAAGTATGTGAGGAATGGGAGAAAGGTCACTGTGTCCAGAGAGTAGTGTGAAAGGGAAAGTGACACAAGACTATACTGGAGAGGTAGACAAGGGCCAGGTGACAGTCTCTTGGATCATGATGGGAGTTTGAATTTCATATTCTAAGTGACTTGGTGAACCCTGGGAGGCCCTATTAAGTTCACTGTGGATTTAATAAGGTCACATAAATTGCATAGACAGATTGGAGAAAGACAAGAATGAAAACAAACAGATCAGTTTGGAGGCAAGAAGCATGGGAATATAATAATCTGGACTAGGTAGCATCAGTGGAGAAAGAAGTATATGTATTTGAGATCTATTTGAGAGGTTTAGCTCCTAGGATTTGCCTAATACTCTGGATTGGTTTCAGGTCTTATTACCTCCTTGGCTAGGTTTATACCTATGTACTTTATTTTTCTTGTTGCTACAACAAATGGGATATTTTTCCTGATTTCCACCCCTGATATTTCATTGTTGGTGTACAAAAATGTCTTTGATTTCTGAATATTGACTTTGTATCCCCTTGTTTTACCAAATTCACTTATTAGGTCGAGTAGTTTTTTTGTGGAGTCTATAGGGTTTTCTATGTATACTATCATGGCATCTGCAAACAGTGACAGTTTTCTTTCCACCTTTCCAGTTTGAATGCCTTTTATTTCCCTTTTTTGTCTGATTGCTGTGGCTAGGACTTCCAATACTATGTTGAATAGAAGTGGTGAAAGTGGACACCCTTGTCCACTTTTCTTGTCTTGTGCCTGATCTTAGGGGAAAAGCTTTTAGTTTTTACTATTGAGTATGATGTTGGCTGTCAGTCTCTCATATATGGCCTTTATTATGTTGAGGAATGCTCCCTCTATTCCCACTTTGCTGAGTGTTTTTATCATAAATGAGTGATGTACCTTATCCAGTGCTTTTTCCACATGCATTGATATGATCATGTGATTTTTGTCTTCCATTTGTTTATGTGATGTATTACATCACATTGATTTGTGAATATTGTACCAACTTTGCATCCCTGGGATGAATCCCATTTGATCATGATGTATGATCTTTTAATGTATTGAAGAATGTGGTTTGCCGATATTTTGTTGAGTATTTTAGCATCTATGTTCATCTATGATATTGGCCTGTAGTTTTCTTTTTTTCTTGTGTCTGTGTTTGGTTATGGGATTAGGATGATGCTGGCATCATAAAGAGAGTTCGAGAGTCTTTCCTCCTCTTGGATTTTTTGGAGTAGTTTGAGAAGGATAAGGGTTAGCTCTTCTTTAGATGTTTTGTAAAATTCTCCTGTGAAAATGTCTAGTCCACGGCTTTGGTGTGTCAAGAGATTTTCTTTTTTATTACTGCTTCAATTTCATCAGCTGTTATCAATCTGTTCAGGCTTTGTGCTTCTTCTTGATTCAGTTTTGGAAGATTACTTATTTCTCAAAATGTGTCCATTTCACCTACGGTGTCAAATTTCTTGGCATATAGCTGTTCATAGTAATTTTTTACAATCCTTTGTATTTCTGGGGTATCAGTTATAATTTCTCCTCTTTCATTTCTGATTATATTTATTTGGGTCCTCTCCCTTTTTTTTCTTGATGATTCTGGTTAAAGGCTTGTCAATTTTCTTTATCTTTTCAAAGAACCAGCTCCTGAATTTATCGATCCTTTGAATTGTTCTTTTAGTCTCTGTGTCATTTAATTCTGCTCTGATCTTGATTATTTCCTTCCTTCTACTCACTGCAGTCTTTGTTTGCTTTGGTGCTCCTCCAGTTCTTGTAGATTGTAGGGTTATGTTGTTTATTTGAAAATTTTCTATCTTTTCTAGGTAGGCCTGTATCACTATGAACTTCCCTCTCAGGACTGCCTTTGCTGTGTCCCATAGGTTTTGGGCTGTTGTCTGTTCATTTTTATTTATTTTCAGAAACTTTTTGATTTCTTCCTTGATATCATTGTTAATCTATTCATTGTTTAATAATGTGCTATTCAGAGTCCATGAATTTGAATGTTTTTTTTTCTTGAGGTTGGTTTCTAGTTTCAAACCCTTGTGGTCTGAGAAAATGCTTGATATGATTTCAATTTTCTTGAATTTTTCGAGGCTTATGTTGTGTCCTGTCATATGGTTTCTCTTTGAAAATGTTCCGTGTACACTTGAAAGGAATGTGCATTTTGCTTCTTTTGTGTGAAAGCCTCTATATATATCAATTAAGTTCATTTGATCCAGTGTGTCATTCAGTTCCACAACATCCTTATTGATATTTTGTGTGAAAGATCTGTCCATTTTTGACAGTGGTGTGTTAAAATCCCCTACTATAAGTTTGTTGCTGTCTATATCTTTCTTGAAGTCCTCCAAGATTTTCCATATATATTTGTGTGCTCCTATGTTGAGTGAATATATGTCTACAATATTTATATCTTCTTGATGGACTCTTCCTTTGAGTGTTATGAAATGTCCTTCTGTGTCTCTTTTTATGGCTTTTGGTTTGAAATCTATTTTGTGTTCTGCAAGTATTACTACCCTGTCTTTTTTTTCCTGTCCATTTTCTTGGAACATATTTTTTCCAACCCTTCACTTTCAGTCTGTGTAGATATTTTTTTCTGAGGTGGGTCTCTTGTAGGCAGATTTTTAGCTGCTCTTTTTTTAAAAAGATTGTATTTGTTTATTTTTTTGGCCAGGATAAGGGAGGGAGAAAGAGAGGGAGAGAAACATCAGTGTGTGGTTGCCTCTCATGCACCCCCTACTGGAGACCTGTCCCACAACCCAGGCATGTTCTCTAGACTGGGAATCAAACTGGCAACCCTTTGGTTCACAGGCTGTCACTCAATCCACTGAGCCACACCAGGCAGGGTTTTAGCTGCTCTTTTAAAATGCAAATTGGCCAAGCCTTTTCATTTTTGCTGAAAGGTACCTATAAATGATGTTAATATAATCCAATTAAATAACTGTTTTTGGAGGGAGAGCTTTTTTAAAGGCAAATACTAGAACCGATTTGTATGGTAATGGGAAAGCTCCAACAAGGATGAAGAGTTTGACTCTGACTGCTGTGGCTCAGTGTGCTGGGCATCATTCAGCAAAGTGAAAGGTTGTTGGCTCAATTCCTGGTCAGGGCACATACTTGGGTTTGTGGTCTGGTCCCTGGTTGTGGCAATGTGTGAGAGGTGGCTGATCAATGTTTCTCTCTCACATCAATGCTTTTCTCCCTCTCTTCCCCTCTCTAAAATAAATAAATAAAATTTTTTTAAAAAGATGAAGGAGGATGAGGATAACTTCATGGGTGAAGTCATTGAGAACATGGAACGGACATATGGAAGTGTTGACATTTGCTAGGAAGAGGGCACATTCTACCGTTGCAAGCATACAAAAGAAAAACAAGGACAGAAGTGCAAATAGGCTTGTTTGTGTGGAGTCCACAGAGTACTAATCAAATGATTTCTATTTAAGTGGACTATGGGGCAAGATCATCAGCTGAAGGTGGGAATTCATGATATTGAAGAAGGTGGAAAAGTATGAAAAAGTCCTCTTGAGCATTGGGAATGTAAGGTTGCTCATAGACAAATATGAGCAGGATTTCGTAGTGCTGATCTCAAGTCTTAGATCATGAGTTTCAAGTGGAAAAATTCAGCTGCATTGTGTAATTTTCATCAGTGGTGCTAGGTTAGTGGCACAGAGAAGGCCAATGGTAAGGCTTAGACAGGGTTGATGTTTTGACAAGTGAGCATGATGAATGAGGAAAGAGGAAAAAGGAAAGGAGCTGAGAGTATTTGCAAGTGAGTTATTATCACAAGAGACCATGGTATCTAAGCTACAACAAGAAAGAAATACAGACAGATGGAGGGTGGTGTGTAGTGGAGGTTGATGGAATGAATGGAGGATTAGATTATGTTACAATGCAGAAATAAGACTACTTAAGTCAATGACATAGGAGGTGGTGGTTGAACAGCAGATGTTTGACATTGAGATGACAAGGGTGTTACCTGAGTAGGTGATTTCAAATTCTACCATGTGACTATGGGAATGTTTGGCGGAGGTAGAGTGAAGTAAAAGGTCATTAGAGATGAGAATAACAAGAATTATAGAAGTGAAACAAATAAGAACCAATACCTACTTATAATGGAGGTGCTATTTATATTCTGGTCACAGATGAGAAAATAAGGCAGGTGTCATTAGTATTCCCATGTAACATATGGAAAAAGTGGGGTTCAGATAGGCTAGGTAACTTGCCCAAGGTCACACAGCTAGGCAGTGGTGAGGTTAGGATTCACACCTGGGCTCCTTGACCCTCAAAGCCAGCTTCTTCCTTATCATGCTTATCTTTTTTTTTTCTTCAGAAAGCCAGTCTTCAGAGAGAAGAAAAGATCTGTTCTTTTATTGAACTTCAGTTTGAAGAAGAGAATTTCTGCTCATGATTTTTTACTGTGAATCTAGAGAGTCTGAAGACATCACCATCCTTTTCTCTTTTCACCACTAAAGAGCACCAAGTCTGGAGCAAGTTTCTGTACTCCCTAACATTGAATACTTCTCTTTGTTGGCACCTGTGCCCTACGGCAGGGATTTTCAAACTTGTTAAGTGAACCTCCAACATATAAAATCATTAGAAAAGCTTTTCAGGGATGGGGAGCATGGAGGCCCGGCTGATTGCTCATCCCACCCTGTCACTACACCCACTGCTCTCCTACTTAGAAATCATAGTCCCCTTACTCTCCACAAGCAGGAGAAAGATCAAACCAAGACTGACTGTGATGTATCCTCTGAGGTTGTCCCACTTTTCCAATTGAATAGAGATACCAGGACCAGCCTGAAGCTTTCCAACGTTAACCAGACTGTGACCAGATTTACTCCTGCCTTTACCAAAATCAAAATAAAAATGGGGTGGGCAAGACCCATTGAGAATAGTTTTAGGCTGGACATTTTCTGTATCCTCAAAGTCTGGAAGGAAGCTGTAAAGGTCTCAGGCTGGTTCTGATAAATAAAATAGTTTTTACTTAGAAAATCTGATTCTTCAATTCTAAAAAAGTGACTCCAACCAGAATTGCTGAGAAATTAAGGGACTAACTTATTGGAAGTTAGTAAGTTAGTTAGTTAGTTAGCAAACTGCTTCATTCCAAACTGGGCCTAGAGTAAGTTCTGTATCCAGAGCATTTCTTAGCTATAGTTCCATGTGTTCCTGTCTACTCTCATTCTGAGTATGGGGACTCTGTCACCTTACACCCCATTGGTGTTCATCTGGATCTTAGGAGCACCTTGCAGCCTTCCACAGGGGCAACCTGTCTTCCATGAACAATATAACCTTTCCTTTAACTCTTTCACTGTTAGTA
Organism: Trachops cirrhosus; assembly: GCA_028533065.1. NCBI lineage: Eukaryota > Metazoa > Chordata > Mammalia > Chiroptera > Phyllostomidae > Trachops > Trachops cirrhosus. Next base: position 21,488,202 of record CM052552.1, read on the forward strand.
AAATCTGGGAAAATTAAATTTCTTTTCAGCATGGAACCATCAGGGCCACCCATGTAGATAACCCAGTGTATCTTAGATGAACTAGAGGTGGTGAAAGGCATGACTTGTCCAAGACATAGCAGCAGAACCTCCCTGCAGATTGTTCCAGATAAAAAGACAAATTTCTCCAAACTCTTTCATCTCTTTAATCTAGTAGACAGCCTTGTATCCACTGTGAGCTTGGTACTTAACCACATGACAACCCTGGAAGCCCCTGCTGTCAATATTCCCCCATTCACACCCTACTTGTTACTGTGTAACAGCTGATAGAGTGAATAATAAAACTTCAGTTTTGTGGATTATGCTATACTTAATCCTAAATTATTTCACATTCATGACCTTGTGCAAAGTTTCTAATAACCCTGGGATTGACATTATTATTGTCACATAATACATGTGGATACTGAGACTCAGAGTTGGTAAATAGCCTCCCAAGATCACATAGCCAGGAGCAGGGCCAGTGCTGAAGCCCTGTCTCTGACTTCAGAGCTTTTTCTCTACCATAATACTTAACATCAGGGTGACTGTTAGATATTTTTTCTCCCATCTGCTATGCAAATAAAGACCACAGCTCTTGTGTGAGTGAATTGATAACTTTGGCAGTAATGCAGTATTTCTTCGATATCAAAAACAGTTTTTCCAGTGTGTTACATGTTTCCTAGATTAGTAAAAGAAAAATTTACCCAGTATACTTTCTCTCAAAGTTATTTACCTTCAAATGCCATGGTCTAGTTTGAAAAATCCAAGGTGGAGGCTGATTCTAGCACTTTTGACACATAATTTATTACAAGTGTGTGCTTATTTTGGGTTACCATGTACCTTCAGAACTGAGCTCTTAATATGATACTTAGGGGAAAGAAGTGATTCTGAGAGAGCCAGCATGTTATGTAGGCTGGGTAAAATGGTAACATTTCCCTGAAAATCCCTCCGTTTGGATGTTTTTTTGAATAAAAGTGGAAGCAGTAATTAATTTTTCCCCTTGATAAACAGGGGAGAAAGAGCCCCTGGTTTCTGAGAAACCTCTGCTCTGACACATAGGTAAATTCCTGCCCAGATCAACCCCTACTTAAAATCTCAGACTTAGCTTTCTGGCTTTCTACATCTATCCTTTTTTCCCTTTCCCACCTTACGTCCAGCAGGCTAACTTGAAAAGCATTTCTTTGACTCACTTTGACATTTTACTCTTGCATTTAAAAGTGCACACAAGATGTGTGCCACCCTTCATACACAAAGGTAGTGTCATTGGCCCCTGTGTGTTTGCATGACTTCATCTATATGCCTAGTAATAATCTTATGAGATGCTAGTGAAGGGGCATGTGGAATTAGCAGATTGATCAAGGCCTGAAACAGGAAAGTTGGGGTCCAATAAAACTAGACACCATAAACCTCATTTACATTTTTCTCTACAGTTTTGAGAAATTGGGCAGTGGCTTGATAGATTCTGACTCACCAGCTGCTGCCCACCCCC
>CM052552.1:21490208-21516104 GCA_028533065.1 Trachops cirrhosus
TTTTAAAGATTTTATTTATTTATCTTCAGAGGGGAAGGGAAGGAGAGAGGGAGAGAAATATCAATGTATGGTTGCTTCCTGTGCATTCCCTGCTGGGAACTGGCCTGCAACCCAGGCATGTGCCCTGACTGGGAATCGAACTGTGATCTCTTGGTTCACAGGCCCACGCTTAATCCACTAAGCTACACCAGCCAGGGCTGTTGTTCCAGTTATTGATGTATTCATTGGTTGATTCTTGTATGTGCCCTGACCAAGGATTGAACCCACAACCTTGGCATACTGGGACAATGCTCTAACCAACTGAGCTACCTGGTCAGGGCCCAGACACATCTTAAATCACTTACCAGGCCAGCACAGAAGATGCTTACTTCTGCAGACCTATGTGGTCTATGTAAATCAGTGATTCCTAAAAGGCCTACTGGATGCATCATTGTCACCTGGGGAGCTTGGTGAAAATGAGTATTCCTCAGTTCTCCCCTAGACTTACTGAATCTGAGTTTCTGAGGATAAGAAACACTATCTCCATCTCCCTCTCATCCCTATTCTGTAGAGATCTGCTGCACAAAAATGTGAATGTGCTCACCATTACTGAACTGTACACTTAAAATAGTTAAGATGATAAATTTCATGTTGTGTGCTTTTTACCACATTTGAAATAAATAAAATCAGTCTTAGAAAGTTCTGGTGACTTTTAAGCAATGTCCAAGAAATTAAAAAAAAAGAGAGAGTAGAAGAGAGTTGATGAACATGTTATGTTCTTTGTTTTAACAGTGTAAGGTTTTTTGTTTGCCCTTATCCTTGTAGTCAATGCAGATCTAGAATCTTCAGATTGCAGACCTGAATCTATTGTACTCATGACAAAGTAAGGAATAAAGGCACAGAACTCGTAATAATAGCAGGGTGAGAGAGCTTAATATTTCCTTGTACCTATAATCTACATATGGAACCATCCACAATAACCTGAGCCCTTAAAGTGCTTCTTAAGGAATGATTAGCTTAAAAAACATTTATGTGTCAGCTATATTTGGACACACCACTAGATGGTACAAAAACCTAGTTTTCTGGTAATGATTTGCTCATGTTATGAAGGCAACGTCAGAATATTTAATTTGAAATACTCTGAATGTGTTCTTTGTGAAGTTGGAAAGTGAAATACATTGAAATAACATCTGGAGAAAATAGCATTACATTATAATTTTCTGGTAGTTTGCGTCCAACTTGCTAATGGCAGAAAAGTTACTTTTGGGAACATAATTGGAACACATTTTCAAAATTTTCTAACCCTGGGGCTTCAAGTCTCAAAGCCTAATTGCAATAGTGGTATGTCCACTCTAACTAGCTTACTCTCAATAGCTAGTAGAATTATTGTAAGTATGATAGAAGCATTTCCAGTTTATAAGAGCTTGGTACCTTGAGAGTATATTGTTTTTTTTTCCCCCTGAAAACAGAAATGCTTTGGAGTTCCAAATAGGGAAATAACAGGATTCTATTTATTTAAACTTTTTTTAAAAATAAGGAGAACAAATCTATGGTGTAAAACACCTAGGTTCTAAATGGAATAAAATTAGAATTTAAAAATGAAACCAAACCAAAACAAAACAAAAAGACCTTCCATCTGGAAATTAAAAAACAAACAAACCTCTATTAAACAACTCAGTTAATAGGTGAAAGAATTAGAAATCATACATTTTTTAAGGATAATTGTAATTAAAACACTACATATCAGAATCTATGGAATACATTTAAAACAATGGTGAGAGGAAAATTAATAGCTCCCAAAACCTACATAAATAAAAATAAAACAATTATTTTTTCAACTAAAACATCATCAAAACCTAAAGGGAATCAACTGTATAGGAAAATATATTTGCCAATGATATATGGGACAAGAGTTTGATCTCCAAAATATATAAAGAACTCACATGACTCCACTCCAGAAAGATAAAAAATCCAATTAAAAAATGGGCAAAGGACCTGAACAGACACCTCTCCAAGGAGGATCTTACAGAGGGCCCAGAGACTTATGAAATAAATAAACTAGCTATCAGAGAGATGCAAGTTAAAACCACAATGAGATACCACTTCACACCAGTCAGAATGGCCATCATAAACAAAACAACAAACAACAAGTGTTGGAGAAGATGTAGAGAAATGGGAACACTAGTGCACGGTGGGTGGGAAGGCAGACCAGTGCAGCCACTGTGGAAAACAGTATGGAATTCCCTCAGAAAAGTAAAAATGGAACTACCTTTTGACTTAGCAATTCCACTGCTGGGATTATGCCCTAAGAACCCTGAAACACTAATTCAAAAGAACTTATGCACCCCAATGTTCATAGCAGCACAATTTACAATAGCTAAGTGCTGGAAGCAACCTAAGTGTCCATGAGTAAATGAGTGGATCAAAAAACTATGGTATATTTATACAATGGAATACTACGCAGCAGAAAGAAAGAAGGAGCTCCTACCCTTTGTGGCAGCATGGATGGATCTGGAGAGCATTTTGCTAAGTGAAATAAGCCAGGGGTGCCAAACTTCATTTAATTTTTTTTAAAGAAAACATAGGGAAAAAGCTCCTTGACTTTGGCCTTAGCAATGATTTTCTGGATTTTACAACAAAAAAAGCACAGCCAACAAAAGTAAAATTATACAAGTGGGACTATATCAAACTAAAAACTTCTGCAGAGCAAAGGAAACATTCAATGAAATGAAAAGGCAATCAGTGGTATGGTAGAAAATATTTGAAAACCTTATAGAGGCATACTTTGGAGATATTGCAGGTCTGATTCTAGACCACCACAATAAAGTGAATATCACAATAAAGAGAGTGACAATTTTTTTTTTTGCTTTCTCACTGCCTGTAAGTTATGTTTACACTATACTCTGCAATGGCATATACAGTGCAATGGCATTATGTCTAAAAATTTATATACCTTAATTAAAAATACTTTATTGCAAAAAAAATGCTAATCATCTGAGCTTTCAGCAAGTCATAATATTTTTGCTGGTGGAGGGTCTTGCGTCAGTGTTGATGGCTGCTGATTGATCATGGTGGTGGCTATTGAAGGTAGGGGTGGTTATGACAATTTCTTAAAAGAAGATCACAATGAAATCAGCACATCAATTGACTCTTCCTTTCACAAACTGTTTCTCTGCAGCAAGCGATGCTGTTTGGTAGCATTTTACCCTCCATATTAGCAATAAGGCTGTTTTGCTTTCTTATCATTCATGTGTTCACTGAAGTAGCACTTTTAACTTCCTTCAAGAACGTTTCCTTTGCATTCACAACTTGGCTGTTTGGCACAAGAGGCCTAGCATTTGGCCTCTCTCAGCTCCTGTCATATCTTCCTCACTAAGCTTAATTATTTCTAGCTTTTGATTTTAAGTGAGAGATGTGTGACTATTCCTTTCACTTAAATACTTAGGGGCAATTGTAGGATTATTAACTTGCCTAATTTCAGTACTGTGTCTCAGGTAATAGGGGGATCCAAGGAGGGAGAGATATGGGGGAATGACCAGTTGGTGGAGCAATCAGAACATACACAACATTTATAGATTAACTCCACCATCTTATATGAGTGAGGTTTGTAGCACCCTAAGACAATTGCAAGAGTACCATCAAAGATCGTGATCACAGATCACTGTAACAACTATAATAATAATGAAAAAGCTTGAAATATTGCTAGAATTACCAAAATATGACCCAGAGACACAAAGTGAGTAAATGCTATTAGAAAATGGGGCTGATAGACTTGATTGACACAAACTGTCAATCTGTAAAAAAAACCCCACAATATCTGTGAAACACAATAAAGCACAATAAAAAAGTTATATTTGTATTTGATAAGATACTAATAATCAAGATATTTAAGAAACTCATACAACTGAGCCGCAAAACAACAAAAACCCCCAAATACCCAGATTAAAAAATGGGCAAAGGGCTTGGATAGATGTTTTCCCAAAGAAGACACACAAATGACCAACAAGTATATGAAAAGATACTGAACATCACTAATCATCAGGTAAATGTAAATCAAAACCACAATGAGATATCACCTAACACCTGTTAGAATGGCAATCATTAAAAAGACAAAAGATAACAAGTGTTGGGGACAATGTGGAGACAAGGGAACACTTGCACACTGTTGGTGGAAATGTAAATTGGTACAGTCACTAAGGAAAACACTATGGAAGTTCCTTTAAAAATTAAAAATAGAATTACCATATGATCCAGAAATCCCACGTCTGGATTTGCATCCAAAGGACATGAAGTCAGTATCTCAAAGAGATATCTATCTGCAGCCCCATGTTCACTACAGCATTATTCACAATATTCAAAATATGGAAACAACCAAAGCATCCACTGGTATTGGTAGACAAATGGATAAAGAAGATGTGATACACACACACAGAATGAAATATTATTCAGTCATAAAAAGAAGAAAATCCTGCCATTTCCAACAGCATGTATGAATTTGGTGGACATTATGCTAAATGAAATAAGCCAGACACAGTAAGATAGATAATGTATGATCTCACTTATATGTGGAACCTAAAAAGGCTGAAGTCACAAAATCAGAGAGTATAATGGTGGTTACCAAGGGTTGAGAAGTTGGGGGGATGGGGAAGTGTTGGTCAGTTATAAGATGAATAAGTTCTGAGGATATAACACACAGTTTGGGGACTATAGTTAATACCACAGTATTATATACTTGAAATTGATGAGTAGATGTTAAGTGCCCTTGCCACACACGCACACACACACAAAAGTGGTGATGGATGTATTAATTAACTTGATTGTGGTAATCATTTAGCAATGTATACATATGTCAAATCATCATGTACATTCTAAATGAATTTTATGTGTCAATTATACTTCAATAAAGCTGGAAAAAAGGTCAAACTCATTTTAAAAGTTTATCAAAAAAGAGAAGTTATAATTCTATTATTCAGTTTTCCCCAGTATATTATTCTGACTCTAATGCTTAGCATAGTATTTTTCAGAGAATAGGCACTCGGTAAATTTTGAATCTTTTTTATTGGCTTTGTATATCCTACTATTGAACCTATGATTATTAGAATGTCACTATATATATATACAATATGAGTAATAGTAATAATTTAAACATTTATAGCACTTTAGAGTTTGAGGGTCTTAATCTCTGACTTTCATGTACTTGGAGCAGATTACCTAGATCAGACAGGGGATGTAGATGAGATATTTGTGGGGAGACAGAATCTTCTGGCCTAGAAATGGTGGCTATTTAGTGATAACAACAAAGAAAGGAAACATCTTACTCATATTCATCTGGGGTGACTAACCATCCAGGTTTGCCTGAGACTACCCTGGTTTTAGCACTGAAAGTCCAGTGTCCCAAGAAACCCTTCATTTCCAGGCAAACCAGGACAGTTGGTCTCCCTGAGTCACTTTACATGCATTATCTCATTAACATTCACTGTATCCCTATCAGGAAGGTACTATTATTATTTTCATTTTACTGATGATGAAATGGAGGCTCAGAGAGGTAAAGTCATTTGTCTTGGATCACACAGCTGGGAAGTCTTGACTCTAGTCCTGGTTGGATTGACTCCAAACTCAACATTCTTTCTAACCCACTGTAGCTGCGGACAGCTGAAAGAGACAGGTGACCTCAGTTGATGGGGACTGAATTATTGAGGTCCTCCTGTTAGAAGCAATATTCTTCAACTTCCTCAGAGCACAATAGAGGGAATTCAAGACAACTGTGAGAAGTACAAGTTAAGACAACTTTCTTGGTCCACAGCCAAAAACTGTGGTTTCATGCAGTCATTCTGGGCAAAGGTGTTCATTAAAGCCTTCCAAAGGGGATAAACTTTGCAGAGGTCTTCTAGGGCAGAAGAGCTAATCCCTAGGATTTATTAAATTCATTAGCAAAGGACAAAATTTGCAGAAGGCTGAAAGAATTTTCTCTGACAACAGTTTTTAGATAACCTGCCAAGTAGGATGGCCAAACTCTACCAAGAGTGGAAATTCAGAATCACAGTCACAGTTTGAGCTAATTATTATTATTTTTCCCAAATAACATGGAAAGACCTCGCAGGGACCACTGCTGTATTTCACTGGAAAACCAGAATCATGACTGTTTTCTGATCTTTAAAGTTCATAAGGCCAAGATCCTATTATAGACTCGAAGTCTCAGGAGGAAATGCAAGGTTGGAAGCTCCAGGGTGGAACTTTCAGACAGAAAGTTCTGTCTGAACTTTCAGGCAGAAATAGCAAAAGAAGTACATGAAAACAAGTTAAGAGAGGACATATCAAAAACAAGTAGCAATGACTTTTAAACCACTGTAAGGGTGTAGGAAATTGCATTCTTTAAAAAAAAATTTTAAAAGACTTTATTTATTCTTATAGACAGAGGGGAAGGGAGGGAGAAAGAGCGGGAGAGAAACATCAATGTGCAGTTGCCTCTCACACACCCCCCACTGGGGACCTGGCCTGCAACCCAGGCATGTGCCCTGACTGGGAATTGAACTGGTGACCCTTTGGTTTTCAGGCCCACACTTAATCCACTGAACTACACCAGCCAGGGCAGGAAACTGTATTCTTAAGAGCTACCATGGAGGGACATTCTGGAATCAATAATAAGCACACCATTTGAACATTTCCTAGAAGCACATATAGGATTTTGTTTCAACTGTCCATCAAAGCAAGGTAATAATACATCCTCTGCACCATGATAGGTGAGACAAACCTCACTGTTGACATGTCTGCTCATATCACTGCCACTGAGTTTGAATTCTTCCTCAAAATTCTGAAGGTCAGTCTTCAAGACTCTATTAGCTAATACCATAATATATAACCATGCTATAAGGTTCCAGAAATTCAGATACACTTTCCTGTTCATGAACCAAAACATTTTGTGACACAAAAAGAACAATCAATGGATTTTTTAACTAGGCAAAAACCCAACCAATGAGTGCTTCAGACTTACATAGTTCTTGTTACCTGTCACCTGAAGCTGATGAAGTGGATAATTCTAGATAAACTAAAAAGCATCATTGCCACTCATTTACTAAAATAAAGAGTGAAATTTTAAAAGGGCAATACCCATGTCTGAGTCATTTCTGCCTACCGCAGTGCCTGGCACAGGGACCTCATTCAGTAAATTTTTGTTCAATAAGTAAATTAATGAATATTATCTTGTGCCAGTGACCAATTAATATTACTCTTGGTCAACAAATAGAACAAATAAACTTTACAGATCCTTCCTCAATCTTCACCCAAGGCCAAATTAGCTGCCTTCCTCTGAGCTCCCATGGCTCCCTAGGCTTCTTTATTATAGTACTAATCACATGTGTTGATCTCATTGACTATTTACTTGCCTGTCTTACCCACTAGTCTGTAAGCTATATCTTCCCTGATCATCACTGCATCTCAGTGCCATGTTTATGAATGATTGAATGTATGGGATATTAATTATACTCTATGTTCAAGAAGTACAATGCTATGGAATTATAGATTTACCACTCTTCTTCAGAATTCCTTGTTCAGCTAACTCTGTGAACTTAGACAAATAACTTGGCTTCGTGGGAGCCAGCCTCAGTTAGACCAGTGGGCTAATTGACAGACCTTAAAGGGGGCACAGGGCATTGTGTTATACCAGGACTGTGAGAGATCTAAGACTGGAGGGAAGAGTAGATTGCCCCTTTAGAGCAAAGTTGACCAAGGAGGCTTAGGGCAATCAGGAGTACGGTCTTTGGCTTCAGATAGGGCATAAGGTTCATCTCTAGTATTTTCTGACTAACTTTGGACAGTTATGTCATCCCCTAAGCCTCATTTCTTGAACAGGGCTTGTTTTGAGCATCTTATCATTACCACTGACTATCCTCAAGGTGAATTCATAATTGCTTGTATGTTTAAAATTCTTACAATATTTGAGTTATAAGAGCTATGATTTACTGAGCTCTTATTCCTTAGCAGGCTCTGGGCTAAATGCTTTAGATGCATCATCTTACTGAATCTTCACAATAACCCTTCAAAGCAAGAATTAGTGTTGCTACTTTACAGATAAGGAAATTAAAGCTTGGAGCAGTGAAGTAAGTGGCCCAGCCCCTGCAGCTGGTAAGTTATAGAGCTGAGAGTCAAGACTGGTTTTGTCTTGCTCCAAAGCCCATACTCTTAAGCCCTATGCTCAACTGCTATAGAGTAATTAAGAGATATTAAAATAGAATCTTGTGAAAACCCTATAAATAAATAGAAAACTTTTGCCTTCGCTTGGAAGGCCATTCATTAGGTTCAGCAGCCTTTGGTGTCAAATGGAAAAAATAATGGCCCATCAGTACCAGCATACAGGCTACTCTACCAATATGCTGGGTCCTTCTTCCCATTGCTGGCTAAAACAATTATTATCCATTTAATCACTTAATGACTCCCAGCCCGGACTTGTGGGACTTTAATTTAGTTCTCTACTTAACTGTTGAAGATCAAAATAATATGTAGATAGGCAGTTCTCTCTAAAGGACCTTTGAAAACACTAGTTAAAAAAACCCCAGAAGTCTCCATTTCTTAATCTTCTAAAGCCAGAAAGTTTTTCCAAATTCTGTAGGACATTTTGTTAAATGCATTGAGCTCTGTGTGACGGAAGTGGTAAGTACTGTCCTTTCCTGGGGTTTCAGACCTCATGGATGCTGCTGCTTAGTTAACATTGGAAATAGCCTTGGTGACTAAAACTGCTCCTGTTGCCCTAGTTTCAGGCCGAAATTTGCAAACTGCTTAGGTTTGGGGAAATATTTTAGTGAAACTGAGTGTGATTTCCACCCCTTTGGAGACAGGCCAAATGCTGTGCAAGGTTAGAGATGAAAGGAGACCTGGCCCAGATACAGAGGACTGCATGGAGACAGGGCTATGCTTGGCCAGGGCAGGGAAGGAGGGGATCTCTCTGCTGTTCTCTGATGACCACAGGCTGGTGTTATAGTAGCCAAAAAAGTGACTCATTGAAAGTGCTGCTGTTGGAGATTATTTTAGTATTGCTACTACCATTATTACTACCATGAACTAGTACCATGTATCAAGTGACCTTTCAGTGCCAGGTACTGAACTAGGTGATGTGGAGACAGAGGCAACAAATTCTGTTCCTTGTTCTTGACAAACTCAGTTAATCGGGAAGCCAATTTCTCAAACAGAAAATTACAGTAAAGTGCATTTAGTGTCGCAAAAAAAGCATCGAGCAGTATATGTGTGTTCCTTCAATCGGCAGCACTGAGCTCCTTCTGTGTCAACTTCCTAGTGAGGTTCTGGGAAGACAATAATGATACTTATTTTCATTTGCACAGAGCTTGATCATTTTAAGCATTCACTTACTATACATCACATTTGATTATCACAGCAAACCTGTGAGATATGCAGAGCAAATGTTAAATCCTCATTATATACATTAGGAAACTGAAGCTCATATAGATTGCATGAATTACTGTATGTATCACAGCTAGCTATTAGGTTACAGAGCTTTGACTTGACTATCTGACTTGAAATCCATTTCTATAACTGTTGCACTACACTGCTTTGTGCTGCTTACTGAGAGGTATCTAGAGTAATGGTTGAGGCCAAGTGCTCCTAGAGTTTAGCTACTTTCAAACCGTATATAGTGCCAGGCAAATTACTTCAGTTCTCTTTGCTTTGTGTTTCTCATCTTTTAAATGGGAAGAATAACAGTACTTAACTTATAAGGTTATTTTGAGGACTAAATGAGTAAATGCTTATGCCAGTCATATAGTAAACACTTAATAAACATTAGTTTTTAATATCACTGTCAACGTGTGAGGCAGACAACTTTCTAACTGCTCATTTTTCTGTCTTCCAGGTACAATACCTCTTCCTCTTGTCTCCAAGAGTACCTGTAGAAATAATGGGGCAACAGAGAGTGGAGGAACAAAATCTACCCCAGAGAGGTGACCTTTGCCTTTCTAGGTACAGGGGTAAGGGGTAAACTGCCATAGGAACAAAGACTTGTAAAATAGAATTTGAAAATGTTCTTATTAAACAAAACATCATTGAAGTTGATTATGTCAATATTGCTCTGGACTCATCAGTGAGGAATCACACACTACTCATGTCAATGACCAGAGACTTATGGCGTATCCATTAGCAGTTTAATTACATTTTATTTTAAGAGACAAAGATGTTTGGTATATATTTTAATAATTAGAAATGGATCTTGTTAACAAGACATTTATCAAAGAAGGACCTTATAATATGTACCCATATATGCAGTTGGAAAATTTTATCTGGCTGGAAATAAGTGAATTTTGTAGCAAAAGGGAAACAAAATAATTAAAAATGATTTTATTGAACAAATTACCTTGTTAAAGAGAATTTTTAAATAATAGAGAACATATCTTTGGACAAAATTCATCTTATCCACATCTGCAAAACAGGGTCAGTATGGGCTGGCACTGAGAATGTGGACAAAGAATTACTTCATAGTATTTGAATGGGGTATTCTCTCTATCTCAGTGCTCTGGGATCACATTACAATTTCTTTTCCCACTCTGCTGCACCTCCTCAAATCTCCTTAAGTCTCCTCTTTTGGCTCCTTCATGAGCTCTTCTTTCTCCATCATCCTCTAAATGTTTGTGTTCCCCAGGGATCTTTCTTTGGCCTACAGCCCTCATATACTATACTGGCCTACAGCCCTCATATACTATACTCCCTTCCTAAGTGATTACATCCTTTCCCACAACATCAATTACCATTGATGGCCAAATTGATTGCTCCAAAATCTCTCTTTACCACTAAGGCCTCTCCCATAAGCTTGAGACTCACTGCCCACTTGTCTTTTGGACATTGGTACCTAGATATCCCATGGGCACTAGTCCCTCTTAAATGTGTTCTGCCACCTGTTTTTTCTGTATTGTTTAAATGATACCATCATTTACTCAGCTAGCCGAAGTAAAAACTTGGGATTCACACTTTTTTTATTGAGATATAATTCATATATTCACCCTTTTAAAGTGTACAATTCACTGCTTTTTAGTAAATTCACAGAGTTGTGCAACCAGCCCCATAATCTAGTTTTAGAATATTTTATTACCCACCAAAAGATCTCTCATATCCATTAGCAGTCACTCCTCCCACCCTTAGATATGACCAATATACTTTCTCTCTCTGTGGATTTTGCCTATTCTGGACATTTCATATAAATGGGATCATATTTGTGACTGGTTTTTTTCACTTAGCATAATGTTTGTAAGGCATGTCCATATGGTAGCATAAATAGGAACTTCACTTTGTTTTATGTCTGAATAATTTTCCATTGTATAAATGTACCACATTTTATTTATCCACTTATCAGTTGATGGATATTTGGGTTGTTTCCAATTTTGGCTTTTATAAATTACGCTGCCATAAATATTCACATATGTTTTTGTGCAGATATATGTTTTCAGTTCTCTAGAAGTGGAGTTTCTGGGTCATATGGCAATCTATGCTTAAGCTTTTGGGGACCCCCCAAACTATTTTCCATAATGAATATGCTATTTTACAATCCTACCAACAATGAATGATTCTCAAAATTTTGGGGGAGTCATTCTTGATTCCTCCCTCTCTCTTAGTTCACACAGCTAATTAATCATCCATGTCTTGCCAATTTAACATCCTAAGCATCTCTCAAAACTGTCCTTTGCCCTCCAGTCCTACTACTACTGTGTGCCATCTTAACAATCAGACCCAGAAAGCAACTGGGCCAGAGTAAGTAAGGACCTCAAACATGGAGAAAAGGTCTGATATACCTGGTCCCACCAAACCAGCAAACAGCTTCCCTACCCAGGAGAATCTTAGACACCTCAGAACTTTGTCCTCAACCAGATAGGTAGCTCTTGACTAGAACATACTGAACATAAAACAAAATAGAACTTAGCATGAAGATGCCTTAGCAGATCCTTCTCCTAAAACTCCAAGAAACCCTGCCAAAGAGAAGGGTGGCCACTACCTGCAGCTGAATAAAGGACTACAGTGTGGTAAAGACTGAAGCACCCTCTTGCCCTGAGCATGTTCCTGTGGTCTATCCCATACTCTGAGGTTTCTATGTTTTATGCCTCTCCACGTTGTCTCAAACTTCACTCCCAAATACACCCTGCCTACTCTGACTAGATTCTACGTACCTGCCTGGCTTTCATACTTTGGCTGCACCTCAATTACTTGATAGCAAATGATTGACCAACAACACCAAGTGCCAAGTCTATGCAAGCCACCAGGAGCCCTTCTTTCTGAGAAGGGCATCAGCCTTGCCAGCTTACTATCTGCTCAATATCAGGCCCCAGACTTAGCCCCCTGACTAGGTATTCACTGTAAATATATTTCAATGCTAAAATGAAATGTCATATATAAAATGAATACTATTCAGGCATGAAAAAAAGAATAAAATCTTGCCATTTGTGACAACGTGGATAGACTGTGAGGATATAATGCTAACTGAAAAGACTCAGGGGAAGACAAATACCATATGATTTCACTTATATGTGGAATCTAATGAACAAAATAAACTAATGAGCAAAATAAAACAAAAACAAACTCACAGATACAGAAAACAGATTGGTGGTTGCCAGCAGGGAAGGAAGGGAGGTGGGCAAAAGGGGTGAGAAGGGTAAATTGTATGGTTATGGATAGTAACTAGACTTTGGGGGTGATCATTTTGTAGTGTATAAGATGTCAAATTATAGTGTTGTACAACTGAAACTTATATAATAAAAAACTAAATTAAATTAAATAAGATACCAACACTAATTGCCCATATTGCATGCCAGCTATAAGAGAAAACACCATTTGAAGAAACACAAGATAATATAAACATTATAACACTTTATTATTTTAGGAATGCTTTATTACTGTTTGATTCATGATTCTCACCCAACCTTGGCTGTGCATTGAAATCACCTAGGGAGTTAAAAAAATACTGATATCTATAAATAAGTAAATCAATCAATTAAAAAAGTTACTTAATTAAATTAAATAAACACATTAAAAAAACCTGATTCCTTCCCTGGCTGGTGTGGCTCAGTGGATTGAGTGCTAGCCTGTGAACCAAACGGTTGCCTGTTTGATTCCCAGTCAGGGCACATGCCTGGGTTGCAGGCCAGGTACCCAGTAAGGGGGCATGTGAGAGGCAACCGCACATTGACGTTTCTCGCCCTTTCTTTCTCCTTCTCTTCCCATTTCTCTAAAAATAAATAAAAAAATCTTTTAAAACATACTGATTCCTAAGGTTCATTCCCAGAGATTCTGATTTCATGCATTTGGAGTGCAGTCTGGATATTAAGAGTTTAAAAAGTTCTTTAGGTGATCTAATATGCAGTCAAAATTGAGACCACTTGCTTTAGGTTTACTTCCTAAACACCAAATACACTTCCCCTGACTTGGTTCTGGGCAGTTGACAATGGCAATGTTATGACTTGCTCATAGAATGGCTTTAGTCCCCCCAGTCAGGACTTTCATTTATGCACAGGATCTTAGAAGTTACAAAGGAGCCTGAAACCTACTCTTCCTTGCAGCTTGTCCTTTTAAAGATTATCTTTTCTGGCTTTAATTTTTGGCTTGCTCTTCCCGTGTCCAAACTGAAAACCCAAAGTGAGAGAAACACACACTGTAGAGTCACTCGCTGGGGTTTGGTGTAAATCCTAAACACCCACTTTCCAATCAAGGATGACTAAATTATGAAGTAGCACCCCCTTCTTTTTAGTTCCACCCAGTGTCATTTATCACTGATTTTATAATTAGTACTTGATTAGCATGAAAAAAGATCTTCCTTCCTGAATGAGGCCTCACAATTGTGTTTTTCAACTTCTGACCCAAATTGCAAAACAATTTAGGGTTGTTTGCTTGCTTGCTTTTTGTTTTTACTCACAAAATTCTTGAAACTCATTTTGAACAAAGTAGCTTGAAAGCAGTGTTAGGCTGTTTATATACACAATATATACAAAACACCTATCTAAGCTTGTGTTTTCAACAGTGGTAGAAAAAAATCCTTTTTCCTTTTGTAGGAAAAGATAAAGATCAACAGCCATGGTGGACCAAGGCTCAAGTTTCACTCAAAGGAAACTGGATCCAATTTCCCATGTAATAGTGAGTTTTTATTCCAAGGTAAGAAGGGCTTACCAAGTTGGGGCTTTCTTGTTTTGAAGAACTGTGTGGATTCTACATGTTAGGTTTTTAGGGTTCATTCCCCCACTAGTGTATTACTGGCCAACAAAGAGGTACCACTGCACCTCTCTCTTTAAGAAGCTTCCTCCCTTACAGCATCCCACTTCCTTTTCAAAATTTACTTATTTCACTTATCAGCAAGAAAGTGAAAATGTCTTTTTCAATTTTTTATTATCATCTTCCCAACTCAGCAACTTCATGCACCTCTGTCACTTTGATTTATTCAAATGATGTGAAATGTCAACCTATTGAAGATCTGTAGGGGACCGTGGGTAGTGTCACCCACTGCCCTGAAAACCAACGGATTTCAAGTCACTGAACGGATGTCAGGGAGGCATAAAGCTGAGCCCGTGGGATCTCTTCCTGCCAAGCTTCTTAATGGAGTGATTCAAGGCGATTTGAGCACACTTATTGAGGAAGCCACATCTCCTGCCAATTTGAATGCACCGTCTTGGCAAAAAAGAAAATAGTCTCCTAGAGAATTTTTCCCTACCTCTGATTTCTTAGAAAGCCACAGCATTATTCTTTTTTAAGTTTTTGTATTTTTTAAATACAGTTTACATTAAATATAATTCTGTACTAGTTTAATATGTACAGCAAAGTGGTTAAAAAAATCATGTACTTTACAGGGTGGTCCCCCCCCCCACACTGCTTCAATTCCTCACCTGGCCCTGTACATATTTATTGTGATATTATTGACTGTATTCCTTATGTTGTAATTTTATAACTACCAGTTTGTACTGCAGAACCTTTTCATCCCAACCACACAGTCCGATGTTACCAGATTGGCAACTGCCCCAATATACTGACAATTTAAATGAGAGTAGCACCAGTTGAAGACTTTCATGTGAGGCTTCATTAACTAGGCCACTAGGATGGCCTCACATGATGCTTAGCACAGAGGTAGGAAGCACTCATTGCATGTTAGTTATTGTTATGATTATAAAAAGCCCATTTCCAATGCCTGAAAGGTAGGCTTCTATGGTGAGGATTTAGCTTCTCAAATACATTATGACTATTGTTATGGTTCCGCCCTGCTGGTGGCCAACCTGGTGCTCTGGGGCACTCAAATCCATTATAAGAAACCTTAGGAAAATGTCTAACTTCCTCTGTTGGGTTGAAATTCATTGAACTCTAATGGATCTTGAAATAATTAAATCAGTGTCTGAGGCTTGGAAAGGCAAAACTTCTCTTTTGCTGATTGAGATTTGGTGTGAATTTGGCTTTAAGAGCAGACCTGTACTATCCTTGTTTGCTTCCTTAGTAAGAAAGCTGGAGCTAACCCCTCAAGGAGAGGATAAAACACTTGCAGAACCATGTTCAGTTTCTCAACAGGGAGTGGCACATTAGCTCAGTGTGTAGGAAGTTGGTCATGAGGTGCTATATATATAACAGATCTGACCTTGTTCTTAGCTGAGGTTGGTTGGCTTCCTCTAGAGCATTTGCCAAGTGGCCTTTGTGGTTAAACAGCACACTAAGCTCTCTCTTAATTTTTTATAGGGAGGACAAAAGGATGAATTCGCCAGGCTGCCACCAGTGAATGTTAGTTAATGTTTCCTCGGTGCTAGGTGCTGGAAGTGCAATGAGGAATAAATCCCAGTCTCAGTCAGAGAAACAGCTTATAGTCTAGTCAGAGAGATAGTGATGTGCCAGAGCCAGCTCCTACTGGCTCATGAGTTGTTAAGTATTCAGAAAATTTGCAAACTAATTTTTAAGCACACTTATTAAAAGGTAAGTTATATGAAGTTAAAATTAAATAAAAATACAGTTGAAACAAAGGTAATACCAACTCAAAGCTTATCACTTCCTAATCATTGTTCTACCTTTTATTACTATGTATGCTTTTCTGATTATCTACATTTACTATATCTGTATAGTGAAAATACTATATAATGCTGTGTTGCTAGGCATTGCTTCCCAACTCGATGCTGAGTGACCTCACATTAGTAGCAATGTATTCCTACATTGACCATGGTAGGAGTACTTATACCATGGAAAACAGCAGTCACTCTAAACTAGGAATTTTTTTTTGAAAACCAGTTATTAAACATTAACCAGCACATCACTGGACACAGACTAGCAATAGGTGATTATAGCAAATTCAATTGGGTCACAAAGCTATAAGATTTCAGTCTAGGATGGGGGAATGCAGGAAAGCATTGAGGAAGGCTTCACATAATAGGCAATGCTTAAACAAAGCCATAAAGTAGGATTAGGAGTGAAAGCCCAGAAGCAAGGTAGAGCAGAATTGAATGAATGAAAATGATGTGTTCCTTGCTTTCAGGAGCTCTCAGTCTAGTGGAAGATACAAACGTGAAACAGGCTGGTGGAGGCGCAGGGCCAAGTGCTCTGATGGGCCTGCTGCTTTGGGCTGCTTTGGAAGCACAGAGGAGGTTACTTTGTTGGTGGGGGTACAAGGAAACTTCCTGGAGGAGGTGATGTGGCATCCTAGGCTGAGATCAAAAGATAATTAGGAGTGTTTAGAAGGGAGAGGGGAGGGAATTTCAGTGAAATTTCAGGGGAAAAGGGGAAGAGTTTATAGGAACAAGTATAAAGGACACATGGATAAAAATCTAGGGGTGGGTGGAAATGGGAAGGAGGAGGGGAGGACTGGGTGTGTGGGCTGGGATGGGAGTAAAAGATAGAAAACTACTTCAACAACAATTAAAATAAAATAAAAAAAAATAATTCAGAGTGGTAATCTCTTTTGGAAGCTGAGGTAGAAAAGTAATGTTTTCTTATATATTAAAATATGTTACCAACATTTTGCATAAGAAAAAAAATATTAATAATTATTTTAAAAGGAATTCTTAAGAAGTGCCACAGTCTTTTTTGAGTTTATATTATGCTTGATATGTTGCTTTGTAGGTAGGGGAGTTTAGGTTCCAGGACAGGCTCCCAATGCGTAAGTGCTTTTAAGTTCTGCCAAAATACTATAGGAATGGTGAGTGGTAGGAAATTGGGTACATTTGTTAAATTCTGAACTAAATGGGGGGAGTAGTTACTACATTATTCAAAAGACTAGTGTTTGGTAAGCCCTTGGGTTTTATGCACAAAACATAAACCACACCATTCTCTTCTCAATAATATACATTCCTATACATAACACAGCCTAAATTTTCAAGAGAAATTGTCCCTGGGATAAGGATGGATTATATTCTGGCGTATGTGTGAGGAACTGTGACTGGGTCCCCAACTACAGAGAGTCTAAGAAATGATGTCTCACTTGGTAACAACACCTGGGGAAAATACCTACTCTTTCTTTGCATTTGATGCCTTAAAAAAAAAAAGAAAATTAAAGGTCAAATTAGCAACCTAAAAATGAAACTAGAATGGAGGTAAGGAGAAGAGCAGTGTAACATTTTACTACCCTGCTGAAAAGAGGAAGCAGATCTAGCTATCCAAGCACTGGGGTGTGAAATACAGGCCTTTCCTGTTACAAACAGAATTAATCCTGTTGCAAAATAAACTATTAGAAAGAAACCTGGGCTAAGCTTTTTCAGAGACCTTGCTGTTTCCATTAATTCCTTTGCATTCTACTCAAATTTCTTGTTTGCAAGAAAAAAACCCATATAGCTAGTTCAGATAAATGATGGGTGAAGAAACAGAATTAATTCAGAAATACAGTATTTACTGAGTACCCACTATGTGCCAAGTTTTGAGGTAGAATTTTCTGATAAGCAGTGACAAAGATGGACACAGTCCCTTTACTCAGAGTATACCATCTAGCAGGAAAAAAAAAAGCCCTAAATTCACAATTATACAATTTGTTATCTAATTATAAGTGTGATGTGCACTCTGAGTGAAAGGAATGAGAGATTGTGGAATCCCATAAGGCCCTAACCTAGTGGGACTGGGGAAAATGTCAGAGAAACCTTCCCTAAAGAAATGATAATTGAAAACTTTCAGGTGTTTGTCTTTAGCTGGGATGAGAGAGGCCTATATGGTTTTTCTTCCTAATTCCCTTACCAAGCAATGAATTCCAAATGTGCCTGAAAATTGAAAAATTAATACTCAGAAAAAATGTAGAAAAGTAATTCATCAAATCTGTTTTCAAGTTGCAGGATCCCTCAGCCACAATGCTCAGTCATGTTCCTCCATCTTCCATGTACCCAGGGGTTTATTTTGTGGCAACTACTGACAAAATACTGTTTAGTAACAGGTCTGTCCAGAAGGTATCCAGCCATATAATATGAACAACAGAGACATTTATTGAACATATAAGATACAAGAAGCACTGTACACAGGACAGTGATGCCTCAGTCCCCTTCAAAGTAGGTACCTTGGGACCTCACACAGTTCTCCCAATTGCCATCAGCTGCCCATCATATTTTCCTGAATCTCATTGTTGGTCTGAAATCTCTTCCCTTTCAAAGGTGATTTTAGTTTTGGGAAAAGTCAGAAGTTGCAGGGTGCCAAATCTGGGCTGTAGGGGGACTGAGTCATCTGGATGATTTGAGATTTTGCCAAAAAGCTCTGCACAAGATGTGATGCATGAGAGGGCGTGCTGTTGTGATGAAGCTGCCAATCACCAGTTGCCCATACCTGTGAACTTCTGAATCATCCCAATAGATTCCGGGGAGGAATGTTCAAGCTTAATGCAAAATTTGATGTAGATTTGTTACTCTGCTCACTCAGTCATTTTGAATGCGATGGTCACACAGTACACATTCTCCTTCAATGGCATCTACCACCCCCACTGACTAGTACAGTGAAGTTGTCATTGTTCATGCATACACATTCCAGTCCACTCTCTTTGGCTGCTGGGTTATATCGATGTCACACAAACCGTTCTTGTTATATTAAAAATGGCTGGACCTTTTTCAGACAGATCTCATGTATCATTTAAAATGTGTCCATCTATGGCACTATACCCAAAAGGCACCCCATCAAGGATTTTTCATTGATAATATATGGCCTTAGTTTTGGGAATGTTTTGTCTGAAAGGTTGTGGGAGTGCTGATTATTTAAACATGACATATTTTTAAATTTTTATTTTTTCCACTTAAAGTTTATATTCAGTATTATTTTTATTAGCTTCAGGAATATAGCATGGTGGTTAGACATTTGTGTAACTTATGAAGTGATCCCCCTGATATTTCCAGTAACTACCTGACACCATACATAGTTATTGAAATATTTACTATATTGCTTATGCTGTACTTTTCATCCCTGTGACTATGTTGTAACTACTGATCTGTACTTCTTAATCTCTTCACCTTTTTTACCAAGTGCCTCAACCCCCTACCCCTCTGGCAACCATCAGTTTGTTCTCTGTATCTATGAGTGTGTTTCTGTTTTGTTTGGTAGTTTATTTTGAACTTTAAATTCTGCATATAAATGACAGTATATGGTATTTTTCATTATAAACCTGATAGCATTGGATTTTAAAGTTTTAATTCTCTATCTTCACAAACGACTGTCTTAGTCCTGTTTGGGCAGCTATAACAGAATAACATATACTGGGGTGGCTTATAAACCATAGACATTTATTTCTCACAGTTCTGGAGGCTAGAAGTCTAAGATGGGGTGCCAGACTGGTTGGGTTTTGATGAGGGCCCTCTTTGAGGTTACAGATTCCTTGGTGTGTCTGTACATGGCAGAAGTGGAGTGGAATATCTCTGGAGCCTCTTTTAGAAGGGCACTAATCCCATCAGTGAGGGCTCCATCCTCATGACCTATTCACTTCCCAAATGACTATCTCCAAATACCATCACACGGGGGATTAGGTTTCAACAGATGAATTGGGAGGGTGCACAAACATGCACTATACTGCAACAACTATCTTGTTATAGTGCTGTAGAACTAATAACACTATTGACCTATGTTTTATATTTTACATAGCAGATGTCATGTGCTTTTGACAGTTTTATCATGTGTCCACAATTACTTCCTATCTGAAATGTTGGAGAGGAGGAATTTGTGTTGACCCCATGCCCACTACAGCCTCATCAAACATGCCTCTGACTGAAAGCAACTGCCTAAAGGTCACTCGATACATCCAGCAGAGACTGAGCCACTGGGAAAGATCCCATATTTACCTTTCTCCCAACCATTTCCCTGTCACACCCAGAATAATTATTGTGTAGAGAAGGAGGCCTCTTCTCTTACCATAGCCATTTCTCTCTTCTAGGCATATAGGTCCACCAGTGTAGCAGAGTTGTCTGGCCTAAGAAAGAAAATTGACCTAAGAGTTGTGCAAAACTCAGAACTTTCCATTTTGCAGAATTTTCTCAGTTACAGTTGCATAAAAGTGCCTTTAAATTTCACTTTGAACTCTATCTTTGACTGAACCTAAATGTCAAAGTGAAATTCAATCAAAACCATAGTGTAGACCCCAAAGAAGTAAAGGCTTACTTGAAACCTGAAGATTTTCTCAACAGTTTTTGGGAAGGTACAGATAGAAAGGATCAGCCTCACTCAGATTTACAAGGAGTGAAATCTAAAACCATGTGTTCTAGACATGTGCTACCACTATAGGTGGGTGGTTAATAATAATAATGATGATGATGATGATGATAATGATAATAATAAAAATAAACTACTAGTAGTACTATTGTGTATTAAGCTTTTATCATATACCAGAAGATACCATGCTAAGCATTTTTAAATATCTCATTGGCTCACACCAGCAAACCTCTAAGATAGTTGTAATTATGACCTTATTTTATAGATGAAGAAATGAGGCTTATAGAAGTCAATACAAATGGCCCACATTCTCATACCCCATGTGTCAGAGCTGAATTTGAACACACATTTACCTTATTCCAATGCCCTTGTTCTTAACTCAGGCTAGGGAGAGTGGGATATACTTAAACTAATAATAAGCTAATTTCTGAAGCAAAAGAGCAGAGTGTTCTTATTATGTCTGGATTCTGGTAAGTTAATGACAAATGTCACACTCATTATATATACAATTCTATACATATATAGTCTTTAAATTTCAGGGTGCTGGTGCTCTTGTTAACTCGTATTCTGACTAGATGTAACACCCTTGTATAAGTGCCTCTTACCATGTTAATAAAAATGTTTTAGTATCTGATTGGAAATGTTGCTTTCTTGAAGCAAGGGAAAAGGACTTGGAGGGGGTGGCCTGATAGAGGACTATAAACTTTAGCAAGGTTTAAAAAAAGTGTTTTGGTTTTGCTTGGAGTGACCACAATGGGAAAAGCTACTTACTTTGGTAATACTATTTTGGGCTGTTATATATGGGGAAAGTTTGATCAACAGGGTAGGAGAGAAATAATAGCACTAATAATGGGCATGCGTACAGCCCTTCTCAGTTGACAAACGACTTCATATTTGGAGTCTCTTACTTGGTCTCCAGATGTTTTTTGTAATGTTTTATGTTGAAATAACTATAAATTCACAGGCAGTTGCAAAGAAATACACAGAGAAGTCTCAAGTGATCTTTTTCTAGCTTTCCTCTGATGTTGACATCTTATACAACTATAGTATAATATCAAACTAAAATAAAAAAATTTAAAAAACCTATAGTATAATATCAAAGTTAAGAATTTGATATTGGTAAAATCCACAGAGTTTAATCGAATTCTACCAGTTATATGATAGGTACTTGTGTGTGTGTCTATGCAATTTTATTACATTTGAAGATTTGTATAACCACCACCACCACAATTACAACACTAAAAACTATTAAATTATATACTTAAAATGGATGAAATGTATAATATGTGAATTATATATTCAATAAAGCTATTTTTAATGAAATGGAGCCAGTATAGTCAATTTTTTTGCAAAAAAAAATTGGCAAAACTTATTTGGGAAGGAAATAGCTACACGTGTATACAGGATCAAAAGAGAATTTATTTTAAGATAGGAATTACTAGAGTGTGTTTGACTCCGGATGGCCTTCATGTAATAAAAAAAGAGAAATTCATGGTGCAGGGAAGAGAAGGGATCCTCACAGGTATTTCCAACTACCTTCGGGATAGCTCTACCGGGAGGTCCTATTGGTACTAATTCAAAATTATATTCTGGATCTATCTAGTTCTCTCCACCTCTGTCACTACCATCTTGTCCCAAGCCATCATTATCTCTCACTGGATTATTGTAATAGCCTCTCTAGCTGCCACTCTTGGTGCTCTCGAATGCATTCTTTTTTTTTTTTTTAGATTTTATTTATTTATTTTCAGAGAGAAGGGATGGGAGGGAAAAAGAGAGAGAGAAACATCGAAGTGTGAGAGAAACATCAATTGGCTGCCTCTCACACGCCCCCTACTCATGCCTGCTACTGGGGACCTGGCCTGCAACCCACGCATGTGCCCTGACTGGGAATTGAATCAGCAACTCTTTGGCTCACAGGCCAGCACTCAGTCCACCGAGCCACACTGGCCAGGGCAAATCCACTTTTAAAAAATATATATTATTGTTACTCTTTTACAGTTGTCCCCATTTTCCCCCTTTGCTCTCCTCCACCTAGTCCACCTCCTAGCCCCACTCTCACAATCAGTCCCCACACCATTGTCCATCTCCATTGGTCATTCATACATGTTCCTTTACTACTTACTCCCTTCCCTTTCTTTCCACCCTATCCCCCCTCCCCATTCCCCTTTGGTTGCTGTCAGTCTTCTTTACCCTGCAGCTAGAGTGATCCTTCTAAAATATTAATCTGATCTTGTTCCTCCTGATTAAAACCCTCAGTTGCTCTCACAATATATTCTGAGCTCCTTAAGTTGTCCTACAATACTCTAAGATCTGACTCCAAGTGTACATCCACATCTCTGAGCTCTCTCCGCTTTACACATTAGGCTCTAGTCATAGTGAGCTTTCTGATCCTGGAATTCATCATCATGCTTTTTCTCACACTCTTATCATGTTCATCTGAGAGATTCCTACTCATCTTTTCAAAAATCAGGTATGGGGTTATCCCTTCCAGGAAAACTTCCTTGACTTCTCTGGAGAAAGGTAAGAATTTACACTTCTTTGCTTCCATGTTTCCACCTTCACTAAAGCACCTACCATAGACAGATATATCTGTTTTCTCCGCTGGACACTGAGATCCTGGAAAACAGAGAGTAGTTCTTAGTCTAAATATCTTTACTAGATGGGTGTCATTCACAGAACAAGCTGTTGAGAGTGAATAAAAAAATTGAGAATGACTGCCCTGGAGAAGTTGGAGTAAAACACAAAGAATAAGCTTCTCATTCCAACAATAAAATGTGTTGCTTAGTGAGATAAATAGTGGTCAGCCTCTAGACATTGCATGACCACTCACAATAGATGATAATCTAGAAAGAGTCTATGCACAGGTGGGAAGTTGGGCTGCAACTGATGCCCAAGTTCTCCTCCATATCTGAGAGTCTCTGATTCCATGAAAGCATGACTTTCCTTTGTTCTTGACTTCTGACTGGAATGGGCTTCTGGACTAGAGGTCATGTAATCTTTGAACTGGTTGACGAGGCCAGGGTTAGAAAAGGTACTTTCCAGAAGTTTATCATTCCAGGCAGACTCATCATGCCTGGCTTTGCCTTCTCAGCACCTCTGACTTCCCATCTGAAAACTGACTAATACTTGCTAATTGTGTGCTCTGCGATACTTTGATGAAAATGCCATAGTATGTAAATATCAAGTATTGTTATGAATAATACAAATGGATGAAGTTCCTGTTGCTTACTCCTTGAGTGAAATGATAGAAAGTGGATGTCTCTTCCAAAATCATAGGTTATACATTCATCACAGAAAAGAGGTTTGTAAAACATATTCAAATACTCAGTCCTTTGGATTCAACATAGGTATATATTTGCTTTTCAAGACTCTGCTGTCCATTTGGGCTGAAGTCTATGGGTTACCACAGACTGGGTGACTTACAAACAACAGATATTTATTTCTCACACATCTGGGCACTGGAAGTCCTAGATCAAAGCACCCACTAATTTGGTGTCTGGTGAGACCACGCTCCCAGGTTCATGGGTAGCATCTATTATTTATGTTCTCACATGGCTGAAGGGGATAAGGGACCTCTCATAAGGGCACTAATGCCATTCATGAGGGCTCCACCCTCTTGACCAAATCACCTCCTAAAGGTACCACCTCCTAATGCCATCACATTGAGGATTAGTATTTCAACATAGGGATTTTGAGGGGGACACAAAATTCAGTCTATAGCATCACTTGATTACAAAAATGCAATAGGATCTTTTGGTGTTATTGTTGATT
The DNA here is from genome assembly GCA_028533065.1 of Trachops cirrhosus. Lineage (NCBI taxonomy): Eukaryota > Metazoa > Chordata > Mammalia > Chiroptera > Phyllostomidae > Trachops > Trachops cirrhosus. The sequence goes on from CM052552.1 coordinate 21,514,560, forward strand.
GTGCTCAGCATTCTTCCATCAAAGACAATGAGGCCTCACTACAGTGGCTATCTAGTGTTTTATTTACTCAGAGCAGCACTCCCGTTCTGGGAAATGCTCCTTTCTCCACTCCAATAATGCATTTGGCCAATTGCTATGTTCTTACAAAACTCTGTTGCCTGGACACAGTGATTGGTATAGACACATGCACCTAATCCAAGAAAGGCCAATCAAAATCCCTCCTGGTACTTTCAGTACTTGACATTAGAAAGAGTAAGGACTTCATTAAAATAAAAAGCTTCTGCATGGATAAAGAAAACATCAGCAAAATGAAAAGGGAACCAACCATTTGGGAGACCATATTTACCAATGATATCTCAGACAAGGGATTGATCTCTAAAATATATAAAGAACTCTCATGACTCCACTTCAGGAAGACAAAAAATCCAATTAAAAAAATAGGCAAAGGACTTGAAAAGACACTTCTCCAAGGAGGACATAAAAAGGCCCAAAGACAATTGAAAAGATGCTCGGCATCACTACCCATTAGAGAGATGCAAATTAAAACCACAATGAGATACCACTTCACAGCAGCCAGAATGCCCATCATAAATAAATCAACAAACATCAAGTGTTGGAGAGGTTGTGAAGAAAAGGGGACCCTAGTGCACTGTTGGTAGGAATACAGATTGGTGCAGCCACTGTGGAAAACACTATGGAATTTCCTCAAAAAACTAAAAATGGAACTGCCTTTTGACCCACCAACACCACTGCTGGGATATATACTAAGAATTCTGAAACACTAATTCAAATGAACCTATACTCCTCGATGTTCATAGCAGCACAATTCACAATAGCCAAGATCTGGAAGCAACCCAAGTGCCCAACAGTAAATGAGTGGATCAAAAACTGTGGTACAGGGCTTTCTAAGATGGCAAAATGGTAGGAGGGAGCAGATTCTAATTCTCCCACACCCAGGGAAAAATCCTAGCCATTCTAGGTAGGAACAGAGCAAAGAGCCAACATTATCACGACATAAATGAAAATAGGAGATCACAAATGGTAGTGGAAATTGAAAAACCCAATGGTAAGGAGACTACGTGGATCAGTGCGGGGACCAGGGAGGTTGCAGCTCCAGGCCCGGTGTGCTGGGGTTGGCCACCAGGCTCCCGGGAGAGAGCTGAGTCATCCGCTCCCTCCCTGGCCAAACAAGAACTGAGCAGCACGAGGGAGGCCAGTTTACCGGAGGGCACAGAGAGAGGAGTGAGAGAGGAGTGAGGATGAAGAGGCACCCACACAGGGGATGTAAGCACCCATGCAAAGCCCTGGTGAAAGTGTGCAACCCACCCGGTGCATCCAAAGGCACCCGCCTCTATGCCTGTGCCCCCAACGCAGAGAGAGCATGGTTTGGTGAAAGTCTCGGAAACCACAGCATTGAAAAAAGAAAAGGCGTGGACGCTCCCCGGGACCTATGATGCCCAGGCTGTGAATTTGGGGGAAGTGGGAGCCACTTGGGATCCAGAGAATGTGCACCCCTTGGGATCCAGAGAGTGCGCACCCGTGAAA
>CM052552.1:21522961-21551806 GCA_028533065.1 Trachops cirrhosus
GGAACGAACATGTATAAAAGACACATGGATAAAGCCAAAGGGGAAAGTTTTGAGGATGGGAGGCAGGGATGGCTGGGGCAGGGGGTGGCTGTGGTGGGGTGAAAATGAACTGTACTTGAACAACAATAAAAAAATTAAAAATTAAAAATTTTAAGAAGTCGAAAAAAAGAACTTTAAAGAGCGAAAAACCTGTTTAGGAAAACAGATTGGGCAGCAGGTGGCAGGATTGTTTCAACTTCTGCTTCTCTCTGAATGGCTGGTCTGACCAGAGCCCACAGGCATGCTGGCCTCACACTGGCAAAATGCCAGGAAGAATGATGAATATAGACAGAAAGATTGCAATTAACATACAGCCTGATGTGACCAGAGGCTATATCTGGGTGTGCAGTTACCACAGATTTTTTTTTAAGTCTTTGTGCTTTTGTGTACATTTTTATTTTTTCCATGATGGACATGTAGTGCTTATGAAATAAAGAAAAGCATTTCACCTTTTAAAAGAAAATTTTAAAAGGTGTCAAGTCCTGCCTCCCCAAGCAGGAGGCTGACCCAGACTGATTTTAGAAGGCTTCTACTGCATGTCCTGCACATGAGAACCCAAGGAAATGCTTTCAGCTAACTTTGGGACAATTAAATAAGCACTCAAACTTAACCAATGTCACTAGGTTATGGAGTCACCTCTGCTTCAGCTTATTAAAAATTTCCCAGGTATTAGGCTTCCGGCCAAGATGGAGGTGTAGGTAGATATACTTTGCTTCCTTGCACAACCAAAAGAAGGACAACAACAATTTTAAAAACAAAAAACAACCAGAACTACCAGAAAATCAAACTGTATGGAAGTCTGGCAACCAAGGAGTTAAACAAGAAACATTCATCCAGACTGGTAGGAGGGATGGAAACAGGCAGTGTGGGTAGAGAGGACTCTCAGCAAAGTGGTGGCTGGAGGATCAGGTGGGTGAGATGGTGGCTGGTGGTCTCACATTTATGTGTGGATAGACCAGGAGGAACAACTGGGGAGTGAGACAGACTGCACAACCCAGGGTTCTAGCATGGGGAAATAAAGCCTCAAAACCTCTGTCTGTAAAAACCCATGGGTATTGTGGCAGAGAGAGAAACTCCCAGCCTCACAAGAAAGTTCATAGGAGAGACCCACAGGGTCCTAGAATATACACAAGCCCACCTACCTGGGAATCAGCACCAGAAGGGCCCAATTTGCTTGTGGGTAGTGGGGGAAGTGACTGAAAGCCAGTGAAGAGCCGAGCAAGTGCCATTGTTCCTTCTGATCCCTCCCCCACACACAGCACCACAACGTAGCTAAGTGGGTTGCCCCACCCTGGTGAATACTTAAGGCTCTGCTCCTCACAACATAACAGGTGTGCCAAGACAAAGAAATATGACCCAAATGAAAGAACAGATCAAAACTCTAGAAAAACAACTAAGTGATGAAGAGAGAACCAACCTATCAGATACAGAGTTCAAAACACTGGTTGTCAGGATGCTCACAGAAATGGTTGAGTGTGGTTGCAAAATAGAGGAAACAGTGAAGGCTATGCAAGTGAAATAAAGCAAAATATACAGGAAACCAACAGTGAAGGGAAGGAAATCGGGACTTAAATCATGGTTTAGAGCAGAAAGATAAAAGAAACATTCAACCAGAATGTAATGAAGAAACAAGAATTCAAAAAAATGAGGAGAGGCTTAGGCATATCTGGGACAACTTTAATCATCCAAACATCTGAATCATAGGGGTGCCAGAAGGAGAAGAGGAAGAGTAAGAAATTGAAAACTTATTTGAAAAATAATAAAGGAGAACTTACACAATCTGGTGAAAGAAATAGACTTTCAGGATATCCAGGAAGCCCATAGAGTCCCAAAGAAGACTTCACTAAGGTACATCATAATTATAGTACCTAAGATTAAATAGAAACAGAGAATCTTAAAAGCAGCAAAAGAAAAGAAGGCAGTTACCTACAAAGGAGTTCCCATAAGACTATCAGCTGATTTCTCAAAAGAAACCTTACAGGCAATGAGGGTCTGGAAAGAAATATTCAAAGTCATGAAAGGCAAGGACCTACATCCGGGATTACTCTATCCAGCAAAGCTATCCTTTAGAATGGAAGGGCAGATAAAGTGCTTCCCAGATAAGGTCAAATTAAAGGAGTTCATCACCAAGCTCTTATTATATGAAATGGTAAAAGGGCTTATTTAAGAAAAAGAAGATGATCAAAACTATGAACAGTAAAATGACAACAAACTCATAACTATCAACAACTGGACCTAAAAAGGAAACAACAACAAACAAACTAAGCAAACAAGTAGAACAGGAACAAAATCACAGAAATCGAGATCACACGCAGGGTTATCAGTGGGGAGGGGAAGGGGGAGGGGAAGGATGGGGGAAAAGGTACAGGGAATAAGAAGCATAAATGGTTGGTACAAAATAGGCAGAGGGAGGTTAAGGATAGTATAGGAAATGGAGAAGCCAAAGAGCTTATATGTATGACCCATGGACATGAACTATTTGGGGGGAATGCTGGTAGGAGGAGGGGTGGGGTGCAGGGGGTTAAAGGGAGGGAAAGGGGCCAACTGTAACAGCATAATCAATAAAATATACTTTAAAATAAATTAAGTACTTAAAAAATTCCCAGGTATTATTTGAGCAGTTTGCAGTTATTGTTTTGAAGCCTTAGTAGGTTCATAACTACAGTCTATATACACCTATAAAGACACATATTTAAAGAAGAAAATCTAGAAAATATTTTCATTACTTTTCTCTTACCCATCTTCCAAGCTTCTTTGCTTTATAATAGCTGCTCTCACTAGAAGCATTTCTAAGCAAATTGCTTTTGTCCTTGCCAACATAAACCAATAAGTAAATGAAAGGTGTGGCTCCATATGACTGAAGCAGTAGGTGGAAAGGCAGGCAGTACTCATGCTGCCAGATGAGCATGACCATCCCTTTTGTCACTTGGTTTCTAGTACATACATGCATGTGTCACATCTGGGTTAAGATTTTGCTCTTAGTGCCCACCCCCACACACATCTCCCATACACAGACATGCACATGTATGTGTACACGCATGTGCATACACATACATCTAGGTCTGGACAGGAGGTATCCCTTGCCCCTGTATTTTACCCTGTTACCAGATAGCACTTCCTTTACTCAACCTATGCTGCCAGATCACCCCAGTTCTTCCTGGCCAATGTCCATCCTCCTGTTGAATTTGTGCTCCCCCAACACTCCTCCATTTCCATTCCTAGCTCCTCACTCTGTACCTATTCTGCATAAAATTATGTCAGTCAGAGCTCCTCTGGATGCAAGGAACAGAGACACACTCAAGCTGGTTGAACAACAAGGTGGGGGAGGAAGAAGGGTAGGGTACAAGTTTTTGTAAGGAGACCAAGCTCTCATGGCTCTCCCAAGAAATCACCACAGTGGGACCTGGAACAGGAAGTGAGGCAGCTACAGTTTCTGGCTCTCTCTCCAGAGGCCCATGATCCTCTCTCTTGGTGTTTCTGCTCCTCTCTGAATATCTGCTTCCTTCTCCTGTTTCTGTTGATTGCTTTCCTCCTAACTTTAGATGTTCTCTCACATTCGATACTCCAAGTCTGTCTTATAGCCCTTAAGTTCCATCTGAAATGATGGCTCAGACTCTCAGCTTCCCAATACCATATTCCAAAGAAAGGAATCTGATTGCTGAAGCTTATCTTCTTAAGCCAGGCCAGAGGAATCCTACGTAAGGAACTAACCTGTAAAAAAAGGGGCCATCATTGACCAAATTCCCACCAATCTTGCTGCAATTAGACAAGACTGGGAAGGGTGGTGTCTTACAGACATTTAGGGTCACAGGAGCAATGTGCAGGGCATATTATCTGTGGATGAGCAGGCAAATTATTAGCATCTCTGATACAGCAGACTGGGAAACTACATTTTGATGAAAACCTAGACCAAAGGGTTCCACCTACATACATGGTTTTGCAAATCTTATATGAAAATCACGTGTGCCCTTCTATCATCAGAGGCTCCCAGAATTATCAGGTCCTAAGGTCTATCAGGCCTAATAATACCTGTTCTAACCCCTGCTCACTCATTTCCACTGCCTCTATTTAAGTCCCTTTGTTGAAACAAAATGCAGTATATTCATACAATAGAATATCATTCAGCCATACAGAGAAGCAAAGTACTGATTCATGCTACAACACAGAGGAACCTTGAAAACATTATGTTAAGTGAAAGAAGCCAGTCATAAAAAACCACATACTATATGACTCCATTCAAATAAAATTTCAGAATAGAGACATCTATAGAAACAAAAATAAGATTAGTACTTGATTAAGGTTGAGAGTGGGTTAAGGAGTAGAGAAGTGGTAGCTAAAGGTTACAAAACTTTTATTGAGGTCATAAAGTTTCTAAAATTAACATTGGTGATAGTTGCACATATCTGTTAATATACTAAAATTCACACATCTCAAAAATTCAAGATGGCTGAGTTACAAAAATAAAAAATAATTTTTAACAGACTAGTGATAAAATGTTGAAGTGAAGGAAAAATATTAGACACTGTAAATTCCAATTAACTTTTCCTTGTCATGAGATGAGTCATGAAGTACACAGAGATATAAATCCCAGCAAAAGATAGTCAAGCATGGTAGTGAAATTCTATCCCAGAGCACACGATTCTTCCACACGTTTCAAGAATGAAGGCATTAAGGGATATATACATGGATGATAGTATTATACTTTGCCAAAGAGTTGTGAGAGTTTAGTAGAGCAATTGCTTTTGCTTGAGGGAAGTATTACATTTAGATGTTGGACAGGTAGTGGCTAAGAAGGCAGAAATTATTTTGGAAATTGGATAGTGGCCCACTTGTTTGACTGACCAACAAGTGATTTGCCATATCACAGTTGAATTTGTGGAATTTCAGGATATTGATTTGAAGTACTTTTTTACAGGTAAGCAGAGCACTGCTGTCTTTCTAAAACTAATAGCACAAAAGAAAGGGGAAAGACCAGCACAGATGGGGTGTATCATGAAGGAAAGAACTCATCATAGGACAAACTTTGTCAAATGTGACCTTCAGTGAGGTGAACTTACATTGTTCAGTGCTCAGTTCAATATCTGTTAGAAGTTTTTGAATGTATTTAACTATTACATGTTTTTAAAATCTATAACCTATTGCTAGCATATCAACATGGGCTCAAGGATAATTATGTGGATAGCAGAAAGCAAAAGGTGTTTTTCACAATTATTTGGTGCTAAAAAATAAATGATCAAAATGTGATTTATGTGCTGATTTAGCCTTTATTCTGAGTTCTAAAATAGAAAAGTTAAATCTCTTTAATTGGCACTAAAAACTACAACATATAATAAGATAAAGCAAAGCATATTTATATTCTGTATAAAATATAGTATATATCACAAAACATTTAAAAATAAAAACAGCAAGGTGTTCTCTTCAGAAGATTCCTCACAACACCCACTTTATATTAAAAATGAAATTTCAGATCCTCATGTCAAAGAGAGTAATTTTTATTGCATTTATCAGGGTGATATTGGTTAATAAAATTATATAAGTTTCAGGTATACAATTCTATAATACATCATTGGTGGAGGGATTGAGCAAAAAAGAGAAAGGACTCATGGACATGGACAACAGTGTGGTGATTGTGAGGGGCAAGGGGCATAAGGGGACTAAATGGTAATGGGAAAGCACAATAAAATTTTTTAAAAATATATCGTCAATACATTGTATTGTGTTCACCACCCAAATTCAGGTCTCCTTCTGTCACCATTTATCCCCTCTTTACCCTCTTCTATTTGCCCTCTCCCTCTTTTCAGGTGTAATTCTTTAACTTGCTTTTTCTTGCCTGGTGATATGAAAATCTTTTTTACAAAGATCTGTGTAGCAAAAGGAAGAATACCAACTGCACATTTGGAAGCATTTGGAAACTTTTAGAATAAACTGCTCCAAAACTCATGAGTTATTGATATTCTACAGCTCTTTCCCTCCAATTTTTAGAAATGGGGCTGATGTAGGCCATCCTCACTTTGAAGTCTTATGGTTTCTTGCTTGCTTGATGCAGACACAGTTTGAAGACATAAATCTCTGCACTTCATATCAAACTTATTTTTGCCACAAGCTCATAGGAAATAAGTGAAGTATAAATATTTGATAGGCAAGATATAATAAATAACAATATCACAAATATATGTAACTAGAAGGACTACTACTGCCCATTCTTTTACTTCTCCATCCCAGAGATGTTGTTAGCACGGAGGAATTAGTAAATCCTCCACCATTCTCTCTTTTCAGAGATTGCAGAAGGTAGCCCTGCTTTGGAATTTGACCTAGCCCCCAAAATAAAGAAAAAAGACTTTATTTCAGGCTTCTGCCAGTTCTTGGGGTAGATGGCTCTGTGACAGGTCTACTTTTTATGCCTCTGGAGCACCCACCTCAACCACCCATCACACAGTGTGAAAGCAGAAGAAACAAAACACTGGCACTTGCTTTGCATAACAATATAACTTGTCAGGGCCAGCTTGGCAGGTTTGTGAACCCTTGGAAAATGTTTCTTTTCGTCAGTTTGAATTAGACTGGACTGCCCTTAATGATTAATAGAGACTCATGGAGATGTGTTGATCCCGAGAGGATTGGATCATCTCCTAAGGGTATAGGCTCTTCAGTTATCTTGCCTAGGTTCACATTTACCATTTACTGCATGTGTTGCATAATAACATTTCAGCCAGTGACAGACCACATATACAACTGTGGTCCCATGAGATCATAATTGACTTGAAAAATTCCTATTGCCTTGTGATGTAGTACCTGTGTAAGGAACTGTGTAAGGTTATAATGCAACACATTCCTCATGTGTTTGTCGTGATTCTGGTGTAAACAAACCTACTGTGCTTCCAGTGGTATAAAAGTACAGCACATAACAATTATGTACAGTATATAATATATGATAATAAATAATCACATTACTGGTTTATGTATTCATTATATTATAATTTTTATTGTGATTTTTGCCATATAATCTTTCTCTTATAAAAAAGTTTGCTGTAAATATTTTTGTCAATATATCTCCTAAGGCACTGGAAACAAAGGAGAACATTAATAAATGGGACTACATAAAGTTAAAAGGCTGCTACACAGCTAAAGAAACCATCATCAAAATGAAAAGGGAATCCACTGTGTGGGAGGACATATTTGCTAATGATACATTAGACAAGGGTTTAATCTCCAAAATGTATGAAGAACTCACGTGACTCGACACCAGGAAGACAAACAACTCAATTAAAAACTAGGTAAAGGGCCTGAATAGACACTTCGTCAAGGTGAACATACAGATGGTCCATAGACATATGAAAAAATGTTCAACATCACTAGCCATCAGACAGAAGTGAATTAAAACCATAATGAATCCTGGCTGGTGTGGCTGGCCTGAGAAACAAATGGTCACTGGTTCAATTCCTAGTCAGGGCACATGCCTGGATTGCAAGTCAGGTACCCAGTTGGAAGCGTGTGAGAGGCAACTGGTCAGTGTATCTCTCACACATTGATGTTTCTCTCCCTCTCTTTCTCCATCCTTCCCCATCTCTTTAAAAATAAATAAATAAAATTTAAAAAATTAAACCACAATGAGATATCACCTCACACCTGCCAAAATGGCTGTTATTAATAAATCAGCAAACAACAAGTGCTGGTGAAGATGTGGAGAAAAGGGAACCCTAGTGCACTGTTGGTGAGAATGCAGACTGGTGCGACCACTCTGGAAAACAGTATGGAGTTTCCTCACAAAATTAAAACTAGAGTTGCATTCTGACCCAGTGTTTCCACTTCGGGGAATATATCCTAAGAATCCCAAAACAGTAATTCAAAAGAATATATGCACTTCTACATTCATAGCAGCACTATTTACAATAGCCAAGATTTGGAAACAGCCTAAGTTCCCATAAGTAGATGAGTAGATAAAAAAGCTGTGGTACATCTACATGCTGGAATACTACACAGCAGTAAAAAGAAGGAATTATTACTGTTTGTGACAGTGTGGATCGATCTAGAGACTATTATGCTAAGGGAAATAAACCAGAGAAAGAAAACCATATGATTTCACTTATAACTAGAATCTAATGAATCTTGTATAACTGGAATCTTGTTTAAGCAAAATAGAATCAGAGGCACAGAAACATGGAATAGACTGTTAGCTGTAAGGCAGGGGAGAAGGTAGAGACTGAAAGAAGGTGAAGGGATTAGACAAAGAGCATACATGCATCATGCATGGACATGCACAATGAGTGGAAACTGTGGCAATGGGGAAAAGGCTGGAGGAGGGGGCAAAGGGTGAAAAATTCAGACAACTGTAGTAGCATAAACAACAAAAAAATGTTTGTTGTAAAACAGTATGCTGTGTTTACACTGGCAGCAGCCTCATATACCTAATGATTACCATGTTTTTTGATTGCAACATTTTCTGTTGTGCTGGATTTGATCTCACCTTGTTTTATAAATTTATGTAGTTTAAGTGTACAATGTTTATAAAGTCTACAGTATTGTACAGTAATGTCCTAGGCCTTCACATTCACTCACCATTCACTTACTGATTCAATCAGAGCCACTTCCAGTCCTGTAAGCTCTATTCATGGTAAGTACCTTCGACAAGGTTACCATTTTTGTCTCATACCGTATTTTTACTGTTCCTTTTTTATATTTAGATACCTAAATACTTATCATTGTGTTATAGTTGCCTACAGTATTCAGTACTGTAACATGCTATACAGGTTTGTAGCCTAGGAGCAATAGGCTATACCATACAGCCTACATGTGCAGTAGGTCCCTGCATAATGGAGTTGTGAGGTTTAAATCACCAAAGCTCACATATCTAATCAAATCCAAGACATTATCAATTATAGAGTAGACCATTATTTTATATATCACTAAAAAAATAGTCACCATTTAAAATCTATACAATATTAATTTTGAGACATCCTGGTTTCAGAAATGTTAAAATGTGAAATATGCATATCTCCTAATTGATAAAGTACAGTAGTTAATATCGATATGGTGCTTATAGCAATGCCTGACACATTAAGTGCTCAATGTTTGCTATTATGAGGTGGGTTTTCTTTAAAGGAAGGTAGTAATTCCCACTTTGAAAACAGAAACCTTGTTTAGAAAGGAGGACGAAAACTTCAATAGGGAAGAGCTAGACTAGGAACTGGGATGTGTCCTAGTGTAGGGGTTAATTCTTTCATGCTTTCATGTTGTTCAATACAAAGGTAAAAGCCACTTTTAGTATATAGTTTTGCATCCTATCTCCCTCATTGTAATTCTCTCTATTTACCTTTACCTTCACCTCTCTAATAAAGTCAAATACTCCTACAGAACTCCATGTGATGGAATTTTTAAGGATAACAGGAGGAGGAAAGCCTACTTCAGAGTCAGCTTGGAGCTGAGACCCAGACAGAGGAGCAACAGCATGCCAGGAAGAGCCATTGTCCAGGAGCTTCACATGGTGACAAGCTTGGCACTGAACGGAAGAATCGCTGAGAGTGGTCAGGAGAGATCCAAATCCAGAAAAGTGGCTGCCCAGTGCATATCTAACTGAGGAGTAAATGTGAGGGGACAAAACCTCCTTCCCCAGGGTTTTATAAAAAATCAACCCTTAGGGTGACAGACGTGGCTAAGTCTTACATCACATAGATGATGAAATTATAAGGCAATGTGCACCATCCATACCAGCAGCCATCAAATCAGATCAATAGTTTTACTCTATTTCCTTACTGCAAAACACATTTTTTCACATTTCATTATTTCTGAAATCAGAATACATTATTATGACATTGTTGGTGATGATGATGATGATGATGATGATAATTAATACTTATGTACAACACAATGTCAAGTGTTATTCTAAGTGCTTTATCTGATTAACTTGTTTATAACCCTATGAATTGAGTGCAGTTATTATCCCCTCTTTGAAAGCTGAGGAAACTGAGACACAAAAAATTTAAATTCTCCAAAATTTCATACACACAAACATACATATGCACACACCTATTAAGTGGCAGAGGTATTCAGAGTCATGAGCCTAACTATGACAACTCTCAAACAATTTACTAAAACCATGGGGTTTATGTTTTTTCTCAAAAGCTATTCCTAAACCAGTAAAGCCTGTTAAGATACCTAATGGTGTCTTAGCATTGAAGAAATCCAAGTGGTGGTTAAATAATACCTACACTCTAATTTCAGTTCCACCTTCATGCATTGGGGACCTAAAGGGGCAGTACAGGGCAGTGGCAAAATACACAGGCAATGGCGTCTCACTACCTGCATTTGAGTCCCAGCTATGTCACTTACAAACTGAGTGAACTTGAGAGTTTTAAAATCAGTCTGATCCTCAGTTTTCTATAAAGTGAGGATGATCATAACATTTTCTACCCTACAGAGCTGCTGTGATGATAAAAAGAGTTAATCCATGTGAAGTTCCTTGAATACAACCAAGTGCTTAGGGAATAGAGATCATTTGCATCTTTCATTTGACTTCCTGCTGTGTTCAGATGAGCAGCCTTCCCCTCAGTGTTCAGAGAAGTAGGTGGTTCTTATGCAGCGAAGATGAACATCTTTAGATAGTGCCACCCTTCAGGCTTTCTAGACTCTTCTCAGTGCTTTAGAGAGCACATGGCAGTGTAAAAGGCTCACTGCAAATGTTGCCATGTGTCTGGAGAACTGCTGCTACCACAAACAAGGCACAACTTCATCCCAGATAGGAATGTGTAATTTTTGCTAACTTAAACTTGAAAACAACTCCTCTAGATTTTTATTTCATGCTATTCAGCTTTATTGAATGCTTCAAACCTGACTTAGGTTTGCAAGAGGCCCCAAAGGACTTTGTTAGGAAAAACAAAAAGTGAAGCAAACAATAAGCAGACACTGCCATCTTGAAGCAACAGATGGCCATCTGCAAAGTCATAAAGTTGAAATTAATGATTCAAGTGCTGAAATGACACAAAATTAAGGAGTGAATGGGGATGCTAGGAGTGAGCCATTGATAATCAGACAAATCCCCTTTTCTTAAATTAAACTTATTTCCTCTTGTTCTCTTAGTAGAAGAGAAAGCAAGCTTTTAATCCTCCCCTAGGTAAAAACTGTTTTTATGGTCATTAGCTTGGAATAAGCTAATAAGAAGTTTGTGAATAGAAGTGTGGTCAAGGAGGGAGAGAAAACTGTGCCATATGACCTGACTGGTAGGACATCTCTGTGGAAGAAGGAGAAATAGAATCTGAGGTTTCACTTTTTTCTTTTATAGGAGATACCTTGAAATTGACTTGTGGATTATAGTAAGTAAGTACAGGTTTGACACATAGCTCCCTGAGACAATTTTGCCCCATTATGTTACAAATGTTGGTTAGGATGTGCTTCTCTAGTTCCTATTTTCATTTTTTTCTCCTTGTCTCAAACTTTCAAAGTTTATTTTGTAAACTGGGAATGACCTCAGACAAATAGTACAGGAAAGTATTAGATGGGAGAACATGGTTGTGGGATGAAAGTACAGCAAGCACTTTCCTAAATTGTGTATATAGACATTTTATTTTATGTTTTTATTGTTTTTCAAGTACAGTTGTCTCAATTTTCCCCCATCCCTCCCCCCGCTCCACCCACCCCACCTCCCACCCTCAATTCTATCCCCCACTGTCTTTGTCCATGGGTCTTTTATACTTGTTCCTTGACAACCCTCCCCCTTCTTTCTCCCATTAACCCCTCCTCCCCGCCCCCTCCCCTCTGGTTACTGTCAGTCTGTTCTTTATTTCAATGTCTCTGCTTATATTTTGCTTGCTTTTTTGTTTTGTTGATCAGGTTCTGCTTGTAGGAGAGATTATATGGTATTTGTCTTTCACTGCCTGACTTATCTCAATTAGCATAATGCTCTCCAGATCCATCCATGCTGTTGTGAAGGGTAGGAGCTCCTTCTTCCTTTCTGCTGCGTAGTATTCCATTGTGTAAATGTACTAGTGCCTCTTCAACAAATGGTGTTGGGAGATGTGGACACTTATTTTCACTTTTGGTCTGTTCCTCTGTTTCTATTTCTCAGCATGTGTCCCTAGAGGCAAGACACAATCAACACTACAACCACTATACTCTTGTCACTAGTAGCAAACTCATGACTCTATTATCATAAGCACACTGCTCCAATCAGCTAACCAGGTGCAATTAAGCCAACCAAGTCATCAACACAATTGCTCTCTCTAAGAGCACCAGGCAGAATTAATTTTTTTGCTATATATTATAACCAAACTTTGGGCTCTTATCCTAGTATTCAGCAAAATTTTTCTTTGGCTCAGATTTTATGAAAACGAAATCAGTCATCTCTGAAAATCAGGGCCATCTCTAGGCATGGTGCCCACCCAACTCATAGTTTCCAGATAAAACTGTGGTGCTCATTTGGGCTTCAGAAATTCAAAGTCCTGATTCTCTGAGGAAGGAACAGGTATGAAAAACACTTGGGAGAAATGTGTAGGTGGGTAATAAATAATTATAAACCAGCTGGTACACATTTGATGAACTATTGTTTTAGGTGGGTTGAATCCTTAGAGGCTAAGTCACCTCCTCTGATGTTTTCTGGAAGTAGGTGGGGAGAAGATAAATAGTACATAAAATGAGTGGCAGAGGTAGAGTTTAAGCAAACACACAAGAGAAGCCAGAAACACAGAGCTGGATAACATATCACAGACAGTGGGAGAAACAGTAATAACATAATGATTAAGAGATGGGCATGGGTGGAAGGCTGCCTGACATGACATTCCGTAACGGGGCAAGTTAACTAACCTCTTTGGGCCTCACTTTCCTAACCTGGAAAATAGAGATAATAACAGGACAGCTATCTTGTGGAGTTATTGTAAACTTAATTGTGTTATTATATAGAAAATGATTCCAACATAGCTAAGCACATAGTAAGTGCTGTATATTATAGTTTCTGAGTTCTAAATGTTTCTAGAATGTTCAGCCAACTTTGGCTGCTATGCCAGTTTAGTGAGCAGTCATTAAACACAGAGCAATTCAAAGGCAGGTGAGGGGAAAGCTGCTGAGAGTAAAGCTTCCAAATTCAGGTCACTGATTACCACCCACAAAGTCTTGTTCTTCTACACACCCACATTTTGGGGGTAGGGGAGAGTGGGGAGTGTTTCCACATGGAAATTAAAGGTTAAAATTGCTTATTTCGGGAAAAGCAAAAGTAAACAATATGGAGATACAATTGGGGCCGTCCCCGCCTACTTCCTAGGAAGTTGGCATTGGTCCTTTGAGCAGTGCGGGGTCATCTGTGTCTGGTTCTGTCACACACCTACTCTTTTCTATTCCACCATGTAACAAAGAATCAAGTCACCGTTCTTTGGTTACCAATCACTTTGATGACTGCAATTCTTCATTTCCTAGTAACCGTTTCCTTCCTCATTACTAAGCCCTACCAACCAAAGGCCTCTGAGCTCTTCCACTCTGACTCAGAACAAGAAGCTTATATGGCAAGCCCAACGCCATGAATCAGAGCTTTTCCAGTGTTTGTTAATAGGAAGGGAAGAACGCAGGTATGGCAACAGTAATCACAATATCTACAGCTTTGGAAACCTCTCAAACCAATTTCTAGTCACTCGTCATCTAAAGATTGTTCCTGAGGGGTAAAACACCTTGCTGTCAAGGTGGAAACAATGACACAGAGGCTACAAGGGCTCTCTCTCTACCCCACCTTATCCTATGCCCCATTCAGTTCCTTGGCCCACATGTACTTCTTCCTTCTGGATGGGGAGGAAAGAATTTGACACCAAATTTACATTGAAGTGGTAGTAGTCATGGGTGTGACCCTTTTAAGTAGTATTTACAATTTTAAGGGAATCACAGCTAGGGTAAAAAAAAATCTCTAGTGGTAGACACCCAAGCCTTGTGAATGAGATGAACTACCTTGGATGAGACCTTTCTCAATTATCCCAATTATCATGTTCCTCACCCTAGTCATTCTCTAACTGACTACCTCTTTTTGTTTTCTTTATGACCCTTATTACTATCTGAAATTGTCTAGTTAACTCATATGTTTATTCGATGATTGTCTTTCTACCCTCTCAAGAATGTAATATATATAAGGACAGGGATTTTTTCTGGTTTGTTCACTCCTGTATCCTTTAGGGCCCAGAATAGTGTCGGCCACATAATAGATGCTCAATAAATATTTGTAAAGTGAATGAAGAATAATGAACTGAAATGATTTTAATCAAGTTCTCCTGAAAATAAATTGTTCACTTCTCCATAGGTTTTAATAATTTAGACCCCATAAATTTTTTATGGGGCAAACAAGACTACTTTCTGTTTTCTCTGTACACTAAATAGCATATGGTTGTGGTAGTGTGATAAAGAGCCCCAGTTATTTTGTCACTGCTATCACTCAAGGGACTTTTGGCGAGAGATAAGCTAGAGTATTGGCTGCCAGAGGCTAGAACACTCTCTTGGATATGTACAAACCAGTTTGGGGCCGGAAAGGAATACTTGGCTTCTAACGTAATTGAAATGCTGAAGAGGAGTTTGAAAGATGAAGATAACAGGTCTCCACACCACAACCCCACGGCTCTGAAAGTTCAAAGGTTTCCACTTTGTTAGATGTACATCTTCTAATGATTCCCCCGGTCTCTATGGCCTTTGTCTACAATGAACTCACAAGAGCAATGAGGTGTGTAGGTGGCAAGTATTATTAGGCCCATGTGCAGGTGGAGAAAGTGAGGCATAGCCAAGGCAGGGTGAGGTAAATCAACTACCTGGCCTATTGTGTACTCAATCTAAGTTGCCACTCATTGAGTACTTACCTTGCACTGGGCCTAATTCTTGAGCCATATCCACCACTAGCCCACATTATTTTTCCCATGTAGGCATGGGCTTACTTAATTCAGAGACTTCTCTGACAGCCTAAAAGCTGCACACAACCACAAATGAACAAAAAGTTGGGAACACAAGAGCCCCTGAGATGATGCTCAGTGCTTAAGAGTGGTGAGTTTCCTGTGTAGAATAAAAGGAATCTTCTGATTGGCTCATAGTCATGAGGCTCACTTTGGGGCCAGGCACTGTGCTTCCCCTGCATTATCTCATTGGGTTTTCACAACCCTTGAGGTAGGAAGTATCTTTATCTCCCTTTTATAGATGAGGAAACCAAAGCTCACTGACTTGCCTAAGGTCACAAAACTAGTAAGTGGCAGAGACACTTGAACATGAATAGCATAGGTCTACCTGATTCCAAAGCCAATCTTAAAGCATCTGTGTTTCCAGCCAAAGACATGCCAACAAGTATACTACAGTATTTGGGTAGAGTACTGGGAATCTGTCATCCTACACAGACCCGAAAGCTCCTTCAGCTAGAGCCCCACACAATCATCATTGGCATTAATGGGTACATCAACAGGACAAGCACTCAGTAAATGTGGAGTGAATACATGGAATAATGTTGATAATGAAGCATTTAGTCTTACAGAAAATGTGACCACATGTTTAGAGTTTTCTGTTGGGAAATAACATTTTAGAAATATTTCTATTCAACAGCATGATAATTTGTAAGTTCCCACACATAAAGGACTAGCCTTCAGCTATCAATATATGGAAAGTGAATTTCTCCCCAAAAGAATTTTCCCCATTGGTTCTGGATAGTTTGCTCTCACTGTCCTTTCATACATGGTGACTAATAACAAGTAAGTTGCAGTTATGAGGAGCATAGGCTCTAGAGGCAGACTGCCTAAGTTCTCATCTTGGCTCTATAACTTGTTAACACTATAGTCTTAAACAAGTTACTTCATCTCTGTGTACCTCCATTTATTCATCTGTTGCGTGGATTCAGTTTGTAAATCACTTAAAACAGAACCTGGCACATAGTAAACACTACATAAGTTATTATGCTTCTTCGAGTTAAAAATTATCCTGTGAGAAAAAACTGGCTCATGGATAGGCCACCAAACAGAAGAAATAGAAGCAACAATTTGAAGATTAAGCCTATAAGTTAAAATGTCTGTACACCAAGTATTTCTCTTTCCTCTTTCTATTGTTTATTGTTAAGCTCCAGAGTAGTCAGATTGTGGCCCACCAGAAGCCACACTTTGACCACCAAAACTCAGAATTGCCCACCTCTGTCTTCTAGAAATTCTGTGTAGGTGACTAAGCACTCATTTCCTGATTCCCCCTTAGTACTCTAAACCCAAGACTAGCCTCAACCACAATAGTGGGTGACATTGGCAATACATATTGGGTGGCCCTTTCCACCCCTTCCTTTAGCCTCCCTCCAATTCTCTAAGGCACTCAGTGCCCTTAAAATGACCCTAACTGGGCCGGGTTTACTGCCAAGAGATATCCTTTAAACTATTGGTCTAGGGCTCCAGACCTTCTCCAAACTGGATTTTGATTGAGCAAAACATATATCCTCAGTGGCTAGTGGGAATCAAATAGCTTTATCCTTCATTCACAAAACAAATAAGCTCCACCTAGTGTTATTTAGTGATCCATAAGACTGATCCAAGATAATTTTGTAATTATCAAGTTATTTTTTTCCATCCCCCTCATGATGCCCTCCCTTGTCTTATCAGTCTACCTTTTATATCTATGACCTTTATTTTTCAAAGTCAACCATAACAAACCACATTGTAGGAGCATTTGGATAGGAGGTCTATAATATCTCTATTTATGTTCTCAGTAGTGAAATGTGAGATGCCTTTATATCTTTTCAATCTCTGAGATAATCTGTTGCTACTTTTCCCTTTAAAGTTAAGAGAGTTTGGGAATTTTATATTAGAAAGCTCTAAAAGATTAATAAAAAGGAACATGTTTGTATTTTTTCTTGATTCAGAAGAACACATTTTTATCAGTAAAATATACGAATTCATGTATGTAGAGAGTTTTTATGAAACATCTACCTTATGAAATGTTATATTTCATGCAAATAAAAGTATATGGTACATTATTTTATTATTGAGTTGATGGATTTTCCTTCTTAATATCTGAGTTCTGTTACTTAACAAACACGTTTTACTTCATTAGGTAGCTCTATACTTAGGCTTGTTTCCACTCTTCTGTTCCTCTTTACTCCCTACACATTCCACCTCCACCATCAGTTGTTCATCCTTATTTATGGTAGAAATAAACAAAGACAACATGTTATGGGCTTAATTGTAATCCTCAATCTTCCTATGTTGAAGTCCTAGCCCACAGTATTCACAATATGATTGTATTTGGAGATAGGGTCTTTATAGGAGTAATTAAGTTACAAGAGGTCATTAATGTGGTCCTAAATCCAATATTAGTAGCATACTTATAAGGAGAGGAGATAGAACACAGGTGCATACAGATGGAAAACTATGTGGAGACACAGAGAAGAAGATGGTCATTATAAGCCAAGAAAGGAAGCCTCAAAAGAAATAAACTCTGCAGATATCTTGATTCTGGATTTGTAGCCTCCAGAACTGTTAGACAATAAATTCTGTTATTTATGCCACCCAGTTTGTGGTATGTTTTTAATAGCAGACATAACAAACTAATACACTACACACATGGTCAACTAATATTAAAGATAAAGAGAGAATCTTAAAAGCAGCAAGAGGAGAGGAGAGAGTTGCCTATAAAGGAGTGCTCATAAGACTGTCAGCTGATTCCTCAAAAGAAACCTTTCAGGCAAGAAGGGGCTGGAAAGAAGTAGTCAAAGTCATGAAAGGCAAGGACTTACATCCAAGATTAATCTATCCAGCAAAGCTATCATTCAGAATGGAAGGGAGATAAAGTGCTTCCCAGATAAGACCAAGTTAAAGGAGTTCATCATCACCAAGCCCTTATTTTATGAAATGTTAAAGGGGCTTATCTAATATTGGGATTTTTTTATAGGTAAGATGATCAAATATTCAAGTTTTTAGTAACCTATATATGTCAGTGAGCCAAGTATCCTGGAGCAAGTCTTCAAAAGCACAGATATATTCCAGGGCCCAGGGTCACAGATGTCAAATAGCTAGCTGGCTTAACCAACAGTGACTACAGAGCTCAGCATTTTGTCCTTGTAGCCTGGTACTCTGGTCCAAGGACAGTTTGTGTTGCAATTCACTTAGTTTATGGGAAACAACAGCTAAGGGGGCCAGATAGTTTTTGTGGATGCCCCTCTACTAATGCCCCAGCACAGCCCATCCCATCTGAGGTCTGTAATGAACAGGTATCAGCCCCAACTTGAAACAATAGGTCTGACTGCCTTGGCCATAGGCATTGGCTCCAGTGAAGAGCCCAGAAGAAAGAAAAAGATCTCACTCTAGAACCATATCTAAGAGGAAACGGTCCTGGACTGAGAAAACTGGCCTCTTAATTTTGTTTTCAGGGATCTTGAACAAATTACCTAATCCCTCAGGGCCTATTTTTCTTTATTTGTAAAATAAATGGGTTGTACTCCTTTCCTGCTAAGGCAGAGTTTCTCAAGGTGGGATCAGCATGAACCAGGTGCAACACAATTATCTGGGACAATTGCTAATGATAGAATCCTGGGCCCTAACCCAGACCCACTGAATCAGAATTTCCTGTGTTGGGGTCTTAAAACTTGCATTTTAACAAATTCCATAGCTCCAAGTTCTCTTTAAACTCATCATCTCATGAATCTGTGGTGTGTTATACACTCTGCCTTATCCCCATCATCTGTTTAGAAATAGGATCACTTTCCCACCTGGGCCCCTTGCTCCTTTTAGCTTCTGATTTGATCCTTAGTGAATTTAGTGAATCCTCCAGTGCTTTCTAGCTATAGAAGCCATATTTCTTCTTCCAGCAAAGGATGGCCCATAGCAAAGGAAAATGCAAAAATAAAGGTTTGGTGAGGAATAATTTTGAAACTACAAGTTTACCATAAACTTTTGTTATTATCTAGCGTTAAATTTTCCAGAACTTGTTTATCCCTCATGAACACAAACAATCAGTAGGTAGTCTCATTAAAAATTTCCTTGAACTGGTTCTTTTGACCAAAAAAAAAAAAAAAAAAAGGAAAAAGGAAAAAGAAAAAAAAAACCCAAAAACAAAAAACAACGGAGAGAAGGGTAGGTTCACTAATCATTTGAGTTCCACCCAATATTGCATAATTATCTTGCATATCAGTATTTTGGCCTTTCCTACTAAAGGTCTTTCCTTGGGTTTGCAAACAGGAGTTTGAGAAGAGTCCTGGTACTGACTGAGCTTTCTTGGTAATGTCACAAAATTTCCAACCACAAAGTTAATCTTCATTTGAGTCAAAGCAATTAGAAGAAAACTAATGGCTGTGGACAAAACTACTAAAATATTTTATTGAGGAAGCAAATAGGTAATTCAAATGGGAAAAATATCTTTTTACAATGGGGCATATCTGCTACATTTTAGCAGGGAAATGCCCAAAATATATTCTTAAAGAAGAGGAGAAAATATGAGTATTGAAGACCCACTCTCATAGGTTGTAGGAAATGACATTGAATGGCCCTTTTATAAAATTTGTTTTTCACAATCTTGTTATAACTCAAAATTTAAACCTTGATTTCCAGATGATCAGGAACTGCCCACATTTCAGTGCCTCTGGAAAATAAACTTCTTTCAACCTGTCCAGGATACTGTTGATCAAAGATAATAGTAAGTTCATAAACACATTATCTTTGGCTAAGTATAAAAACATACCTTAGAGTTAGTTAGAAAAGTCATTTTTACAAAGTTGAGTATTGGCTAAAGGAATGGTATCCTGTTTAGAAGTCAAAATAGCTAAAGCCTCCAAATGTTCAAATGGCTCGTTTTACTTGAGAGTACATTGGTGCTGTTAGCTTCTTATTTCCTGAGCACTAGCAGCTAGTGATGAAGATTTCATTGGATCAAGATCATACTTTTTTTTCATGTAGTCCAGGATACTAAAGAGTGCCAATACTTATAAAGGACACTCACAAATCAAATGTTTTGGATTGATAATGCTTGAACAGACCAACAAACACAAATTATAGATTATGAAAATTTCAAAACATTCACTGGTCTTTAAGTAAAACTTAGGGTTGGAAGTTTTCAGCAATATGATAAAATTCAATAACTCTTACCAGGACTATAGAGTCCGAGTGATACCTCCATCAGCTAAACTGCTTCGAGTCAGCAAAATTCTGCTTCTCATAAGAGGTTTTAATTTGTTGTCCTCCAAGATACTAGAATCTTCACACTTGGTTACCATGAATGTAGGGTGCAAACCCATCAGGGCACACTCCCCATCAAACCAACCAACCAGATTAAAAGGATGTGGGAGAGGCCTCCACATATTCAACCCCCACATCAAGGCCACTGAAACACCTCTTTATCTAGGAGTAGGTCATATAGGTGCCAATATAGAATCTGATTTTAAGGGTGGTAGACTTGGGTCACTGAAAATGACTCATCCATTTGCACCCATGTGTACTCCATTACTCATGGAGGAGTACCTGTTTAGACAGTCCTGAACTTGATGTTATTTGTGCTTGAGGCTCCAATTTAAGGGTCTTTGAAGCAATTACTATCTCCACCAGGAAAAAATGTCTTTGAGGACAGCAGCCATGTCTAAGTCCTCTTTATCCTGTGTGTACTGCAGAGAAACAGGAGAAAACCCATAATCTCCCAGTGATGCAATGTTATTAAAAAGAAGCATTTTATTATGCTGCCTTTTAAAATGGTGGTTATCAAAATGTGAAGCAACAGAGAAAAATGCTCATTAGAAAAGGCTAAGTGAAAATAAATATGTGAGGTGATAGATATGTTAACCAGTTGAAGGAATCCTTTCATAAGGTATATGTATATCAAATCATCATAATGTGCACTTTAAATACCTTACAATTTTATTTGTCAATTATATTTCAGTAAAGCTGAAAGAGCTAAATAAAAAAGCAGAATATATATTATATCAATTCTATAATTGCAACTATGAAAAACTTTATATAAAGAAAAGACTAGAAAGAAATATAACAATGATTATGCTAGAAAGTTAGGCTTATGAGTAATTTTATTCCTTTTCTCTTTCTTTTTTGGCAATATCATTAAATAATATTTTTTCAGAATTTAAAAGAGGATTTCTGTCCAGTTATTATAAAGTTAAGTTCCCAGGTTGAAATAATGATTTGATTTTTTTCCCTTGCAGAACCCAATCTTCTAGAAACTGAGAATCTCAATGGGGTGAGCAATTCATTGTCTTAAAAAGGTTGCCTAGGAGAGGGGCTCAGCTGGGCTCCTGGCTCTCAATGAGTAGGCCTGGAGAAACTCTGAGTCACCTTAGTTCAAAAGCCATCAACCTCATTCCTGTCTGTTCCTCTAAATTGAGGCCATGGGGCAACCCATTGTTATATGAGCCTGCCAGCATGGTTTCAGAAAACTGAGCCTTAAAGAGGAGAGTCAGGAACACATGGAAGCCCCTGATTTGAGCTGGATGTGGATAGCCTAAAGTAGGAAAAAAGGAAAGGGAGCACACTTGGTGCAAGATGGTGCCTTCTTTTCCTGGGAAGGAAGATAACCTTTGTGGCTAGGATTTGCCACTTAGAGCTTTTTCTTTTTGTATTCACAGACCATCAAGTGAATTACCAGGTTCACCAAAATATTTTTGTGAGGGCTTCTTACTACACTGACAAAAAATCTGAAAAATACATTTGAATTAATCCAGCAATGGTTTATTAGAAAATGGGGAGTGAAGTGACAGTGCACCAAAGAAGCTTAATACCTAGTGCTTGTTCAGCCGACAAGAAACAGTTAAGTCCCAGTGCTACATAATTAAGTACCACATGAATGAAAGAGAGCTCCAAAGCTACCAGAACAACATCCAAATTTCTCTGCCATCTTCTGGGCTCTGGAGCTGTTTTTGTTTGTTTATTAGGTTTGGTATTTGATCATTATGGAAATGTGCCTCTGGAACCCAATGATAAAATCATTTTATTTATTTATAAAATCAATTCCTAATAGGGACAAATTTGGAAACAATTGAAACAGAAAAATCCTCACCCTCCATACAATATTCAAGGAAAAAGTGGGTATAAAGTGATATACTCAGTATGAATCCAATGATACATAATGTATGCATATTTATTTCTTTATTGACAAAGAGAGCATGCAAGCCTGTGAGGCTAGAAGGAAATACTCCAAAATGTTATCAGTGGTTATCTTTGGGTTGTGGGTGCTTTTTGTTTCCTTCTTTATATTTTTCTGCATTTTAAAGTTTCCCACAATGACTACTTATCACTTTTCTCATCAGAAAACCAGAGCTCCATCAGGCACTGGTGGGTGAGGCATTCTAAAATGTAGAGCTCTCCGTGAAAGTAATAAAACGGGTTTACGAACAATTTAAAAGAAATCCCTGGCTAATAAAAAGCAACTTCTTAACAGAAATTAAGTTTCTGAGAGGTAAACTTATTTCCACTTACATGCAGTGGGGCAGTCATACCCTCCCCCACACCTGCTTTAGTATCTCAGTATCTGGATATAACTCCCAAGGCCTGAGCAAGCAGGAGCTGAGAGGCTACTGTATGCCCAGTGTTGCACTGGATGTAATGAGGCTGCACAGGACTCTGTTCTTTGTTGTGAGTGACCTCAACACCCATTAGTTAGAGTAGGGATTTGGATTTTTAGCTTACCATGTCCCCTCTAGCATCTCCTACTGTAGTGAGAGCCATAATAGCATAGAGGTCAAAAGCACAAAGACATGAATCAAACAGACTTAGAATCCCATATGCTTTGTGCTGCTTATTAGCTTGGCCAAGTAACTTGACCCTTCCCAGCTTCAATTCTACCTCACAAGCTGCTGCTGGAAGCCTCCAAGGAGATAAATCATATCAAATCCTTAGTATAGACTGGGCATATAGTAAGTACACAAACCATATTAGTGCCATCCTGTTTCCTTCCCAGTCTCACCCAAAGTTCTGAACTATTGCGGTATTTTGCTATGTGTCAAATAGGAAAGAATCGCAAAAACATAGTGATACAAGGCATTGGGTGGAGAAAGAAGATGACAATGTGGGATGCAGTGAAAATATTTGGTGTCATTTCCTAGCCATTCACAAGAAGCAGAAAAAATTTTTTCTATATATTAATAAAGGGCCAATTTGTGTGGTAGATAATTTAGCTGTTATAGAAGTTTAGATAAAAGAGAGTGCAGCTGAGGTTGGGTCTTCAAGGGAGGAGTGTGAAGGGGGCGTGAAAGGAGAGAAAGATATTGCAGATGATGTGAATGAAGGAGGAGGGACAATGGAGGGAATAAGGATCCTTGGCTGTTGGCCTAAATCAGGAGTGTCAAACTCATTTTCATGGGGGGCCACATCAGCCTCGTCATTGCCTTCAAAGGGCCGAATGTAACTTTAGGACTGTATCAATGTAACTACTCCTTAACTGGGGGCAAGGAGCTCAGCGCCGCTGCTGGGTAGAAACAAGGTGCTGGGCTAGCTAAAACAAGGTGGAGGGCTGGATTCAGCCTGTGGGCCTTGTGTTTGCCACCAGTGGTCTAAATTAGTACCTTGCTTGCAACAGTAGTTCATGGGTAGAATGTAAGAACAGCAAAGTCTGTCAGGGAAAGTTTTATGGTTCAAACCACTCGGTTTATATCTGTAAAAAACTGAGACCCCAAAAAGGGAAGGTCACAATGGTCACACAGCTGGTCAGGACCACAGCCAAGAATAGAAATTGGTCTTTACCCCTAGAGCCCAATGATGTGGCACAAGACTGGGAGAGCACTGGGGGCAGGGATACTGCCTTAGTCAAAACTGAGTGAGGGTAGGAGGGATGGGGTCTACTAAAGGGGATGTTTTAGAATTAGGTGGTGGTGATGGTTGAACAATTATATGGATATCCTAAAAACCATTGAAATATACACTTCAAATGGGTAAATTATATTATATAGGGATAATGTCTCACTAAAGGTGTTAGAAAAATACTGAAGCTGAATCCCCAAGGCCCATCCTGAGTTCTGGCCCAGAACATGGGCTCCGTTGCTGGGAGAAAAGTGGGGCAGGTGTATGGCAGGACAATATAGTGATGTACAGTTCAGGCCATTTTGCAATGAGAAAACTTTATACACACCAAACAAAAAAGTCTGGGTGTCTTTGAGATGAGGTCTTGAATTCATTCTCTGAAGTTCTTAGGTTTGGCCTTAGATGCCATTTCTGCCCCTCCTTCCCTCACTCAGGATGCCCTTGATCTCTTCATAAACAGTTGAGATCAGATGGTGCCCCTATGTTACAAGTGCCAGGTGTTATGTTCCGGGTGCTGGCAAGGTAGCTAGATGGGTGTGGAGAGACCCTGTGGTTTGGGAACTGTTTGGGCCAGCAGAGGCCCCAGGCAACTCCTCCATCACCTCTGATAACATGGCAAGCACAAAAGATGGGTTCAGGCTTAATGCTCTCCTGGGTTATATTCTATACAGTTTTCCACAACTGTTTGTGAAGTTTTAAGAGCTGACTCAGCTTCTCAAACATAGTAGTGAAGCTTTTGACAAATCAAAACATACATATCCACAACTATTTTCCAGTAGTTCTTTTTCATTTTTCATTCATTTATCCATTCACTCATTCCACAAACAGAAACGGCTCCTGCCCTTGTGCACTTTCTGATCTAGTGGGAGAGAGATTAATCAAATAATCATTGAATTATTTGGCTAACTCCAAGATGGACTCCAAGATGCCTACGCCCTAGTGTTCATGCCTCCCACTTCATGTGGGCAGGACCTGTGAATATAATGGAATTTCACTCCTATGATTAAGCTACATTATATGGCAAAGGTGAAGGGATTTTTTTGCAAATAGAAATACGGTCCCACATTAATTGGATCTGAATTATTCAAAAGGGAGATTATCCTGATTGATTTAACTTAATCAGTCACCAAAAGAAATTGTTAAGATAACAATTGGGACAAATATTACAGAAAAGAAATGCATAATGTTTTGAAGGACTACAACAGGGATATTTGAAATAATAGCTAACATGCAGCGTAATACATACTGTTTCCATTTGCTGTTCTTAGTGCCTTATTTAGGCCTCATAATAGCCCTAGGAGCAGACATTATTGTTATCCACATTTTGTAGGTGATGAGATGAAGGCATAGTGAGTTTAGTAACTTGCCTAATATTGTGTGTTTATTGAAAGTTGGAGTTGGTCATAGATATATAGAACAAATTGATGGAAACCAGATGCTAGGAGAGTTCTGGGATTGGGTAAAAATGGTGAAACAGATTATGAAGTATAAATTAGCAGTTATAAAAATAGTCACAGGGATGTGAAGTACAGCATGATGAATATAGTGAATAATATTATAATAACTATGTACTGTGTCAGGTGGGTACCAGACTTATCAGAGTGATCACTTTGTAAGTTACTATGTCGTACATCTAAAGTAATATTGTATGTCAACTGTAATTAAAAAATAAACCTAAAAAAAGAATGGTGGAGTTGGGATTTAAAGCCAAGCTCTGTGGTTTGAATCGTGAGGATCAGTCACACTGATTAGCCCAGAAAAAGCCTTCCTTGGATGGGGAGGTTTATCTGGTACTGCCCAATCCTGATTATCTATTCTTTTGACCCCTCCTCTCTCTCTCTCTCTCTCTCTCTCTCTCTCCCTACCCCCCCAACCTAATTTTGAAAACCTCCCAAGGTTTGGTTACTTGTTCTCTGCCTTCTTTTATTATATTTTAAATTTTTATTTTATTTTATTTTTTAATTAAAGTTTTACATTCTATATTATTTTCTGTGGGTTTCAGGTATACAGCATAGTGGTTAGACAATCATATACTTTACAAAATGGTCCCCCCCATAAATCTAATGCTGCCCAACATCATACATGGTTATTACAATATTATTGACTATATTCCCTATGCTGCACTTTACATCCCCATGACTGTTCTGTAACTATCAGAGATTGGGAGGAATTGAGTGTTGTGTGATAGCACACACACGTATATATAATTCTCATGACACTGAGAAGTACTTATTATTATCCTTATTTAAAAAATTAGGAAATTGAGACACAAAGAGTATGTGACATACCCAAGTTTATAGAGATATTAAGACCAAAATATAAATTTATCCTACAAATGAAGAATGTCACAATTTTTCTTCTTCTAAAAGCATTATCAGGGACTTCTGGTCAAGGTGGAGGCATAGGTAAACACAGCTTGCCTCCTTGCACAGTCACATCAAAATTACAACTGAACCATAGAACAACCATCACTCAGAACCTTCAGAAATAAAATTGAATGAAAGTCTCACAACTATGGAATTAAAGAAACCATATTCACCAGACTGGTAGGAGGGGTGGAGACATGGAGACACAGAGACATGGAATGGGCTGGTCCCATGCCCATGTATGGTGGATAAAAATTTGGGAAGGATATCTCGGGGGAGTGAAGAGTTCTAGCTCCACAGGAGTCCACCTAGCCCAAGGTTCCAGTGCCAGGAAGGTAAGTGCCCATAACTTCTGGCAGCAAAAAAAAGCAGGGATTAAGTCAATGGTAGAAACTCCTAGAGTCTTAAGCAGTTCCTCTTAAAGAACCTGCACATGGACTTACTCAGACTCACTCTCTCTGAGCTCCAGCACCAGGGTAGCACCTTGAAAGGCACCAGTGACATACGGGGAGGAATTGAAGTGTCTGGCATCAGGGCAAGAGCTACGGGACAGCTTTTTCCCAGATAAAAAGGCAGGCAAAGGCAACAGTTCCCTTTCTGAACCATCCTCCCACAAATCCACTGAGTTAGCAGCTGGGTGCCATATCTGAGACTCCATCACTCTGGTTAGCACTGTTAGCCCCATCCTGTAGATCCTCTGAGAATCCTTTCCACCCAACTTACTGGCCCACCCAATCTGTTAACAGCAGGTCTTCCATACAAATGGCTGGTCTTGGATCATGCTTCACAACTTCCTAAATTCTCTCAAACAAGCAACAGCCAGCCTAAGCAAGACCCCAGCCCCTGTACCCCTTGCTGAGTCCCCAGGCCTGGCACTAGCAGCAGCCAGCCTAGGTTCACAGCTTGGCTTTGCCTGGGAACCACCAGCCCAGCACAAGTAGCAGCATACTGAAGACTGCTTTATTACTCATGCAGAGTGGCCCCGGGCAGAAAGAAGGGCAGGGCAGGTCTTGGCCTGCACCACCAGGGAACCCCCAGAGACTGTCCACCCAGTGGATAGCTACAGATCACATCAGGGAACTATCACCCTGGCCCTGCCCAGCTGATCCTCCAGGGAGGGTGGAGGTTGGTAGTCAGAGGTGACAGCTAGGCTTTATAGCTGACTGGCCTGGATAAATCCCTTCCATTGACCTGCCAACAGCAATCAAGGCTCAACTACAAGAGGAGAGTGTACTCATCCCACAAGGAGGGTGCACCTCGAGTACCCAGTTTAGGTGACAGGGGAGGCTGTGCCACTGAGCCCTACAGGACATCTACTACATTAGGTCACACTACCAAGGCATGGAGTCAAAGCAGCTCTACCTAATATACAAAACCAAAGCACACAAACAAGCAAAATATAAACAGAGACATTAAAATTAAGAAGAAACTGACAGTAACCAGAGGAGAGGTGGGAGGGGATAATGGGGGAAAAGGGGGGAGGGTTTTCAGGAATAATTATAAAGGACACATGGACAAAACCAAGGGGGGTGGGAAGTGGGGATACATGGGGTGGGGGGAGTTGGGGGGAATAAAGAAACTCTACTTGAACAGCAATAAAAAAGAAAGAAAGTAGGGATTTCCAGTAAAAACAAACAAACAAACAAACAAAAAACACAGGAAGGCTGCCAAAATGAGGAGACAAAGAAACATGTCCAAAATGGAAGAACAGATCAAAACACCAGAAAAAGAACTAAACAAAATGGAGATAAGCAATCTATCAGACCCAGAGTTCAAAGCAGTGGTTATAAGGATACTCAAGCAAAATAGTGAGGACATCAACAACATAAAAAAGATACAGTCAGAAATGAAGGATACACTAATAGAAATAAGAAACAATTTACAGGAAAACAATAACAGAGTGGGTGAAGCCGAGAATCAAATCAATTATTTGGAATATAAAGAAGCAAAAAACAACCATGCAGACCCTTGCTAGTGTGACTCAGTGAATTGAGTGCCAGCCTGCAAACCAAAGGATCGCTGGTTCGATTCCCAGTCTAGGGCACATGCCTGGGTTATGGGTCATGTCCCCAGTAGGGGGTGCATGGGAGGCAACCACATATTGATGTTCCTCTCCCTCTTTCTGTCCCCCTTCCCCTCTCTAAAATAAATAAATAAAAATCTTTTAAAAAATCCCTTTAAAAAAACCCACCCAGAACATTAGGAAGAAAAAAAATAACCCTCCAAAAAACAAGGATAGTGTAAGCAGTCTGTGGGAAAACTTCAAGCATTCCAACATTCACACCATAGGACTGGAAGGAGAAGAGAAAGAACAAGAAATTGGATATCTATTTGAAAAAATAATGAAAGAACACTTCCCTACTTTGGTGAAGGGAATAGAGATACAAGTCCAGGAAGCACAGAAAGCCCTAAACTAGATGGACACAAAGAGGCCCATTCCAAGACACATCATAATTAAAATGCCAAAGGTTAAAGATAAAGAGAGAATCTTTAAAGCAGCAAGATAAAAACAGTTAAGTTACCTACAGGGAAGTTCCAATAAGACTGTCAGCTGATTTCTCAAAAGAAACTTTGCAGACCAGAAGGGATTGGCAAGAAATATTTTTTTAATTTTTTATTTTAGTTTATTCATTACAGTTTCTATCCTTTATTCCCATTCCAGCCCACCCACCCATTCCTCCCCTCCTTCCTCCCCTTTCCAACACCCCTAGTTTAGTCCATGTGTTCTCTATATTTGTTCCTGTAAA
>CM052552.1:21552306-21592723 GCA_028533065.1 Trachops cirrhosus
AGGGTCACATTAAGTGTTCCAAGTGAACAAGAATTCTGGGGGGACACTATTCAACCCATTACAATTGTTAATCCCATTGCTTATTTGAACATGTTTCAAATATGATTGGTTTCTCCACATCAAGAGAGAGGTATGCAAGCATCAGTGACCTTGTAATAATAGGGCATGGCAAGGCTTCCTGGTCTTTCCAGTCAAAAAACATCTTGATGTCAAAATCTCTCATTGGATTAGAAGTAAACGTGTTGTCCTGGGAGCTGTTCTAAGTCTACACCTAGAAAGATGGTGCTGTTCACTGAGGGACATTGTAAATGACAAAAATTCTCAATTCTATTTATTTGCAGGTGGACACGTGTGCCACAACAGCTCTTGAAGGCGTGGTAATCATTTTCAACTGTTAACCTATGGGCAAAAATTATCATGGGTGCAGAGAATGGAAGGGAACATACAACTAATTTTTAACTACCACTT
Source organism: Trachops cirrhosus (assembly GCA_028533065.1). Classification (NCBI taxonomy): domain Eukaryota; kingdom Metazoa; phylum Chordata; class Mammalia; order Chiroptera; family Phyllostomidae; genus Trachops; species Trachops cirrhosus. The sequence continues at coordinate 21,552,775 of CM052552.1, forward strand.
ACAGGAATTTTGTGGACACTCTCAACTTGTTTTTACAGGAGTGGAACTATGGGAACATGTTACTTTTGCCATATTTGAACTAACAGTGTATCACAAGGATCTTTCTAAGTTGTAAATATACTCCTGTACCAAAATTTATTGAACTAGTAATCCTAAATCTTTTGGTATTCCCTTCTATTCTCCACCCCACCCCCATGGTCCCTGATATTTACCATTTAATTGGATCTCTCTGCCTCCTTTTGTACCCCTCTGGCAGAGGAAAAAATTGCTTCCTGCTCCTGGTGTTTCCTTAATTATATGCAGATGTGGCTGGATGTTCTTTGCAAGGCTGCTGAGTCAGATGCCTGGATGGGCCACCTTCATTCTTAATGAATATGCTCAGGAAGGAAGTGGTACCAGAGATGGGTACACCATACCATCAGTGGGTGGGAGCTGATGCTGGATAGAAGACCTGAGCCTAGGGAGAAGCAACCTGGTTTCTGGAAAAAGACATTGGCTGGAAGTCTGGAGGCCTGGGCTAGTTTATGCACTGCCACTAACTTGCTGCATAACTGGTAAGTCATTCCTTTTCTCTGAGCCTCAGTTTCTCCATTTATGAAACCATGAGGCTGGCCCTAGGAGACAATGTAGGATAATTAGAAGTCTCTTGAATTTGGTCCTCACTAAGAAGACAGTATCCTATGAGGATGTGTAGATGAGTTAGGAGCAGAAGCGCTCATTTCAGAAATACACAGCAGTTATTAAGAACGAACCACAGGAGGGATCAGATAGGGACTGTCTGATCCTGGAATCAGAACTGAAGAGGAAAGCTTGGAGGATAGCAGTTAGAAGTTGGAAAGAGACTAAGAGAGACAAAGAGTAAGGAGAGACTCTTAACAAGTTAAGTCAAGAAGAGTTAGAGTAGAGGAAATTAGGAGGCCCAAAGGAAGGTTATGTGGAAGGATTTGGGGACAAGAGGTGAGAACCAAACTACTGGAGGTCTGGAGCTCTGGGGGAGATGCAGAAGACAGGCTGAGACTGAAGCCAGGGAGGTAAAAAAAAAAGAGCTAGAACCACACAGACAAGTCTTATATGTACAATAACATCAGGCTAATTTCTGAAGAAAAATGGGAGCCAAAAAGGTACCCACCTGTAAAGTACTTGATCCCTGAGACCCTTTACCCTGGAACAAAGGGACTTTTTTACTATTAAGTCTTGATATCCTGTGTTCCAATATCAATTAAGGGACCATTGGAAGAACCTGGGGTGCTGTGCAGAGCCCAGACCAAAGTTTTGGTCCCAAGCATGCAGCCTCAAGAGAAGAAAGAACCTCTGGTCTCCAGCCTCTGGGTTCTTGCACATGCTATTCCCTGTACCAGAAATGAATTCTTCCCTCATCCAAAAAATTCCTTCAGGTCTCTGATGTTGTCTCTTGCAGGAGCCTTCCCTGGCCCTCTCATGACTTTACCTCCTGCAGCCTGCTGCACTTGCTCCCTTGTGGTGCTTCCCCCAGTATCCTGTAGTCAAATCATAAAATAGCAGTTCTTTCTTTTCCATTTTGGTTCCCCAGATCTGTCAAACAATCTACTGCTTGCTAAGTGCAGAGCAAATATTTGCTTATCAGATATTGAATACTTGATGTCAAACACAGGGCCCTCATGGACTCCTGCTTGAAACATTAGTGGGAGAACATTTGGGAATTACTCATGTACAGAAAGATGTTGTGGGGATTGTGTCTTTTTGCTGGACACACAACAGTAGGTGTTAAAATTACATAAAGAGTGAAGCAGCATCCAAGAACCCAGTTATGACTAGAAATTTCTTCTAAAATTTCCTTAGAAGTAGGCTGATTTTGCTGTGTTTGGTGGAGGGGAAGAGGATGGAAAACAGGGAGTGAGGTGACAGAATCCTGCCTTCAGGGCACAACTCTGGAGAATTTTTTTCTTAGAGTCAGAGAAAAAGGAATTGCTCACCAATTCTCCCTAAGATACTAAGTCACTGACTGCTTCAAGGATAACTCTCTTTCTTGCCCTCTTTCCAGGCTTTACCAAAAGGGCAGATAGACTCTGATGACCATTTACCCTGTCAGGCACAGGGCATAAATCCTTACATAATTTTCTCATCTATTTCTCAGGGCAACCCTATGATACTGGAACTATTATCATTCCTGCATTAAAAACAAAGCAACCGAGGCAAAAAAAGTTTACATAATTTGCTTAAGATCCTATAGCAAGTAGAGTAGTCTGGAATATCTACTACCAAATTATGGTTATTTCTACCACTCTAATCTGCCTCTCAAAATGATTGTTACACTCAAAGATTATTCTATAGTTAGGTTAACAGCATTATTATTTTCAAGCAATTAAAAATGAGCATTTCTGTATTTATGGAAGATATTAGCACTAAAGAGGACATATGGATGGCAAATGAGCACATGCAAAGATGTTTAACATCATTAGCCACTAGGGAAATACAAATTAAAACCACAATGAGTTAATACCACAGATCTGTTAGAAAGGCTAAGATAAATAATGCTGCTGACATCAAGTGTTAGCAAGGATAAGGAGCAATTAGAACTCTTAGTCAAAATTAATCTTTAGTGACAGAAGACAGAATAGTTGTTACCTTTGTGAGAAGTAGAGGTGTTTGAAAAGAGACAAGAGGGGGACCTCAGAAGTCTCCAATCTGGGTGATGATCACAATGGATGTATTTACTTTATGAAAATTCATCAAGCTTATTATTTGTGTACTTTCTGTACATGAAGGTTTACTTTAATAAAAAGTTTATTGAAAATAAACTATTACACAAGTAAAATATGTTCTTTGTAAAAATAATGCAGAGCATACAAAGTATACATCAAAAAGTAAAATTTTCCCCCCACCCCAGTTCTATTTCCAAGTGGTAATTACTGTAACCTGTGTTTCTTGTCTATCAAAGCACATAAACATATACTTTTTTCTTGCACAAACTTGGAGTGTAGTCACAGTGCTCACAAGTCAGAAACAAAGAGTGGTCATTTGCCAGGAAAATTCACCTTGGAGACCTGGGATGGAGATAGGCAGCTAAATAGAAATTGAGGATTCTAGTTACACTCTCAAAACTAGTATCTAAAAAAACCCAATTTGATTTAAAAATGGGTAGAGGACCTGAATAGACATTTCTCTGCAGGGAACACACAGATGGCCAACAGACATATAAAAATATGCACAACATCACTAATTATCAGGGAAATGCAAATCAGAACCACAGTGAGATATCACCTCTCACCTGTCAGAATGACTAAAATCAAAAGCCAACTAATAACAAGTGTTGGTGAAGATATAGAAAAAAGGGAACCCTTATGTACTATTCATGGGAATGTAAATTAGTGTAATCACTATGAAAAAGAGTATGGAGATTCCTCAAAAATTAAAAACAGAACCACCATATGACCCAGAAATTCCACTTCTGGGATTTATGTAAAGAAAATGAAAACAGTAATTTGAAAAGATACATGTTCATTGCAGCACTATTTACAATAGCCGAAGTATAGAAGCAACCTAGGTATCCATCAATAGATGAATGGATAAAGAAGATATGATATACATATGATGGAATTCTACTCAGTCATATAAAAGAATGAAATCTTGCCATTTGCAACAACAAGGGTATACCCAGAGGGTATTAAGCTAAATGAAATAAGTCAGATAGAAACACAAATGCCATATGATGTCACTCTTTGTGGAATCTAAAAAAGAAAAACTAGACAAAAGAAAAAGCAAAACAAACAAATTCATAGATACAGAGAACAAATTGTTGATTGCCATAAAGGAGGGAGGATGGCTAAAAAAGGTTAATGGGAATAAGAGGGACACCTTTTCATTTATAGAATAAATAAGCCACTGGGATATTATATACAGCACAGGGAACATAGTCAATAATATCATTGCATGGAGACAGATGGTTACTAGACACCATGGTGATCACATCATAAGGTATATATATGTTGAATAATTACATCATATACCTGAAACTAATATAATATTGTTTGTCAAATATATTTCAATTAAACTTTACTTTAAAAGTTAATACCTGAAACCTGTCAACACACCAGACATCCCTGACCCCAACCCATTCATGTATGCTGGAAATAATGATCTCCAATCCCCTCCTATCTTATTCCTCCTTAAGCCTTTGGAGCATCACAGTAAATATAGCCAACTAATAGGCTACTGCAGAATGAAAAGAGGTGGAAGATTCTGCACTAGAAAAACCGAGGACAGTAGGTAGACAATGATGTTGAGATTTGTCAGTGGAGTGCTAGAAGTCAGAATACAAAGTTATGACAGAAATCTCTTCTTCTAGGAAGTCTTTCTTGATATTCTTTCTATCCTACCTCCTTGGCTGGGTAGGTACTCCTCCTTAATGTTCCCATTCTGTTTTCACCTCTGCTATGGCACTTTACATATTGTCTTATGGTTGTCTGCTCATGTATTGGTTGGCTTCTCTAGACTGGAAGCACCTGTCAAGGTAGGGACTGTCATCTTTATCTTTGTATCCCCAGCATCCAGCTCAGCATCTGGCCCACAAGCAGGCATTCAGTGAATGTTGACTTGGGCAAATGAACTGATTGAAAGAAATGTCTCCTGAAATTGCTTTTTACCAATCTGACCAACAAGTGCAACATCATGGATGGAGGCACCAGAGATTATATCTCTGACTTGCTACTGCCGATCTACATGAAAAATCCCACATCGTGCAACTGAAGTCCTCAATGCCAGATCAGACTTTGCATTGGAAACTTTAAAATACAATGCCTGGCTTTGAAGAGGATGTATAACACAAATAATTCACTATGCATTGAGCCAAGTAACGGAAAACAAACAATAACTTTTAAATTATTTTCTTTTGAGTGTGATGTGTTCAGGTTAGTATTTGATTGGGTAATGTTTAAATAAATGTGATTTTTCGCCTTCCAGATCCCATGGAAATGTCTGAAAAGAAACTTTATTTTTTTTAAGATTTTATTTATTTATTTTTAGAGAGAGGGAAAAGGAGAGAGAAATAGAGGGAGAGAAACATTGATGTGTCATTGCCCCCTCACATGTCCTCTACTGGGCACCTGGCCCACACCCCAGGCGTGTGCCCTGACTGGGAATCGAACCGGTGACCCTTTTCTTCATAGTCCAGTGCTCAATTCACTGAGCCACACCAGCCATGGCTGAAAAGAAAATTTTAAACTGAATAAATATAAGGTTATTTGTTTCAGTGTTGTTTAATATCATAGGACTGGAAACAATCTAAATGTTCATCAATATAGGACTACTTAAATAAATTATAGCATACTTTTCATAAAAGGGGATACTATGCAGTTGTTTAAAAAAAATGAAGAACTTTGCTGACATGGTACAATATCCAAGATATATTGTTAAATGAAAAAAAGCAAAGATGCAGAACAATGTATCACATACTGCTGTGTGTAAAAAATATGGGTAAAAGAGAATATTTGTGCATTTTCTTGAATTCACATACAAGCATCTCTGAGAGATACATAAGAAACTGACAACACTGGTTTACAATGGATGACTGGGAAGAAAAGGGGGAAGGAAGACTATACATTGAACATTGTTTTGTATCATTTATATTTGTAACTATGCATACGTACTACTTAGTCAAAAGTAAATGTAAAAATATTGAAACCACAACCACCATGGGAAACAAGAAAAGGTGACATCAGTGTGAGATGACTTTTGAGGAATATGACAAAATAAGAAAGCCAATGAATTTGGAGTAACCGAGAAATCAGGGCAGAAAGCATGGCAATTCAAGAAATCAGAGGGAAGAGTGGATTTTCTCAAGAAGGTACCAGTCTCAGAGTCAATAAATGCAAAGAGCAGGGGTAAGCTGAGAGGCAATCATTATGGTAACCCTTATTACAGAGATGTGGTGGAAACACCTGGGGCAGATGGATACTTTTCTCCCTCTCTCCCTTTGCCCATGGGCCTCTTGTCAGAAGCAATATTTGGCCTTTGCTGTCAGGCTAAAGTTGCTTTTAGAGGGCTCTAGGGAGGGTCCTGAGACTTCCACAACAGATAGGAAAAAGAAAACAAAAGAAAAACCAGCATCAGTCAAGAGTGAAAACTTCTATAGATCTCCACCTCCAAAGAAAACCCTCCTTACTTTATCAGTTGTGGTGGTCCTTGGCCTTCCTACCTCTCCACCCACATAACATAAAGGGAAGCCTGACTATTGACAGGCCCAGCCCACTTAAACAGAACCCACAGTCAGCCCTCTGATTCCGGAGAGGTTTGTGGGGGAAACAGATCAACACAATTGCAGAGGAAACCTGTGCCATCTACTCATAAAACCTAACATCATTTTTCATTCATAAATGTGACCAGACAATTAAGGGTCATCAGACATTTGAGGGAAACTACAACATGAAAGAGAAGGACCAAAATAAACAAATGGAATTGATCCCAGAAGAAAGAGATAATTAAAGAAATAGAGGAAAACTTAAATATATTCTGACTTGTATCAGTAGAGTGGCTAACCAGTGCTATTCTACCAGATTAGAATGTTTTACAGCTTCCCTTTCTATCCCTTTAAAAGAAAATTTAGTTATTTGGCACAAGATTTACTAATTCTTTATACTGTGTCAGGAAGCAAGGGTTCTGAGATTTTTTAAATTGTCTCTTTCCTGTAGAAGCTAATGGTGTGGAAATGTCCAGACAAGTCAATTATGTGATATGGCAAATGCTATGATAGATTAAGCACAGAAGAGGACACATCAACTTGATGGGGATGTTTCGCAGACAGTTGTCTCTTCAACATTAATAATGAATGAGAGAGGAAGGAGTCAGTATGCTCATAGGATGCAGCTTGAACATGCACAGCACATTTTGGAAAATAAGCCTTGCTTGATATGGTTGATGAACAGGGCTGAGCATGAGTGAGTTGTGAAGATGAAGACAGAAAGTTGGGTAGGGGTCAGATCATGTGCTGTGCTAACAATGGATACACTGTCCTCCAGGCAAGGTTTTTCCAGACATGTTCAGGGAAAAGAGTCCATGTGAGGCCCTTTGTAGAACTAACAGAATGATATATTTAACTCTTTCATATGTACTGGAAATAATTTTCCTAGCAGAAACTATGACTGTGATCTAGATTATCAATATAAAATCACAACCACAAGCAGATTCATTAACATCAAAAACAAGCTGTTGAAGTATGATCTGTTGGGTTTTTTTTGTTGTTGTTTTCTCTTGATACTATTTACTGCAGATCAATCACTAGCTAGAAAAAATGCAGTAGTAGAAAAGGGTGACAGATTTCAGAAAAAGGCAGTGAAAGACAAATACCATGTGATCTCACCTATAAGTGGAATCTAATGAACAAAACAAACAAATAAGCAAAGTGGAACTAGACATGGAAATAAGGAACAAACTGACAGTGACCAGAGGGGAGGGGGAGAGGGATAACAGGGGAAAGAAAGGGAAGGATCTAGTCAAGGAACATGTATAAAGGACCCATGGTAATGGACAACAGGGTGGGGACTGACTGAGGGAGTGGGGTGGGCAGGGCAGGGGAGGACAATGGGGAGAACATTGGGACAACGGTAATTGAACAACAATAAAAAGAAAGAAAGGGAAACTGAAAATTGAAACAAATCAATCCATTAATTCTTTCTGTGAACCAAGAAAAAGGTGCTCAATGTTTGACTTTGGCTGCAGGCACTTTTGTGCACTCCTCCATAGATCTATAAATTTCTTGATAACTAAATGTGAAAACCACTTTTGGATGTATTAGGCAGATGAAGATTTTTAAAGGGGGTATAACACCAGGACCAGGCCATTCCTTGTTGGGGCAGGGGCAGGTATTGGAGGTACTGACACAAAAGACATCTGATACAGAATCAGAAATCAGAAAATAAAATTTGGAAGCTAGAAAGATAGTCAACTGCTGCATCAAGCTAGAGGAGCAGGCAGAAGAATGGGAGAAAGAGACAGTTTCAAGAATTGAAGTATTGAATATAAACAGGTGATTCTGGAGCTAATTCCATTTACATTAAACACATCTGGGCACTCTGTTAATCTGCTTCCCTGGAGGTGCAGAGTCTGAGGGCTCAAACCATATTAGATGATGTGGTCAGTTATAACTATTAGAATTAACATTCTGCTGGAAGTATGGAGGATGGATGGGGTTGGGCTGAAAGGAAGCAAGGAAATAAATTAGGAAAACAGTCCACTTATCTAGCAGAGAGGAGATGTGGTCCTGGACTAGAATGTTGACATAGCAGATGGAAAAATTAGTGCCAACCAAGAACATTTGGGGAGAAAGTAGCCACTGGGATTGGGGAATAATTTGGGCAAGAGAGAGGGAGGGATTAGAGATGACTGTCAGGTCTGTGACATGGACAATTAGGTGGGTGTGGTAGTACCATTCACTGAGACGAGGGAGACCCTTGAAAGAGAACAGATCTAGGTTGAGTGAAATGGTGAGCTGAGTTAAGTTTCGAGCATGCCAAATGTGAGATGGCTTTGTGATATCCAAGTTGAAATATTCAGAGGTAGCCACACCTAAAAATCTGAAGTTCAGGGTTACAGTTATAGATTTGGGATTTGTCACATTGAAGGTCATACTAAAAACTATGAACATGGATGGGACTCACCCAAGGAAAACACATAGAGCAAGAAGAGAGGAGAAGGGAGAAGAGGTGGCGACAGAAGAATGAGGATAGGAAACACCAAAGTTTTAAAGGATGCAAAGAAAAATAGGAATCCATGAAGAAGTTTTCTGAGAGGCAAGAGAAGAGAGTTTTCAGAAGGATGACAACAGAATAATAGGTCAACAGACTAATAGAAAGGTCACTAAAAATGAACTCTAGAAAGAATTCAGTAAAACCTATAGAACTAATAATGGTGAGAGCAGCTCCAGGGGAATATTGCAGGCAGAAGTCTGATTGCAGGAGGCTGGAAATCAGGAACTGGAAGGAGGGAGGTTGGACAACTTTTTTTGAAGTTGGTCACATGAACAAATCCTGACATTGTCTGCATCTCTGTGGTCCCTTCAACTGATCTTTGCATGGTCCTTGCAGCTGTGGCATTCTGTAATTGTATGAAATGGCCTTGGAGAAATCCTTGAGCCTGCTCTCGTGATAATTTTCCTTCAGTGGAACAAAGGTTACTTGTCTAAGAACCGAAGCCTCTGACTTGACTGATCAAAGTTTATCACGTGCACTGAAGCCACCTACTTGGCAGATGTAGTGAAAAGCTACACTGATCTGAGCCCAGGACAGGATACAGTGGCGTAGGAGGATAAGAGAGCAGGTGCTAACTCTACAGATAGCATGCCTATCAGAGCATTTTGTTACATTTCCTATTTGTCTCTGAAAACAATTTTATAGGACTTATCAAAGCAAGCTTATGGTTTCTAGACCAGGTTGGGATATGGCATACGGACTTCCACAGCTGCTTTTATTTTTAAAGCAATCTGATAAAACTATGCAAAAGCCATTCAGAAATGCACAATCCTACACACCTCAATGATTCCATTTGTATTCCATACTTTCGGTTTTTTGATGTTTTTATTGTTCTTTTGTTTGTTACTAGTATGTTAAGAGTTGGCAATTATTTGGAAAACTCATACCTTGGGCTAAACAGGTCTTTTAAACATTCAGGATGAAAGTTGTTTGTCTATTGCTCAACATACTTCAAAGATCTTTCATGCATGTCTTTTTTGATCTTTACAATAACTTATAGGATAGGCAATTCAGGTGCAACTATCCCTTTCAGATATGAAGAAACTAAGGTCTAGTGATTTGCATGAGGTCCATAGCAATTTTTTGGTAGAGCAAAGACCAGAATTCAGGTCTCTGAATTGCTGCCTATTTCCCCTTTTTTGAACATTTACATTGGCATTGTCAATGATCTGATAGATTGGAACAGTGTAGATGACAATTTGACTAAGTGAAGCTAATATTCCTACTCTAACCTCAGTCAGAGCTTTGGCTTGATTTCCTTCAAGACCCTACTTCTCTTGATCTTTGAGAAATGTATTTTTCTTGAATTATCTCTTCAGCTAACTTTTATTTAATAATCATCATCACTCTTTTTTGCATTATGCTACGTAGTCTTGACTTGAATACCTGCTGGGATTTTATTGGGTTTAAAGGTTAAAGAAGTTTTGAGAAGCAATTAGCTAGTGACACACCAGTCATAAAATCAATCCAAACTTTTGTTGACATTTGTTTCTTTCCCCACATACCAGGTTCCCGCTTTATATTAGTAAGAATGAAAATGAAATATGTCTGTTGCTGGTGGATTAATTTATCACTTTCCTTGAAACTGGTGAACCAAAAATTTAGACAGCAGTAGGAAAATACTGCCATTGTCTGTTAAGAAGTCTATGACACTTCAAGGCAAGAATGAATATATGGAAGAAGAAACTTGTTTCTTCTTTACTAACAAAAGGGAAAGCCTGGAAGTGAATGATATGGGTATAATTTGAGAAAAAAAAAAAAACCTTTACGTAACTTTTGCTGGGAGAGAAGACTACGAAGCACATTTTCCAGGAAGTGTGGGTTGCGACGATTGTGCGCTCTTAACTAATCCTGAGTAAGGTGGCCACTTTGACAGTCTTCTCATGCTGCCTCTGCCACCTTCTCAGGCAGAAGATATTTCAACTCTAACACAGCATGATCGAAACATACAGCCAACCTTCTCCCCGATCTGTGGCCAGTGGACCACCCGTCAGTATGAAAATTTTTATGTATTTACTTACTGTTTTTCTTATCACTCAGATGATTGGGTCCGCACTTTTTGCTGTATATCTTCACAGAAGATTGGACAAGGTAAGATAATGCCTTTGTTAACTAAGTTTGAGGTACTTATTAAATTGTGGGTTGGTTGGTTTAGCTTTACCCAAATTATGGACAGTGGTAGAAACCCAAACAGATATGTCTTGTGGCATGTTTGTTGTCTAGTTAGTGAAGCCCCCTATTCTTGTCTCTGATCAAGAGCTTGGGCTCTTCAGTCAGACTGCCTGTGTTCAAATCTTGACTCTTCCCTTTACTAGCTCTGTGATCCTAGGCAAGTTATTTTGTATTTCGATGGCTCAGTTTCCACACTTCAGAAATGGAAATGATAATGGTATCCACCTCATTGATTAAATGAATTTAGCCTTGTAATGAGCTTAGAACAAAGCCTGGCACAAAGTAAGCACTATGTAGGCATTAGCTACAATTATTTGCTAAAGTTTTGTTTAAAAAATAAACTATTTTTTATCTTAGAGATAAAATTTTTCTTTTAAATTTTCAACTACAGAAGAACATCAATTTGATCTGAAATTTCATAGTGCTTCTGATTAGCATAGACATGTATAAATATCAGAATTTGCAATCTTTTAATAAAAGTGGCATTCTTTGTATAATTAGTCAAATGTTGATTGTAGTTGCAAGCTGCCCAGTTTTCCTCTAAGATGTTTTACATACTTTGATTGGACTCATAGGAACAAAAGAGTAGAGAAACTTAGTAGATTGTTTTGCATTCCCAGAAAAATAAAACCATTAGGATTTATCCTGTTTTGATGTGCTTACCCACTCCGTTAAGGGGCATCGTTAGCTATGTTGACAAAATATCAATCATAGATGAAAAGGAGATATTTGATCAATTATCTGGTCATTCATAAAAGTTTGGATGTGGGAATTGTGGATGTACAATATCTGGAGACTGCATTTTTTCAGGGCTGTTTAAGTATCCTCTATTGCGTTGTCAGCCTAGAATTAAGGCCATAAAGTTTTCTATCAGCGTAAGGTTGGGGGGCAGTGATGGTTGAGGCAATTCCGTGGGTTACTCAAATTTTAGGTTTCACTGCAGAGAAAAGAGAGGGGTGGTTCTGGGTTTGGTTGTGTTTGGCCTGATGGGCTCTGCCAATCAAAGCCTGGACATAAGCCTAGCCTCTACAGGGGAAATGTTGACCCGGGTAGACTCAGATTTGTCAGAGCATTTAGGCACACTCTTAATGTCAGTGAAATCTACCAGCTAACTGCATCTTGGTTTGAATACAAAAATTTAGTCTTAAAACAAGAAAATGGCAAATAATTAGTTGATTATACAAGTGAATTCCATATATCATTCTAAGACATTGGAAAATAAAATATCTCATTAACTTTGGAAATGAAAGATTATTTCTTTAAAAATTCAAATGTTTTCTGCAAATAGTAAAGTTAAAAAGAGAGAGAGATGTAACTAGAACTCGGGTTGATTGACACACATTGAAAATTAACGTCTTCATCACGAACACTAAAGTGAAGTGGGAAAATAGCTCAGCAGAAGATTATTTTGTAGGCTGCTTATAATGAGCCATCATTATTGGAACAATGGGAAATATGACAATTATAGGATGTTCTGCTATAATACTTTAAAAATGTATACTTTGTGATGAAATTTTATTAGAATAGTTGTGATTTTCACCTAGACTTTCAGATAATATGACATTTTAGTTGCTGGCTTTTGTAGATTTTTTAACTGCTAATACCAAATATCAATAATCCAGAGTAAATTTTTATTCCCCATTTATATCTGCAAAGCCCTCCTTCTATTGCTGATGCCGTGGAAGTGAACGTAGAGGCAGACATCATCAGCACCATTCTCCTTCAGAATTGCATTTCTCATGTCCCTGTTATTTCACAAATAGATAGAAGATGAAAGGAATCTTCATGAAGATTTTGTGTTCATGAAAATGATACAGAGGTGCAACAAAGGAGAGAGGTCCTTATCCTTACTGAACTGTGAGGAAATTAGAAGCCAGTTTGAAACCTTTGTCAAGGTAAGGAATGCAGTTTTTGGGCAAAGTGTCATTGAAAATTTTAGTACTTCTGCCAGGAAACTGAAATATGACCATGTAAAAGTTTAAACACTTATTTATACATCATATATGTACATAGGTATGTATATTTTTTAAAAAAAGGAAAAATGAAGCCAAAATCCTGTTAAAAGAGTATGGAAAGTTAGAAGTGTTCACATTCATAGGAATGTTCTCAAGAAGAGCAAAAGAAGATTCTCAGGGGGGAAAGCACATCTCATAGGCACATTCATACATACACACACATGAGCTCATACATGCAGCTGCCTCTGAGAAAATTTTGAAGTACACAAAGTTTGGTCTTTGCATTTTCTTATTTTCCCATCCATACCTTGATGCTGTCTCACTGCGGACCCATGGTCTGGTTCCATTTCCCAGAGAGGTGATAACCATTGGCCGCTGTAGTGTTGGGAGGCCACAGCTTAAGATAATACCTTTAGTGGAGGTCATAGAGACTTCTAAAGACTGATACATCCTAACATATGAAGGAATGCTTCTCTTAGGATGGAATTTCAGGTGCCATGAAAGTGAAATCTTTTTCTTTTATTGTGAGGAGAGATGTGAAGAATAGGTGATCAACCTTCTCAGTACCACTCACACCAGACACCATATACTACCACTTACTCATGAAGCCAGTTCACTCTAGGGCCAGTCAATACCTGGGGTAGAGTTTGAAGATGTCTAACTCAACAAGCTGGAGCCCAGCATGAAGTCATATATTGGGCACCTAAAACAAGAATTTTGGAACATTTATTGAGGATGCACCTACAACATTAATTTCATTCTCATAGATAAGGGATGTAAGGGCTCTTTCTCTTGAAGCAGAATATCAAGAAGTCTTTCTACCTATTTCCCTGTCAGAACACTGAGTCATATACCCTTGGCCCTCAGCCCACTTTGGAGTCGTGAATAGGAGGCAGCAATCCACACTGAAGGTATCACTATGCCAGGTTATTGGGTATCTGGGTAAACCAAGAGGAATTAGTTCTCACATATAGATGATATGTGATTTAACCCAAGACTGAAGAGCTTTAGATCTTATTTCTGAGTTTATTCCTGTCCTCTTATACTGTCCCCAATGTGTAATTTAATCCAGCAGTGAAGACCAAGACCTTCCTTATTTCTGAGCCACCTATGGGAATCAGAATGCAGCTCAAATCTGTTCCTGGCTTTTAGGTTGTTTATGCTAGTCTAGGTTTTAGATAAAAACTCCTAACTCTTTATTTGTGAGGTATTGAAATATTTTAGTTTCTCAGGTTCTTTGAGGCTTCTGGCAAATATTACAGGGTATTGGGAGGTGTTGCAAATTGAAATGTAAATAAAGCCACTTTCAGAACAATGGTTAATAATCCCAATAACATATATAATGTGCTTGGCTGTGTGACCATGGGCAAATGAGTTCACTTGTCTAGACTTCAGTTTTCTCATCTATAAAATAAGGCAGCTGAGATTATCTGTAAGGACACTACAAACTTTGACATTCTGTAATTATGGATTTGTCTTCAGTTCCCTCCAAAGTCAGTGAGAATTACTGTTGACTTTTCCCTTCTCTTTTTCTTACTGAGAGTTTTACAGTTCAACTGCCAATTCTTCATGGCTTTATTTCAGGTTAGATATACAAAGCTTCCCAGATCAGCTACCCAGAATAGGAGTAAGGAAAACAGCTGGTTTGGCCTCTCTGCTTATGCTTGCATAACAAAGCGGCAGCTCCAAAATTTCATTTCCTAAAAAGGTAGAACTTCTCAGGCATGTCAACTGGAGATTCTTACATGCAACAGAAGAATTCCCTTGCTTTTGCTGCAATAGGAGTGGTTTCCAGGTCAATGTTATCTGTACCTATGATATGCATGATGGTGAGGCACAAAGTACTCTAAATGCCCAATCTCCCTCCAATGACTGAAACACTCTCTAATATCCATCCCCCCAAATTTCCAATTCTAAAACAATGTTTGGACTTTTTAACTTAAGTCAGCTACATAATAACCCCAAATTGATCTTTTATATTTTTAGCTAATGTTAACAGTCTTTCTTTCTGTGTCACAGTCTGACTGGTCCAGAGCAATTTAGGGTTTGAATTTTGGGGCTCTGAAATGGAACTTAAAGAAGTCTTAGAAATCATCAGATTCAATTATCAACACATAACTTCAATTTACTCCCCATAATTCCTACCTAGTTATCCCCTGATCTCTGCTTAAACACCTCTAATAACAAGAAACTTATTATCTCCTGAGGCAGGTAGCATCAAGCTGTTACTTTGCGGGGAAGGTAGGATTCAGGAATTATGCAGCATTGTGGATAGTGTAATTTCACATTAAACTTAGTCCTCACCCTATCCTCTGCTAGAATGATCATTTCCATGATTGTTTGCCCACCAATTCTTGAGATGTCTTTGGTAGGGTCAAAGAATTTCCTTTTCAAGTTAAAGGTCATTCTGCCCATAACTGCTACAAGGGTTCCCACTGAGAGAAATATCTAATCCAAGATTTTCTGAAAGTCAACTTTAAAAATATTTTCAGTTAAAGTGTGGAGCAAAGCAAGAAAAAAGGCTCTGGAGAGTGTGGCTGGGGGAAAGTTCACGAAAAGGCAAGGCTGGGTGCATAAAAGACAAACATTGCTGACTTCACATTTTCATCTTGGCTAAGCTCTGACACCAATGTAACCACCTAGTTCGAAAGTATCTCAACCTTGATCATCACACTCCATTTTTTGAAAAGACACTAAATACTCATTTGTTTACTTGTTATCTCACAAACATTTTCCTGTTGCCGCATTTTCACAGTGCCACACTTCAGCTTAAGTGGAAAGTTGAGGCCCTGCGGCCCATGTGAGCATTTCAAGGTGCAGGTTCCTCTTTAGGCTTTGTGATTTACACCTTCACATCTGACAACTGAGCTGAGCCTAAAAGAAGACACTCAATAGTCACAACATTAATTCCTTCTAGAGGAGGAATAAAAAAGAAGGGCCCTGTAGAAAATTGATTCTAGCAATGGGAAGGAGCGGAAGACTTTGACTCTCAGAAAATGTGAAAATACTGCTCTCTTCCTCTCTTGTGTTCAGAGTACCTGGTGATGGTGTGAGTTAAACTTGGCCTACGAAGGTGATCTCACTGTTTTAACTTTTTGCTTCAGCTTCAGTCTCTTTGGGTGACCTCAAGCCAGCCAGTTAAGCCCTCAAGGCCATTTATTCAGTATATTTCCGTGGCAGCAGTAGCCTTTATTATCTTTCAACCTGTGTCAACTGCAGTTCTTGTTAGATTCTTAAAGTACCTCTAACCTTCCTTCAGTTGCTAAGTGAGAAGAAACCCCCATAGAAGGGTTGCATTTGTCTTGTGAACATCAGAAGCATTGGAAGATTACCTGTGTTTCCTGTATGTATGCTGATTATTCTAAATAGTAAATGCTGGCCACACAAAGGCACACAACCAGCAACAAGACAACAAAATAAAAAAAAATATATCTGAGGGTTTTTTCTGGGATTTCTTCCCAAGATAAAACTTACTATTAGCATTTTCTGAGAGATTTCAAACAAATTTTATTCTAACAGATACATACCATGCTTATGTTTAATAATATTCTATATGCCATTTCCCTGGTAGAATCATCTCCTGATTCAGCATTATTTGTCAATACCTGTCAAAACCAGTGGGGTCATAAGCAGAGTCAGTATTGCAGCGTCCAGTGTAGAAAGTGTGCTAGGATGGAGATAATGAATCCCAGACTTTGCTTTCAGATCCACCCCTGGGCTTTCTGGACTATCAGCTCATCTGTCAGAGCCATGGGCTCCCAATCAATAAGATGGAACTGATGACAGGATCTGAGTGTATATGATAAGCCTCACCAGAACCAGGCAACAGAGTAAAGACTGATGCCAAATAAATGAAACTTCTAAAACCCCACAGCAGAGTTCCTGTCAAATTGACCTTTTTCAATGATTCTTATTTCAGGATATAATGGGAAATGAAGTGAAGGAGAAAGAAAAAACCTTTGAAATGCAAAAAGGTACGGTGCTATTTACCAATTTCTATGCATACTTAAAAAGTAAAATGAAGCTTTATAAGACCAATTATATTGAAAAACCCAGTGTTGAAATTGGAACTTTTAGCCCTGGAAATAAAACTGGAACACAATTGGCTGGGTTCCTTTAATGCTGACAATACCAAGTATGAAGAAATTCCATTACTTTCTTTTTTAATATTAAGCATTTTTATTGTTGTTTAGTTACAGTTGTCCTGCCTTTTCTCCATTGCTCTCCCATGCCCCATCCCTGTCAACTTCCATAGTCAATCCCTCCCCATTGTCCATGTCCATGAGTCATCTATTTGTGTTCCTTGGCTTACCTCTTCCCCTTACTTCCCTCATTATCCCCCCTGCATCCCCTCTGGTCACTGTCAGTCTGTTCTTTATTTCCTGAATTCCATTATTTTTGATACCTTAATCAAAGCAATAATACAGCCTAGTGCCACCTACAGAGGATAAGATTAAGAAAATCATCATTTGGTAGCAGTGGCTTTTACTGCTCAATAGCAGTTTTTTTTTTTTTTTTTTTTATGAGGAACCATGGCCAGTGGAGCCTCTAGAATCAAGGAATGAGTCAGTGTGACAACATTCTATACTTTGCTTTGCTCTTGATGTCAGAGCATCTCAGACAACTCATGGTTGGAAGGGGTCTTGATGGTTCTCAAATCCAACACCATGCCCAGGGCACAAATCTCCTTCACACCAGCAATGATCATCTGGCCTGTAATCAAACATGCCTAGGTACCTTCTATCTCATAAAGCAGCCTGGCCCATCTTTGAATGGCTATAAATAATTATAATAAGTTTACTATACTATAGGAGAAAAATCTTTTCTCCTCTGGAGCTGAAATTTGTTCCAGCAATCTCCACTCATTGGACACACTCTGCTCAGTGGGGACATATGAAACAAAGTATAATTCCTCTTTTACACAGCAGCTGTACAGATGATGAAAAGAGCAATCATGGAAGCCTTTTCTTCTCCAGGCTAAACCTCCCCAGTACTTTCCACTCTTCCTCTTATGACCATTTCTAGACCGTTTCCTATCCTAGTTCATCCTTTTCTGGATGACACCTTAACTTTCCCTGTTTCTCTTAGAATATAGCACCCCAAACATAACACAGTCATGCCTGGAGTGACATGAGTAGCTGAGTATGGGAAAGATGAAGTGTGGGTAGATGGGTGTTTTTGGACACACTATTATATCACAAAGTTGGTGAAACTGATGGTTTGGGTTTTATACATTTAATACACACAAATACATATACACATACAGGGTGAGACAAAAGTAGGTTTACAGTTTTGAATACACAAAACACAGGGTTTGTTCTTGTATTATTTATTAATTATTGTATTACTTTCCATATGAACTATAAACCTACTTTTCCCCCATTGTATACATACGGAAATACAGATACTATTTTCTGAGGCAAAGAGCATACTCAGAGGTTGTGTTAACTATTGGTCTAGGTGCAAAAGGTGATATGATTTCCATGAAGGTTTTGTCTTCAGATGGCTGTAAAATATGTTAAGTGGAACTATGTTATCTGTTAATTACAGTGAAATTTGAGGAAACACGTAGAGGTTGAGGTTAATCATACAGACTGCCTAGCAGCCTTCAGTAAATAATAAACTTAACAGAACTGGTAATTTAGGTCATGCAATCTGACTCAATATTCAGACACCTATGAAGTGTCCAACATGGCTCATTACTGGAAAAAAAAAGAAACTTCCTGAGTCTTTACACTTAGAAAGTCAGTATATCTAATTAAGAAGCAAGCCTTTTACATGAGAAAGAATTACAGATAGATACAATAGTTTGGCCAATTGTTTGACCAAATCAGATACCATAGGCACCTTACTAGCTAATTGTGCAGACACAACCTTTGGGCTCACTAAGGTTCCCAATGGATGGAAGTTGTTCTTAGAAGCAAGATTCAAATATGTTTAATAGAGACCAGTATTTTTAGCCTATATCAATCTATGATAAGTGGAGTCAGTTGAGTACTGAACAAACATAAGAAAAATATGATTAGTGGAAATAACCAATTCAATTGTTCAGACTTTAGAAACCAAATTTTACTACTCTGGGAAGGATTTCAGACCATTGTATCCTTCCTTTTATAAAACTTATTGAAGCAAACTCTATTACACAGCTATAGAACCGGACTAAATAGTTCCATGTGCAGTTTTGTATTACTTTGGTCTAATAGTTAGCTTTTGGTTTCATTTTAGGTGATCAGGATCCTCAAATTGCAGCACATGTCATCAGTGAGGCCAGTAGTAAAACAGCATCTGGTAAGTTCAAAATCATCTGAGCATTAGCCACCCAAGGGGAAAGGCTGGGATATTGATGCAATGCTACCTAATGATTAGGTTCCTCTCTTTCTTTGGGGCCTAATTTACAAACCTACCCATATAGCTTTCATATACTTTCCTTTGTCTTCAAAGTGAGCTTAAATGTACAGATGGGATTTGGAGGGACAAAAGGAGGTGGGAAGCAATCCCAGTGTTCTCATTATGGTCTTGCTCAATGGCTGATCCTGAATGATGAATTAGTGGGTGGGGGGACCCTTATTCTGACAACATAGAAGAGATGACTGGGAACATCCTTTATCCTAACGCCTCTTCACTGTGTGTAAATGTGCCTTAGGGAGTATTTCCTGCTATTTGTCATTCCCTGTATGATTACCCCAGCCCCACTGGGGCCAACCTCAAGGAAATTAAAGGTAAAATCATTCTACAAAGATCAGTAGGTGCCAGCACATTAAATTTTCCAATGAAGTAACAACAGATGACATACTGTAATCTTTTCAACTCTGAATGATATTATTTCCATATACGTTCTGCCATTGTTCTAGCCCTTAGATCTTTTTTTTTTTCTCCCAAATCTGTACCTCCTAATAGCTGGTGCTGGAGAATGTGTCGCATCTGATAAATGGATGGAAACACAGACGCTAGCATAAAATCCCCCATCTACATAAATGAAGTTTGAGAGCATCAGAGCAATCTTTGAAAAAGTTCAGCACGGTGCTCTGGAATGGAGTTCTAAACAGAGAGAGAGAGAGAGAGAGAGAGAGAGAGAGAGAGAGAGAGAGAGGGAGAGAGAGAGTGTGTGTGTGTGCGTGAGAGAGAGAGAGAGAGAGAGGTGAAAGGAGAAGGGAAGGGAGGGGAAGGAGAGAGATGGGGAGAGGGAGAGGAGAGGAGAGGAGATACAGCCTCATCTCTGAGGTGGGGTTTGGGCTTCTCAGTGGGTATACATGGTTATCATGGACCATGGTATGGGAGTAAGAGCACTGTATAGGAAGTTTTGAATACTAAGGTTCAAGAACCATGACTACCACTTACTGGGTGACCTTGGGCAAGTATCTTTACCTGTGCAGCAGTTTCTGGCCTCACTTTACAGAGTGACTCTGTGCATCAAATCAGCTAACCTGGAAGAAAGTTATACTGTTAAGTGCTATACAAATGTAAGGTGACATTGCTTAGCTTTATTCATGGTGACTTAGATGTCATAAGAGTGACATAAAGTCCTTTATTAATGCCAGTATTCCCACAATATTTAATAATTTTTCTAAGTACCCCTTCCTCAGAAAATACATTTACAGGAGAATATCACAACTATACTGGCATGTCAGGGTGGCCATCAACATGACACCTTACTATCCAAATTAGATAAAAGAAACAGTGACATCTCCTTGAAGAATAAATTCCCAATGGTCTTTGCTAATCTGTATATAAATCTTTGCCCTTGAATATATTTCATAATGCTCAGATTCTGCCAAAAGGCCCATTATTGGTATTCATCCTAGTATATTTTACAGTCTGCATCACAGTAGGTTTGCAGGAGATCAGTGGAAAGATAGTAACATTCCTCACCCCAATCCAGTCCCAAATCTCTTGCTTTTTTTTATGCTGCCACAGGCCTGAGCTACATCCCACAGCTAGGCTGGAAATTAGGTAAGGATTTACAAAAGTAAACTTAGTGGACTAAAAGATAGGGAACTTGCACTTGTTTTCTCAATTAGATGATCCAAAAGTGAAAACATCATAATAAAGTGTCATTTCTGGAGTGATCTGGAAGGCCAGGAAATGTCAGACATTTCAGATGCCTTCTCTGTTACTAAAAGATGAGTCTGAACAGCTTGCATCTTGCACCCTGATAGGTCTAAGACCACCAAATAGGAATTTTTTCAAGAGCTCAAGGAAGCAAATGCATCAATTACTTTCACTTCTTCGCAACCCCCATCCTAGCAATCTAGCTCTCTGTGGGAGCTGAGATTTGAAATCAGGTGCACATACTACTTTGAACCCACTCAACATCTCAGTCAAGAAAATGGCATACTGTTGGTGGGTACTCTGGTTTAGCCACAAGAATACAGATACTTTCGAGTCTGTGGCACCCACTACAATGGGAGATCAAAACACACAGTGAAATGACAGGTTTATTTTCATACTTCCTTGCCTAATTTTAGTCCTTGTTGTGGGAGGCACGTCAGGTTTGCAACAGCTTGATCAGGTAGGAAGAAATGGGGTCTTTCTCTGTGCTGAGGCTGAGTTAGGTAGACTAACAACTTTTTTGACTTTGTAAATTTTAAGGAAAGGAAGAAATCAATGTTAATATTAGTGAGGAATTAGCTTGAATATTTTGGCATGCATAATTTATGATGTGGAATTTTGAAATCACACTTTCTTAAGTTCAAGGGCAATTTAGTTTTAAGAACTCTAAAGGGAGAAGGAAGCTCACTGTGCTCTATTACTTTATTTAATCTTCACAAGTCTTAGAAACATGCTGTGATATTAGCCCAGTGTTGCAGATGAGAAACTAAAACTCGGAGATTGACTTGCTGAAGCTTAAGTAAAGCTTGGATTGGAGCCCAGCTTCATCTGACTGTAAAGCCCATGCTAGTTTGTCAGCCATAGCTCCTTCATAGACTTAATGTTGGATGGGTCCTTAAAAGTCCCTTATGCCCAAACCTTCCATTCATATATGAAGCTAGTTTCAACATTAAACTATATTTTGTTAAAGTGTGAACCATGCTATGCTTCACCTCACCACAAATTTTTCTCCTCTCCATTACAGTTCTGCAGTGGGCCCAAAAAGGATACTACACCATGAGCAACAACTTGGTAACTCTTGAAAATGGGAAACAGCTGGCCGTTAAAAGACAAGGACTCTATTATATCTATGCCCAAGTCACATTCTGTTCTAATCGGGAAACTTCAAGTCAAGCTCCATTTATAGCCAGCCTCTGCCTGAGGTCCACGAGTGGATCTGAGAGAATTTTACTTAGAGCGGCAAACACCCACACTTCCTCCAAACCTTGCGGGCAACAATCCATTCACTTGGGAGGAGTATTTGAATTGCAACCAGGTGCTTCAGTGTTTGTCAACGTGACTGATCCAAGCCAGGTGAGCCATGGGACTGGCTTCACATCTTTTGGCTTACTGAAACTCTGAACAGTGTAACCTCGCAGGCTGCCACTGAGCTGATGCTGGTAGTCTTCATAATACAGCAAAGCAGTTAAGACCATCCCCCTGTTGAACTGGCTATTTATAACCCTACAATCCTCCTCATGGAGAACTATTTATTATACATCCCAAGGCACGTAGGGCTGCATTAAGTGAATTATGGGGTAGGTGAAACCCAAAGAGGCCCTGTTCCATAAGAGCTTATATTCTGAAGCAGCAACCTGATTGATGCAGACATCCAGAGATTCCTGTGAAAAGACAAGGCCATTATGCACAGATTGAATTCTGAGTAAACATCAGATAATTAGTAAGTTTAGGGTTTTTTTTGTCTGCAGTGTCTTTCAGTGGATAATGTATTTGATTTATCAGTGAAGATGCAGGAGGGAAATAAGGAGCCTTAGCTCACATTTAGTTTTATGGTTGATTCTGGGTCCCTGTGCCACTGATGAAGGGGACAGGCTCTAGAGAGATTAAGGCAGTGGCAAACTGAGAAACCCTGTCCCCCACCAGCTCTCCGACACTCATTCTCTCTCTCTCTCTCTCTCTCTCTCTCTCTAACACACACACACACACACACACACACACACACACTGTCAGGCTAATCAGTTATATCAACCCTGTGCCTATCTCTACCACTGTAAAATGGGAGGGGTAATAGAGAGAGCAGCTCTGAGCCTGACTACTCCTCCTCAAGAAGTGACTGTATTTAAAGGAAATCTATTGTATCTACCTGCAGTCTCCATTGTTTCCAGAGTGAACTTGTCATTATCTTGTTATTTATTTTTTGAATAATAAAGATCCCTTAACATTATTGTTGTTATTCAGCATCAAAAACCCTAGGCCAGATTCAGGGAGGATGACTGACTCATTTGGAGGGAATTTTCCCAACCTTTGTCATGTGTTCATAAACTTGATTAAACCTGGTTCTAAAGCTTGTTGCACCACAAAATATCTTGGTGAAAGCACACTCCCAGGAAGTCTGTGATAGCCTTTGATGGATGACATGAAAGCTTATGCAGTGGAAAACAATCTGGGTCGTTATCTCCAGCTTGATCTGGGAAAGTTTCAGGAGATTGAAGGAAGACTTTTTTTTTTATTAATCACAGCTAAGTGAAGCTGGAGGGAGGGCCTTAAATGAGAAGCAGTCGCTTATCTTTTTAATAGCTGTCCGGGTGGTTCCACCTTAGATAAGACTGAATGGAGTTGGGACAGCCTGAGGGGAAGTATCTGCCCCTCAGTCTTCCACTGAACCAAGGGGGCTATTCCTTGTCACCTCCAACTGAGGGATTTTCAGGTAAGAAACCCAGAGTAGCTTTTTGTCTTTACTGGTAGAATGCATTGCTTAAAACAAACACCACATGTTCAAGCAGAAAAATATTACTGTAGAAAAAAGAACGAGTGAGGACAGGTGGTGTCATCTTTTGGCCACTGCCCCTGCTCTTCAGTCTTATGGACAGCACAGTTCCTTCTTGGCTGAATGACTTTGAAGACCTTGGACCATGACTTTCTAACACAAGGCTGAAATCATGCTAGACAAACTTGCCTGGCTACATACTTTTTCCAACAAGAAAACTTTAGTATGAGCAGGGGTGACATTTGTTCATTCAGGGACTCACTTAGGAATATGTTTGCAGTAGGGATGGGTAAGAGGCATTACCTCTTTAGTAGGGTTCATAGAAAGGGAATCCAGGTCCAACCTGAACAAATTTTGCATAGTCTTTATATATTCACATCCTCTGATTTAAACATTGCCCTTGCATTTTACCCCACATTCTTCTTTAGAAATGATTATCATACAGACTATCTCTACCTCTAGTAGCCAAGTTGGTAACAGTATGATACAAAAACTACATTTTCTAGGCTATCTCCTCTGCTCCCATGCTTTCTACTACCCTCTAAATGCCATCTGCTATAGCTCCAGCCCAGAACTTTCCCCTAAGCTTGAGCCTGAAATAGCCAACTGCCTTCAACCTCTCACAATGCTTCCTCATAGGGTCATCTTGCCCTTCCCAACAACTCCAGGCCCTATCCTTCACCCTTTTCTCTTCCTGTGCTACATGATCACAGTGGGCTGTTTCCTCCTACTCCTTCATGGGTTTAACTACTACCTTCATGCTACTAATGTCATACCTTTAGTCCTGACCTGCTCCCTGGAGTCTGTATTTGGCTGCCTAAATCTCCAAATGGTAGGCCCAGGTCCTCAGACCAAAAACATCCAAATGGAACTCTTGATCCTTCCCCCCACTCAATGGGATCTACTTTTAGTACTTTCAATTCCAGTGAATGACAGCCTCATCTATCATGCTTCCTAAGCTAAAAACCTGATTTGACTTCTTACTGTCCTCACCCCATGTTCAATTCCATCAGCCTATACACATCAGCCCTATTTCTTAAATAGTTCTTAAATGAATCTACTTATTCTTTTCTCTACCCCCAGTATCCTAGTTGAAACTATTGTCATCTTTCTTCTGGAATACTACAATAGCTTTCTAGACTCCCTGCCTCCACCCTTGTTACCTCTCATCCATTCTTCACACACAGCCAGAGTGAATTCTTAAATACGATTCTGATTTCACCACTCCCTTGCTTCTTATTGACTTTAACAATAAGTTATACTCAGGATATTGTTATTATCATAACAATGAGTTATGATCAGGATAATGAACTTATTTCATCTCCTACCAATACCTCTCCCAGTGTCTTAAGTTCTAACCTTCAGTTTCAACTAAGCAAGGCTATAAATGCTTTCTTTCCTGCCTTAGGACCCAGGCATGTCTTCTTGTGACACCCATTACCTTTCCCCATCACATGCTGCACTTTAACTTTATAGTACTTATCATGGGTGAGGTTTATCCTACTATGTTGTGAGTTTCTTGAACACCAAGACTTTGTCTCATTCACCAGGCAACTTCAGTATCTACTACAGGGCCTGCCATAGAATTGGCCCTTTCTTCATTGCATGAAGATGTGAATGAATGAATAAATGCAGCTACTTATAAGTCAGGAAAATTTGTAATATTGTATAAACCTTCATTATGTCAAAAACATGTATGATAAAAATATATTCAGGAAGTAGAGACTGAGAATTATATTGTAGATAAAAATAGATAATATATTTTATATATCACAATAATTTGCAAAATAGTACATGATATATTTGATTCATACTTCACTTGAATATTTTCAAAGTTGTTGCAATAAATGATGAAGACTTGATTACATTTCTGATCTACATATAATATTCTGATCATAAATTATCTAAATAATAATTTTATAAACATGGCACTTTTGCATTCGATCAAAATGAGGAATGAATGATTGAAAGGACAAATAATTTTCATTTCCAGATAAAGAGAATGAAATAAGTATAAAGCATTACTATCTCTGTTACCTGATAGTATGTGTCTGCAAAATTCAAGCTCTACCCTAGCAAGCTGCCAGTACAGAGCAACCAAGTTAATGGGAAACAACATATGGACTCCTGGGCTCCAGGAAGGAGCACTTTATGTATTGAATTTGACTATTTCCTTAGGGTCTGATACCACTGTGTTGGAAGCTGTACTGCCATAGGCCTTTAGAGCAGTCTAAAGTACTCTAAGACAGAAACATGGAAAATTTAACTAAGTATGATTTTTATTATAGTCTTTTCCTCTGTGAACTACAACTCCATTTTAAAAAGCAAAATCAGAAATGCTAATTGTAGTATAGTGGTTAAATCTGGAGTGAGACAGAAATAGCCTTAGTTTAGAATCCACTATTTACCAACTTTATAACCATAGGCAAGTCATTTGACTTCCTCTGGCCCTCAGTGTCATCATCTGTAAAGTGGGGATGAGAAGAATACCTGCTTTGTAAGGTTTATGAGGATTGATGATCATTCATAGAATGTTCCCAGTAGAGACTTCTCTCTGGAGCACATCATCATATAAGGAGCACTAAGGTGGCTCTCCACATGGCACCAGCACATCAGTCTGCACTCAGCAGTGCAAGTAGATAGAATGGCATCTTAAAATGGTTGAAACCTCTATGACCAAGAAGAATGTCTGGCAGCTTAGGTACACATAAAAGGCCTTGCTCAGGTAGTAGAAGAAAGACCACACCCAATTTGAAGCAAAGTGAAAGCAAAAATAAAAAGGCAAGGTTAAAACATATACTTAATATTAGAATAGATCTGAGGGTAGCAAAGATTCTTTCTTATAGTTTCATTGTTGAAAACAAGCACTGCAGGCTTAGTGTAGCCAAATTTTAAAGTAAGTTTGAACAGTTCTATATTCAGGATATTTAGGAAAATTTTCTTTAAAAATTTATGATCATTGATTTGCAACCTGAAAGACATGAGCACACAAACCTACTCCTTCTGCATCTGAGCAATGCCAATAGGCAATCCAGCAACTCTAAAAAAAAACTAGTTAAATACATAGTTGTTCTCCATTCTGCATTCCTGAAATTCAACTTAGTTATAGTTCACATTTTTCCTGCTAATGTAACCTTACTTAAAGTCCAATAGTTTTTGGTCACAAACTCTATTTCTATCTTGGGTACCTCTCTGACTATAAACCTCTTTGAAATCCAATGGACAACACATCCTAGATTTCACTCACATTTCTTGTTACTAAGAGTTAAAAGATTTTTAAAATCTATTCACCCACCTATCCAACACTGATTAAAGTTATAGGTTCTAGGCTAGGCATGAGAGTAATATGATCCATTCTCTGCCCTGAAGTAGCTTACACCTTTTTGTATAACAGGCGTACAAATATTTAAAGTCCAGTGTCAGTGTTGCAGCAGGGGTATGGACTGATGTTACAGGAAACACACCAGAAGAACATGTAACACAGACAAGCAGGGGAAGATAGGTGTCAGAAAAGGCTTTCTAGGAGAGGTGGCACAGACTAAGTCTTGCAGGGAGGAGGGGCAACAGTGAGGAAAGTAGTCCCCAAAGAATAGAGCAGAACATGTAAAACATAGTTATGAAAATGGGTAAAGGGTTCAGAGGAGTGAACAGAAGAAGTCAGCTGACAGAGGGCCTTGTGTGAGAACAAATCTTGGTGTATAGGCCAAACAGCACATGTAGAAGTCCAATCTAGGAAGAGTCTTTGTGCTCATGTGGCAGAAATAAACTTTCCCCTGGCCTGCTTTCCAAGAAGGGCTTGCTCCACAGCATCTTGCACTACAGTGTAGCTGAGGCGGCCTGCCATGCAAGTCATGGGAAAGGTGATGAGGAGGCTAGGTCACAGACTGGATGGACCCTGTAGGCTTTGAGGTTGCAGAAAGCTTAGAGACCCACCTGACTTCTGTTATTGGCACTAAGGCAAGCTTTCACATTTCCTCACACAAATAGCAGAGGTCTGAAATTATCTGGTATATCATTCATTCCACAAATAGTTTTTGAGTAGGGACTATGGTTTTAACCTTGTACCAAGCCCTGAATTTACCTGGATGAAAGAAGTCAATTCCTCCTTGTAAAGTACTTAACATTTCGAAGGTCCAAGATGGTGGTGGAGTAGGTGGATGCTATACTCACCTCCTCCCAGGACCAAACTGAAATTACAACTAAGTTATAGAACAATCATTCTGAATAATCAAGTGAAGACTAGCTGAAGAGAAGTCTTATAACCAAGGATTTACAGACTGGTAGGAAGAGCATAAGTGCAAAAAGAGCTGGCTACAGGGTGGCTGAGGTTCCAAGGAATATCTCAGCTGTGGGAGTTCCCCCTGAGAAGCATGAGGTCTAAATCCCAAGCCAGGTTTCCCAGCCCAGAACACCAGAGACAGGAAGAGGTGCCCACATAACATCCGGTTGTGAAAATCAGTGGGGTTTCTGTCCACTAGGGAGAGGTGGGAGTCCACTAGAGACACAGGCACCCTCCTAAAGGGCCAGTGCACAAAATCTCATTGGCAGCTACTCACCCTGGGCACCAGCAGGGGGAAGGTAGAATGGACTACAGTTACATAAAGGAAGTCTGGGGTTTCTGGCTCTGGGAATACTGCTGAAGAGACAGGTGCCAGGATCCCTGTGCTGAGTCAATGTACCATGCCTCAGATGCCATTTTCCTTGGGCGGAGCACTCCCCTGCATGCAGCATCAGCTTGGGGCAAAGCAATAGCCCCATCCTCAGGAATTCCTCTCATATCACCCTGTGGAGATTATGCCCTTCTGAGGAGTACAATCAGAGGCTCTTTCAGAGACTGAGCTTAACAGGCAGCCAGGCAGGTGGAAACAGGTGAAGGTGGATCTCATCCACTGACTTAGGACTTTTGCAGATTTGCCCCCAGGCCCACTCCTGCTAAAAGCCAACCTTGGAATGCAGATTGTACTTTTTTATGTGCACACAGGACCAGCAGAGGTAGCCACAAACTTTGGATTGCTTGTACCTTCAAACAGGTTGCTGAGGGCCAGTAACAGGCACTTTCATTGGCCTGCACCAGAGTGCCTCCCAAGAGTCACAGAACAAAGACACCCAGATGCCAGCTTCAGACAACATCAGAGCAGGATCCAATTAGCTTAACAAACAGCACATCCAAAGCAAAATCTAGGCAGGCACCAAACCCTGCTAAAGCAAATTCTGTTTCGTGTGGTCAGCAGCTCACACACAGTGGTTGGGGTTCAGCCTCACAGTCAGCCAGCCTGAAGGTTGATCCGATGTGAACAAATGGGCCAACAGTAATCAAGACTCAATTACAACAGCAGAGCCCACATAATACACAGAAGGATGATTCCTGGGGCACCCATCTCAGGTGATCAAGGAGACTGCACCACTGGACTTCACAGGACACCTACTACATTAAACCACCCCATGAAGACTGAGAGTCATATCAGATCTATCTAATACATAGAAATAAACCCAAAGAGACAGCCAAAATGAAGAGACAAGAAAAGCAAGCCTCAAATAAAAGAACAGGAAAAAAAGCTAAACAAAATGGAGGCAAGCAATTTCTCAGATATGGAGTTCAAAGTAATGATTATAAGAATGTTCAACAGCATGTAAAAGGACATAGAAATGATAGAAAGGACCAGCCATAAATGAAGAATACAATATCTGAAATGAAGTATATACTGAAAGAAATAAACAGTGTGTTTGTTTCTGGGGCAGATGATCAAATCAGCAATTTGGAAGACAACATAAAAAAACCCACCCAATCAGAACAGCAAAAATAAGAACTTTGAAAAATGAGGATAGTTTAAAGTACCTTTAGGACAACATGAAGCATAACAATATCTGCCTCATAAGGGTGGGTACAAGAAGAAGAGAGAGAGCAAGGGATTGAGAACCTATTTGAAGGAATAAAACCCAAAAACTTGGTGAAGGAAAAAGACACACAATCCAGGAAGCATGGAAAGTCCCAAACAAGATGGACTCAAGGAAGTACACACCAAGACACATCATAATTAAAATTGCAAAGATTAAAGGTAGTGAGAGAATTAAAAAAAAAGAGAGAATCACAAAAGCCACAAGAGAAAGATAGTTAATTACCTACAAGGGAGCTCTCATAAAATTGTCAGCTGATTTCTCAACAAAACCATTTCAGGCCAGAAGGAATTGGTATGAAATATTCAAAATCATGAAAAGCAAGAACCTGCAACAAACACTAATATTCCCAGCAAAGTTATCATTTAAAATTGAAGGAGAAATAAAGAAAAAACAACTACAAGAGTTTGTTACCACCAAATCAGTATTACAAGAAATGTTGACGGGCCTGCTTTAAGGACGAGAAGGAGGAGGAGGAGGAGGAGGGGGAGGGGGAGGGGGAGGAGGAGAAGATAGTTGAAAGAATAAAATGGTAATAAGTATGCACCTATTAATAATCACTTTAAATGTAAATGACTTAAATGCTCAAATTAAAAGACAGAAGGTAGCTGAATGGATAAGAAAATAAAACCCATATATATGCTTTCTAAAAGAGACCCACCTCAGGAGGAAAGATGCACATGGACAAAAAGTAAAGGGATGGAAAAAGATATTAAATGAAAATGAAAGTGAAAAAAAGCTGGGGTAGTAATACTTATACTGATGAAATAGACTTTAAAACAAAGGCTACCATAAGAGACAAAGAAGAATACTACATAATGATAAAGGGAGCAATCCAACAAGAGGATAAACTCTTGTAAACATTTATGCACCCAACATAGAGCCTCTAAATATGTAAACCAAATCTTGACAAAAATAAAGGAAGAGATTGAGGGTAGTACAGTCATAGTAGGGAATTTTAACACCACATTGACATCAATGGATAGATCTTCCAGACAGAAAAGCAGCAAGGAAACAGTGATCTTAGATGACACACTAGATCAGATGGATTTAATTGATAACTTCAGAGTATTTCACCCCAAGGCAGCATAATGTACATTATTTTCAAGCACACATGGATCATTTTCTAGGATGGATCATTTATTATGTCACAAAACAAGTTTTAATAGATTTAAGAATATTGAAATCATATGAAGCATCTTCCCTGACCATAATAGTATAAAACTTGAATCAATCACAAGAAAAAAAAAAAACTAAAAACACACAAAAGGACATGAAGGCCAAGAACTGCTTCTTTGAAAAGATAAACAAGATTTATAAAATTTTAACCAGATGAGAGAGATAGAGAGAGAGAGAGAGAGAATGAATCCAAATAAGTAAAATTAGAACTGAAAGAAGAGAAGTAACAATCAACACTAAAGAAATACAGAGAGCCCTGGCTGGTCTGGCTCAGTGGATTTAGTGCCAGACTGCAAACCAAAGGGTCACAGGTTTGATTCCCAGTCAGGGTACATGCCTGGGTTGTGGGTCAGGTCCCCAGTAGGGAGCACTGGAGAGGCAACAACACATTGATATTTGTATCCCTTTCTTTCTACCTCCCATCCCCTCTCTGAAAATAAATAAATAAAATATTAAAAAATGAAATATAAAGAATTGTAAGGAAATAAACCAACAGCTATATGACAACACATTGGACACTATGGATTAAATGAATAAATTCCTAAAACTATACACTCTTCCAAAAATAAATCAGAAAGAATCAGAGAATCTGAATAGACAGGTTATAACTAATAAAATTGAAGCAATAATTAAAAAAAATTCCCAACAAACAAAAGTTCTGGACCGGATGCCTTCACAGGTGAACTTTACCAAAACACAACCACTTATCCTTCTCAAACTATTCCAAAAATTTCAAAATGAGGGAAGACCTCCCCATGCTCATTTTACAAGGCCAGCATTATCCTAATTCCAAAACCAGACAAAGATATTACAAAGAAGAAAAGTTATAGGCCAATATCCCTAATGAACATAGGTGCTAAAATCTTCAACAAAGTATTAGCAAACAGAATACAGCAATGCATCAGAAAGATCATACACCATGATCTAGTAGGATTTATTCCATGAATGCAAGGTTGGTACGCTTGCAACCAATAAATGTAATATACCACATAAACAAAATATAAGATGAAAACCACACAATCATTTTTAGTTTTCTGAGGAAATTCCATACTGTTTTCCACA
Source organism: Trachops cirrhosus (assembly GCA_028533065.1). NCBI lineage: Eukaryota > Metazoa > Chordata > Mammalia > Chiroptera > Phyllostomidae > Trachops > Trachops cirrhosus. The sequence continues at coordinate 21,584,574 of CM052552.1, forward strand.
GTGGCTGCACCAGTCTGAATTCCCACAAACAGTGCATTGACCCAGCAATACCACTGTTGGGATTATACCCTAAGGATCCTAAAACACCAATTTGAAAGAACCTATGCACCCCAATGTTCATAGCAGCACAATTTACAATAGCCAAGTGCTGGAAGCAACCTAAGAGCCCATCAGTAAAGAAATGCATCAAAAAACTGTGGTTCATTTACACAATGGAATACTATGCAGCAGAAAGAAAAAAGTGGCTCCTACCCTTTGCTACAGCATGGATGGAGCTGGAGAGCATTATGCTAAGTGAAATAAGCCAGGTGTTGAAAGAGTAATACCATATGATCTTACCTATAAGTGGAACCTGGTCAACAAAACAAACAAGCAAGCATAATAGAACCAGAGGCATTGAAATAAAGAACAAACTGACAGTAACCAGAGGGGAGTGGGGAGCAGGATAATAGGAGAAGGGCCATCAAGGAACATGTATAAAGGACACATGGACAAAGTCAAAAGGGGTAGGTTTGAGGGTGGGAGGAGGCAATGGGTGGGGTGGGGGGCATGATGGGGTGAAAATGGAGACAACTGTATTTGAACAACAATAAAAAATAAAATAAACCACATGATCATATCAATAGATGCAGAAAAAGCATTTCATAAAAATCCAGAAACTATTTATGATAAAACCTCTCAGCGAAGTAAGAATAGAGGGAGCATACCTCAACATAGTAAATGCTATATATGACAAACCCACAGTTAACATCATACTCAATGGGCAGAAACTACAAGCATTTCCCTTAGAATTAGGAAAAGACAGGGATGTCCATTTTCACTAATCCTGTTCAACACAGTGCTGGAAGTCCTAGCCACAGCAATCGGACAAGAAGAAGAAATAAAAAGCATATAAATTGGAAAGGAAGAAGTAAAACTGTCAGTAATTACAGACAATGTGATACTGTATACAGAGAACCCTAAAGATTCCATCAAAACACTACTAGAATGGATAAGTGAATTCAATAAAGTAGCAGGATACAAAATAAATATCCAAAAATCACTTGCATTTTTATACACAAATAATGAATTATAATAAAGAAAAATTTTTTTTAAATCCTATTTACAATTGCATCAAAAAAATACCTGAGAGTAAATTTAACAAAGAAGGTAATAAACTTGTACTTGGAAAATTAGAAGACACTGAATGAAGAAATTGAAGAAGATACAAATAAGTGGAAGCATAAAGCTTATTCATGGATAAGAAGAATTAACATCATTAAAATGTCCATAATACTCAAAGCAATCTATAGATTCAGTGAAATTCCTATCAAGATGCCAATGGCATTTTTCACAGAACTAGAAAAAATATTCCAAAAATTTATATGGAATCACAAAAGATCCTGAATAGCAACAGTGATCTTGAGAAAGAAGAACAAAGTTGGAGGACTCACACTACCTGATATCAAACTATATTACAAGGCCATAGTAATCAAAACAGCATGGTACTGCATAAAAACAGACACATAGATCAATGGAATAGAATAAACCCACACATTTATAGTCAATTAATATTCAACAGAGGAAACAAACACGTACAGTGGGATAAAGATACTTTACTCAATAAATGGTGTTGGAAAATTGGACAGATACATGCAAACAGACTAAAGTAGACCACCTTTTTATACCACACATAAGAATAAATTAAAAATGGAAAGGCAGATAAAGTGCTTCCCAGATAAGGTCAAGTTAAAGGAGTTCATCATCACCAAGCCATTATTATATGAAATATTAAAGGGACTTATCTATGAAAAAGAAAATAAAAAATATGAACAGTAAAATGACAACAAACTCACAACTATCAACAAATGAACCTAAAAGAAAAGAAAAATGATGGAAACCAAAACTAAGTGAACAACCAGAACAGGAACAGAATCAGAAAAATAGACATCATATGGAGGATTTCAGTGGGAAGGGGAAAGGACGGAATAGAGGGGAAAAGGTACAGGGAAGAAGAAGCATAATTAGTAGGCATAAAAGAGATGGGGAGAGATAAAAAATGGTATAGGAAACAGAGGACTCAAAGAACTTACATGTACAACCCATGGACATAAACTAAAAGAGGGAATGCTGGAGGGTTGTGGGGGCAGGGTGGAGGGGGGATAAAGGAGAAAATTGGAAAAACTGTAATAGCATAATCATTAAAAATACTTTAAAACTAAAACTAAATAAACAGAAACAGAAAAAAGAATAAATTTATTGAGGACTTAAATGGTAGACCCAAAACTATAAAAATCCTAGAAGGAAACATAACCAGTTAAATGCTGGACATCTCTTGTTGCAACATTTTTTCTGATATATCTCCTTGGGCATTGGAAACAAAAGAAAAAACAAACAAATGGGACTACATCAAACTAAAAATTCTTTGCACAGCAGGGAAAACCATCAATAAAATGAAAAGAGGGGGAGAAGATGGTAGCTGAATAGGTGGAAGCTGAGTCCACTTGCTCTTGCCCCCAACTCAAATTCTTGGCTGATCTTCCATCAAATAACCTGAACAATCAACAGAATCTTAGCTGATACGAAGTTTTGAAGCCAAGGAGTATAGCAGATGCTTCACAATGGGTGGTAAGATTTTATAAGTTGAAGGGGAAATATCCATCTGTGATGTCTGTAGCCGTGGAAAGGCTAGTCAGAAATTACAGCTTTGTGGCTTCCACCCCTCCCAGGGCAGGGGGCCCCAGTCCCATGCAGGGAACCCCAGACCCTGGTCGGGAGAGACTTTGGAGGATATATGGAGTCAGGGAGATCCAAGCTACATACACAGAGTGAGAAGCATATCCATACTTGTAGTGTCACAAGCAACCAGGAGAGTGCCAGAGAAAGACAGAGGGACTCTATTTCCCAAAATGATCAGGGACTACACCTGGGTCAGATGGAGGCAGGCTGCTGCCAGCCATCATTGTGAGAGACTTTGGAGAGGTAGTATGTGTGGAGAACTGGACAGTGACTCTGTATTGCAGTGGGGTGTCACAAGGAGACTTTTTAAAAGGAGACCTGAAGAATGCTGGGCAGGGACCCTGTGTGCAGCTGCCCTGTCAGCAAAGAGACAAGATTGAAAGTGCAGTTTGCTCCCACTGAATACAGCTGGGCAGGGAGAGCAGAAAATTGCACAGCAAAGGGATTTCTAGCCCCAGCCCAGCATGGCTAGCAAGCTGAGGGCTACGCAAAATGCCTACAAGACATGGCAGGGTTTGTGGCTTCCAGTTAGCCAGCTGGAGGGGAGAACCCACTAAAGAAGGAGCCATCAATAATCACAGCCCAAGTACAACAAGAGAGCCCATGTAAAGTGAATAAAGGGTATCAACAGAGCATCCATATCATAGGATCAAAGAGACTGCACCACTGAGCCCACAGAACTCCTACAACAGAAGGCCACCCCATGAAGACAGGGAGTCAAAGCAGAGTAATCTGATAAGCAAAAAGCAAGCAAACAAACAACCCCCCAAAAAAAGTGTCACCTAATTCTCCAAGGAGGACATACAGAGGATCCAGAGACATATGAAAGGATGCTCAGCATCACTAGCCATCAGAGAGATGCAAATTAAAACCACAATGAGATACCAAATCACACCAGTCAGAATGGCCATCATAAACAAACGAACAAACAAGTGCTGACGAGGTTGTGGAGCAAAGGGAACCCTAGTGCACTGTTGGTGGGACTGCAGACTGGTGCAGCCACTGTGGAAAACAGTATGGAATTTCCTCAAAAAATTAAAAACATAACTGCCTTATGACCCAGCAATTCCACTACTGGGAATATACCCTAAAAATCCTGAAAGCAATTCAAAAGAACTTATGCACCCCTATGTTCACAGCAGGGCTATTTACAATAGCTTAGTGTTGGAAACAGCCTAAGTGCCCATCAGTAGATGAGTGGATCAAAAAACTGTGGTAGGCATGTCTGTCTCCAGGGGTCAAGAGCCTTTGGGTACAGGAGAGTCCCTCCCTGAGGACCACACAGGGCTCCCTGCCCAAGCTTTTCCCATGTAGCGCAGAAAAGACTGAAACAGGGCATTCTCCCAGATATGCCTGTGAGCACCTCAGTTGAGGTGGGCGCCTACCCGGCCTTTTGTCTGGTGGTGCATTCCTTCTGCACTCCTGTTCGGAAAGGAGGACTACTCAGCAGCATCCTAATAGGTGACAATTTTATTAAAAACCTGTCGTCTATTCAGATTGCATCGACTCTTATGGCTGTGGGTATCTTGATGGAGATGGAACTCTGGTGAAGGAGTGGATGGCGGAGTGCCATTGTTCTTAATTGCTAGTGATCCTGACACTGGGTGAGTTTTGAGCCAGTTTACTAAACTTTTAAGTTTTGTTTATAATAAAAATATAAGTGGATTTTAAACTTGCCATTTTTTAATGTTAGCCTTGTTTTTCAAAGGTGTTTTCTAAACTGGTCTTTTAATGGCATGCATATTTAAACTAGGACTAAGGAATTGGTATACAACAGCTGGTCAGGTCTCACAGGGGGACCACATGGGCATGTGCAGCCAGTCACAGCTGGTAACAAGTGGACCCCAGCATGGTGCCTGGGGCGGGGATTCCTGTGGAACACCTGTCCAGCATTGGGCGTAAAGGGTCACCTGTGTGAGTGGGTAGCAGGAAAAGCATCTGGCCCTTGAGGTGAGCACAGTGAGAGTCAGGCAGAGCATGTCTCTCTCCACTGGTTCCATGCACCATGGTGGGTTCTCGGACCTCCTGTTGCCCAGACAGAGGTCGCTGGCTTCGAAGGCTCCCTGGGGGCTGCCATCCACACTGAGCAGCTGTGGGTCATGGGTGCTGAAGTTTCTGAGGCTTTCTGTCCAGACGTCACCACTGATCTCCCTCTGGTCTGGGGCACCTTCTCCTCCCTCAGGCCCACCTGTGGCTATAGATCATTTTCATTTGTCCTGGGAAGACTGCGGCCAGACAGCAGAAGGGCTGCAGTGCTGAGAACTGAAAGGTGGCGTGGCTCAGATGCTTCCGAGGGGAAAGGTTCAGTAGGTTGGCCACGCATAGGGAATGGCTTTGGAAACACTCTTGGTGACACTGATCGCATAAACCAAGGGGGAAAGCTGCAGGTGTGCTCATCCGGGGCAGCAGACGTCATCTTGCTTACGCATGTGAGACACATTTTCTTTTTTGTTTCTGTTCTTGTTCTTTTGCAAATTCACATATTTTACAGTTGTTTGGGGAAAAACAGCTCCCATGATACGGATCTGTCATATCCAGAGTCGGGCTGCTCCTTAATACATGTAACACTTCCAGGAAGTTTTCCTTTTTTATATTTAAAATGTCACTTTTCTGTATGATGACCATGCCAGTTTACTGTAACTTTTCTTAAAAATTTTAGTGCCATTTCTAGTATATTCCTGTAAATGTCAGTTACTGAAAATGAGTTCAATATAAGTATTTTTAGCTTGTTTATTGCAATGCTGGCCTCAACACAACCAAATACAAATGGTAGAAAGAAAACAAAAACAAAAACAAAAAAAAAAACTTGTGGTACCTTTACACACTGTACCACAGCAGAAAGAAAGAAGGAACCCCTACCTTCACAACAGCATGTATGGAACTGGAAGCAATTATGCTAAGTGAAATTAACCAGTTGGCAAAAGACAAATGCCATATGACCTCACTTATAACTGGAATCTAATGAAAAAAATAAACTAAGGAGAAAAATATAATCAGAGACATGGAAGCATGGAACAGACTAATAGCTGTAGGAGGGGAAAAAGGAGAGGGGAATGAAGGAAGAAGGGGAAGGGATTAGTTAAAGATATGTATGAACAACTCATTGACATGGGCAATGGAAAGGGGCTTAACTGTGGGAAGAGGGGTGGGCTAGGTAGATGGGGGGAAGCAAAAAAAAATTGAGACAATTCTGAGAGAATAAAAAATAAAAAAGAAAAAATGAAAAGACAACCCACTGAATGGAAGAACATATTTGTCAATGATATATCTGATAAGGAGTTAGTATATAAAATTTATAAAAACTCATAACTCAACACCAAAAGTCAAAAAATCCAATTAAAATATGGGCAAAGGACCTGAATATAGACTTCTCCAAAGAGGGTATACAGACAGGCAATAGACATATGAAAAGATGCTCACGTCATTAATCACCAGAGAAATGCAAATTAAAACCACAGAGAGATATCATCTCACACCTGTCAGAATGATTATCATCAATAAATCAACAAACAAGTGCAGGCCAGGACATAGAGAAAGGGGAACCCTTTTGCACTGTTAGTGCGAATACAGATTGGTCCAGGACAGTGTGGAAAGCAGTATGGAGTTACCTCAAAAAATTAAAAATGGCCCTGGCTGGTGTGGCTGAGTGGATTGAGTGCTGGCCTGCAAACTAAAGGGTTGCAGGTTTGATTCCCAGTCAGGGCACATGCCTGGTCTGTGGGCCAAATCCCCAGTAGGGGGTGCACGAGAGGCAACCACACATTGATGTTTCTCTCCCTCCCTTTTCCCCTCCCTTCCCCTCTCTCTAGAAATAAATAAATACAATCTTTTTAAAAATTTTAAAATGCTGCCCTGGCTGGTGTGGCTCAGTGTATTGAGTGCGGGCTGTGAACCAAAGGGTTGCCACTTTGATTCTGGGTCAGGGCACATGCCTGGGTTACAATCCAGGTCCCCACTGGGGGCCACACGAGAGGCAACCAGACAGTAATGTTTCTCTCCCTCTCTTTCTCCCTCCCTTCCCCTCTCTCTAAAAATAAATAAATAAAATATTTTTTTAAAAATATATTTTATTGATTATGCTATTACAGTTGTCCCATTTTCCCCCCTTCACTCCCCTCCACCCTGCATACCCCCTCCCACCCACATTCCCCCTCTTTAGTTCATGTCCATGGGTCATACATATAAGTGCTCTGGCTTCTACTTTTCCCATACTATTCTTACCCTCCCCATGTCTATTTTCTACCTACCATTTATGCTAATTATTCTCTGTACTTTTTCCCCCCTCTCCCCCTCCCAGTCCCCTGTTGCTAACCCTCCATGTGATTTCATTTCTGTGGTTCTGTTCCTGTTCTAGTTGTTTGCTTAATTTGTTTTTGTTTTTGTTTTAGGTGTGGTTGTTAATAATTGTGAGTTTGCTGTCATTTTACTGTACATGTTTTTTATCTTCTTTTTCTTAGATAAGTCCCTTTAACATTTCATAAAATAAGGGCTTGATGATGATGAACTCCTTTAACTTGACCTTATCTGAGAAGCACTTTATCTGTAATAAATAAATATTTATCTTAAAAAAATAAAATCCTTAAACAAATTTTTTTTAAATGCAACTGCCTTATGACTCACTGATTGCACTTCTGGGACTATATCTGAAGAAACCTGAAGCACTACTTTGAAATAATTTATGCTTCTCTATGTTCATTGCTTCACTATTTACAATAGCTAAGATTTGGAAGCAGCCCAAGTGTCCATCAGTAGATGAGTCATTAAAATGGCTGTGGTACACTGACACAATGGAATACTACTTGGCCTTAAACAAGAAAGAAATTTTATACTTTGCAACAGCATGGATGGACCTAGAGAACATTATGCTAAGTGAAATAAGCCAGTCAGAGAAAGACAAATATCATATGATTTCACTTATATGTGCAATCTAATGAACTAACAAGCACAATAGAAACACATAGATAAAGAGAACAGGCTGACAGCTGTAGGTGGGGCTGAGTGAAGAAGGTGAAGGGATTAAGCAAAAAAATCTCATAAACACAGACAACAGTATAGTAGTCATCAGAGGGATAGGGCGTGGGCAGATGTTGAAGAGGGTAAGAGGGGATAAATGGTAATGGAAGGAGACTTGACTTTGGGTGGTAAACATACAATACAATATACAGATGCTGTATTATGGAATTATACACCTGAAACCTATATAATTTTATTTATTTATTTCTAATTTTATTTTAATCATTGTTCAAGTACAGTTTTCTGTCCTTTACTCCCATCGCAGCCCACCCACCCATCCCTCCCCACCCACCTCCGTCCCTGAAACCTATATAATTTTATTAACCAATGTCATCCCAATAAAGTCAAGGAAAAAAGTGAAGGAGAAATAAAGACTTTCTCAAAAGAAAGAGAGAGAGAGTGTGTGAGAGAGTGTGTGT
>CM052552.1:21593223-21619348 GCA_028533065.1 Trachops cirrhosus
AAGTATCAACACTAGAATGACAGAAAGAGAAGCATAAAGAATTGATAGATCTAAAAATAATAAGAATTAAAAGATAAAAGGTTACTTAAAACAATAGTTCAAACAAACAAACAAAAAAAAACACCTATTGTTGGTTTCAGACTGGCCAAACCACTTTTTCTAGCTGGCTTCAGCACACTGAGGGGTGACTGGAGACAGTTTTTCTCTGTTTCCATTCAGAACTCAGTCAGCCTCTGGCATACTGTTCTGAGATCTAGCTGCATGTTCTCCCCAGAGCCCGGCTGGTGCCTCTCTGAAGGGTCCTGTGTGGGGGGTCTAGGTGCTCCTAAGCACGATCTCGGGAGTTCACCGCCATGAGTTCTGATGTCCCGTGGAGTTCCCGTAGCTTTTCCAGGTTCACGGGTGTGCACTCTGTAGATCCCGAGGGGCGCCCACTTCCCCCAAATTCTCGGCCTGGGCCCCATAGGTTCTGGGGAGCACACGTGCCATTTCCTTTTTTACAGCTGTGGTTTCCGAGTCTTCCACAAAATCACACACTCTCCAGGTTGGGGGCACAGGCCCCCAGGTGGGCACCTTTGGTCACACAGCTGCGTGCCCTTGGTTGCATGGGCTGGGGTGCACACTCTCACCAGGGGTATGTGTGGGTGCTCACAGCCCCTGTGTGGGTGCCTCTCTGTCCTCACTCCCCTCTGTGTGCCCTCCAGTAAACCGGCCTCCTCAGGTGCTGCTCAGTCCTTGTTTGGCCAGGGAGGGAGTGGTTGACCCAGCTCTCTCTCAGGAGCCCTGTGGCAGACCCCGGACCTGGAGCCGCAACCTCCCTGGTCTCCAAGCTGATCCTTGGGCCCTTATTATCCTGAAATAGTCTTCTTACCATCGGGTTTTTCAATGTCCGCTACAATTTGTGATCTCCTATTTTCATATATGTTGTGATAATGTTGGCTGTTTGCTCTGTTCCTCCATAGATTGGCTAGGATTTTTTCCCCTGTGTAGGGGGAAGTAGAATCTGCTCCCTCCTACCACGCCACCATCTTCAGATCTCCCCTTGAGCAAAATCTTTGAGCTACTGGTCTGGGTGCTGAACAAGGCCATAACCTCTGATCCTCTCCGCTTGCCTCTCCCAGCACAGAATTGCTACCTCCATATTTTCAGCCTGCCACTCTAGTGCTAGTTTCTCCTCTGTATGTATGGGGGCTGAGTGAAGAATGAAACCTCGAACCTCTGTCACACTTGCCTGGACTTTAGGTTCTTCAGCTCAGAGTTGAAGCTGATGAGATGTGCTAGTGAGATATTATGTCCTTGGATTGGGAGGTGTGAGGGGAGAGAGAGGCCTGTCTTCTTGGCCACACTTGTCTGGATTAGAGTTTGTGGCAAGCTTAGCTTGGCAGAAAGAAGAGTGGGAGATAGCAGGTCATGGCTCAAATGCCTGAACTCTCCCTATTCTAAGTTTTAAAATATTTTCTTGAATAAATGTTTTTTTTCATATATCATATAACATTAAGACAGAGGCTTATTTCTAGCCTCTGTCTAGAGGCTTTATTATTTATTATTTATCATTATTATTTCTAGAGGCTTTAAATGGTTGTTTTTATGGTTTCCATCAACTATGCTTGTTTTCATGGGAAATGGGTCCATGGAACATCTTCATGCCACCATCCTGAAAGTAAAATTCCTTACCACTTTCTTCTAAACTCTTTTGTACTACTCCTTAATCTCAGCATATACTTTTTACCACTCTTATATTTTCTCAGTTTATAATTCTGTTACCTGGAAACTTTGTAACCCAAGGTAATTTACTTATTTCTAAGTCATAATTGCTTCTCCTGTAAAGTGAGGATAAAACCACTTACCTTGCGGGGTTGGTACGAGGATTAAATGAAATAATGTATTCAAAGTCCATGGCATAAAGCACAAAGTAGTTGTTGCTCCCTCTTTCTCCTTTATTCATCTTATACCAGCTACTAGCTGTTTTTCAGGAAAAAAATGTGATATTTCAAATATACATAGAACAGAGATAAAATAAAGTACACCCATGGACCCATCATTCAGCTTAAGAGACAAGTTATAGGTACAATTGGAGTCTTGTGTATATTCTCCAATATTTCCTACTCCTCCCTCCTTCATCAGAGGGAACCACAGTCCTGAATTTGTTTCCATCATTTCCAAGAATGTTTTCATAATTTACTACTTATCTTTAATAAAGAAAAAATGTTCAAGTGTGTTTTTCCTGTGATGGCTGCATAAACATCCTGTGTGTATAAGGGCAAATTTCTTAACATCAATAAAAAGAGATCTCTCTCATGTTAGCTTCCCATTTCTACAAGTACATTCTTTTCCTTTCAGTCTAAAAGCATCAATTCTGGATAACTGTTAGAAAGAAATGGTATACCTCAAACAGCAGCCTTTTATAGTATTTAGTGAACCTTCAGTGTTAATTCTGTGTGTTAAAATGTTACTGACTGAATGTACCCATATTATGAATTTAATTTTATAAATAATAATAGAGATTCATTCAAACTTTATGATTTAAAGTTTGTTACATTTCTTAATTTAAAATCCTCAAGTTTTGGAGGAATTCTATGGTGTTTGCTTGATTTTGGTTAGTGATTTTTTTGAGACTTATACTACACCTTGAAACAGTGTAAGACTCACCGGAGTCCAATGGAACTGAATTTTTATCTTACTGGTCGATTTACGTGTAAGGGATAAAAATGCAATGAAAATACTTGGGATTTTTCTCAGATGTGCTTTTAATACAATCTCAGCTGTTTTACATGCATCTTTAATTTATGCTGATATAGTAGAAATGAGAACAGTTGAATGAAATTCACAAAAAAATTCAGATGCAAATCCTCTGTTAGATTAAAGTTTTAGCTGAAATAAGGACACTGGTGGATTTCTGTTCTTTCCCTGATGAAGCAGTAAATGCTTACAAGCAGAAAAATCACTCCGAGCCTGAGCAGACCAGTCAGTTGAATGGCTTCCTTTTGGCCTGCAGGTGGCAGTATCATACCAGAAATGTGTGTCGCAATTGGCCCTGAGAAGGCAAACAGCCTTAATATTGCATGATTGCATGTTGTTGCATTGTAAAAAGTGCAGTAATGTATTATCTGAATTTGGATATATAAGCAGACTCCAGCCTTGGTGTATCCTCAGATTTACATATATTTGAATGACTGCCCCAGTCTTTTGCTATCCCCTGGGTGAGGTCGTTTGGGATTTCCCCTCTCTCTCCCCTCTGGCTTGCTACTGTAGCTCATGTTTCTCCCTTACAAAAACACCCACTTCCCTCCCTTGATTCAGTGTGGCATTCATTCTTTTCACAAGAAAGAGAGACCCCGCATTATAAGAGAGGAGGAGAGAGTTAGTGGTAAGACAGATGAAGACTTTAGCCTTTATTGCAATAACTACCACAAACACCAAGGTGTACATTTCCTCTTGTTAGTTATATTCACTCTGTGTGACTACTGTCGTTAGCGGTAAAGACTATGGTAAAAACCCAAGGTTGTGTGCTTGCTTTGGGGACAAGGAGCGCAGGAAAAATTCTGAGACTAAGATCTGTTCTATTTTTGTCTTTGAAGAACCAGGGAAGGGAGAAAATGAGACTGAACACAAAACAAAAAGTGGTGGGGACAAAAAAATGAGCAAACAGCCTAGTCTCTGGGACTAGATAAATGAAAAAAGGATAATAGATATCCACCCCACCCAACTGAGTGGCATCCTTGGAATTTTCCACTGGCCAGAGGCCAGGGCCTCTCAGCTCCTCATGCCTCACCTCCCCTTTCCAGGCCACAGTGATTCCCATGAAAGCCTGTTGGGGAGGGGAAATAAATATCTGATTATTTTCTAGTTGTTCTAGGTAGAGTTATCATTATTCAAAGTACCAGTCTATGCAAAGATTCCACAGAAACACAGTTACATGAGATGGTTAAGCTCTGTGGTAATATTTTAATGTAAGATAGTTTTCCAGCTCAATCCAGAACATACCCAAACCCTATGCACCATGAAGTCTATGAAATAAATGTATGTTGAGTTTCAAATAACATTTACATATTGAGAAATAATTCTGTTGTGTCATATCACATATATAAAACATTAAGCTTGAAAAGCAAGACTTAACTCACATTTCAAATAGCTGTATAAAATTAAAAACTGCCTTTTTAAAGACAGATTGTTCTCTGGTATAATAATATAGAGGGTGGGGCAAAAGTAGGTTTACAGTTGTTCATATGGAAAATAATATAATAACTAATAAATAATAATACAAGAATAAACTGTGTGTTTCATGGTCTCACAGCTATAAACCTTTGCCCCAACCTGTATATATATTTTTGCATAACAATATTAATTTGTATAATGAAATTTATTGGCCAATTAAAATGTATCTTTTAGGATCTATTTATCATAATGGACAGGTACTTTAAGAGATAGTTTGTTCTTTTGCTGTACTAGTAAAATGTTCTTTCCTTTTTTAAATTTTATTTTTCAATTACAGTAATAAAATATTCTTTTCTTTTAAGTAACCAGTGGTCTCATGTTGTACAGAAAAATTAAAAAACTCCTATATTTTACAGGCCTGAAAGTTAGAATGCTGCATGGGAAGTAATAACAGCATACACTATAACATTTGCTTTTAAGTGTTGTATCCCTTGTATCAGTTACAGTAGAACGTTGAGGATGTGGGCAGTTATTTAGTCATGGAAAGAAAAAAGTAAGACTTGTGAACAATGTTGAAAAAAATTAGGAAAGTGATTTTCTGTAAAGTACATTTCTACTCAAATGCAGTCTCTAAATTTGAGTTATTTTCCTAATTATATTTTATATGGGATGAATTTTTAAACCTCTCTGTTCAGTTTATGCTCTTGATTGGAAATTAAATATCAATTGAATTTCCATTAAGCTGGTAACCCCAGCTTAATGGTAGTTTTTCAAAATGAGATTTTAGCAAGGTATAATATTTGCCTTGGAATAATGATAATAGTAATAAAAATTCATCTAGTGACTAATGTAAACTGTATAAAATAGTTTCCTATACAAAGACAGTGTGGTGTCATGGAAAGACCTGAGGCTTTGACTTCACACTTGGGTACAAACCCCAACTTACCCATGTTCTTGCTGTTACTCACCGTTCCTGAGACTTAAGTTTTTCATTTGTAAAATGAGGATAACACCTGTGTTGAAATATGAATATTAAGCAAGAAAAAAGGCATGCAATGATCTTAGCATGAAACAGTAGTCTTACAAACCCCAAGTATTTAATCTTCACAATTTTAGTAGAAAGTAAATTTTATCTGTTTAATGGATGAGCTAGTTGAGGCTAGGTCACTGATCCAGGATCACCAAATCTGTTTTATGACTGCAAATCCTGGGCACTTTCCTCCCTTCAGTTGCTTCTGGAGTAAGATTGCAGAAACTGCTAAAATATCATCAATTATTAGATGTGACCACTCAGATGTGATCTACCTTTCCTTAAGGCAGTGATTCTCAGCCCCTTTCCCATCCGACATACATGTGATACTCAAGACTGCTGGGACATTAGCTGAAACTCTATTCTTTTCTCGCCTGCTAAAAAGCCCAAGGAGGAAGAGTATATATTAATAGGGATAACTTGCAACCCATCCCATTCCCAACACTCCTAGTATTTAATGATAACAAGTTTCATTGAACACATTTCACAACGTATTACAATGCACCGCAGTTAGGAACAACAGCATAAAATGTGTTCTAGGGAGAATAAGTATGTCACTTTACAGTTGAGGCTTTTTGTTGGAGAGTGATGAAAAAGATTGGTGCGGCTAGTAGGAGTCTAAAAAGTTAGGGCCCAATCTCATAGGCAATCAGAGGTTCTTGAGTAGGGAAGCAATGGGATTAGAATGGTTGCCTGCAGGATGGTTCAGATGTGAAAAAGCATGGAAGCCAAGAGACCAGTTGGTTTATTGAAGTGAACCAGATAAAAGGGCCTGAATTGAGGTAGTGGCAGTGGGAATGGAAAGGAATAAACAGATACAAGAAGACTTGTGACTGATAGGATATGCATGGGCAAGCAAGGAGGTAAAGGGGTCAAGTGATAGGCAGAAATTTCAAGTGCTGTCATTTAGACAGTAGGTATTCTTCTTTAATTACATTCTATATAAATGTATATTAGAATGATCTTGCAGACTCTGAACTCAACAGCCTATTCATGGAAAAGACACAATCCACAGGATGCTAAAGGACAGAGAAAGCACAAGCTCAGAATAAGATATTTACAGGACTTAGTTAATAAACTATTTATACGGTCTTCTTTATTTTTAACCAAGTCATTTGGGTAGCTTGCTATACTGGTTCCAGATCCTAGGTTAAGTGGCTTTGTAATTAGTCAGACAAACATGCTGCCACCTGAATTTAGGACTTAATTCTGAAACATTACAACTGGGTGCCCTGGTGATACAGAACACTTGGTAAGTTGCTGCCCTTGGCATCTGACCAGTCAATAACTAGAATGTTTGAAGTTACTAAGAAAATATTTTTTAAACCTGACATTGAGGTGATCTGATAGACTATATGCCCTATACCCATAGATGCAGGCTCCTTAAGGGTAGGGAGTTTTGTTCATAGCAGTATCCCCAGCAGAGAATGGAGCCTGTTGCTTGGTAGATACAATAATTGTTGGATGAGTAAATGAATGTCTGGCTCACCATTGTAGCCCCAAGATCTGCATGCAATGCTAATTGCATAGAGGAACTGAATAAAGGTTTATTGAATTGAGTTAAAATGAATTGGACAGCATTTGGATTAGTGAAACAAAATTTTACTTGGTTTTATGTTGTGTGAAATACAGTAAAATAATGTTCAGTTAATATTTTTAATGGAATATTAAGCAGTAACAGAACTGTATTTGTTCTTTTGCTAGTGATGATCTGGAGCAATTTATGGAAAATCAAGGTGCATCCAGCCCAGGTATACTCATTTTAACGACAAGCCTCAGCAAACCATTCATGCGACTGGAGAAGTATGTTACACTCTTGCAAGAGTTGGAACGGCATATGGAGGTAAAAGAAAGCGAGCTTTTTAAAAATATATGAAAATTTTTAATTGTTAAAAATGTTTTTCTTACATTGACTAAAAATTTACCTCTTTTTAACATTCATTTTTAAAATATTTTATTGTCATTCTATTACAGTTGTCCCAATTTTTCCTCCTTTGTCCTCCTCCACCCATTCTACCCCCTGCTCCCACAGTCCATCCCCACACTGTTGTCCATGTCCATGGGTCATTCATACATGTTCTTTGATTAGTCCCTTCTCCTTCTTTTGACCACTATTCCCCTTTCTTCTCCCCTCTAGTAGCTGTCAGACTGTTTCATGTGTCCATGCTTCTGGTTCTGTTTTGCTCATTAGTTTGTTTTTGTTCCTTAGCTTCCTCTTATAAGTGAGATCATATGGTATTTGTGTACAAAGTATGGATTTCTACTCTTGGAGGAAGCTTCCAGTTTGCCTTCAGACCAGCCTTGCTGGGGAATTTAGAAAAAGCCTTAGTTTCCAAATTTACTTTATCCAGTCTTCCTCCTTCCCAGATGTTTAGTTTTTTTCTTTTAATGCAACAAAATAAGAAAGAAGCATTCTTTTTACTTTCCTTTGAGGGTTCTTTGCTTTTTAAGCATTTTTATTTATCTCTTCCAGATTTATTGAAGTATGATGAACAAATAAAAATTGTATCTATTAGGTTATACAACATGATCTTTAAGGTGTGTAATGTGATGATTTTATACACACATACACACATTGTGGAATGATTACCACAATCAACTAATTAACACATCCATCACCTCATACAGTTACCTTTTTTATAGTGAGAGCACTTCAGATCTACTCTCTTAGCAAAAGCATACAATACAATGTTAAAAACTATAATCACCATGAACTTACTCATCTTATAACAGAAAGATCCCTACCCTTTACTATTAAATATTCATGATCATTCTACCTCCTCCTCTTCTCCTAGTCTTCGTTCTGTTGCTTCACTCACATCTCTGTTAACTTGTTGACTTAGGTTTTCTTCTGCCCTTTCATCTTCATCTGTAGATGGTGGTTCAGTCAAAATTGCCCAATAAACTTTTGTTCTGATATATGAACCAACTTTATTGTGGGATATAGATAGGAATATTTATCTCCAGAACATTGTAGGCATTCAGCTGCCTGACTCTGGATTATCATGGAACATTCTGGTATTTCCTTAAAGATTAATAAATGGGTCCAATATTAGTTTATTTCTTTATGCATCCATACATGTACATCAAGGTCCCCTCACATATTTGTTTATAACTTTACAATTAATTTGCCACAACTGTAGCACAGCCACAATGTTTTCTAAATATTAAGACTTCAATGAGGACTGATAATTGAATTTTTTACCAAGAGCCCAGGTACTCTTTTTAAAAACCAAATAACAGGGATACCTTCTTAAGCCAGACTTGCCTGATCGAACATGGGGCTTGCATTGTGGTTGGGGAGGCTGCAGTTACCCTACTTGCTCTTCCTGTGTCTGGGGAAAGGTTTTGAGGTTTATAAGGTTTGATTATCTTTAAAGAAAATGGTTGCACACAGCTGGTTTTGTCAGCATTTATAAGGATTGAAAGCAGGTACTCTGAATAAAACTATATTCTCAGGTTATTTGAACTGCCAAAAAGCTGAAGGCAGTGGGGAGCTAGTGAGTAAAGCTTGCTGGAATGAAATTTCAGTTAGGGCTTGGGAAGGTATTGACCTCTGGATGCCTTTCCAAAAGCTAAACTAGTTCATTGAACCGTTTGAGGTTTGCCTCTCCTTGCTTATCACAAAAACCAGAAACTAGTGGCCTCAGTTTCTGTTACTGCTCAGTGCTGAGCTATGAATATACACTTAATTTGGGGAGAAAATTCCCCAAATGCTCCTACTGCCTAGATCCTCTATCTTGGCCTTCCTTATATCAGAGCCCATTTCTACTCCTGCCTCCATTTGTTGTTGGTCACCTGCTTTTAGCTGTCTTCCATTTCCCACCATCAGCTATACACACCCTTAGCACTAGTTCACCACCTGCAAGACACTTGATCCAGCTTTCTAATTGTTTAACATGGCTGCTAGCTAATTGAAGAGTAGTTACCAGCTGATTTGGGTAAGGATAAATTTAACTATAAAAGAATACAATCTTTCCTTTTATAAGCAATACTGCTCTTGTCTTGGATCAGACCTCTAGTCTGTTCAGGTCTATATTCTATCACCCAGAGTTGGTTGAGCAGCAGATTTTGTCATTTTATTACTCCAGCTGAATTCCAAAAGTTAGGCACACATATACCCCAAGGTTAGATACATATCTATGCCTCATATATCCCCATATAGGTATACATCTACCCCTAAGAAGCTCTACTTTCTCTTCACAAACAGTTACGGAGACATGCATTTCTCAAAGCCATTTTTGGACCTGTCCACTTTTGGGGGGTTCTAAGTACCATGGAATTGCAAACCTTATGTAATCTTTGCTTAAGAAGGAGCATGTGGTATAAAACCTGGAATTTTTCCCATTTGCCATTTTGAGTCTGCTGAAAGAAAATGGAGGCATTTTAGGAGATGAGGTTAGATTGATTTTTCTCTAAACCACTCTGTTTCCATAATTCCCTATGTCTTGTCATGTGGTAATAATGTGACTTAATGATGATCATAAATAATTATTACTTATTAGCAGCAAAAAAAAAATGGGAATTTTTACCTCAATAACCACACTTAGTATGTGGTTACCAAATATAATGATGTGTTCCAAGCTATCTTAATTTGTTTTGTTATGTGTTATTTCATATTATTTTTTGAAACTAATTTTTTATTGTTCAGTCACAGTTGTCCTGCCCTTTCCCACATTGCTCCCCCTACCCCATCCCCCCACTCCCTTAATCACCTAATAATTGGAAGTGCTGAGATTCCAAATGCTCAAATGCTGTTTTATTTTTTAATTTTTAAATTAGCATATATTAAAATTGACTTTTTTCTTTTGGTGCACAGTTCTATGACCTTTAATACATGTATAGATTTATGTTACCACCACCACAGTTGAGATACAGAACCATTTCATCATCCCTCAAAATTTTGTCTTTCTGTCTCCTTGCAGCCACACCCTCCTCCCACCCCTAACTTCTGGCCACTGCTGATTTGTTCTCCTTTAATATTGTTTTAAAATATATTCCTTTAATAGGATACACATCCAGATCATCAGGATATTCTGAAAGCAATCATAGCATTCAAAACTCTCATGGTAGGTGATGCTCTAAAATTATAATTCCATTTTGTATGCTTTGTTCCTAAAAGAGTAATTTTTATGTAACGTTTCTTTCCTTATGTAAAGGTCTTTACAGTGGAAACAATAAGCTATAGTGACAGTATTGTTGTGATTGTTTCTTTTAATTTTGTCTTCCAAAAATCATGCTTACCTAAGAAAGGTTGCCAGGCAGAGGGTATAAAGCACTCACATTTGAAGTCTCTGCCACTTTAAGCATTGCTGTGTAGGTGGGGGGTTTCCTTTAGTCTCTTTATCTTTACCCCCATGTTGCTCGCCTTATGTCGGTGCAACTTGTCATTCACTGATTGACATCAATATTGGATTCATTTACCTATGCCAAAAGGTGTAAGTTTATTCTTTGCATGTGAAAAAGAAATCCTTCATCACATACAAAAGAAAAAATCTACTAAAATACAACTGCTTTACATAGGTTACTATAAAAAGTACCTGTAATCTTGTGTCTTGAGAATGATGGTTAATGTCTTCTTGAACCAACTGTTGTAAAACCACTTGGCATTTTAGGAAGAAAGAAAACATTATTTTTGGCAATTGACTAAGTTTAGTTTCAAAATAAACATCTCTGTAGCAATCCAAATGATTGGATCAATATTTAGTTATTGATTTTTATTGTACAGTTGTGATGCAACATTCACTATCATCTCATTTTTATTGCTGCTGAGAAAGACCAGTACATGATATATCTATGGTTACACAGCAAATTGAAGACTAGAGTTAGGAATTAGGTTAAAATTGCTGTCATAGGTCAAAAACAGTCTAATGTTGGCAGTTTTGTATGGCATAAAACCCATGGCATTTATTATCATTTGTGTCCCTTTTATTTTTCTATATAAATTGAATTTTAAAATACCTCTTTTTTAAAACTATATTTCTATCTAGTCATTGTATGTGTATATTGTAAAGATTGATTTGATGGTGATAGTATATTTATTCACCATATAGATGCTTCAAAATATGTGTGTAGAATGAACTTATTTGATCAAGTTTCCATTTAGCTGAAAGAGATAGCAGAGATTTTATAGTAAACACATCTCCCAAAATATAACATTCATTAGGAAATAGTGGTATAATTAACCATATGCTACTTTCATATTCAATTTGGCATGAATACTGTTGAATTACTACTCTAAGACAACCTCAAACTTTCTGAAGCAGTAGGGTGTGTGTGTGTGTATATGGTATTCATAGCCACATATTGTTTCTTAGTTTGGATTTTCAATTTGTATTCATAAAATTCAGTTGTATCTCTTTTTTTCTAATTCTTTTAGGAATAAAAAGTAATGTAATATGTTAATAGAATTTACTTCTACTCCCTAAACAAAGTATAAGGTAGTACATATGTTTTATTATAAGGTCAATTTTAATACACTGTGGTGTAAAGAATTAAATTTCCCTTTTTCTATAACTTCTAGAGTCACTTTTAAAAAATTAAGATGTTACTTGATTGGAAACTGAGGATATGTTAGAAAAAGAAAATTGCTTTGTAACTAAAGCACTGTATTTATGCGGATAGACAAGATTGAGAGGAGCTAGAACAGGCACACCAACCAGAAGATCCGAATCTACCAGTTGCACTTCTGGCTCTGTTCAATGTGATTTTCCTACTTGTCTTCCCATACTCTTTGTGGGGAAGAAGAAACAAGTTCCTTCCACCATTTTATATTATTCTGGTAAAATAAAAAGTAGCTCTTCCTCACAAAACTTTTGGGGGCTCAAGGCTAGAGATTTAGAGTAGTGCATCTTTCTGTTTGTCAAGATATTGGTGATGGGATTCATGGGGAATAGGGACTCAGTGGAAGTCTATGAGAGTCAAAAGCCACATCTTACTTTGGTCTTGTTTTAGGTTGATTTCACAAGAATTCCTATTCCTTTGCTTTGATTCTGTAGGGACAGTGCCAAGATCTAAGAAAAAGAAAACAGCTGGAATTGCAGATACTTTCTGAACCTATTCAGGCATGGGAAGGGGAGGATATTAAAACCTTGGGAAATGTGATTTTTATGTCACAAGTAATGGTGCAGTATGGAACATGTGAGGTAAGATGTTTCAAATTTCAACACCATTTTTTCCATCTTTCACCTTTTTCTTCCTTTATTTTTTCTTCCATCAAGGTCAAGTGCTTGAACATTCAAACAAACTGAGCACCTATTTTTTTCCAGCACTGCTACGTGCTGTGAGAGATAGAAAGAAAGAACATACAATGATTCCTGCCTTCAAAAAACCCCTTAAGAACAGATTAAAACATAAGCTACAAGTAGAAAACAAACCAAAATAGTCAATGTCTGTTTGTGCAATCTCAACAGTAGATTCTACTGAAGTTCAGAGAAGGAAGAGAGCAAGATTTTATTGAGATAAGACATGAGGAGGAAGGCCATGAAGAGAAAAGGGGAGGATTTTGTAAGGTAGAGGTCATTCTTATTTCAGAAGAGAACAAGAACACGGCCTTTTTTCTGCATGACATTGAGGAAGCCAGCCTGATAGGAGCAGAGAAAGCATGTTAGGCAGAGTAAAAGAGAAAATTGATGGAGTCAGATAGGGTCAGGTTATGAAGAACCTTGGATGTCAGGCAAGTGTAGTTCAGACTGATGCAGCAAGCAATAGACAACTATGAGTCCTGAGTAGTAGAGAAACACAGTGAAAGAGGTGTTTAATCTGACAACTGCATATGTCAGGTAAACTGGAGGGGATGGAAATAGAAACAGAAAGGGCAGCTCAACTGGAAAGTGATTAGTGCATCCGACAAAGGTAGTGGCAGAGAATGAACCTTAAGGAGCAAATGTAAGACATGTTTAGAATGGAAAGTCTATAGGAAGTGGTGACCTATGGGCTAGAGGAGATGATAAATATAATTTTACACCTATTAACTTTCAAGTGACTGTAGGTATCCAAGTGGAGATCTAGGCAGCTGTTAAAACAGTATAGATATGTGAGTAGAAGGTCAGAGTAAGATGAAGAGATTTAGATGTCCCTGACAGATGGGCCTTCCTAGGAAGTAAATTTCCAGAGAGAAGCAGAGGGCTGAAGATGGATTATGTCTTTTAGGAAGAGGGTAGAGTAGGGGAGGAAGGTTGATTATATCAACAGGTATGATTTATCAGGTATTAAAATCATCTTCCCCCTCTCAAAACATCTTCCTATGCTCCCTGATAGGTCTCTGTCAGAGATTCATTACTTTGGGTAAATAAGAAATGTCATTTAAAATGTAGATACCCTGGGGGGAGGTTAATGTAGAGAGTTTATCTATTAGACTTTCACACCCTTAGATAAACCTCTTTGGTGAAGGAAGGAGAAATGGTACCACAAAGAAAAGACAAAGAGAAAGATAGAGGAAAACTGGGGGAGTGTGGTGTCTTGGAAATCCTAGGAGGAGCATTTGACAGTGGTTAGACTGCTGAGTGCTATAAAAGGTTCAGAGGTCAAGGAGCATGGAGGCCAAGAGAAGCTATTGGATTTCACTACAAGGCAGTTACTGATGATTTTGAGAGAACAAAGTTAGTATGGAGGGATCAATAGAGAGAAAATGAAGGCAGCAAGTAATATGGCAATAAATGTCAAGAAACGGTATTTTGTATAAGTAGTCAGAGAAGCAAGTGAAGGTCTGTTAGGGTAGGAGACGTGCATATGTTAAAAGCAAAAAGAAAAAGCTATTTGAATAGGAGAGGCTGCTGGAAGAAGAAGGAAGAGATGAGAAGCCTATACAGAAGGAAGCCCAGCAACAGAAAGATGTGAAAGGATGAAGAGTCTTTCTTAGAAGTGTTAACCTCAAAAAGTTGCTCTGCTCAAGTGGAAAGAAGGAGATGGAGATAGGATAATTGCAGCTATGATGGCTGGACATGTAAGCTGAATGTAATTGTTTGCACCTACTAATTGCATATCTGTTTAAGGAGTTCAGAGAAGCCCTTCTGTATAAAATTTCCTTTAGTGCCATTTTAATAAAAGCATTTGCTTCTTTACATGGGTACAATAACTATCTTGTTCTTACTGATTAAAAGTGATTTTATAAATAAAATTTAACATACATATAGAACAAAATAAATTTCCTATCACTTGAAAACACCTTTATTTTACCACTTTTCCTTTTTGTGGACCTACTTAACTTGCCTGCAGCTTGTGTAGGAAGGCATTAACTGTCTGACTTCTCAGGCTTACATACTTGGGAAACAAGCATGGTTATTTGTATTTAACTCTTAGGTATGGGAAGGGGAGAGACAGACTGGGTTTATATCCATTTCTAAGTAAAATTCAACTAGTTTTGTGCTTTTAAGTTGGGTATTTTTTTAAATCACTGTTCATGTTTCATTGCCTTATATAAGATCTATGTTACAAAAACTGATTCCAGAAATCCTTAACAAACAAAAAGTCCAATGTCTATTCTCTCTTTTAAAATACTTTTAAAAAAAGATTTTATTTATTTATTTTTTAGAGAGATGGGAAGGGAGGGAGAAAGAGAGGAAGAGAAACATCAATGTGTGGTTGCCTTTCGCATGCCCCCTACTGGGGACCCAGCCCACAACCCAGGCATGTGAGCTGACTGGGAATCAAACTGGTAACCCTTTGGTTCGCAGCCCGGCACTCAATCCACTGAGCCACACCAACCAGGGTTCTATTCTCAATTTAATATTTTTCATTATCCTTCAGGAAAAAGAGGAGCGGTATCTCATGTTATTTTCAAATGTCTTGATAATGTTATCTGCAAGTCCTCGGATGAGTGGCTTCATCTATCAGGTTGGTGGATTTCATAAAAAACAAATAGCAGGACCTATAATGAAAAGAGGTTTCCATCTAGGTGCAATATTTTTTATTATACTATTAAAAGTTCCAGGCAGAAAAGGCAGAATGTTATGACTTTTCATTGTAATTAGATAGCTTATAAGAGCATATGTTCCTTAGATCAAAGACCTTTGCATTACTATGAGTCTATCCTGAATGTCCACTGCTCTGGGTATAAGCTAGGTTATGAATGTATAAACAGAAATATAAATCTGTAACCAAATCAATGAGGAACATAATTTTATAGGCCCATATTATATTATTATTGCTGAAAAAATATAAAACTGGGACCTGCTCCTAGTTTTATAAAACAGTCACATCACATGATTTGGTGTCTGAGATACAAGTCATCAAACTCCTTAAGAAATTAAACTTCCTTCATTATGCTCCCAAAATATGGAGTTTTATAAATTACTGTTGCCTCTTATATCTTGGCCTAGCAGCTACTAGTTTTCATAAAATTTGGGGCTTTATTTACTGACTTTCATGAAAATGTGTTAGAAAAATCAACTGTTTGAAAGTCTTGACCTTATAGTTTAGGGTGTGTTAGCAAAAAGCACAACCCACTTTTCCCCCTCTTACTTTCTTATCTGATTAAAATTTAAAGCAGGGAAACATTATCTGTTTGTAAACCAGAGAAATATGTCTAGCCATAATTCAGCAGTGATTCCTGACAGGGTCAGAAAATGTAGTAAAAATAAGCAGGGATGTGAACAACCACAGAATTAATGGGAATGTTCTTTGTCTGGTAGGGAAAAATACCAACAACAGGAATGGTGGTGACAAGATTAGATGAAATTGAAGGGAATGACTACACATTTGAAATCACAGGTAGGTAATTTTCTCTTTTTTATGTAGCTACTTCAAGTCCTTTTTGGATAGAAGTGGGGTTTAAATAAATAAATGCTATTATTTTCTGTTATATAGTCCACGATCAAGTTTTACTTGGACATGGCAAAGTATATTTTATTTCCTGGGATAATTGGGATAGAACAGAGAAGTCTCCTGGTCATTTGAAAGCCTCAGCTTTGCCATTAGTTTCAATTTTCTGTTGCATAAAAGCTACTTGTTACAGCTAAGAAATTACAAAATAGACTGATGTGAATTTGCTCCCCTTTCTGTCACTGTTCCCTTGTGACAGAGAAGCCACAGATGTGGAATTTTATCAGTGATTTTATCATCAGCCTATGAATTAGCAAGATTTATTATATTTTGAAAAAGTGTTGAGAAGCCATAAACTTTTTTCACAAATTGAGAAAATGCCAGGCATCAATAATGTTCCCTGACATTTTGGCTTGTTTTCACTTTTGGCAGGCTGGTGTGGTTTATATTTAATGGTTCTATTGTTTGCACTGATATGGTACAATGGCTAACAGTGGGATAATGGCCCCAGGGTTTACCCCCTTCTTTCCCAATAGGGAGCCCACAATTTGATGTTGGATTTTCTTTCAACTTTGATATTGGGTGAAACAATATTATATTCTCATTTTAGACTATGAACTAAATTGGACCCTATGCTTAAATTTTTGGATTGTGAGTTTGTTTAAAGTGCAGTTTTATACTATTTCTAAGACTCTGTAAGCAGTAGAAATCAAAAACAGTTTTATAAATTAGATATGACTATTTATTTATTTATTTATTTATTTATTTATTAGCACAGCTTATCTGTTCTTGATATAGAAGTTTTAAGAAGGTTACCCACAGGTATAAAAATTCCTGAAAATACATGTAGATACCCAAGTCTGAATTGTGTGAAGTGATTATGAATGAGGCAAGCTCAAGGTTCTCCTTGCCTTTTGTTTCCAAATGCTCATAATTGGGTGATGCAGGTCACATACTAGAGAGAATTGTGGTCCACTGCAGCAACAACCAGGACTTCCAGGAATGGCTGGAGCATCTATATAGACTGATCAGAGGACCTGCCTCCTGCAGTTCATTATCCAAGACATCATCATCATCTTGTAGTGCTCATTCTGTAAGTAGTCCATTTGTTCTATCCAAGGATTACTGAATCTTTCATCAAATCCTGTCTCCTGAGGACTTAGAACCAGTAAGCATGCCCTTAATCTTTGCGTAGTCTATATCTGTAAGTTTTCAAGTACAGTTAAGCCTCACTAATTCTGATCTCTTTTATTTTTTTATTTATTGATTTATTTTAGAGACAGAGAGAGGAAGGGAAAAAGACAAATGTTGATATGAGAGAGAAACATTGACCAGTTGCCTCCCATATGCACCTTCAACCAGGGAGCCAACCCACAACCTAGGCATGTGCCCTGACCAGGAATCAGACTAGCAACCTTTTGGTTCACAGAACGACACTCCAACCAACTGAGCCACATGACCATGGCACAAATTCTTTTTTTTTGTTGTTGTTGTTCTGGAGGGAGGTCCATTGAAATTAATACAAAGTTGTAATTGAAGGTATGCAGTTTAATTTGACCATAACTTGGAGTATCAACTAACTGCTAGCAAAGTTTTTCTTACCAGAAGTCCTACTAAGATGTTCTAATGATAAGCAAGATGTATTTTAGTTAGCAACTGTTATTCTCATATTAATAATGTGTTAATTCAAAACCAATAGTTCACCTTCATTAGTATTTAAGCATCTCTGCATAATCTCATTTATGCTATTATATTCACTCAGTGACATTCATGGATAAACTTTTAGCATTGCCTTCTTCTATGTCATCATAAATTCAGCAATTCACAGCATTTGAATTGATGAGATTTCACTGTACTTGCTAAGTGAGATTAAAGATATGCTGCATTGTCTGCTAACACTCAAACCTGTGATACCAAAATTCCACTTTAGGGCACTGTGTGCTGTGGTAGGAAGAATGAGGGCTTTGCCATAAGATCTGGGTTCAAATCCTAGCTTTGCCAATTACTAGCTAGTTACTCACTTTGCTACAGTTTGTCTTAGGTTGTTCTGATGAAATAACCTATTTAAGCATTTAATAGACTGCCAAACACATAATTGAACTTATTAAATATTGACTGTTCTCCATTATACAGGAAAAAATCCTGACTTTAATAAAATGCAGAAGAGAGAGCAAGGGCAGGATTATGGGATGTTGAGTCTGTTTAGTGCTATTCCTTAGAGACTTCATAATCTTGACTGGAAAGTGCCAGTTCTCAAACTGCAGACCTTTGTTTTTCCTTCTTTACCTTTGTGTGGCTGGCTTTGCTGATCCAATGAAGCTATTGATATTCTTTCACTGTAGGGAACAAGGTTGGGTTCAGATGGCAGATTGCCAACATCTCATCAGACCTTTTCCTAGTCTTTTAGTTCTACTGGACAGCCCCGAGGACCCTTGGAACCTCCTCAAATTATAAAACCATGGAGTTTAAGTTGTCTACGACCTGCACCTCCACTTAGACCATCAGCAGCACTAGGTTATAAAGAGGTAATTTTGCCCTATATGGTATAAAATGATTCTGACAAGCTAATTTTGTAGCTTATTACAAACAGGTCTATGGGAATGTGTTAGAATTTATAATAGGCGATACATGTCAGTCTATCTTGAATTGCTAGACTCATTTATTTTTTTTTGCTTCTTAATTTTCCATTTCCTCGTTATCCATGTATAAATATTTATTGAATATCACCAGGGTTTATGTATACTGAGTTTCCCTGACCTCTTCCAAAAGTGCCTCTGGGTTATCTTTATAATGATATGTTAATTAATAAATTGGCAGTGATGTACACACGTCTCAAACAAGAGGTGCTTCATTAGAGGTGAATTCCAACCCAATTCTGCTGTTTGGATCATTTTAAGTCTTATGGGAACAAGCCATGAGTCTGAACTATTTGCTGCAGTTGAAAAGGGAAAAGGAATGTAATGAATCAGCTATCTTTTAAAAAGATTCTTCTAAATGACAACCCTAGAGGACATTTGAAATTGGGTAGTGTTGGGATTTTGAGGCCTTTTTTTTTTCTCTTGAAGTTGCAGTCAGGAAATGTCTGTCATTAGCTTCTGTAACTGTGTTGAGTGTTACCTTTTCCATGCAAATAGTTGGGGGGGGGTTGTTTGTTTGTTTCTGCCCCCCCCACAATGTGTTGCTCATCATTTCAGCTTTCAGAAAAAAATCCTCATTTATTAGTAATTGTTCTTCAAATAGGTTTTACTGAGTGAAGATTTAAGTTTGTGACAGATGTGAGCCATGTCAAAGTTGTAATGCAAAGGCAGCATATATTTGTATATTAAATGTGTGTTTTAATGAATGATGCAGACTTACCTGAATTCTGAGTTTGTTTTTATTTAAAATTCTATGTTACTGTTTCAATTAATTGTTGCCTCAACTCTTAGTGTAGTAAAAATGGAATAATATTTGGATACTAGAGGGTTTTTTGATCCTTTTGACCCAATATGATAGGAAAAATAAATCTTGAGCTGAATTTTCATTATGTACCTTGAGCAGAATTTAGCCAACAAAGAGTCTCACAGGTTTGCTTTGAAAATTCACCTGTGACATACTTGTAAAGTATATAAAGTATGTAAACACTCTACATTTTTTTTACCGTTAGAAGTTTGAAACCTCTTAACTTAATCTATTCTTTATGATGTCATCCAGACAGAATAGTTTTAATAAGGCCTCATTTTTAATTTTATTTAAATTTCTCCAAGTTACAAAAACTCTTTTAAAAATGGAAAAAAGAAAGTTTACCTGTGACACTTGCAATCATCCAATTTTTTCTCTGATCACCAAAACCAGGAATGCTACTTCATAGTTATATAGGTCTCCTTTTTAATGGTGGATATTTCATAATTGTCAGTTACTAAATTCAAATTCAGGTGAGCTTTGAGTGGTAAAATTGACTTAATCCTTGATGAAACTAATCCATTAAAACTAAGGCATGATTACTTTTTTCCTGCTAGGATAAGAAAGTTATTAATAAATTCTTACTATATAGTGTGTATTTTAGTTTTTTTAACATTTGTTATTCTTCACAGAACTGTATTCCTTGGGCTTTTGCATGATGATATTGCATCCAAAACTAATGTGGGAATCGTGATGATATTCTCTCTGTATAATTTATGATAACACTAACATTTCAAATATTGTTTTAGAATTATTGATAAATGGATTTGGTCATTGTAGCCATCGACCTCTCACGCTCATCTTCTCTTTCTTTACATATTCACTTTAGAGGATGTCTTATATCTTAAAGGTAAGGGTAGAACACTATCTTTGCCTTACAGTGACATCATAATGTTGTACTGTAACCTTTTATGAATGAAACTTTCCTTTATATTTGTTTTTTCCCTTGTTATTATTGGTGGCTAAAATATGAAGATGTAATTCTGACATGTAAGTATTTTGTTCAAAAAGCAGGCTCTTGCAAAATACATATGAAAATGTTATCTTATAATGCCTTAGTACTGTCTGTTTTCATCTATTTTAAAGCTATTTTTTCTATTATTTTTGTCATATGTGAGTTTTTCATGTCTGTTTATTTATTCATATGGTCAAAGCAAATCAAATAATTGATACAATTCATACTTGTATCTACTAATTAAAATATGGCTTTATATATGTATATTTAGCTTGGCTGTAGGAACATTACTCCTAACCCCAAATTATTATCAAGAAGCCCTTCATTTGGCTCTTCTCTCTTACCATGGGGAAATTACATAAGTCTCTTTGCCTTAATTATCCCATTGGACAAATAAAAATTGATATTCTTTGTTGTGGGACTGTTGCTCAGGAAAATTTATTTAAATAGTTTTCAAGCTCCTTGAAAAGATATGTATACTACAGTAGTAGTTACAACTGTTATTTAATTCCTTTAAAACTATATCAGTGGGGAATATAAACCAAGTTATGAATACTGTTATTTCTCTAGCATTGATATCCATTACTTATTCTGTATATGGTGCCCTAAAGGCATTTGACCTCCTGGAGAATCTGGTGAATTTTTAGTAGGCACAATCCATTCTTATATCCACCCTATGGCAATTGCGAAGACCATGTCATTGCTTCTGTTTTATTTAACCTTTTAGAGTTTATTGAAGCCATTTTTTATTGTGTATAGTATATATTTTTGATGAGCTTCTGGGATTGTCAAAATAAGAGAGAGCCATTCTATTTAATGTCATTTGCTCTTTTAAATTTCTTTTGGGGGCAGAAGTTTAATTCATAAAGAAAATTTTACTCTTATAGGAGTCTAGTAAAAGCCCCAAAACCATGAAGAAGTTTCTTCATAAAAGAAAGACTGAAAGAAAGCCATCAGAAGAGGAATATGTGATTCGAAAAAGTATGTGTTTTGTACTTTTTGAAAATTGGTAGTGGATTAAACAGAAAGATATTTAAAAAGCAGATGATGATTAGAGCAATTTGTTCTTGGCATCACCTGTTATATAATGACATGCATAGAAATGTTTGGTCACCTCTAAGATTTTTGACTAAGCTGCCTCCTGCTGCAGTTCATGTCATCTGAGGCAGAAACTACTTGTATGATTTTCATGTTGAATATTTTGCCCCACCTGGTTTAAAACCAGGGAACTTTTGCTATAGATACATTTTTTTCCCTCTTAGTTTCTGATGACTTAGATATTTTCCTCTACTGAGATAGACTAAATAGAGCTGAAGGTTAAAATCCTTATGGAAGTCTAAGACTCTATGATATTCTTAGTTAGCCAAGGAATTAATCAACCTGGTGCCATGTAGAAACATGGCTTGATTTAGACACGGACTGTAAAGTTGGTCAGGCAACTGATATATACTTATTTCCCTCTATGGCTGGCAACAAGGTACTTTGGGAAACATGTGGAAGAGTAAGTGATGTCTCACAAAAGGGTGACAGAACTGTGTGTATTAGTCAAAAATATAGTCTCTATAAATCTATGCTTGACTCCAGCTTCTGCATTCCACACACGCCACCCCACACTTGGGGGTATACATCAGCATGTTAACAGGGTTCTGCCCTCCAGTCATTTCAAGAATGAGTTTGAGGGAGATGAAGAAGAGGGGGAGAATCAGTGACTGTGCTGGCTGGTTGGAAAAACTGGTGGGGTTAATGGGGAAAGTTTCCTAGAGAAAGTGTATCTTGAAATTTTAAGGAAAGGAAAGATGTGTTGTATTGGGTGAGAATTGAGGCTAGCATCAAGTCCAGTGCTATAACTGTGGCCTTGAAGAAGAGACTGACAAGACTCCCCAATTTAGAGCTCTTGGAAGGCTTCAGGAGAATGACACTCTTGGTGCTGAACTCACTGATGCTGACCCCAGAGCTTGATACTGTCACTCTTATTTCATTATGAAAATTGGACAGATTTTGCTCTTGCCTTTTAGAAACACTTGGTCTAAGAGCCAGTCCCTGACAGTAGGGTTTACTGCATCACTTGAGGATCTACAGGCACATATTAATATGAAAAGTAATTATTAATTAAATTTGACAGGTACAGCTGCTCTGGAAGAGGATGCTCAGATTCTTAAAGTGATTGAAGCCTACTGTACCAGTGCAAACTTTCAACAAGGCCATGGCTCAAGTAGGTTACTGCAAACCACTTTCTCTAATAAGTAATGTTTCTTTTTTACTTCTCACTGCCTCTTAGTAGAAGAGAAAAGCAACCCAAACTGGTGCAGAGTGTGTAAAGCAGGTGATTTAGTATAGAGGAACAGTGCAGGACTACATCTTTCAGATAAGGTGGTTTTAGCTACTAAGCGGTTTGTTTACCAGTTTCTTCTCACTCAGAGAGAAAGAGAGATGCAAGAGTGAAAAAGTTGGAGGTGATAGAAATGAAAAAACAAATTTTTTAAAGTCATTCTCCTTTGAAGTACACAGATACCTTCATCAACACAAGTTAGGAATTAAAGAGCCCAGAGAGTTCCTGTGTCTGTGAACTGATGCTAATCTCTTCTTATAGGCAGATTTGGAAAGGAAGTCAAAATACTATCTTTGATCAGCTGCATATTTAAACGAACAGTGCTTCACTAAACTCAAGTTTCAAAGTTGCTCTGAAAATCTGGAAATATAGCTGCTTAACAGTGGCTGTTCAAAATGTAGACAATTTATTAGGGAGCTTTTAGGTGAGGGTATTTCCCCAAACGACTTTCAGGCTACAAACTGAAAGCAAGATAATGTTTTCTGATTCATCTTTATGCTTTTTAAAAAGCCAGGTCACATCAGTTATGTGTCTTGCCTTCCATTATTATAGACTTTCAGGATACATTATGTGGGGATTTTCTATCTGTGTAAGAAATGAATTCTCCATCATACTCCATTTTGGACAGCCACTGACTCATCACTTGAATGTGGGGGAGGATTACTTAGGTGGACTGCCTTGACATATGTTTTCAAAGTGACTATCTCTACAACTGTCATGAGGAAGACTTTCAATGTGAAAGTTGACACATTTGACCATGAAGAGGAAACTGTCACAACTTCTGCTTCACAGACAAAATGTGGCTTTGGGCATGCCCAGCTCTGATAACAAGTTTCAAGGAGCCAAGTAAGGGAAGTGAGAACAGGTTTTTATTGTGAAAACTAAGAATGCGAGCGGGACAAAGAGACACCAGAAGAAACATCCTTCATATAAAATCTGACCTCATCTACTCCTCTCATCATCTCTCTTCACATCAATAAAGTCATTAAATCCAGTTGGAGGTGCAGGCAGGTATTCTGACCTAAAGAGTCACAGTTTTGCCCCTCCTCCCCAGCCTACCTTTTACATGTGAAATAGTGTCTAGCACAGTTCTTTGCACAAGTAAGCGTTTTAGCATCATAGTGATCTACCACCCTTTATCCTTCTCCAGCCAGATGTCCTGTTTTCCTAGAACTGATTGTTATTATTTCTTGCTGCATTCAGTCTGTTGGTCAGTCAGTCAGTCCACTATCCATTTATTGAGTATCTGTGAAGTGCTATGAGGTGGAGACACATCCACCTCAGGAAAGGAAAGGTGACCAAGTGAAAACAGTGAGTGTTCACAACTTGAAGAAACTTGGCTTAGAAAAGAGAAAACCAATGGTTCAAGGAGACTGAAGATTAAGGGCTTATGCTCTGGGATGAAGAATCCAAAAGTGAGGGGGAGGTAGAATGTGCAGGAGAGCTATTTGGTTCGGTGTTATATGTGCTCTGTCACCTCTTCTATTCCAAATCCTGGAGACAGTCTGAGCACAGAGAAATAAGGATGCCTGCATCTTTGTTGCTGAAGTGATAATCTCCCAACCCTGACTCTGCCCTTGATCAAAATGGTCTCAACTGAACCTACCTTACCCTATTGGACTGTAGAGAACAAATGGGAGTAAGTGATACTTCTGAGGTTCTTTAAGCATGTTGTGTCCCAATGCAGTGTTGCTCTAAATTTACTAAAATTATATAATGTCATAGCATAGGATGTGGTGTGCTATTCCCTGGAGTTGATCAGAGACAGAATGATCACTGGTCAGCTTTTTGCTGTGGAGGAGGCAAAACAAGTGAAAAAATGGGGTCTTCATTTAGGGCAGGTATCACAGTGATTTTTTGCATTATTTTTCTGTGTACAAAATTCTCTCCTTCCCAAGACTGCATCAATATATTTGGTTATTTAGAATTTGGTCAGGTCAGAAAGATTTAGTCATTAAATGTTGCATGATTGTTCTCTGGGTGCAAGGTTGCAATGTGCTATTAACAAAGATCCTTCAATAACAATAGAAGAAAGGGACTGACACCTATAAGTAGTCCTCACTAGTAACTTCCCTCTCCACCTTTTTGCAACACTTATTTGTAGATACTCGCAAAGATTCAGTTCCACAAGTCTTACTCCCTGAGGAAGAGAAACTCATCATCGAAGAAACCAGAAGCAATGGCCAGACCATCATCGAAGAAAAGTGAGTAGAGTAGGCTAAACCTTTTCTGATTTGACTGAGAGCTGGAAAGAAGATTCTGGCGGGGCAATGTGGCTTTTCCAAAGCCTGTACTGAAGGACTGTTCCTTCTGGTCTGAGAATGTGGTCCTCTTTGTATGCTGATCATGCAGTTGGGAGCCTTGGGAGGGCTGCCTCCCAGTAAAGGGAAGGGAGAAGAAAAGGCACCAGGGGTAGAACTTTCTGCATGTGGCTACCCCAGGAGCCCACTCCCTGATACAGTAAGGTGCTTCCTGGCATAAAAGAATATGATTCAATATGGGGGTAGGAAGCTCCTGGGAAAGCCATGGCACCAATTTCGCTGCCCAGAGGGATGCTTCTCAGTTTTATTGAGTAAAGCACTGAACCTTCACTGACTTGGCCTCATTTAAAATCCTACAGCAATACAGTGAGATAAACATTTCTTTCACCACTTTCACAGATGAGGAAACTAAGGTTCAGGATGATTATGTCCCTAGCCTTCCTTTGTACAGTAGTGAGGATGACCTAATGGGGGAAAATCAGGTTAAATACCGTATGGCTCATAAAATAAATACAAAGTAGCCAAATAATTCATTTGTTTAAACTTGAGTGATTTCTGAAGACAAGCTTAAATTTGCAGCAGACAGCATATTTCAAAGTGCTTGGCATCATAAGTGTAGTACTTTTCCATCTGGTGTATGAAGTGATACAGCTAAATAGTAAAGCATTTGGGCTTATGAAAACAGTCCTGGTTCAAATCCTAATTCTACTAGTTTGCTGTGTGTCCTGGGCCAAGTTCCTTCATCTGTCTGTGCTTTGATTTCCTCATCTTTAAAATATGTATGATTGTAACACATTCAGGGTTGTTGTGAGCTAAAATGGAATAATAAATATAAAGGTTTGTGCATTATAATCACACAATAAGTGATTATATTACATATAATTATAATATCAATGATTATTTTATATTATAATTATATAATTATTTAAACATTTTTCTTTTTTATTATCTTTTAATTAATATATTTTATTGATTATGCTATTACAGTTGTCCCATTACCCCCCTTCATTCCCCTCTACCCTGCACACCCCCTCCCACCCACATTCCCCCCTTTAGTTCATGTCCATGTGTAATAAGTTCTTTAGCTTCTACATTTCCCATACTATTCTTACCCTACCCCTGTCTATTTTCTATCTACCATCTATGCTACTGAGTCCCTGTACCTTTTCCACCTCTCGCCTCCTCACACTCCC
>CM052552.1:21619848-21641428 GCA_028533065.1 Trachops cirrhosus
GGGATCTAAATGGAGGCACGGCAGCCATTGGGCATCTCTCTTTTTGGGACCACATGTCTGTTTAGGGCCATTCGGCTTTGGTGTCTAGGTTGGGACCATGTGGCTTGGGTGAGAGCCAGGACCACCAGGCTTTGGAAGTGCTCCCTTTTGCCACGTGGAGGGTGCCGGGAGAACTGTGTGCATTTGTGGGGAACTTTAGTTTGTGTTATTTCAAATAAATAATAAATTCCTTTCCTTTTCACTGATCTCTGGTATTAAGAGACATCTTTCCTCAGGCGGTGGGCAAAATGAACCCAGCAGGTGGGGAGGAACCCCTGGAGAAAAAGGGGGGTCTTTTATATCATTCAGCCCCTCCCCCTGCTCTGTTCTGTAACAGGACTGTTCGGTGATGCAGAATTTTCCAGCTGTGCCTGGCTCAGCTGAGTGGAAACAAAGCAAAAAAGGCAGCCATGTGGGCCAATTCAATCACTTCCCAGTAATGACAAGTGAGGTATGGCCAGTTTGGGGAAGGTTTATGCCATTTCAAGATCTACCTGGATGCCCCACCCTGCTGGTGTGGCTCAGTTGGTCATCCCACAAAACAAAAGGTTGCTGGTTTGATTCCTGGTCAAGGCACATGTATGGATTTCAGGTTCCATTCCCAGTTGTACCATTTATGGAAGGCAGCCAATCAATGTTCCTCTCTCACATCAATATTTCTCTCACTCTCTTTCTCCCTCCCTTCCCTCTCTCTAAAATCAAAAATAAAAATAAAAGATCTGTATAGATCCCAATGGTGCCTTTCACAAGGCTTTATTGGGTAAACCTGAGCAACATAGAACCACCTTGCCTGTTACTTGAGATTGTAAGTGGCAGAGCCAGGACGTGAACCCTAGTATTGTACTGCCAAACCAGGTGTTCTTCCAGTACACCATGGTTTTGCCAAAATCTTGTAGCTTTATATTAGGCAAGTTTTCTACAATGTATCTGTAATAGTTCTACCTAGAACTCAGTTGTTTTGTAGAATTATGATGGAAACCAGTTTTGATAAAAAAAAAAAACTTTCTAGATATACCAGCAAGACATGGTTGCCTTTTGAAAGCAAGGCCAAAAGAAGGGTAAACAGTAATGCAGAACCTGCAAAGACATAGAAGAGGAAAGGGAAGGCCATAGGAATAGGTCATTGTAATTGAAACAAAATGTTAACTATGTAAACTAAGACTGAGAATCGTAACTTGAAAACAAAGAAGTAGCTGCTGTGGATGGCTGAACATGATGTAAAAAGAGCTGCTGCTTTGATAAGATCAATAAAATTGTCAAACCTGTAGCAAGACTGAGAGACAAAAGAGTAAGAAGACACAAATTACCAATATCAGCAGTGAAACAGGGGATATCACTACAGACCTCAGATATATCAAAAAGATAAAAGAATGACTACAAAAAAACTCTACACACATAAATTTGATAATTAGATGTGAAATGAATCATTACTCAGAAAATAAAAATGACCACAAGTCTCCAATATGAAATAATTTAAATAACCTTATAATTATTAAGAAAATTGAATCTATAAATTTAAAACTCTAGAAAAAGAAATCTCCAGGTCCATACAATTTCACTGGAGAATTCCATCAAATGTTTAAGAAAGACTCAATACAAATTCTTCACAATCTCTTATAGAAAATAAAAGAGGAGGGACCACATTCCAACTCATTTTATAGTCACTCTTACACAGACACCAAAACCAGACAAAGATAAGACAAAAAATAGACATAGGAAAATATGCTCAGCATCACTAGACATCAGACAGATGCAAATTAAAACCACAATGAGATACCATCTCACACCTGTCAGAATGACCATCATCAATAAATCAACAAACAGCAAGGGCTGGTGAGGATGTGGGTAAAGGGAAAGGAACCCTTTTGCACTATTAGTGGGAATGCAGACTGGTGTAGCCACTGTGGAAAGCAGTATGGAGATACTACAAAAATTAAAAATAGATCTGCCTTTTGACCCAGGATCTCATTTATGGGAATATATCCGAAGGAACCCAAAACACTAATTCAAAAGAACATAAGCACCCCTATGTTCATTGCAGCATTATTTACAATTGCCAAGATATGGAAGCAGCCCAAGTGTCCATCAATAGATGAGTGGATAAAACAACTGTGGGACATTTACACAATGGAATTCTACTTGGCCATAAAAAAGAAAAAAGTTTTACCCTTTGCAACAGTATGGATGGACCTGGAGAACATTATGCTAAGTGAAATAATCCAATCAGAGAAAGATAAATATCATATGATCTCACTCATATGTAGATTATAATGAACAAACTAACAAAGAAAATTGGAACAGACTTATAGATGGAGAGCAGGCTGACAGCTAGTGGTGGAGGGGAGGTGATGGGGTAGAGAGATTGAGCAAAAAGCAAAAAGGATTCATGGACATGGACAATAGTGTGGTGACTGATGGGAGTGGGGGGGTATAAGGGAACTAAATGGTAATGGGAAAAATAAAGATTAAATTTAGAAAACCAAATATAATTCAGCAAAATTTAAAAAGACTTCTATACTACGTAATTCATACCAATTTTGTGCATCAAAACTTGGTTAAATATTCAAAAATCAATCAGTGTAACCCACAATAATATTCTAAACAGAAAAATCACATGATAATAGCACACAACACATCTGAACATCCATTCAAGAAAAAAAAACTTCCAGAAAAAAATAGAAATGAAGAGCAACTTCTGCAACTTAATAAGCAGCATCTATGAAAATCTAAAGCTAGCATCTTACATAATGGTTAAATACTGAATGCTGAATGATTTCCCCCCTAAAATCAGAAGAC
Organism: Trachops cirrhosus; assembly: GCA_028533065.1. Classification (NCBI taxonomy): domain Eukaryota; kingdom Metazoa; phylum Chordata; class Mammalia; order Chiroptera; family Phyllostomidae; genus Trachops; species Trachops cirrhosus. The sequence continues at coordinate 21,622,684 of CM052552.1, forward strand.
AAGGATGTCTATTCACACCACTGTTTTTTAATATTTGTTTTTCAATTGTTTGGCATACTATATTATATTTGTTTCAGGTGATTATAAATTCATATCGATTACCAAGTAACCACCCTGATAAGTCTGGTACCCATCTCACCACTCTTATTCAGCAAAGTGCTGGACGTTCTAGCTCTTCTGGCAGGCTTGGTGTAGGATGGGTGTTGAAACCGAAAAGAGTAGAAGCAAGACAGATTTGGAAGGACAATCTTGGAAAGTCTAAAAAAATGTGGCCCTTATAAATGACTGGGCCCACTCGGGGAAAGAATCGAGTGGCTACAAAGAGAAAAACACCAGCACTATGCCTTAGTGGCAGTTTCTTACCTCTGATTTCTCTTTGCTCCCACCCCTACCACTTCTTACTCCTGCCATGTACTGTTCTTGCTGAAACCTACACTCAGCAACATGCAGAGAAGAAGTAAAGATGTAGTGGTTCAGAGGAGACAAGTTCAGTCCCTGGGGGTAGTTTAAAATGACCTAACCAGAACTATCATCAATACATAAATATTTTAGGTGGTGTTTCTAAGGCAATGAAACAATTGATCAATTCAATTCAATCACTGAAAAAACATCAGTCAATGTAATGTAGAATTCAAATGGGTAATTTGGCACAATATAACCCAAACAATGTGTCACACTAATATATAAGAAGCTCTTCCAATCCTGATCTAAAGATCCCTTTCCAATTAACTTTTGATTCTTTCCCTTCCCTTGCTGATGTACAAACTCCTGTTGCCTGTTGGTGGTGGTAATACAAAAAGAAATCTAGTGACAACTGGTTTCTCTGGATATGAAACATCTTTATGATATAACTAGGGCATTAAAACAGGAAGTCTAAATATAAAGCTCAAACCTAGTTTTGGTGTATAATCAGTAGAGTCATTTCTTAATCTTCCTTAATACAAATTTAATTAGTCATCTACTTAATCCCCTCATTTGATATCTGTATTTACCTGCTAATAAGTTTTAGAAGGAGGATTTAATGACCCCTTAATTGAATCAGTTGCAGAAAACAGAATTTGCTTAAAATGTCTACTCTGATCATATTTGCCTCAACATTTCCTTGGCATGGAAAAAACCCTTAGCTTTTCTTGGTAACAAAGAAAAATTTTTTAAAAGAAACATAATTTACTATGTTATTGATGTATTGGCAGAACATATTTTGATGTATAAGTAACATGTTAATTTATATGTTACAACTGATTTTAAGAAAAGGACTGGAAATTGTATAAACGGCTAATTTTCTTATTTATAATGTATCTGACTCAAGTGAAATAAAGGAGCAAAGGCCTGTAATATACCCTCTTTAGTTCATATAATGACTAAGTTATTCATACATGCATTTTTCATGAAATAAGATCTTTGATAACAAATATTTTTGCTCAAAATGGGTTTTATTTTTCTCATGTAACGACAAAGCAGATGGTAGGACAGCAGGATTGGTAACAATGACTTCATAATGTCACCAGTGTCTGGGTTCCATCAACCTTGGTGAAAGGCTTTTATCACCACAGTCACAAAAACATATTCTACCTTTAGCCTCAAACTCATGTTGAAGGTAGAGAGAGAGTATGTGTATGTGTCTGTGTGTGTTGAACTCAAACATTCTATAATATTTCTTAACTTTCTATAGTATTAGATTGGTGGTGTTATAAATCCTCTGATATTAGCCTCCGCTTAAAGAAAGAAGGAAGAAGCTTTCCCCAGGGCTTCAGCTATAACTGACTCTAGACAAAATCTAAAACTTAAAATGCTATTCCCCAAGGGCAAATTTACTAGGGCAGAGAGTGTTCTTGTTAACAATAGGCTCAAGGAAAAAAAAACTATGCACAACACTCCCATGGCACAGTAGTCTGCAGGGTAAGGGTTGTACTGAACTGGGATTGCTTTGTTTTGGTCTTAAGACAATATAAAAAGATGTGTAGTGTCCGTTTGAATGGTACCCTGGCTATTATGAATGATTCTATCAGGTTTACTGAATATTCGAGTGACTTCAGTGTTACACATTTAACCCAATAGTAAGCAGACATAGATCACAGAAGTTTCTTAGTTCCATGCCTGATTCAATTTCATAAATGACTCAAGAGGTTGTATGACAGTGGAATTTAAAACTTTAAATTAAAGGTTTCATTTCAATGAGATGTGCATTTAATCTATGAATCATTTTTTAAAGATTTTTATTTTATTTATTTTTAGACAGAGGGGAAGGGAGGGAGACAGAGAGGGAGAGAAATATCAATGTATGGTTGCCTCTCATGCACCCCCAGCTGAGGACTTGGCCCGCAACTCAGGCATGTGCACTGACTGGGAATCGAACCAGTGACCCTTTGGTTCACAGGTCGGCACTCAATCCACTGAGCCACACCAACTAGGGCAAATCTACAAATCATTTTTTAAAACTTCTTAAAGACAAATCTTCCCCAAGCTGATACATCAGTATGCAATTCATTGTAAGAAATAAAAATTGATAGGTATTTTCTAGATCAAACATAAAACAACACAGCATTGCATTTAAAATGTTCCTCAGTGGCACTGTAGACAGGTTTTGGCCTATTCACTATTTTGTGAAGGAAGCAAGAGTTGGGATGGGAAAGATTCAAGCCAACAAAGACTTAACACCAATTTTCCCAAGACATTTTCATTACCTCAAGTTAATCTCTCCCACTGTCCCCCAAGCTTACTCTGCTCAATTCTACCACAGATCCTTTGTGGGTTTTTTCTCCCTGATCAATCACTGACTTAGATTGTCCCCCACTCTCTTCTGGGTCTACTCACAGCCTACATGTCTCTGAAGGTTCAACTCAAGCCCTAACTCCTCCATGAAGCCTTCCCCAACCTCTCCAGCCACAGTGCATTCTCTGTCCACTGATGATCTGCTACATATTTTAGATTCATCATGTACCACTTTATACTGTCAGTTGTCAGTTTCATCTCCAGCTCTTCTCTCTCCCATGCTCTAAATTCATACTGCCAATTACCTGTTGAAAATCTTCAGAAGTATTACTTGCTGGCACCTTCACTCAACATGCTCAAAACACACTTCATCTTCTTCAGTGGCAGCCACCCACCCAGGCAACACATACACATTCACACACACACCCCTCCTATTTTCCCTATCTTCCCAATCTTGTCTGTTAATGGGGGTCAGCAAGTAGCAAACATTTCCAACATCTAAAGCACTGCATTAGGCACTATGGGGACATAAAGGTATACAAAGATGAATTCATTCCCCTTGACTTTCCTGTCAGGATGAGTCACCTCTGTTCTGCTCACCTTCTCCAAAATACTCTAAATTTAGCCCTATCACTAAACTTTCATACTGCATTCTTATGGTATGTCCTCCTTATTAGACTGTGAATACCATGGAGGCAAGAGCCATGTCTTAGGTCTCTCTGCCATAACAGTGCCCAGGACAAAGACTGATATCGTAGTCATGGTGAATAAACCTTTGCTGGCTGGCTAGGTGGATAACATTGCATGGCCCTAAAGAGCTCACCATTAAGCTGGACCCCTAGAATTGCAGTCATCCTCACTTCTTCTCTTTTCCTCATAAATAATCATCAACAAGAGTTCTTGATTCTATTTTAACAATATCTACTGCATCCATCCACTTTCTCTTCCTCTCCACTCTCAGAAGAGTAGCAAGCAACACTATCTGGATTGCCTGGATCTTAGCAGTCATCTCTACTGGTTTCCACACATCCTCATTAATTATCCTCACCACTTCCCTGCAATCCAGGCCCCACAATACCACTAGAAAGATCTTTCCAAACCACATGCTATTCCCTGTATTGACATCCCCTCTTAATGCAGCTCCAGCTCAAGGCCCCACTCCTCTTCGTTCATCTTACTCTCAATTCAAATCATCCTACTATTTGCTCCAGGCTCTCCTACTTCTGTGATTTAACTTACTAATACCCTCTAACTTTCTAACAGTCAGAAGCTTCTTTCCATTCTTCAAGACCCAATTCAAGTACATTTCCCCCTTTTAGGTTATTGTTAATTGAGTCATTTCTTTACCACTCCCACGGCATCTTATTTAGACTTAGAGCTTTGTATGTGTTATTCTGTCCTATCCTGTTACAGTTCATTGTGTGCACACCTGTCTTAACTACTACACTGGCAGGTCCTTGGAAGCAGGGTCCATGCTTCCCCCACCCCAGTGCCTATGAGATGCTCAATAAATGAGCTGACTAGAATTTAATAACCTGCCCTACAATACACATTCATTTTACAAATATTTACTGAACATAAACTAAACAAAAAGCCATCTCTGCTCTTACAGCACTTATATTCTAATGGTAAGATACAGATATTAAATGAAATAAATAAGTAAATATATATATTTTAGATGGAGGAAAATGGTAAACAAAAATATAAATCAGGGACAGGGAACAGGGGTAGTGAGACTAAGGTTCAATTTTCTCCCAGGTGACCAGGGAAGACCCTGCTGTGGAGCTGATAAGTAAGCAAAGACCTGATTCTACCATGACAGTGTCCCAGGCAGAGGGATAGCAATTGAGGCAGGTACCTGTCTGGCATAGGCAACCAGGAGGCCAGTGTGGCTAAAGTGGAATGAGTGAGAGGGAGAGAACACAGAGAGAAGGTCAGAGGGGCAATGGGAGGCCAAATCTTGCAGGGCCCTATAAGCTATTAGGATGACCTTGGTTTTATTATTTTTAAGATGGGTGGCCATTAACCAAGTTACACTTTGAAAGAAATTTTGAAAGAATTAGTCTGTCTACTGAATTTAAATTAGATTTTAGGAGTGACAAGAACAGCAGCAGAGACACCAGTTAGAAAGCTACTGCAGCAACACAAGATAAATAGCTACCTAATCTGTGTCTCCTGGACTTCAGCTCCTTTTTACTCAAATAAATGCTTTTTTTTAATCTTTGGGAAAAAAGAAGAGAAAGGAATGTTACTGAGATAAGCTAGGTGAGAGATTTAATTCCACATACTTCTAGTCCCAGGCCTTCCCTGACTAGCAGGCTAGTTCAGCTGGCCCCAGCTATTCAAACCTAACCTTAGCAGTTGCATAAAATGCTTCTAGGGGTTAATTTAGGTGCTCAAATCAGAGCCAGAGGTTGTGATGTGAGTCCTTAATTATGTTCTAAACCAAAGAGAGTACAGGAAAAATGGAAGGAAAGGGTCCAAAAACCAGGACAAATAGCCCAGAGCAATCCTGAAAGGAGTGGCCAGACTGTGCTATAAGGTATGTCAATAAAGGATATTATAATGAAGGCTTGCTGTCTGTCCACTTTCCACATCCCAAGGAAAGGCAGCAAATGCTGTGCCTTTTGTAGATATAGACACTGAATCAGAGAACAAAGTTAGAGTGAATCTGGAAAGTTATTTAGAGATCCTAACAACCAGATTATACCAAATGAAAGATGTAGCATAGGGGTAAAAACCAGCTGTGAAAATCATCTAGACCAAGAAAATTCCAGGCAAGGCCTGTGAAATTACTTCAGGGCTCAACAGAAACTTCTTGTTTTCTAGTAATAAAAAATTCTAATAAGTCTACACATGCATATATAATTATAAATCTGTTGATAACATTTACATTTATTCCATTAAAGGAGATGTTCCTCCCCTTAACCCAACATACAACATAGAAAAGTGTACAAAGTAAATTTTATCTTAAATGCTTAGGGAAAAGCTCCTGAGAGTGGTTATCTATGGAAGGGAACAAGGAAGAGAGAAATTTTTATTATCTATGTTATATATGTCTGTAATGTTTTAATTTATTTACAGTGAGCCTATAGTTTTACTAATTAATAGTATTAATTTTGAGGCACTAAAAAGGCAATAAAGCCCTGGCTGGTGTGGCTCAGTGGATTGAGTGCTGGCCTGCAAACCAAAAGGTCATCGGCTACATTGCCAGTCAGAGCACATGCCTGGGTTGTGGGTCAGGTCCCCAGTTGGGGGTATGTAAGAAGCAACCAATTGGTGTTTCTCTCCCTCTTTTTCTCCCTCCTTTCCCCTTTTTCTAAAAGTAAATAAATAAAATCTTTTCTAAAAAGATAGGCAATTTTTAAAAAAGCAGTAAAGACACATACAAAAATACACTGAGGAGCTAAGTATTCAATGAAGCCCTTGGGTAAATATTTTTGAAAAGTGATGAGATATAATAATGTGAATAACTGAACACTATTTTATCTGTGTCATGATGTTTTTCTATACATCAGGGGAGGGCGGTTTGGTAATATAGTCAGAGCCTTCAGAGCCTACTTTCTTAAATAATAAAAAGTAAGTAAGTTACCCAAAAAAGTTCTAAAAAACTGCTAAACAGCAATTACATTTCATTCTCTGGATATTATAATGAAAACAGATAAGAAGTTAGCAGTATGCAATGAGTTAAGGGCAATCTTTTCCAGAATCAAAGTGGCCAGACAACTTCCTATAGTCCTGTGATTGCTATTTCTCAAAAACATCTCTGAGGCATTAAGACTTAAGTCTGCTTAAAGAGCTTATGGCTAAAAAAAGGAAGTTAGCACATGGGTTCTCTTATTATTACATTCTGCCACGGTGATTTTTAGACTAGCAGAAATGACTATGTACTATGTTACATGGCTAGAATTAGTAGACAGAAGGGACATGGTTAAGGTGAAACAGTTGTCTGAGCTTTGAATTATTTTGCTCTTTTTTGCTGCCTGGATATAATATAAATACAACTTCATTTCAAAATATCTAATCACAATTTTTTCCCCAGTTCTGTTCTAGTCTTATTTTTTGACATACACATAGAAGTACAAACAGTTTCTGATAACTGATTAAAACTACAAGATTTTTAGTAGAATACCAAGTAGAATACCAAGAAAGTACAAGAGTCACATTCAAAAAGGCTTTCAAAAGATTCACTTACCACTGGATTTAATTTCTCTGACATAATTACTAGGGAACCAGCCTGTTCTCCCATTTAATGTGCCTTCCCACCAGCCTCCTTCTTCAACTCTAGTGACGTAAATGATGTCGCCTTTACAGACTGACAGTTCATCTTCATTAGTCTGCTTAAAGTTAAATCTTGCCTTTACTATCAACTGGTGACTTCCATTTTCCGTCATTTCCTAGAGAAACAAAAGCCACACCAGATGAAGCACTCATCCAAGTGAAGCAGAGGCAGAAATTATATGAATTTAGGCAAATTAAGTGGGGTGATCCAGGATAAAACCCCAGGTCCATCTCAGTCTTGAGGTTTTTTCTTTTAACTTAGGAGTGAGCTTAACATGGATAAGCCTCAGGGAGGAGGGATTAATAAATTTCTGGAAACTATTCCAACTTTGGTATTTGCGAGACTGTATTTTGGAGGGAGTTATAATTTTTATTTCCCTCTCCCTCTACCAATTGTCCAAAGATACTTCTTTAAATGATCCAGGAAACAAAGTAGAGTGATAAACTATTCCATTCTGCCTCTACCCAACACATAAGCTTATCTTATGTAATTATATGACCAAGATTAGGTACTAACCTACTCTCATAAAATCTGCCTCCCACATTCCAATTACTAAGAATATCCTAAATTGGCTAAGACTTAGTCATATGTAAAGATCAAATACCCCATAGTTACTAAGTCAGGAGTTCTTAATCTGTCACAAGCCCCTTTGAGAAGCTGATGAACACAACTGAACTTTACCCAAAATACATAAACCCATAAGTTCATACAAAGATTTTGCGTACAATCTGAGTGGGTCCAAGCAGTGTGGAACTATAGTGTTCATCAGCTCCTCAAAGGAACCTGTGATGTCAAAAGGTTAAGTGCTTTAGAAATAATATGATGGTTTAAAGCAAGCAGGTGGCATTGACAAGAAATGATGTCTCCAAAGAGCAGAAGATGGGATGTTCCCTCCCAAACAAAAGGTCTAGTAAGACCAAATTCAAAGATAACTGGGCTATCCAATATAGGAGCTCAGCATAAGCCCAATATAAATACAAAGACAAAAATGGTAATAACGATGACAATAGCAAGTAATATTGATTGCCTACTGTGTGCCAGGCACTATTTAGTTCCAATAAACTGAAGGATAGGGGGAAATAACAGCAAACTGCCATCAGGAAGTAGTCATAATGACATAGTTGCATAGCATTCGCAGTTAAACAACTTTCTCAATTTTAGGAGGAGACAGAATTTTGGGCTTCAACCCCAATTTTCCTAAATTTTCTTCAACCCTGAACAACCAAAAGGTTGTTCCAGCAGGCCAGCTTGAATTGGTTCTAGGTTTAAAATTAGTTTTCTCCAGACACACCAAACAACAGGATGGCTATCTTACTACATATGGAAATGCAACTGGGATAACTGATCTAATATCACGGATTTTAAAACAGGCAGGGGGAATTGGGGACTATACTTACCACTGCTTTTGACTGCCTTTGCAGCCCTGGAGCTGTGTTAGAAACTGCTCCCTGTGGGTTTGTCTGAGAACTATTAGCAGCACTAAGAGAAGAGGAACGTCCACATGGTCTTTCTGATGACTGATCTGTGAAAAGAGGAAAAGGCATGGTAAAGGGAAGCACTCATGTCAGAAAAACATCTACAACATAACATTATATTTCATGGGACATTATCAAAGGCAACCTGGCTGTAATTTAACTGTTATCATTAAGAATGTGACAAGTATATTTCATTCCCCCTCCCTTTTTGGCAGCCAACTCCTTTTTCTTAACCTTACTGGCCGTTGCTCTCCAGTAGAATGAAAAACAGCGACAGAACCACATTTTCTCTTAACCCATTTCCCTACAACTCTTCCCTCCTGAGCCAGTTGCAACAGTATGCACTGTTATCCCAGGCAGAACTATATTGGGTACCAAACAGCTGTTTGTGGCTCTTATTACTTTGAAATATTTCAAATTTCTCTCTTTGTTTTTTGGCCTATAACTGAGTGGTTCTTTTCTTCCTCACATGTAACAATATGTGTGGCATATATCACATAAAATCTCTCTTCACCTGGTAGGGGAGAGAACGATGAGAATGAGAGACTGAGTGTGTCTGGAAAGGATTCAATCTTAACACTAGAATAATTTTTTAAATCAAACTCAAGAGTCCTCTCTTCCTTGAAACCTTGTGAAATTCGATCATACCAGCACTGAGCTGGATGTTCTCAGTATGCTAAGAGTGTACTGAAGAGACGAGCTGGCTTCTTGACAAACTCAAATGAAGGTTCTTTTCCTCTCCATTCATTTTTAAAAGATATAAACTGCAAAAGTCTAAAGCCCAAACATTCCCTAGGCGAGAAGCTCAGTATCCAAGTAGTTTCCTTGATGCTATGGGTTTTAACTTTCACCTCCTTTTATTTTACAAGAGACTGTAAAACTTGCTAGGAGAGTTTGGCAAAAGAACGTATAATTTGTATGGCATAATGTTAGAATTATACGGTTCTCCCTGCCCAGAAACAGAGAGTTGTCATGTGCGTTAAATATAGTTACTCGAATTAGCTGTACTTTCTGCTCGATGCCTTGCAATAGCTCAAAAGCATTTTTTCCAAATAGCAAAAGAACAATTTCGAAGAAGTATTTTTACATTTATTGCTATTATAAACAGCTCTTTTGACTAAAACTATAATTACTTGATAGTTTCCTAGATGCTCCATCCTATTTGGCACTTGATTATATTGACTGTTTTTCTTCTCTAATTGTTTCACGTGGGTAAGTTGAGTCTCCCTAAATAGATGACAAGTTTCTCAAAGGCAGGAACCATATCTTACATTTCCTTTGTAGCACCTGGCAGTGCTGGGCACACACTCCCTTGACTTTCTAATGGCTGGAGCAGCAAGACCCATGTTTGGGCATAAGGGTACTGGAGTCAGTCAGATGTGGGTCTGAATCCCAGCTCTGTCACTTACTTTCTAGATAGGCAAATGTGGGCCTGACTTTCCTTATCTGTAATATAAGCCTAATAATAATACTTAAACCCAGGGTTGTTTCAAAGATTTAATGAGACTACCTAAGGCTCATAAGACAGCCTAGACCCATGGTAATGGCTCAAAGCACTTTATGATTATTACTGCTCAGTTGTAGGTAAGATACTATATCATGAAAAGAGAGAAGTTTTACTCTAAGACAGCAATTTTCAGCCGGTGTGCCACAAGAATTTTTAAAACATACAATACCGTGATGACTCTTCCCCTTCTCTCCCCAGTCAACAAGGAACATGTATAAAGGACCCATGGACAAAGCCAAACGGAGAAGGATTGAGGGTGGGAGGCAGGGGTGGGTGGTGTGGGAGAAGTGGTGGCAGGAAAATGGAGACAACTGAACTTGAACAATAATTTTAAAAAAACATGCAATATCTGACTATTTAGTCAAGGGCACTGACCTCTTTTCCCTTAGACTGTCAAATAAAAAATGACAACAGCCAAAACAACAATAACTGTCTGGTGTAAATGCCCTGTCTTAAACCATAAATATATAGGCCTTATAATAGAGTCAAATCTTGCCATGGCTGGTGTGGCTCAGTGGATTGAGCCCGACCTGCAAACCAAAAGGTTACCAGTTTGATTCCCAGTCAGGGCACATGCCTGGGCTGTGAAACAGGTCCCCAGTAGGGGGTGTGTGAGAGGCAACTGATTGATGTGTCTCACACATTAATGTTTCTCCCCCTCTCTTCCTCTCCCCCTTCCCTTCTCTCTAAAAGTAAATAAAATCTTTTAAAAAAATAGAGTTGCATCTTATTGGTCACATCAGATAATCAGTTTGCATGTGATTGGTTAACTCTTGGTACCAGACAGAAATCCTTATATACAAGTATAGGCACCTGATTTTTATAAAAAAGTCTCTTTGGAAGAAAAGGGGTAGGCAATTACTATTTTTTTTGTAAATCAATAAAAATTATACCCATTTTTGTCAGATCAGCAAAAATATAATGGGCCACAAAATTTTATTTTTAATAATTTATTTTTATTGTATTTTTCCATTGCCATTTATCCCCCTTTTACCCTCTCTTACGTACACAACTTCCCTCCTTCCCACAATTACCACAGTTATCCATGCCATTAGAGTCTGCCACAGAATTTTAGTAATTAGTTTATGTGTGCCAAGAGATGAAAAAGGTTGAAAATTGTTCCTCTAAGGTAATCATCATTTTCTTTGCAATTACTAGGATTTATATTTAATATCTCCAATGTTGTGGGTATTAATATTTAAATAAAAGATACTTTTTTCACTGACTATAAACCTGAGGTTTCATTTCCAGTGCAAGGTTCGTGGGGGGGTCCTTTACATGGACAAAGATATACAGCAAACTATGAGAAAAATGTCTCTAGTGGAGAAAGGGAAGTAACATCTATAGTCTATGAACTTTATGAAAAAGGGAACTGGTCTTTTTCTTTTTATTGTCTGTCTTGTTACACTCTGCTGCCTATTGAACAGCTTTCAATGAAACAGTTTCTTGGTTCTTATCATTATATTAAGAGCATTAGAATGTCATCTGTGATAGGTATGTTTAAATCCTAAATCATGATGGTAATGGAAAAATGATACAATAGATTAAAATAAAAAATAAATCTTAAACTATGAAAAATTACATAAATTACATCACTTGACACCCACTGGAGTTTATTTGTAGGGAGGGGAGAACTTTGCATCAAACAATACTAGCCATAGCTGGCCCTTAGGTAATCAGAAACATGTGGAACCAAACATGTCACCCAGAACTCATAAATCACACACCCTGCTTACCTTCTGTTGCTTTGTTGACAGCTAAAAGAGTGCTCAGAACCTTGGAGAAATTCACCCCTAAATAAAGGTCATCAGGATCAAATACCTATGAGAAAGGAAATTGAACCCGTAAGACATCCGACTCAACAAACCCACCTATCAAAAGACCATTTCCTTTAGCTCTTAGAAGAAAAAAAAATGTAAAACCCAAGACCCAAAACCTCTGCATGCCTTTGGGAGAAATGAAAGCAGCAGCTGAACCGCCTAATGACATGTGGCAGGCCATCAGTGAGTCAGAGCAAAGCAGTAATGGGAAATGAGAGCCAAGCTGAGAATGCAGGGCCCACCAGGAAATGCCCAGTGCCTACTCAGGCCCACTCTTCTGACATGAACATATCAATACTCTTAGCCCAGTTACAGGAAACTCATATGCATGGGTTACGGTTAATGCCCATCACCTACAGAATGTCCTTAAAAGTCAAAAAAGGAAGTGGAGCCTTTTTGACACTTTTTCATCTGTAAAGTTTATTCAGTGTACTCAGTAAGGGCACTGTCAGCTATGCCTTTCTCTCTGCTCCTTGTCCTCTCCATTTTCACCCACTGGGTCCCAACCACCTACGATCTTAACTCCATGTTGCCCAAACTTTGCACCTAGATCTGCCGTTTGCTCCCGGCCCCTGTTTCTGGTTTCTGCTGCTTGACCTTAACCCCCTCAGCTCATTTTCATGGATTTCAACCTCTGCCTGCCTGAGCTTAGAGATTCGTCCAGCCTTAAGTGATTTTTTCAGTTGACTGCTGACCTTCCTGATACTACTCAACTTCTGCAACAAAACATTAAATAAATACACTTTCACTTTTGCAGTCTCAACCATCATTCTGATATGCCACTGTTCTTAGTGAAGATACCAATCAGTTGTTGTTTTAAATAAAATTTATTAATTTTAAAACTCATTTAACGTACTAAAATACATTGAAACTTCTAGTCTCACACATGTGTATTTGAAACTAGAAGTATTCTCAAGTACAGGCACACTCTATTAATTTGCCAGCCAATGATGTAGATACATACACTTATAGGTAACCAGATGCCCACTTTCTAGTTGGAAATTCACCTACTAAAAACATTTTGTTCCAGCTTTGGCTGGTGTGGCTCAGTGGACTGAGCACTGGACTGCAAACCAAAAGGTCAATGGTTCGATTCCCAGTCAAGGCATGTGTCTGGGTTACAGACCAGGTCCCCAGTAGGGGGTGCATGAGAGGTAACCACACACTGATGTTTCTCTCCCTCTCTTTCTCCCACCCTTCCCCTCTGTCTAAAAATAAATAAATAAAATCCTTAAAAAAATTTTTACCCTGGCTGGTGTGGCTTAGTGGACTGACTGCCAGCCTACAAACTAAGGGGTCACTGGTTTGTTTCCCAGTTCAGGGCACATGCCTGGGTTGTGGGCCATAGGGGACATATGAGAGGTAACCACACAGTGATGTTTTTCTTTCTCTCTTTCTCCCTCCCTTTTCTCTCTAAAAATAAATACATAAAATCTTTAAAAAAAATCATTTTGTTCCAAAATGTCTGTGTTTGTATTTTTCCCCCTAAATGTTGCTATGGGAAAAAAATGTACCTTCTCATGTGGGACATGAGAGGGTGCAACATTTTGAAGGATGTCTTCCCCTTAAGTAGAGTCATTGCTCCATCCCTAATGTGCCTGTTTTTTGGGAGTCACATCTAGACAACATTTTATCTTTTTTGGTTTACATATTCTTGAAGATCTAAAATCCATCTCTAGAATTAAAATACATAGCACCCATTTTTTCAAATGAGGGAGCATCTATGTAAATAATATATGTAAGTGTGAGCCTATAGAAATCTGTCTACTTGGAATCACCAGCTCTGCTATTTTCACTGAGTTATTTATTTTAAGTATATTATATTGATTATACTATTACAGTCATCGCATTTTTCTTTCCTTTATTCCCCTCTACACTGCACCCCCCACCAGCATTCTTCCAACTTAATTTATGTCCATGGATCATACATACAAGTTCTTTGGTTTCTCCATTTCATATAATATTCTTAACTTCCCCCTGTCTCTCCTGTACCTACCAATTATGCTTCTTTTTCCCTGTACCTTTCCTACACCCTCCCCTCTACCCCTCCCCACTGATAACCCTCCATGTGATCTCCATTTCTGTGATTCCATTCCTGTTCTACTTGTTTGCTTAGTTTTTCTTTTTGTTTTTGTTTTTAGGTTCAGTTGTTGATACTTGTGAGTCTGCTGTCATTTTACTGTTCAGAGTTGTGATCTTCTTTTTCTTAGATAAATCCCTTTAACATTTCATATAATAAGGGCTTGGTAGTAATGAACTTCTTTAACTTTACCTTATCTGGGAAGCACTTTACCTGCCCTTCCATTCTAAAGGATAGCTTTACTGGATAGAGCAATCTTGGATGTAGGTCCTTGCTTTTCATGACTTGGAATACTTCTTTCCAGCCCCTTCTTGCCTGCAAGGTTTCTTTTGAGAAATCAGCTGACAGTCTGATGGGAACTCCATTGTAGGTAACTCTCTCCTTTTCTCTTGCTGCTTTGAAGATTCTCTCCTTCTCTTTAATCTTGGGTAATGTAATTATGATGTGCCTTGGTGTGTACTTCCTTAGGTCCAACTTCTTTGGGACTCTCTGAGCTTCCTGGACGTCCTGGAAATCTATTTCCTTTGCCAGGTTAGGGAAGTTCTCCATTTTTTAAAATAAGTTCTCAGTTTCTTGCTCTTCCTCTTATACTTCTAGCATTCCTACGATTCGGATGTTTGAATGTTTAAAGTTGACCTGGAGGTTCAAAGCCTGTCCTCACTTTTTTGAATACTTGTTTCTTCATTCTGTTCTGGTTGAATGTTTATTTCTTCCTTCTACTCCAGATGATTGATTTGAGTCCCAGTTCCCTTCCCTTCACTATTGGTCCCCTGTATATTTTGCTTTATTTCACTTTTTCCTCTATTTCATGGCCATACTCAACCGTTTCTGTGAGCATCTTGATTACCAGTGTTTTAAACTCTGTATCTGATAGGTTAGCTGTTTCTTCATTGCTTAGTTCTACTTTTGGATTTTTAATCTATTCTTTCATTTGGGCTATATTTCTTTTTCTCAGCACACCTGCTTTATTGTAAGAGGCGGAGCTTTAGGTATTCGCCAGGGTGGGGCAACTCTCATTGCTAGGTTGTGATGCTGTATGTGGGGAAGGGGTCATAGAGAAAACAATGCCACTTGCTTGGCTCTCAACTGGCTTTCAGTCACTTCCCTCGCTACCCACAAGCAAATTGGGCCTCTCTGGTGCTGATTCCCTGGTGGGTGAGTCTGTGTATGTTCCAGGACGCTGTGGCTCTCCAACAAGCTCTCCTGTGAGGGTTGGATTCTCTCCCACTGCCAGAACCCCCACAGATTTTTACAGCCAGAGGTTTTGAGGCTTTCTTTCCCTGCACTGGAACCCTGGGTTGCATGGTCTGTCTTGTTCCCCAGTTGTTCCTCCCAGTTTATATACATGCAAATGTGAGACTGCCAGTCACCACCTTGCCTGTCTAGTCCTCCATCCACTGCCTTGCCATACCTCCTCTCTGCCCCAGTTGCCCATCTCTGCCCTTCCTACCAGTCTGAATGAATGTTTCTTTTTTAAATTCTTTTTCTTTAAAGTGAAATTTTACAGTTTATCACATATTTATTTTATTTTATTTATTTATTTTTAGAGAAATGAGGAGAGGGTGAAAAAGAGGGAGAGAAACCTCTATGTGCAAGAGATACATCATTCTGTCGCCTCTCACATGTCCCCAACCAGGGACCTAGCCTGCAACCCTGGCATGTGCCCTGCATGTGTCCTGACTGAGAATCTAACCAGTGATCTTTCAGTTCACAAGCCGACACTCAGTCCACTGAGCCACTCCAGCCAAGGTCTCTTCTTTAACTTCTTTGTTGTCAGACTTCCATACAGTTTGGTTTTCTGGCAGATATGGTTGTTTTTTGTTTTCAAATTTGTTGTTGTCCTTCTTTTGGTTATACAAGGAGGCAAGTGTATTTACCTATGCCTCCAACTTGGCTAGAAGTCCTATTCATTTAATCAATAAATGTTTTGTATTGAAACTTAAAATGATTAAAGAATGCTTTCACATCTAAAAATGATACACTAATATACTTTTAGTAAAGGGCTAATGCTAATATTACTAAAGTAAATTACATTACAATCCAAACATGTTTCTCAATGCTACTGTATATTTCAAAGTTTTCCAGGAATAAACTGATGGACAAAGCCTGGGTGAAGAAGATCCAATTGACTTGGTAAGAGGATCTAGTATCCCAGGGGATTCCACACTTATTGACTCTTAATGATAAGAGGAAAGAGTTAATGACGTGTTAAATTCTCATAGGAGCGTGAATATGTGCATGTATATGAATGCATGTGTTGGATAGGTGTGGTGGACATGGGTAGAGGCTAAAATGATAAGCAAAGGTAAATATCAGCAGAATAAGGCATGAGAGCAAAAGATGTGATAAAAACCTCCCTCTCTTTTTTATGCTGTTCCCTATCCAGGTTAATTGACTTCCTATGTGTGGCAACACTAGCATTATTCACTTGTATCAGTACCTGACTAAATACGAAAACAATAAACTGATGGAAAATTAAAACATGCATCAACAAGAGTCATTGTGTCTGCTTGAGGGAAGTTGCCTGGACTATGCACAGTTCCTTTTTTAGAAAACTAGAGTTTACTCACAGACACTGTTCTTCTCACTGCAAGCCTATTCTGTAGCACTAGTAACTACACAGGAAGGAGTTGGAAGAGGTCTCTAGGAACTAGTAGAGAAGGCAATGCCTAAGGATTATGACCGCAGAGCATTTGGAAGATTATATATAACCATGAACACTCTCCACTGCACCACACCCTTCCAAGCCTCAAATTGAATGCTATTGAAAATTCCACCCCAAACCTTTCTTCAATGCACTTGAGACTGGTCCCCTGTTAAAATGGGAATATTATTTGGAGGGTGCACAACAATATCAGCCACTATTAGAGTTTTATATGTTAGTGGAAATGAGGAGCATAAAATCAAGTTTGGAAATGAAGATGTGCAAAAAAGCCAAGGTCACTAGTGCCCAACCAGGAAACAGCTAAGGAAAACCCATCAGTGTTAGGAATGTAAGAACAAGGAAAAATAGGTTACAG
Organism: Trachops cirrhosus; assembly: GCA_028533065.1. Taxonomy (NCBI): domain Eukaryota; kingdom Metazoa; phylum Chordata; class Mammalia; order Chiroptera; family Phyllostomidae; genus Trachops; species Trachops cirrhosus. Next base: position 21,639,580 of record CM052552.1, read on the forward strand.
TACAGGCTGTTTGCCTAGGACTATAATTTATACATACAAAATAAAAAACCAACTCCCCTTTCCTATCTGCAAAGCACTCTTGGACTTGTTAAAAGTTAATGCAAATTTGCACATTTATGCTATATATGATGATACTCATCTACTGGTACTTTGTGCAAGCCTCACTAGCTTGTTTAATATGGTATGAAACTAAACTTCCTTTACACCTATTTTGGTCCAGAAATTAGCTGGTTACTTCCACTTGGATCTGTGAACATCAGGTGAACAGCAAGATTCCCTCCTTCCATCTACCACAACTATGATGCAGACAAGAAAGAAAGGACTGCTTCTTAGATTATTGCTAGATGGTTTCAAGGTACCACTCCTACAATGGGATGAGGCAAGGTTCAAGTATAATAGCAACAACAACAAAAACATTTAATCTATTCCAGGTAACCATAGAAGAGACAGAGATTAAACTTTATTGAAGATTTTTAAAAAGTATGTATATAGCCCCTCTAAGGTCCAGTCTTACATCAGCAGCTCAAATCAGACAAAGCACTTAATTTTTAAATATTTTCCCCACATTTTTCCATTTTGGACATCGACAATGACAGCAAAACCTATTTTCCATCCACTAAATACCAGCTGTTAATTCTGAAATGTTGAAGATCTGCCAGTATAAACTGCATAGAAGTTAATACAAAGTGGGGCAAAAGTAGGTTTACAGTTATGAGTATGCAAAACAGAGTTTATTCTTGTATTATTCTTTTTTATAGTTTAATGCATTTTAATAGCAAACTTACAGGAATAGCACAGAAGACAGACAACATTAAAAACATACTTGCATGTAGAACAACTCAGAAAAGTATAGTGAATGGATGGAATCTATTGTATGATAAAAATGCCACAAACACCATTTAGCTGCCATCTATTAATGTATTATTTTCCATATGAACAGCATACCACAAACCTACTTTTTCCCTACCCAAATATATATAGAATTATATATACTATATAATTGTAGCACAAATAAATAATACAATAACTAATAAATAATAGCACAAGAATAAACTGTTTCATGTACTCACAATTATAAGGCACTAGTATGTGCATACCTCTGTATTTTTATGGGTTTACAAATAGATCCTTTTGGATTAGTTTTCACTTTCAACATGTATGCTGTTTCATGACATTTTTCCTACACTGACAACCACAAGGAAGTACATGAGAAGAAACTTCCACAACCCATTGTTTGATTCCTTCACTAATCTTATAGCTACAATTTACTGATTTACTGAGCCTTTGCTATGTGTTATAAGCTGACACCATGCTTGGAGATAATAAATGATAGATGATAGATAGATAGATAGATAGATAGATAGATCTCCATCATTGCACTTAATTCTCCTGGCAAGCCTGTAATGTGGGTAAAATTATTTCCCCCATTTTATAGATGAGTAAACCCAGACTCAAAGTAGTTAAGTCACACAGTAAGAAAGTGATGAAGCCCGGGGTGCACAGGCCCACCCACACCGGAATTGGTGCCAGAGGGGCCCTGCTGGCTTGCGGAAAGTGGTGGAAGGGTCTGGGGTCCTACAGAAAGCAGAGCAAGTGCCATTGTTTCTTCTCGGACCCCGCCCCCACATACAGCGTAACAAACCCCGCAAATGGGGTGCCCCGCCCTGGTGAACTCCTAAGGCCCCACCCCTCACTACAGGAGCTCCACAAGACCAAAAAACAAAACAAAACAAAACAAAAAAACAGTGCACTGTTGGTGGGATTGCAGACTGGTACGACCACTGTGGAAAACAGTATGGAACTTCCTCAGAAAACTAAAAATGGACCTGCCCTTTGATCCAGCAATTCC
>CM052552.1:21641928-21654038 GCA_028533065.1 Trachops cirrhosus
AAAGGGGGGAAATGTGGGTGGGAGAGGGTGTTCAGGGTGGAGGGGAATGAAGGGGGGATAATAGGACAACTGTAATAGCATAATCAATAAAATATATTAAAAAAAGAAAGTGATGAAGCCAATAAATATACAGAACAAAGGGCTGTGAGGGGCATTTTAGCCCTGCATGTATATTTTATGTTTTGATGAGACATTTAAAAAATGAAAGAGGAGCCCTGGCTGGTGTGGCTTGGTGGATTGAGTGAGGACCTGAGAAGCAAGGGGTTGCTGGTTTGATTCCCTGTCAGGGCACATCCCTGGGTTACAGGCCAGGTCCCCAATGGGGGCCACGTGAGAGGCAACCACACATTGATGTTTCTCTTCCTCTCTTTCGCCCTCCCTTCCCCTCTCTCTAAAAATAAATAAATAAATAAAAAGAAAATATTTTTTTAAAAATGAAAATGGAATCCATGGGTTTTACACACACAAAAAAAATCCTTTGCTGCTGTCAGTACACACAGCATCTGTACCATCTGTAGCAAGTTTGTTATATCCTTGAACATGACCAATTCAATAAATCATGGCAAAGAGAAAATCTCCACATGACAAGACTGTCTCCACAGAGGTCTTTCCTAATTCCTGTGCAGTCCTTTGCATTTCAAGGTGCAGCCCTGACCCAGCAGGCACCTTTTGCCAGAAGCTGGGGAAGGCTGTACTGAGCTACTCTTATTTGATCATCTGATTGCACGTTGTAAGCCACCGTCCATATTTGTGAGGTGCTGGTTGCGGGGAGGTCCAGCCCATGGTTACAGGACCAAGCTAAACCTTTCCTTGGCATCATGCTCTAACCACTTACGTTAACAATCACAGCCCAGCCACATATTTGTTAAAATAAGTCATTGTATACTAGTTCAGAACTGGGTGATGTCAGTAATGTCATGTGGCTACAGTCCCACTCAACTGACTTCCATTTAAAAAGTTAATTTAGTAAGCCAGCCAGAGAAAGACAAATATCATATGATCTCACTCATAAGTGGAACCTAATGAGCAGACTGAACTAACAAGGAAAATGGGGACAGACCCATAGATGGAGAGCAGGATAACAGCTAGTGGGGGGAGGGGAGGTTAATGGGTGGAGGGACTGAGTAAAATAGAAAAAGGACTCATGGACATGGACAACAGTGTGGTGATTGCTGGGGCAGGGATGTATAAGGGAACTACAAGGTAATGTAAAAAAAAACAATAAAGATTATTTTTTTTTAAAAAAGTTAATTTAGGACTGAAGTAATCACAATAGGTTCCATCACTCAACTGTTAAAATCTAATCAATTGAAAAGCAAGGATTCAGTGGAACCACATGTTTCAGCCCCATTAATTTAATTTAAAGATTTTATTTATTCTTAGAGATAGGGGAAGGGAGAGAGAAAGAGAGCGAGAGACACATCAATGTGAGAGAGAAACATCAATTGGCTGCCTCTCACACACACCCCAGGACTGAACCTGCAACCCAGGCATGTGCCCTACTCAGGAATTGGGAAATTGAACAGGCAACAACTGTTCACTTTGTGTAACAACACCCAACCCAACCCACTGAGCAATATGGGTCAGGGCTGTTTCAGGCCCATTAAAAAGAAAAGATTCCAAATACACATATTTTAGGAATATTCGATCTCTCCTTTGTTCTTATTGTTCCTACTGAATAAAGTCTCAAATTAACAGACCATTTTAAATTACATTCTCTAATTCTCATAGCTGAGCACTCTGCCTCTGTTAACCCCTGAACTTTGGAAGAAATGTCATTACATAGTGCAACAGAACAAGCATATCTGAGCTACTTAGTCATATTTCAGTGCGTGGCACTGTTCCTAGCTCTGTGAATGAACCCTGGGATGCTTCCACACAGCCCCTATTAAAAGTAGTCAAAAAGTCAGCAACAAATAATGTTTTTAACTAGCCACTGGTATTACACTTACTAGAATGCAGTGGATGGTATTTGTACCTGCTTGGTTTTAAATAACAGTTACTATTTGATATGGAGCAAACGTAAGAAAGCAAAACCTACTCTCTCCTCTCTTATTTCCTTCCTTTCTCTCCATTTCAGCAATTTAGGAAAAATCTGACATGTGCATGTAGCTGCAATAACATTGGTGTATTGAAGAGAGCACTGCTGTGAAGGTCAGAAGACCTTAACATTTTGTGGCTGTTTCTCATCTAGAAAATGAGACATGTGCTGGTCCAGCATCTGAATAGGAGCTCCCAAATGCAGTTCCTTGGCTATGTGCCCAAGGTCCAAAATCTGTTCTTCAAATCTCACAGCTCTTGAGAATGGACTCACACCAACCAAGTTCACAGAAATTCAATGCATAAACCAAAATTCCAATTTGCTAATTTTTACTTAAAAATGAACCATTAATGAGTAAATAAGTGGATCAAAAAACTACGGTACATTTATACAATGGAATACTGTACAGCAGGAAGAAAGAAGGAGCTCCAATGCTTTGCGACAGCATGGATGGAACTGGAGCGCATTATGTTAAGTGAAACAAGCCAGGTGGTGAAAAACAAATACCATATGATTTCACCTATAATTGGAACCTAATCAACAAGACAAGCAAGCAAAATATGAGAGACATTGAAATAAATAACAAACTGACAGTAACCAGAGGGGAGGGGGAACAGGGATAATGGGGGAAAATAGGGGAAGGGCCATCAAAGAGCATATATATAAAGAACACATGGACAAAGCCAAAGGGGGAAATGATTGAGGGTAGAATACAGGGTAAGATGGGGCAGGGGGAGTGGTGAGGTAAAAATGGAGACAACTGTACTTGAACAAAAACTAACAATAAATAAACAAACAAATAAATAAAAAGAAAGATTGGACAGGACAGGGAGAACAACTGGGGAAAATTGGGACAATTGTAACAGAACAACAATTTTTAAAAAAAGAAAAAAGAAGACTGGACACTCCAATTTTATGACCAGATCACTCTCTCCCAACATAGAATTCTACATGGAAAGTCAAATTAGAATTAGAAATTTGTTGGATAGTATAGAATCAAAACAAAGGGAATCTGGGGTATCATAGCCTACCATAATTGTTACTTGTTTATAAGTTGACCTTTTCAAAGTATCATTTTAAAAGGACCTATTTACAAATTTTGGCTCTATCTTGCTGCCTCTGCCTGGTGGGACTTGGACTGTTACTGTAGACAGCTTTAACCATCTATGTTATTTTGTCTATGTAGATTTAATATAATCACCTTACATAACTACTCCATACTTCTAGATTACTTTGACCTCATAGAATTCAAAGCTAGGAAGTTCAGCTCCATAGAGCTTCTATGACAGGAGCAAAGATCTAGGCATAATCCCTCACTGCTCACTCTTTACTGCAAAGTCACCAAATCCATTCCCTGATGGCCATGTCAGCATGACTAACCTTAACATATCACACACTATACTTCTATTCTTCCTTGCTACATTCCATTAAGGGGAAAGAAAAACACTTTCTCCACAACAAAGATTTATCTAGTTGAGTACTGAGTTTCTGGAAAGAGGGAAATGAATGAAGAATGATAGCAGCATCTTGGTGGGGACCTTCAGAGTATTAAAAAGAGAAAGAGAGAGAACAATTGGCTTTGGATAATCTCACCAAAAAGAGAATAGGCATAAAGGAAAGGGAAAAATAAAACCTATAAATAATGCTTGCCAAACCACAGATAAGAAATGAGAGGCCTAGAACCAGCTGCCCCTCAGCCAACCAGCTGTGTCCTGCCTACCCGCCTCCTCCTGTGCTTCTGTCACTAGAGCCATTGCAGGAGCCATACTGGCTGACAGTTTTGAGGAGTAGTGAGTGGAGAAGTGATGCTTCAGCTGCTGAAGCATCTGTGTGCCAGACCTTGGAGTGTTCTCCTCAAACCCCTCACCCCAGCGTTCAGAAAAGGGGACTTATTTCCTAATGTTCCCAATTGGAATGCAGAACACATTTTCCCAGAGACATAGCATCACACCTGCTACTTAGTTTCTGTGAGTTCTATGTCAGCCACATTAGTTATTAAGCAGGCTGTTGTGAGCCAGCCAGAAAACATAATAATTATGTAGAACCTAGTTTCTGTGGAAAAAATGTTTTCTGTGTTCCCAACAATAACTTACAAATGAACTTTTGGAAAATAATCCATTTTTATATTGAAGAAGGCCTGAATGTATGGTTCCAAATCAATGTCTACACCCTTAGTTTTCCCTTGTCCTGCCGTATAAAGGATGAACAAATACCCTAGACACTCTAAGTGCTATTTATTTTAAAACTCTTCATAATGAGACAACCAAGCAATATGTATGAAAACTATGAGAATACCCTTAGAAATTATAATAGTTGACAGCTCCTGCCTATGTAACAGTCCAGGCAGTTAAGGAAGAGATTCAGCTGTGAAGATAGCTCCTGCAGGCCCCGCTTTCCTAGGATCCTACTATGATTTGTGGTCGGAGCCTGTAAATCTAGCAGAAGCAACTCCTTCACTATGACTTCCATATACAGGAGAGACTGATGTTAAATGAACCCAACACAAAATTAGGGTAGGGTAATGACAATAATAAAAGGATCCCCCGCCAGTGGCGTTAAGCAGAAGCTTCTCTGGCAGTTTCATCTGCAGCCTTCCCTAAAGTCTTCCATTGAACTTATCTTCATGTTTTTGTTTTTGTTATTGTTGTTGTTGTTGTTTTACTTCTGAAGAGCTACAGCCTTACAATCTGTATAGATACTGCACATTTAGCTCTCAGTCATCCACCACTGTGATATTTTCTATTTTTTGTGTGGGTGTAAGATTAGTCTTGGATTTCCTATTAGAAGACAGACTCTTTGAAGTCCAAATTGCCCCTGCAGCCCTAGCCCAATATTCAACATATATAAGGCACTTGATAAATAACCTTTCATTGGTTGATCAACAGGATATACTATCAGAACAACTTAAATTGTTCTGAATATATAAGCCCCAAGAAGACAGTTTTGAAAAAAAATTTTCACCTCTGTACCCTCAGTGTCTAGAAGAATACCTGTAATATAGTAGGTGCATGATAAATATTTGATGGATTGATGAAAGTTTAGAAGCTCTCACCAATACGTGATTAATCACAATTGAAGAAAAAGTTTTGCTGAAACTTCAGTAAAGTAAAAAAGAAGTATATTTCCTTTTTGTGACAACATGGATGGACCTTGAGGGTAATATGCTAAGTGAAATGTCATGCACAGAAAGATGAACACCACATGATTTCACTTACATGTGGAATCTAAAACACAAAGCAAACAAAACAAAACCAAGATTTGTAGATACACACAACAGATTGGTGGTTTCCAGAAGAGAAGGGGGTTACAGAGATGAAATGAGTGGTAAAGTCATAAGATCTTAGGTATTAAGAAGTAAAAACTTTCAATGATAAATAATTAAGGTATGGGAATGCAATGTACAGAATGGGGAATGTAGTCAATAATATTGTTGTACACCTGAAACTATTATAATTTGTTTATCAATTATACCTAAATAAATAAATTGAAATAAATACATCTACATATTATTAAGGAAGAAAAAAATTCCATGTGACTTTTCAGGAAATGTATTATCTAAAAATAACATACAGAGAAAGCTAAGATGATAGGCTACATAAACACAACTCACCTCCTCACACAACCACATCAAAATTACAAGTAATGTAGAGAACAATCATGCTTCAGAACCACCAAAATCAAGCTGCATGAAGTCCTAAAACTATGGAGTTAAAGAAAAAAACACGTCAAGACTGGTAGGAGGGGTAGAGATGAAGAATGAACTAGACCCACAACCATATGTGGCAGATAAAAAGCGGAGGGATATCTTGGGAATGAGGGGTCCCAGCTCCATACCAGAGCCCCCACCCCAGGTTTCCAGTGCTAAGAAGAGAAGTTCCCATAAGCCCTACCTGTAAAAGTCAGTGGGGACTGAGGCTGTGGAAGACAGAAACTTCTGGAGTCACAAGCAGTTCCACTTAAAGGGCCTGGGCATGGACCTACTCAGACTCACTGCCTCTGAGCTCCAGCAGCAGGACAGTAGCTTGAAAGACACTAGAGACATATGGGGAGGAACTGAATTGTCCAGCACCAAGGCAAGGGCTGGGAGTCAGCTTTCTCCCAGACACAAATGCTGTCAGAGGCCATTGTTCCTTTTCTGAGTCTTCCCCCCACAGAGCCACAGAAACACAGAGCAAGAAGGCGGGCACCATATTTGATACTCCAGACACCTGGCTCATGCTGTTTGCCCCACTCTGGTGATTGCCTGAGGCTTCACCCCACCCAACTTTTGGGACCACCCAAACTGTTTCCACTGGCTTTTCCATAAATGACTTGTCTTGACCCATGCTTCAGATTTTCCTAAATTCTTGCAAACAAGCAGCATCTGGCTTCAGCAAGCCCCATACCTCTCACTAAGTTGCCCCAGGCCTGGCACTAGCAGCGGCTGGCCTTGGTTCACAGCTTGGCCTCTCCTGAGTACCTCCAAGCCCAGCACAATTTGCAGCTATCTGCAGACTGCTTTGTAGCTTAGGCTGTATGACCCCAGATAGAACACTATTGGCAGCTGAACTTGGACGTGACAATAGCAATCAAGGCTCAACTATAATAGGAAGGTGTAAACAGCCCACAACATGGATGCACCTTGGGTACTCAGCTTGGGTAATATGGGTAGCTGTGCCACTGGACTCTACTGTACACCTACTTCATTAGTCACTCTATGAAGCCTTGGAGTTGTAGCTGCTCTACTTAATAAAAAGAAACAAACACAAGTTGGCTGCCAAAATGAGAAGACAAAGAAACATGGCCCAAATGAAATAACAGAAAAAAACTCCACAAAAAGAACTAGACAAAATGGAGACAAGCAATCTACTAGATGCAGAGTTCAAAATACTGGTTGTAAGGATGCTCAGTGAACTTAAGGGAAGAGCAGAAGAACTCAGAGAGAATGTCAAGAACATAAAAAAGGATGTGAAAACCATAAGAAAGAACCAATCAGAAGTGAAGGATATACTAACTGAAATGTAGAACAATTTACAGGGAATCAACTGTAGAGTGGAGGAAGCTAAGAATCAAATCAGTGATTTGGAATATAAGGAAACAAAAAACACCCAATCAAACAGCAAGAAGAAAAAAGAATCCAAAAGCATGAGTATAGTATAAGGAGCCTCTGGGCCAACTTCTAGCATATCAACATTTGCATCATGGGAGTTGTGGAAGGAGGAGAGAGAGAGAGAGAGAGCAAGAAATTGAAAACCTATTTGAAAAATAATGACAGAAAACTTCCCTAATTGATGAAGGAATGAGACATACAAATTGAAGAAACACATCACATCCCAAACAAGATGAACCCAAAGAGGCCCACACCAAGATACATCATAAATAAAGTGCTGAGGCAAGATGGTGGAGCAGTGAATGCAAGCCATACTAACCTCCTCCCAGAACCAATCTTGGATTACAACTAAATTGTGGAAAAATCACCCAGAACAAAAAAACTGAACAAGAGTGAGAGAGAAGCCTTATAACCTTGGACAGACAGAGGAATCAGCTTCAGCACAACCTGTCTGGTAGGGAGTATGGTGGAGACTCAAGAGGACTGGCAAGGTGCCCACAGGCAGCAGCACTGAAGGGAAAATTAAGTGGCCAGTTGGCTCCCCTGTGAAGAATAGGGAGCTGGAATATCCAGCCTAGAACACCACAGCCCTAAAAAGTACGCAGATAACAAAGTCAACTCTTGATAATCTACATATAGACTAGATATACAAGCTATTTAAAATAAATTTTTAAAAGTTCATCCATTTATTATCCACTCCAAAAATATTTACAAATCTTCTGGTATATGCCAGGCACTGACACAAATATTTGTTTTAAGCTGAGGGGAAAAGTCCACTATATAAAAAAGTCACTCACAGGTACACAAACTGTCAACCATTGTTTTCCATTCTATTGTCTTTCCTTAAAGGTCATTTTTTAAATGCTAAATCAAGATTTTCCCAATTCACAACACATACTCAAACACCAGCATGTCTTCAAAGAATGCAAACTGGTTATATTATAGTACAAATGCTTATTTACACATTTACAACATACATTTCCTGAAAGAAGTGGTTAAATTTCTATTTTAGTAAAATGCTATATTCTCTTGATACTGCACATTAATTATGCCTAAATAAATCTCTTAGGGCCCTGTCCCAGTACCTCAGTTGGTTAGAGGGTAGTCCCAGTACACAGTACACCAAGGTTGCAGGTTCAATTTCTGGTCACAGCACATAAAATAATCAACCAATGAATGCATAAATCAGTGGAACAACAAATCTCTCTCTCTCTTCCTCCTTCCCTACCCTTCTTTCTCTCTAAAATAAAAAATTTTTAAAAACTTTATAAATCTGTTTATTCACATACATTTCTCAGAAATCATTGGTAAATATCCCCAGTTTGCTGGAGACCTAGCCATGAAGAACAGACAAATTACAAGACAGAATGTTCTTTAGCAGTCAAGCCTGCTTCAAAGGCTGGGCTCTTCATAAAAGATATTAAGAGCTTGACACCTTAATGATACCTATTAAAATAATGTCCATGCTTCCAAGGAGTAGAAAAGCTTGTATGTTATTGCTTAGGGTGGGACAATTCCTGAATAACTCACTGCTTTGCAAACTGCTGTATTTTGTCTCACTTTAATTTAATTCGTTCTTTTCCCTATTGCCCTATTCAGTCCCTCAACTGACATGTCTGATCTCTGTAATAATATTCAAGTCCCCAGGAAAGTATAAAGCTGGAATTTTACTCTATTTGTCTAAGCAGAACTTAATTAGGAAGGTAAATCTTCTGCCAGAAGTCAAATAGAAATGAAGCATGAGTATATGCTATTTTGGATGATCCACATCTCGAACCCACACAGCCCTCTGTGTGGTAGGGTCCAGTTAGCCAGAGTATGACAAGGCCTGGAGCCAATCAGATGTCTGGTGTTGTGTTTTTCTTCCAGATGACAGCAGAGGAAGTGGCAATGTCAATGTCGAAATGTAGAAATGGAGCAGCTTCTGGACTAAGTGGGCATATACCTTTTCTAAAAATTTGGTAAGCAAAGGCCCTAAAACTGGCAAGGCCCCTCACATTTCTTCATTTGCAATTCAAAAGCCAGACCTTGCACTTTCTTTTGGTGTTAACTCCAATGTCATCACCAATGGCTCTGCAGACCTTATGCTATGTTGGAAACTCTTCACCTCCCAAACCAATCCTTGGGGCTGCCTCAGTGATGACACATGACCAAATTAGCATGGGGCTGAAGTAGGAATAGCTGGCCAAAATTGTGAGGTTTTAATAAAGAGCTATATTGTGCTCCATTGCCCCCAGAAACAGCCTAGATTAGAAACAATATTAAAACCAAATTAGAGTTAGATTTAAAACAACATAACCTTTACATCTTCTGCCAGGAAGATTCAATTGATTAAATTTTGTAACAAAATACACTTCTTTAGATATTATCAACATACATTCAACCCATTCAGAAATGACCTGTTTCTTTTTCAAGTTTTACATACTGTGTTTTTTGTACAGAGACAATTGATTTTTATTTTTCTCCTCAATGATGCCCAACTTAACAGATTTATTAGTTATTTTCCTGGGGGAAAGAGAGAATGTTTTTGTCAGTCATCACCAAAAATAAAATAAAATAAAATAAAATAAAATAAAATAAAATAAAATAAAATAAAATAAATATTTGTTGAATTGTTTAACTAAAACAACATGCATCTTGCTCTGGGGTATATTTTTAAATTTTAAGCTATCATAATTATAAAAGAAACATGTTTGCTTTAAAAGACATAAAGATTAAACTATTTTATTAAACTATTTCATCCAGGTAAACATGAGAAACTTTTTCATATTCTTCTAGTTTATGCAAATGCTAAAAAAGAATGAAAAGCTTTCTTGATTTTTCAATTCCAAGAGGAATCTAACCAAACTGTTTCTATTATTAGCACACAAAATGGTAGCTGAAGAAGTTACTGTGGTTAACAACTGAATAATTCATAGTCTCTGAAGAATTCAGTTGCTCTGTCTACTCTAGTTCCTCTTTTGAACTGGATCTCCAAACATATTTCTAGTCCTGACTTGTTATAAAGAAAACTATAAGCAAATAGTTTCAGCAGTTCAAAATTGGCCATGCTAAGTATTGACAACAGCAGCAAAACAATCAGCTAGTGACTTAACATGAACTTTTATAACCAATTCATAAATCTCTTAAGGTTACACATTTATTGTCAGAAATTTTAGTTACAAATTCCAATCCCTGTTTCATGTATATCACTGGGCCACAATAGCACTGAAATTTAAACTGTTTACATAGCCTTGCAAATAGAAGGTATAAACAAATTTAATATCACACAAATAATTTTAAACACATTTTGACATCATCTCTTCTAAATTAAAATTATTTTCTATGATGTGAAGCACTAAGAATGTCAAGTCCAGTAGGAAAGCAGTTAAATTTGTGGGTGAAAGATATTGATAATGTTGAAAAGATTAATTTCTGATGTTAATATGAGAACAGAGGCTAAGTCTGCCATCGCTATTCATCTAAAATTCCCAGAAACAATTAACTTTGTTTTGTCTTTCAGAAGACAGGTGTTAAGTATTAGACAATGTGTAGGGTTTTTACCTTCAACTTCATTTTTTAAGAACGTTCTTCCAAGAGCAAGTAGTCTCTACCAAATAAACCTTGGAACTGAGAAAATAGATAGCTGTATTTCCCCCGATATTTTAAGTTTTATCCCTATCTAAATTCTTAATGTAGATAGTGTGAAACCTCAGAGCCCTTGGAGAAAAGCCATCACTCCACATAGTCCACTGTTTACTCTTTCTTGTACCCAAGTTTTCTTTCATGTTAAGATTTCAAAAGGAAATTTTTCTATAAAGCATGAGTCACTTCTTAAAAGGAGCTTGCTTAGCATAATTGTACTGAGTAAACTTTTCTTTTTTATAATACAGTGTTATCATTTGTGAACACTAGCCTACTGAAATATATTAAAATTCCAGTTAGGACCTAATTTTATTGAGCCTACCCAGAGCCAGACACTGTGCTAAGGGCTTTGCCTTCTCTCATTTTACATTAAGAGGTAGCATATACCTAATAAACATATACCTAATAATAAAGTAGCACATATTTAATATTATATACTATTACCACCAAGGATGTTAGAATATACCTAATAATAGGCTAACCCAGGTCAGTTGAAGTCCAAAGCTCAAGCTCTTAGCCACTGTAGTACTATACTACTTCTCAAGAGCAAAGTTTCCTTGACCAGAAATCAAACTCGGAACAAGGCAGGGAAGGTCATGAATTCTAGCCACTAGACCAACCACACAAGATGTGTTGGGTTGCTCGACCCCAAACCAAAAGGCCCCATATGGTTATATGTTTGGGTGTCTGCTTTTTATAGTTTTTCTGTCTCTTTTTTTGACATGCTGTTGATTTCACTTCTTCCATCTTATACTTAGATATATACTCTTTCTGCCATTGCCAGTATGTCTATTCTATAGGAGCCCCTCTTCTCCCTTTATCACAAGTTCTTATTTATATGCTGTTTTCCACTGTACAAAGTGCTTCCACATTCCTTATTTCATCTAATCTAATTTGTTATTTCTAATCAGTTTTGAATTCTAACGTGTTTGGATAAGTAAAAGTAATTTAGGCTGTAAGTGACGGTTACTGCACTCTCTTAGGAATAAAGTGCATAAGCTTTAGTTCAAAAATGGGGCATCTCTTTAGCAGCCCAGACCTTCTCTGACCATTCAGTAATTCTATGAATCATTCATGTAGTGAATATTTGCTGAGCATCTGCTATGTGCCATATTATAATACTGAGTATTGGGGTTATAGGGATGATCAAGCTCTGATTCCTGCCTTTGAGAAGTTCCAAAACTGGTGCAGAGACAAAGGTGTCCACAGATTACCATAGTGAGAATGAGCAGAAAGCATAAAGATAGCTTGGCACAAGGGTTTTTGAGAAAATGGTCAATAGCAGGTCAATTCAGCAGAGATTTTCTAGAAGATCTGAGGCTGAGAAGGAAACTCTGTTGTTCTCAACTAGGTGGT
>CM052552.1:21664382-21680621 GCA_028533065.1 Trachops cirrhosus
AACAATAACAGGAACAGAATCAGAGAAATGGGGAAGGGAGGAATAGGAGGGGGAAAGTACAGGGAAAAAGAAGCATAATTAGTAGGCATAAAATAGATGGGGAGAGATAAAAATGGTATTGGAAACAGAGGACTCAAAGAACTTATATGTACAACCCATGGACATGAACTAAGTGGGGAGAATGCTGGAGGGTTGGGGGATGCAGAGTGGAGGGGGGATAAAGGGAAAAATTAGGAAAACTGTAATAGCATAATCAATAAAAATACTTTGAAAAATAAAAAATAATAAAAATTTTTAAAAAAGAAATTCCAATAGGTAGTTACAGGATAGTCATGGAAATGTACAGTACCATTTAGGAAATGGAGTAGCCAAAGAACTTATATGCATGACCCATGGACATGAACAATGGTGGGGGAATTGCCTGAGGGAGTAAGGGGGTGCAGAGGGGGAAAATTGGGACAACTGTAATAGCATAATCCATAAAATATGATAAAAATAAGTTATTTTTTTTAATTTGCAAAGATTTTAGGCCTGTCTCTTAGCTATCTAGGATCTCGAGACTGTATGGTCAGTATTCTTGGTTGCTGGGTACACACTTGCTCAGTTTTCAGTCTCATGTCTTTATTTTATTAGACTTCCCTTGATGTTCTAGAAGTGCCTCAATATGGCTCTTATATACCCTTTATATATGCCTTTACAGGCATAATTTTGCATACAATACTGCCTAGTAATAACAGTAACATTGAGCAGTTATTATGCATGCTTTATGTACAGTGATATATTAAGTGCCTTAGATGTATTTTCTCATTGGATAACTAAAACAGTCCTATGCAATAGATATTATTAATGTTTGCATTATACAGATGAAGAAACTGGAGCTTAAAGAGACCAAGTAACTGTCTTGTTCATCACTATATTTCCAGTGCACAGGACAGTATCTTGTTCATGATAGAGACCCCTCCCCCCAAAATAAACAAATGAATAATTGATTTAGAGATAAAATTCTGGGAAGACTGGGAAGCACTAGGAATCCTTCTTCCCACCTAGACGGCAATTGTACCGTCAGAATCTGTCTGATGTAACTATTAAGAGCACTGGAGTCTATTCAAAGTTAATTTAGTCTATTTTCTCTTTTAGCACTGTAGCAGCTACCAATTACCCACTCTTCCCAATTCCATGTCAGGAAGCTGTGCATGCATTCCAAGAGAAGTTTGAAGAAGCCAGAATAAGCAGTAAGACCTCAACACCTCCCGCATCTGCCCCCAAAGAGGCCAAGTAACTTTTCCCATAGTCACACAGTCACTAACTGACCAAGCCAAGACTCTGACCCAAGTCTGTCAAACTGGAGAAGGTATGTGTTTAACCACGATGCCAATATTGCCTTATTACAATATTCATATAAGGTTCAAGCCAGCCTGAATTATCAAAAAGGGATAAAAAAATTCCAAGTGCCTTCATTAAAAAAAATGAAAATTATGATAATACTTTTTCGAAATACTTCTATTCAAAGTAGATAAAAATATTTTAAGCATTAGTGTTTAAAAAAGTAGGCATTACTTATCAGAAAAATCTACTTTTGTGAAACAACTCATTCTCCAGCATTGCCAAATCCAAAAGGTGTTTCTGTATTATCTAATACTCAGAACTGCAAAGCAACTCAGTATACCTTCTGGCAGCTTCAGAGTGCAGAAGTCTTTGGCAACTTCACCATGTTTTTATTTGACAAATAAAAATGAAAATACCATGATATGTTCCATGGTAACCATCATTCTATAAAGGATATAGAGTGGGCTCAGGCCTTTCCTACCTCAAAAGCCATACACACAGGTGCCCATGCATACACACACATGCCCATATGTAAGTGTGTGCATACACACATACAGAGAGCTAAAATTGAGCAATAGGGAAACCTGGAATAAAATATTCTGAGGCAAAATATTCTGATGCTATGGCTTCCTTTAGGAAAAATTCTAAAGCAAGCAATATTTATGTGGGGCAAAGCTACTTGTACTACTATTAATAATAATAGCTAACACTTGGAGAATACTATGTGCCATGCATTTTTCAATGAACATGTATTTGCTGAAATCTCATACCGATCCTATGAGATAGGTGCTGTTATCATTCCCACTTTATAGCTAGGGAGAATGAAGCATAGAGGCATTGTTAAGTAACATGTCGAAGATCACAAAGCTACTAGTCAGAGAGAACTCAGATTTGAACCCAGCCAGTCCAATGCCAAAGTCCATGTTCAAACTACATTAATACTTCTCCTCAAATAATACTACTAATGCATGTCTATACTTCTTATGTCCCTGATCCTGTACTGTCCACTCCACATACATTATCTCATAGATATTTTTGAGGTTGGAGTTCTTAGTTCTAAATCATTATGCAGCATCTCATTAGATCTTTAAAACAACCCCATGAGGTACCTATTATTGTGCCCATAAAAACACTGACTCACAGGGAAGTTAAGTAAATTTGCACACAGGCGAAAGTACCAACCATGCTTCAGTAAACCCCCCATATGTACAGTAAGGATCCATATAATATAAAATAACGTAACATAAATTTAATATACAACTTCTACCTCAAGACCAGGTTCTCTCAGCTTTTCAAAGCCTTTGTTCTAAAGTGTTGTTAATGGGGAAAAGTAACAATAGACTTTCCTCTCTTCCCAACTCAAGCAGAATGCAGTGAACTTCTGCAGCAGCCATTGGCCCACTTTTGGTTCCCCTTAGTAGAAAAGCACACCACAAAGGTTTTGTCACCAGAAGCCTCCTTTCAAGGCTTAGATGCTCTATCTGATAGCATGTTTTGAGTTTTGTTCTGTTTTGAAAATGCTTTCTGGAAAAGCCAAACTAGGAAGCCTCCACTGGAGCCACCAATCTCAACCACGGTTTCTGTAAAATGTTTTTTTTTTCTATTTAACAGAGAAAATAAACCAAGGACTTTTACTACAACACCATCTTCACTAGCAGAGTGAAAAACCAATGATAACAAGGAAAGCAGTCTGGGTGGGCTTACCTCCACTTGAAGGGTTGCACATCCTTTCAGGAAGTAATTGATGTTGTTGATGCAGTCAGCTTCTGTTTGGGGCCCCAAACAGTACTAGAGAAACATAGTCAAATGTCACTTGGAGTCTGTCATCCCATGGCAAGCATACTATATACGCCATTCACTAACAACTACATAGGCAGGCGTTTTAACGCAGGGAGCAACACTGCTGTCAATTCAGGAAGGGAAATAACCACTAAAGGAAGTGATGCAAAAGTCTAAACGGTTGGTCTTTATTTCAAATGTCTCCAAACCTTAGTCTCAAGCCATCTCTATTTATAAAATTTCTCTCTCTCTCTCTCTTTTTTTTTTTTTTTTTTTTGCCCAAGTGTGGTGATAGCAAATCAGAGAAACCCAGATAGTTTTTTGAGCTTGGTTTTGCTTTCAACTTATTTCCTTGCTCCCTCCTCTTCATGATCATTTATTCAAGTATATTTTCCCCTTTGTTGTTCTATGTGCTTGATCACAATTCTCTACCTTTTACCACCCTTTTCTCACTAATTTTCAAGTGTAAGAAATTATAAGTAAATCAATTTTTTCGATAAAAATACAAACTGTTTCAAGAAGGCAAAAGAACTGTGCTAACAGTCACATTGCCTGCCAACCTTAAGAACATGGGTGTAGGACTCTAATTTTAAACTGATTTAAAGTGTGTTTTAGAAATTATCCATCTTTGTGATCATGGGTTTCCAACATTAAAAATTTTGGATTTTTAAAAGAGAATAAGAGTAGTTTCACTTTGAACACATGTTGCATTAGAAATATATTTGGTTTTTATTCTTTTAACAAACCTATGTGACATTTGGGATTATTTCTCCTAGTTGCTAAATAGCCTCTTTTTCAATGGATATTTTATTTGTTTGAGAAAATCTACATTGATTTTAGTCAAACTGTCACTGAACACTATCAACATCTGTTATAAATCATCCCATTACTGCACAGGCTCATATATACCCCAAGTTCAAAACATGTCCCTGGTACACAAGGAGGTGTAACACTTATCTCTATGACAGAGCAAGCTTGTGCTATAGGTGTTCTCCTTGCTCCTGGTATCCATGTGGTAACAGGTTTTATAATACTAATACTTGGTGGCCAATTACTAAAAGATAATATTTCATTTTTTGACTTTATAAAAACAGTAAGAAAGAATGCCTAACTCTTAGAAAGAAATTAAAGTAGGAGAGTCCTAAGAAAGGGGCAATCGAAAATCTCAAGAGTTACATTATTGCTGCTCTCTCATCATAAGCACTCCCAAAGATACTGCAAATGTTTCTTACCTTTTCTACAGAACCAGGCCTCAGTCTGTTGATCAGTTTACACAGCACTACCCCGTTTCTCAGTGAAGACTTCAAGAACTCTTCTGGATCACAGATGGTCTTTTTGGGGGAATCTAAAACTCCCAAGGATATAAGCCATGTCACGATTTGCTCTTCTGGATTCATTACTGAAGACTGAACGCTCCAAACAGCTTTCTGGGGCTGCTGCAAGGACTAAGCCACATCCGCGATTGCATCTGCTGTTGTCTTCCTTTTTGTGAGTTCTCTTCTGGTGCTTTCAGAGCAAAGCTTTAAAACAACTTTTCTCACACAATGGTGGAACCCACTCAAATTACGGGATTTCAAAGCCACAGAGATCACACTCAAAGATGTGGAAAGAGAACGAATTTAAAAACCTGGATAATACTGTTTTTTTTTTCAAAATCTGCAAAACAAATTCATTAGAATAAAAAAGAAGAAATGCACACACACACACACACACAACAGTGCAAGAAGCTGTAAGGGAAGGAAGTGAGGAGGATACTGGGGAGGGAGGAGAAAGAAGGAAGCAAGTGCTCTTGGAAAACAGAGGTGAGCCAGCACTTCAGCGGACCTTGGAAATGAAACACTGTTGGGTCAGTCTGGGGAAATGCTGTCAATAAATACTTTAGCCTCAGTGAAAATCTAGCTTCTGTCAGGAGGAAAATGCCAAATGTCTCTTATGTCAGACAGATCTGAGCCTCGTGGGGAGCTATACCAGCACAACGTGGCTCAAAGAAGGTAGGCTCAGAAAATTCTTCTACAAAATGACCGGATGTCTTCAAAGTGTCTCACAGAGATGGTGCGTCATGATCATTCCTTGCAAAACACTTTGAGTTGCATGGTGACACAATGCCAAGCAAAGGAAGATTGTGCCTGCTGTCAGCCATCACTGTATATAAGCAGAAGCTAGAAGAATGGCATTTTACTTTGCAGCCAAAAAGCTATGTTTAGGGAAATAGGCTAAGGATAACATCTGACATCCTGTTTACTTGCATTCTTTAGCAACTCTTTTTCTGGACCTGATTTCACTACACAGTCCAGCTGCAGTACCCTTAACAAAGTCTCATACACAGTCACATAAGAGGATAAAAAACACTTGAAAACAACTTTTGAGAACAAAAGAGCACTTGTCTTCTGTCTACCCTACAATCTGGAAGGTTGATGTTTCCCTAACAATAAATACTTTGCATTAAAAATGCTTCTCTAGAAAAAAAACTGGTCTATAAGAACAGATATTTACTTTTTTGAACATTTTAAAAACCAGGTAAAATAGTCATACTACAGGGAAATTTATGATAAGGCCAACTTTAACAGTATAGCCTCCTCATATTGGCAAATGCATGAAATTTACCATCACTGCCCATCTTCATACATATGGTCTTCCTAAGCTTCAGAATTAAAAAAAAAAATTTACAGACGCAGAAGATGTTTATTTCTTTAAGTATACTTTATTGATTATGCTATTGCAGTTGTTCCATTTTTCTCCCATTTATCCTCCTCAGCCCTGCACCCTCCTCCCTCCAGCATTTCCCGCCCCCTTAGTTCATGTCCATGGGTCATACATGTAAGTTCTTTGGCTTCTCCATTTCCCATACTATTCTTAACCTCCCCCTGTCTATTTTGTACCTACCAATTATGCTTCTTATTCCCTGTACCTTTTCCCCATTCTTCCCCTTCCCCCTCCCCACTGATAATACTCCATGTGATCTCTATTTCTGTAATTCTGTTCCTCTTCTAGTTGTTTGCTTAGTTTTTGTTTTTGTTTTTATTTAGATTCAGTTGTTGATAGTTGTGAGTTTGTTGTCATTCTACTGTTCATAGTTTTGATCTTCTTTTTCTTAAATAAGTCCCTTTAACATTTCATATAATAAGGGCTTGGTGATGATGAACTGTTTTAGCTTTACATTGTCTGGGAAGCACTTTATCTGACCTTCAATTCTAAATGACAGCTTTGCTGGATAGAGTTATCTAGGCTGTAGGCCTTTGCTTTTCATCACTTTGAATACTTCTTGCCAGTCCCTTCTGGCCTGCAAAGTTTCTTTTGAGAAATCGGCTGATTAAGGGAACTCCTTTGTAGGTAATTATCTGCTTTTCTCTTGCTGTTTTTAAGATTCTCTCTTTATCTTTAATCTTTGGCATTTTAATTTTGATGTGTCTTGGTGTTGTCCTCTTTGGGTCCAACTTGTTTAGGACTCTCTGTGCTTCCTGGATGTGTATGTCTATTTCCTTCACCAAATTAAGGAAGTTTTCTTTCATTATTTTTTCAAATAAGTTTTCAATTTCTTGCTCTTCCTCTTCTCCTTCTGGCATCCCTATGATTCTGATGTTGGCACTTTTGGAGATGTCCCAGAGTCCTGTTACTGTCTCCTCATTTTTTTTGAATTCTTGTTTCTTCATTCTGTACTGGTTGACTGTTTACTTCTTCCTTATGTTCCAAATTATTGATTTGAACCCAGGCTTCCTTCCCTTCACTGTTGGTTCTCTGTATATTTTTCTTTATTTCACTAAGTGTAGCCTTCATTTCTTCCCTTATGCTTTTGCCATATTCAGTGACTTCTCTGAGCATCCTGACCACCAGTGTTTTGAACTCTGCATCTGAAAGGTTGTTTATCTTTATTTTGCTTAGTTCTTTTTCTAGGGTTTTGCTCTGTTCTTTCATCTGGGCCATATTTCTTTGTTTACTCAATTTGGCAACCTCCCTATGTTTGTTTCTGTGTATTGGGTAGAGCTTCTTTGACTCCATCTTGGTGCACCTGTTATGTTATAAGGGGTAGAACCTTAGGTATTCGCCAAGGTAGAGCAACCTGCTTCACTACTTTGTGGCACTGTATGTGGGGGAGGAGTCTGAGAGGGAATAATGCCACTTGCTCAGATCTTGTCCCATTTCCAGTCACCTCACCCACTTCCTGTATGCAACTGGTGCCCTTCTAGCTGTTGCCCTGGTGGTGGTTCCCAGAGTGAGTGTGTTTGCCCATGTTCTAGGACTATGTGGATTCTTTAAATGCCTGAGATACTGGCAGTTTCTTCCACCACCCAACCCCCACCGGATTTTACAACCAGAAGTTATGAGACTTTATTTTCCTGGCATTGGAACTCTGGGTTGCACACTCTTGCCTGGGATGGCTCACTCCCCAGGTGTCCCTCCTGGTTTATATCTGCCACACATGAATGTGGGATTCTGCTGGCTGTTGCCACTGCTGCTTTGCCGCTGCCACCACACCACATCCTCTCTGCCTGGGCTCCCTGTCTCTGCCCCTCCTACCCATGTGGTTGAATATTTCTTCTTCAAATCCTTGGTTATCAGACTTCCATACAATTTGATTTTCTGGCAGTTCTGAAAACTTGTGTTTTGTTTTGAGATTGGTTATGATCCTTCTTATGGTTATGTGAGAAGGTGAAGCATGTATACCTATACCTCCATCTTGGCTGGAAGTCGCAGAAGCTCTAAATTTTTTTTAAATAACGTATTTTTAAGATTTATTTATTTATTTTTAAAGAGGGAGAGAGAGGGAGAAAGAAAGGGGGAGAACCATCAATGTCTGATTGCCTCTCACACAACTCCTACCTGGGACTGGGTCTGCAACCCAGGCATGCACCCTGACAGGGGATTGAACCAGCGACCCCCTGATTCACAGGTCAGCACTCAATCCACTGAGCCACACCAGCCATGGTGGAAGCTCTAAATTTTTTTAAATTGTATTTTCCCATTACCATTTATCCCCCCTACACCCTCTTCCATATCCATCCCCCCTCTACCCCCCTGCAATCACCACACTATAGACACAGAATCCTTATCAACACAGCTTTGGGCATTTACCACCAAATAATTAACCTAGATAATTCTTCTAAATGTTTAAAAAAATTCCCCTTCTTGCCTCTCATAACACTTAAGACACTTTACTATTATTACTTGTTCATCTGTCTCATCTACCAGAATGTAACTTCCCTAGAGTAAGGGTCTTGTCTGTCTTGTTTAACACTGTTTCCAGAAGAGTGCCTGGTACACAGAAGATGTTAAAAAATGCTGAATGAGCCCTGGCTGGTGTGTCTCAGTGAACTGAGCACTGGCCTGTGAACCAGGGGGTCACCAGTCCAATTCCCAGTCAGGGCACATGCCTGGGTTGTGGACCAGGTTTCCAGTAGGGGGCACACAAGAGGCAACCACAAATTGACATTTCTCTTCCTTTCTCTCTCCCTCCCTTCTCTTCTGTCTAAAATTAAATAAATAAGATCTTTTTTTTTAAATGATGAATGAATGAATGAATGAGTGAATTCATATGATCTCTCTGGTATAGCAAGGATTATACCTGATTATCTACCTGATTAGAACAAGGATTTTTTATTTGTTTTAATGATTTAAAACATTTTCCTTGCTAATGATTTTTTATACTTTTATTGAGGTATAATTGACATAATAATCTATACATATTTAATAAGTACAAGTCAATGAATTTTGATGTATGTGTATACCTGTGATACAATCACACACACAGTGCAGAATAACCTTTCCATCACCCCCAAAAGTGGCCTTGTGACATTTTAACCCCTTCTTCCCTCCCTTCCCCCCAAATTCCAGACAACCATTAATCTGATTTCAGTCCCTACAGATTAGTTTGCATTTTCTATGATCTTATGTAAATGGAAGCACACAGTTTGGTACCTTTTTTTGTCTGGCTTCTTTCAATCAACACCATCCTTTTTAGATTCATTCATGTTGTTGTATCTATCAGTAATTCTATAACAAAGATTTGACCTCCAAATGTTTGGTTTGACGTAATTATACTTATAAGCAAAATAGATATAATCAATCAAAAGCTTTAATTGAATTTTGACCTATGGTCAAGTCTAAGTAATGGAAATAAAAACAAAATCCATTTGTTGGTAAATGAAATTCCCAAATTTGACAGGCTTAAACATATTTTTATATGTCATTTGGACAGTTTTCACAATTGCTCATCAAAATTGTACTCTACAGACAAATAAATTTGGCAGTGTTATGAGGTATCACTCACATATTCTAATAAAGACCAAAGAACCTTGAGTAATTTTAGGAACTCAGCCTAGTCCAAGATAGGCTTGAGACCACTGAGGTCATCTGGATGAATAACTGCCACATTTTGGATACTATAGCAAATTATTCTAAGTAATAAAGTAAATTCCAAAAGGCAAGGCCACCTCTTCAAGTCAGAAGAAACATTTCTATTAGTATAAAGATTGGAAGTCAGAGTTGGTACAGTCAAATCTCAAGAAAGCAAGGATATCTGAGACATTAGCAAGCACATGGGTGAACTGACTAACCATGAAACCCTGGCTGGGTAAGGAAGCCAGTGACAATAGAAAAGAGCTGATGAACTGGAGAAATAGGGAGGAGGGTTGAAAGACTGGAGGTCACAGCAACACGAAGAGCAAGCTTCACACAAAAACATGACTGAAAAAAGCAAGTCTTTCACTCTATTTCAGATCCTTGGTACCATACACCCTGCGTCACAGAACCTGTACCCTCACTGGCTTTCCCACTTCCATCTTCTCATCCTAATGAACTCTCTGGCATAGCAGTTTGGTTGATTTCCCCAAAACATCCCTTTAATAGTGTAATATACCTGCTCAATAACCCTCAAAGTCTCTCATTGCCTAAAACAAAGATTTCCAGACAACAATGTACAAAAATAATCACTTGGTTATAGAAGAGAAAAAGGAATAAGTGGAACTTGAGGGCCAAGATAAGTAACGTTTTACTAAAAATAAGATCTGCAAGAAGTAAGGTAAATGTTAACTTTTCTTTTTTACTTTATGTTCTTTTTTATTATTGTTTAAGTACAGTTATCTCCACTTTCCTGCCACCACTTACCCCTTCCCCACCCACACCCACCTACCACCCTCAATCCTTCCCCACTTTGTTTTTGTCCATTGGTCCTTTATACATTTTCTTTGATGACCTTTCCCCTTCTTTCCCCCATAATCCCCTTCTCTCAACCCCTCTGGTTACTGTCAGTTTGTTCTTTATTTCAATGTCTCTGATTATATTTAGCTTGCTTGTTTGCTGTATTGATTAGCTTCCACTAAAAGGTGAGAGCATATGGTATTTGTCTCTCACCTCCTGGCTTGTTTCACTTAGTGTAAGTTTCTCCAATTCCATCCATGCTGTCATGAAGAGTACGAGCTCCTACTTTCTTTCTGCAGTGTAGTATTCCATCATGTAAATGTACCACAGTTTTTTGATGCACTAATTTACTCATGGGCACTTAGGTTGCTTCCAGTACTTGGCTATTGTAAATTGTGCTGCTATGAACATTGGGGTGCAGAGGTTCTTTTGGATTGGTGTTTCAGGATTCTTGAGGTATGGTCCCAGCAGTGGTATTGCTGGGTCAAAAGGCACTTCCACTTTCAGTTTTCTGAGGAAATTCCATACTGTTTTCCACAGTGGCTGTACCAGTCTGCACTGCTAATAACAATCCAAGGAGGTAAAAGACCTGTATTTAGAAAACTACACAACACTGAAGAAAGAAATTATGGAAGACACAAGCAAATGGAAGCATGTACCATGTTCATGTAGTGAAAGAATTAACATTATCAAAATGTCCATACTACCCAAAGCAATTTATAGATTCAATGCAATCCCTATTGAAGTACCAATGGCATATTTCCCAGATGTAGAACAAACATTTCAAAAATTTATATGGAACCATAAATGACACCAAATAGCCACAGAAATTTTGAGACAGAAGAATAAAGTGGGAAGGATCACAATACCTGATATCAAACTGTAATATGAGGCCACTGTAATCAAAACAGTATGCTGCTGGCATAAGAACAGACACATAGACCAATGGAACACAATAGAGAGCTCAGAAATAAACCCAAGTCTCTATGGTGAATTAATATTTGACAAAGGGGGTAGGAACATAAAATGGAGCAAAAATAGCCTTTTCAACAAATGGTGTTGGGAGAGCTGGACAGCTACATGCGAAAAAAAGAAACTCGATCACCAACTTGTACCATATATAAAAATAAAGTCAAGATGGATAAAAGACTTAAATATATGTCCCAGCACCATAAAAGTCCTAGAGGAGAACATAGGGAGGAAAATCTCAGATATTACATACAGGAATATTTTCACGGATATGTTTCCTAGAGCAAGGGACACAAAGGAAAGAATATACAAATGAGACTTCATCAAAATAAAAAGCTTCTGCACGGCCAAAGAAAACATCAGCAAAATGAAAAGAGAACCAACTGTATGGGGAAATATATTTACAAATGATACCTCAGACAAGGGTTTGATCTCCAAAATACATAAAGAATTAACATGACTCCACTCCAGGAAGACACACAGTCCAATTAAAAAATGAGCAAAGATCCTGAACAGACATTTCTCCAAGGAGGACATACAGAAGGCCCAGAGATATATGAAAAGATGCTCAACATCACTAGTCATCAGACAGATGCAAATTAAAACCACAAGGAGATACCACTTCACACTGGTCAGAATGGCCACCGTAACCAAATCAACAAACAAGTGCTGGTGAGGTTGTGGAGAAAAGGAAACCCTAGTGCACTGTTGGTGGGAATGTAGACTGGTGCAGCCACTGTGGAAAACACTATGGAGTTTCCTCAGAAAACTAAAAATGGAACTGCCTTTTGACCCAGCAATTCCCTTCCTGAGACTGTACCCTAGGAATCCTGAAAAACCAATTCAAAAGAACCCATGCACCCCAGTGTTCATAGCAGCACAATTTACAATAGCCCAGTGCTTGAGGCAACCTAAGTAATCAACGGTAAATGAATGGGTCAGAAAACTGTGGTACATTTACATGATGGAATACTATGCAGCAGAAAGAAAGAAGGAGCCCCTACACTTTGAGATAGCATGGATGGAAATAGAAAGCTTTATGCTAAGTGAAATAAGCCAGCGGTGAAAGACAAACACCATATGATCTCACCTATGAGTGTAACCTAATCAACAAAACAAACAAGCAAGCAAAATATAACTAGAGACATTGAAACTAAGAACAAATTGACAGTAACCAGAGGGGAGTGGGGAGGGCATAATGGTGGAAAGAGGGTAAGGGTTGTCAAGAAACATGTATAAAGGATACATGGACAAAGACAAGGGGGCATAGGATCAAGGGCGGGAAGTGGGGATGGCTGGGGTGGGGGAAGTGGTAGGGGGAAATGGAGACAACTGTATTTGAACATCAATAAAAATGTGAAAAAATAAAAGTAAATAAAATATAGAAGAAAGAAAAATGAATTCAAAGTAAAATAAATAAATAAAATGTTTTAAAAAACATAAAAGAAAAGAAAGCACTCAGTCCCATGAGGTCTGTTAAGAAAAACAACTTTTCAGACCACAGTCTGAGCATCTATGTCCCGGAGCAAAACCCTGGTGGATGACTCAATGACCTGCTGTACAACATGAATGACTGCAACTCCAAGCTCAAGGAGCTGGTTGTTGCCCAGTATCCTCCAGAACAAGAAGGTGAGAAATATGGAAATTCTGCTGCACAATATCAACTACATCTTGGACTTGCAGATACCCATGGACTCACACCGGACTATTGTCAGCTCGCACCACCAGCGACCCAGGCAGAGCCAGGCATCCAGGACACCACTGACCATCCTAAACATGGATATTAGCATCCTGTCCTTGCAGGCGCTTGAATTCCCATTTGAGTTCATGTACAATGACAGCAAAGTGCTCTGTGGCTGAATAAATGGTGTTCGTGACTTTTTTCCCCTTTGCAGAACCATTCAAAAGGAGAACAGCTGGTTGAACGGACCTTTGCTAAAAGTGCAAACAAAACTGAAAAGGATCAGATCATCTTCCTCATGGTGTTTCTGACCTTGACTGTGATATTAGTTATTTATGAAAAAGACCTTTAATGCCTTTTTTGCAGTTGGACGGTTTTTCTTTATATACTATTCCCACCACAGGGAGTAAAAACATTAAAATCTCAAGGAATTGCCCAGACTTTGCCTTTTTTCAAAGGTGGAGTATGAATACCAGAAGGACCCAATATTCAGTTACTTAAATGAAGTGTTTTGGTCAGAAATTACCTTTTCAATGCAAGCCTACTGAATGCTGTGTATATATTTACATGTAAATATATATATATATATATATATATATATAGAGAGAGAGAGAGAGAGAGAGAGAGTGAAACCTTGTGAACTCTTTAATTAGAGTTTTGTATAGTGGTACAGATGTATATTTCTGCATACAAAGTGTAATGATGTACTTCATGCTAAACTTTTCATAAATATTTAGTTGTAAACTTAGCCCTTTTATACAAAATAAATCAAGTGTGTTTATTTAATGATGATTGCCTGCTTTATTTCAAAGGACCAGTGCTTTGATTTTTATTTTTTTAAAGATTTCATTTATTTATTTTTAGAGAGAGGGAAAGGGAAGGAGAAAGAGAGGGAGAAAAACATCAATGTGTGGTTGCCTTTTGTGTGCCCCCCACTGAGGATCTGGCCTGCAGCCCAAGCATGTGCCCTGACTGGGCATGGAACCCGCGACGCTTTACTTTGCAGGCCCGCATTCAGTCCATTGAGCTATACCGATCAGGGCTGATTTTTATGTTATGTTATAACTGAACCCAAATCAGTACAAGTTAAAATTTATGTAGACTGTATAAGATTATAATAAAACATGTCTGGAGCTAAAGAGAAAGAGTTTACCTTTAACACCCATAAATTTCTCCCAAGGTTCCATCAATTATACAGTATAAGTAACATCACATTTAAATGATAACTTAGGTACTTCAGTAATTGTTCATCTTTCCATGTATTTTTTTAGATATGAAATACAAAAATATTCATGCCCATCATCTGGAATCAAAGTCTTTTTTGAAAAAAAATTATTTATTTTTAGAAGGGATGGGAGAAGGAAAGAGAGGGAGAGAAACATCAATCATACGTTGATGTGCGCCCCCTACTGGGAACCCAGCCCGCAACCCAGGCATGTGCCCTGACTGGGAATTGAACAAGCAACCCCTTGCTTCGCAGGCCCACACTCAATTCACTGAGCCACACCAGCTAGGGCTGGAATTAAAGTCTTATTAGGAGGTACCAGTTCAAGAATACAGATGGAAGTTCCAGTGTTTAACGTACATGGCTCTAATGTTTTAAGTCTTGAGGGCAATCCCGTTCTATTGGCCACCTTTCACATTGGTCTAAATCAATACTTATATTATTATAACAGTCAATTGAATCTCTGTAAATAACAAGCATCCACCTTCGTTTATCCATCTATACTGTGACTGGAGAGAACTTGCCTCCCTATGTTAATCTAGCGATATCAAACCTGACTTCTGCAGTTTTTATCTGTAGATTCCAAATCTACAGATAAAAATGCTTTTCTTTTAATACAGATTAAATGTTTTTCTTTTCTACATCAACCTTTCAATCAAACCAGTTAACAAAACATTTCTGTGTTAAATTTAGACTTGAGTACCTAAATGTGTACTACTTTTCCTTTGTTACAAATCACTAATAATGATGGTCCCACTTGTACTTTGCCAATTATCAGATTGCTGTATTTATAAATACAAATCATGTTCATTCCAGAAACACAATTCAGAGCTGGTTGGAAATATGTCGTTGGAGAGCAGAAAGAAAAAATGGTGTAACAAGATTTGTTTTCTTAGTCATCCATTTTCCAGGATCACTTTTCAGGTGAGTTCAGTATCAAAATTTGTTACTCTATAAAATTCACTTGTGAGGACCACAGTATAGTACTCATGCTATGCTGGCTTCATATGAAAAGTGTGAATCCAGCTGAATTTCTTCTTTACTTTGATAACTCTGTGGGTAATCAGCAGCACTTGAAAGTGCCCCTTTCAACTCTGAGGGTGACAGCTATCTTTCCCCTGGAATAGCTTTATGTAAATGAAGTTTCCCAGTTGGTAGGGGTGGCAGACTTCTTCAGGCAGGTCCTTCCAGGTACTATGACCTTAAGTCTCAAGATTTGTAGAGAAGAGAGGAGCCCTTCTAAGTAATGAACATTATTGTGAGAGGATTCAGTTAAATGAGGCACAGTACCTGATCTCAGACCAAAATTCATAACCTGCCAAAGTTCAGAGGGAAAGCTCCCTGCTTGTTGCAGGGATTCACTCTAATTTTTATGATTCTAAGTCATTTTAATCTGATAAATTGTGGAATCTTAGCCAAGGTGTTTGAGTCACTTGTTGTACATATCCAGAAGATTGAGGTTTACAGGAATCTTCAAACATTTGCATAATTCCTGGATAACAGGAAAAATAAAGTGACTTCCTCTGTGTTTGTCAGTGTACTCTAATATCCCCAAAGTGGGAATAATGTGTAGTAAAAAAGGCTTTATCACTGCCTGAACATTGGCTTTTGAAATGGGAAAGTTTTCAGGCCATTCAAATGTCACACATACCATAAGGAGATAAAACCCCTTAGCTTTTACAAGCATATGTTCTATGAAATCCAACTGCCACCAGGTTCCTTATCAAGTCAAGTCAGTTAGAGAGATCTTCCTGTGTTTACAGTGGAATTGCCTATAAAGAATTTTGCTAACAATTAGCTCATCTCTTTAATATGTTTTGAAAAAAATCATCTTTTTGGTTGGGTAGTAAGAGTCTAGTGTCTTTAAAATCCCTTTTTTATTCAGATGGTTTCACTGATGACACAGAACACTAACTGGGGCATTAGGATTATTGTTAGCCCCATCAAATTTAGCTCCCTTTCCATTTGCCTATTTCCTTTTGTGAAACACATTTTTTAATGAACAATTAAAAAATATTTCTTATTAAGAATAGAGCTTCTGCCCTGGCTGGTGTGGCTCAGTGGATTGAGCGTTGACATGCCAGCTGAAAGGTTGCTGGTTTGATTCCTGGTCAGGGTACATGCC
>CM052552.1:21686913-21697160 GCA_028533065.1 Trachops cirrhosus
TTTTGGTTTGATATTTGTACATTAATAATTTTTCCAAGTAGATTACACTCTGATACTTCCTGCCAGCCATCAGCATGAGCTAAACAGTATTTATTTATTTTTGTTTGAAAAATCTATAAACACTTTTGTTTGCAATTGTTTCTTTCATTATGTTTCAACTCAAGTTTGAATGTTACAATACTTTAATGAAAAAAGTTTTGTCATTTTTTCTTGTAGATTTTCTTGACTTGTACCATCTTGTCCTTCAATCCTGTACCCTAAAATAAGAAATATATTTTTGACTGAAGCTTAATGTTTAAAAAAAGAAAGAAAGTTACTACTCTTTTCCAATTCCCAGAACTAAGTTTTCAGACTCCAGAACCCATAAAGTGAAGGAGAGGCCAGGTCCACATGAGAATGACCCTACAACAATATGACAAGTATATCTGGCAGTGATTTCTCTATTCCTTCTCTAAAAGGATCTATGACTCTTTATTCAAATAGCTGGGGAAAGAGGAATACCCAGAACTTTGGGGGTCTATTGGAACCATGAAGTAAGTAGACACTGATACCCAGGAGTTCAATTGTGGCTGCCCTGTTAGAGAGGGGTTTATGGGGATAAGGTAATGATAAGGAAATAAGGAATTGGCTTAAATCTGTCTCACAGTAGGTTCAATAGTCATCTCCATGACTCCCAGATGAATACCTAGAATGAATATATTAGCAGTTAGCAGAATCTATATATCAGTTTCTTGATGTATAATGTAAAAACTATTGTAATAGGAAAGGCCCCATGGAAGCCTCT
Organism: Trachops cirrhosus; assembly: GCA_028533065.1. Classification (NCBI taxonomy): domain Eukaryota; kingdom Metazoa; phylum Chordata; class Mammalia; order Chiroptera; family Phyllostomidae; genus Trachops; species Trachops cirrhosus. Next base: position 21,687,698 of record CM052552.1, read on the forward strand.
GAAAACTCTTCTCCCCCAAAGAACCCTCCAATGGCCATGACATTAAATAAAAAAACAATATTACAACCCTGGATGTGAGTACAATAAAGATTAGTATCACCCTCAAAACATTAAATGATGCAAGAATCATGGTCCCCACTATATTTCCATTTAATAAGTCTGACATCTGTCCAGTAATTATCCCAATTACATTTACCAAGCTGAATGTGGTATCTTTACTACAGCAGATTACCACAGCCTCTGGTAGGTGGTAGGTGAGTACAGATTTGAACAAATATATTGTTTACATACCCATCAGGAAAGAAAATAAAAAATAGGTTCCATTCACATGAGACAGACACAAATATATATTCATTCTTAACCCAGGGCTATGTTATTTCTCCTCTCTCTCATCATATAGCACAAAGGAACCTAAATCATCTGGATAGTTCATAGAATATAATATTGGTCCACCATACTGATAGAATCATGTTAACTGGATCAGATGAAGAAGAAGCAAAAGTACCCTGAATGCCATGATAGGACATATGCACTCTACAGAGTTAGAGAATACTCTACAAAGATTCAAGGTTAAGTCACATGAGTTACATTTTTAGAGAACTAGGGTCTGAGGAATGACAGGGCACTTGTTCCAAAGTGATGGACAAATTGTTGCACTTTGAACCTCCTACCTTTAAGAAAGAGAATAAAAGTAGTCCTCCTTAGGTTCAGAGGCAACATGTGCTGCTCTTGGGAATGCTACACTGGTCCATTTACTGAATGACATGGAAGGCTACTAGTTTTGAATTGGCCCAGAGCAAGAAAGGGTTCTGTAGTAAGTACAAAGTATAGTAAATGCAATACTGCCACTTGGGTCATCTGATTCAGAAAGAGCCATGATAGTAGAGGTATCTGTGGTAAAAAAGAAAAAAAAAAGAAAAACAAATGCTGAGTGGTCTCTGACCAACCCAAATAGGAACAGTACAGTAAGACCCTTAGGGTTCTGGAGCAAGGACATGACATTTGGAAGCAGAGAACTATATACCATTTGAAAAAGATCTCCTGGCATGCTACTGAGTCCTGCTAGAGATTTAGTACCTGATCTTGGTACACCAAGTGGCCATGTTCCGAGAACTGCCTATCTTGAGCTGGGTTCTGTGTGTTTTACCCAGTCATAAGGTTGGGCAGGCCCAACATAATTTAATTGTAAGATAAAGTGGTACATCAACAGATTGGACTCAAGCAGTTCCAAGGGGCACAAGTAAGCTGTAGGAGCAGGTGGTCCAGACACCTCTATCACCCACCACTCTTTCACTGGTGGCTCTCACTCAACTCACACCTATGGGCACATGGAAGGGTAACCAGGTGACATAAAAGGAAATACCTCAAACATTTCATGGATGGGGTCTCACTTGGTGTTTGGGTACAAACTGAAAATGTGCAGCTGCTTTCCTATGGCCCTTCTCAAAGATACCCTTGAAAGATAGTGGTAGAGCTTTTGGTGGTGCATTTAGTCATCCACTTTGTGTGGAAAAAGTGGACTCAGGTTCTAATATTGATACATGGGTAACAGTAAATGGCTTGCTTGGTTGGTCAGGGGCTTATAAAGGGAAGTTGCAAAGATTGGAGTCAAGGAGGCCTGAGGTAGAGGCATGTGGGTGGACTTAGGGGAACAGACAAAAAGTGAAGGTGTTTGCCTATTTGCATTAATACCCACGAGAGATCATCCACTATAGAAGTGTCATTAAACCACCAAGGAGACAGGATGGCCTGGACAGTTGATATCAGCTAGTTTGTCCTCTCCCATCCCAGTGCTTAGACAATGGAGTAGTCGCAACGGCAGAGACGAAGGCTTTGCATTGGCCCAACAGTGTGGGCTTCCTCTTATCAAGATTCATCTACATATTGCCATGACCAAATGTCTAAGCTTCCAGCAACAGAGACCAACACCAAGTCCCAAGTATGGCACTGCCCCTTGAGGATATCAACAAGACACTTGGTGTCAAAATGACTATATTCAACCCTTTCCCTTTGTTTCAGTGGTTCATTCTGACAGAGAGATGCCTATGCCAAGTGTGGATTTGCCTTTACTGCCCACAAGGACTCAGCCACCACCACTACTTGAGGATTCGCAGAGCATCTGACCTATCAACATTCCTAGTCCCAAACTCACAGTTCAGCATGTCACTTCTCCTCTCATGATGGGAAGTGAGGGAAATATACAAGCCAGCAGTATTTACTTCAATATATGTCCCTCCACCTGAAAACTGGGGGAATAAGGAATAAGTAACCTGCTTGTCTTGGGTTAAGTTCCCCCAGAAACAGCTGCTGAGATAAGGTTTCATGTACATGTAATTAATTTAAGGAAGTGCTCCCAGGAGAACCTGAGAGACTGGAGGAAGCAGGACAGGAAAGGGAAGAAGCTAAGCAATTGTGTAATTTCTGGCAACATCTTGTCGAGGTTGTTTCAGCATGATCCAACAGGGGAACACTGAGTGTAAATTCTGCCTCAGAGTTTTTCCCTGCTTGAGACACAGGAACTAATTTCTCATACACACATTGATTAAATGCTGTCCACAGCTTGCAGGTGAGGAGGGAAAGGGGGTGGGTGAGGGTGACTGTAAACTCATAGATATTGCCAGCTCTCTGCATGTGCAAGCAAAGCACCTCCATTAACCCAAAAACAGGCTTCCAAGAGAAGTAGAGAGGCATAAGTGAGCACCTTGAGAAGCAAACATACACAAAACCCAGGGTGGAGTGGTAATCAGGAATTGTTAAAGGAATCAAATTGTATAGAAAAACACACTCCTGTTTGCCTTTACACGTTCACTACTCTCAATACTTGTCACAAAACTGTGTGTGTGTGTGGTTTCCAATTTTGCAATACCATCAAGGTGTCCGAAAATATAACTCAATTTTGATACTCTAAAGATAGTGTCATGCTGGGTGGTGTGGCTCAGTGGATTGAGCACTGGCCTGAGAACCAAAGGGTCACCGATTCGATTCCCAGTCAGGGCTCATGCCTGGGTTGTGGGTCAGGTCCCCAGTAGGGGGTGTGTGAGAGGCAACCACACATGGATGTTTCTTTCCTTCTATTTCTCCCTCCCTTCTCCTCTCTCTAAAAAAAAAATAAACTCTTTTTTAAAAAGATAGTGTCTTTTTTAACCCAACAAGTTAAGGGCTCAGTCCCACAAGACAGTCCCCACTTGATACTAACCACAAATCCAGGTGGTCACCTGTTTTTCTGACCAACCGGCTATAAATCAGAGGTTCCCATGACCCTGTACTTGGGTTTACCAATTTGCTAGCCTGGAAAACAGTGTTCTTAATAGATTACTGGTTTTCATAAAAGGATACAACTCAGGAACATCCACAGTCCACATGGAAGAGATGCATTGATCAAGGTATGTAGGAAGGGATGCAGAGCTCCCATGCCCTCTCCAGGCATGCCAGTCTCCCTGAATCTCCATGTGTTCACCAACTAGGAAGCTCCTTGAACCATCCTTTTGGGGTTTTATGGAGGTTTCAGAATTACTTAGGCATGATTAATTAAATCATTGGCCATTGGTGATTAATCCAACCTCTAGTCTCTCTCTCATCCCTGGAGGTTGGAGTGTGGGCCGAAAACTTCTAATCCTCTAATCACATGATGGGTTTCACTGGCAAAGCCCCACCCTTGGCGGCTTTCCTAAAGTCACCTCATTAAGATAAACTCAGGTGTGGTTTAGAGGGATTATTGTGAATAGCAAAAGATACCTTAATCTTTCTTTCTCTCTTAAAAAATTCCAAGGTTTTATGAGGTCTGTGCCAGGAATCGTGAGGAAGACCAAATACATATTTCTTTTTTAAGAAAGATTTTATTTATGAATTTTTAGAGAGGAGAAAGGAGAAAGAAAGAGGAGAGAAACATCAATGTGTGGCTGTCTTTCATGTGTCCCTACTGGGGACTTGGCCCAAAACCCAGGCATGTGCGCTGATTGGGAATCAAACTGGTGACCCTTTCATTTGAAGGCTGGTGTTCAATCCACTGAGCCACACCAGCCATGGTGTAAATATATATTTCTTATTATGTCACAATATCACAGGGGAAATCTGGGCAGTACAATAACAGTAACTACTACACACCCCAACAGCCACCAGCTTTTTAAATATACCTTTATTGATGTACATTTTATATCATATAATCCTCCCATTTCAAGTGTACAATTTAATGATTTTCAGTAAATTTTTCAAGTTGTATGGCTAGTACCATAAGTCCATTTTAGAGCATTTTCATCACCTTAATGCAACAGGGTACAGCCAAGTGGGGGAGCCCAAATAGGGATTTGTAATGGGGTCTGGAACTCAGGGTGTCCAGGAAATATTAGAAAAAAATATATTGGATGTCCTCAACCCTACCAGTCTGAGCTGGGGGATGGGATGCATGGAGCAGGGCCATTGAGAGCTGTTTTGCATAGCAACAGCTTTGTAGCTAACCTCTGGTATGATCATTTAACATATCTATAAACTTTAACTGGTTTCATGGATATGTTAAATGGCTGTGGCCATGCTTTGAGCCAGAGGATGGAAATGACTTCAACCCAGGATGTAACTAGGAAGCAACTCCCCCTGATTACAGCATTTGTGTAAGAGCTTGGAGATGATTGGCTCCACGCCAGGGCCATGCCTGCCTGGACTTTCTATGGCAGCCCAGTAAAGCTGGAAGAATACAGGAATGCTGGCAGGTGTAGCCGATTGTGAGAGGAGTCAGAAATGGGGCTGCAGAGGAAGATCGGCAATGAGATTTAAACCCGGGAACTGCAGCCAGACGAGGGGAGGACCACGTGGCTTCAGAGGAGTTGGGACCATGTGGTTGTGGCAGGAGTTGGGACCACATGGCTTGGGCAAGAGTTAAAACCACTTGGCTCTGGGGTATTCCCTTTTGCCATGTGACTTAGGCAGCAGGAGAGACTTTCCCTGGAAGAAGAAGGGTGAAAGGACTCTTGCTGGTGGGCCATGAGAGGTGCCACCTGGCTTTGGATTAACTGTAGATCATGGTGGCAACACAGCTGGTGGTGCCAGGAGCCTGAATCACGGACTTCTATGTCTTTCCTAAGATATAGTACCCCGGACTGGAAAAAGGGGAGAAGGGAGGACTGTGGGTATTCTAAAGAACTTTAGCATTTCAATGAAGACATTAAGTCATTCCTCTAAGTCTTTATACCTTTTAAATAAATAATTCCTTTCCTTTTCACCAATCTCTGGAATTGAGAGATGTCTTCCCTCTGGCGGTGGGCAAAATGAACCTAGTACGGGGGTGGGGGGAACTCCTGGAGAAAAAGTGGAGGTCTTTTTGGTAATAGTATATTATTCATCCCCCTGGTCTGCTATGTAACACAAATAAAATATCATTTATAGTTAATCCCTATTCCCATCATGAAGCCCATGGAAGCACTTTCTGTCTCTATGGATTTGCTTGTTCTGGACATTTCATATAAATGGAATCATACAATTTTTGTATCAATATATAGTCTCCAAGGAGGACATACAAAGGGCTCAGAGACATATGAAAAGATGTTCAGCATCACTAGCCATCAGAGAGATGCAAGTTAAAATCATGAGATACCACTTCACACCAGTCAGAATGGCCATCACAAACAAATCAACAAACAACAAGTGCTGATGAGGTTGTGGGGAAAAGGGAACCCTAGTACACTGTTGGTGGGAATGCAGACTGATGTAGCCACTAGAAAACAGTATGGAAATTCCTCAGAAAACTAAAAATGGAACTGCCTTTTGACCCAGCAATACCACTGCTGGGATTATACCCTAAGAATCTTGAAACACCAATTCAAAAGAACTTATGCACCCCAATGTTCATAGCAGCACAATTGACAATAGCCAACTGAAAGCAACCTAAGTGGCCATCAGTAAATAAATGGATCAAAAATCTATGGTACATTTACATTATGGAATACTAAGCAGCAGAAAGAAATAAGGAGCTCCTATCCTTCAGGACAGCATAGATGGAACTGGAGAGCATTATGCTAAGTGAAACAATCCAAGCAGTGAGAGACAAATACCATATGATCTCACCTATAAGTGGAACCTAATCAACAAAACAAACAAGCAAGCAAAATATAACCAGAGGCATTGAAATTAAGAACAAACTGACAGTAACCAGAGAGGAGGTGGGGGGGGAGAACGCGGGAAAAGGAGTAAGGGTTGTCAAAGAACATGTATAAAGGACACATGGACAAAACCAAAGTGGGGTAGGATCAAGGGTGGGAGGTGGGGATGGCTGGGGTCGCGGGGGAAATGGAGGTAACTGTACCTGAACAACAATAAAAAAAATGTGGAAAAATACAGATATAATCTGAGACCTTTTGATGGGGGACTAAAATGTTGGAAAAATTTTAGTTTCAGGTTATAGCTAATAAGCTTAGTAATCAATGTATGTAAAAACCTATTCTTTCAGGAACTGAAGGTATGACCCACCTTGACTCCGGGAGACCACAAGCAGTTCCACCTTTGTGTCTCAGAAGGACTGCAAGCAATCAAGATGGTATCTGAACCACTGTACTCCAGGGTGAGACATCCACCACCCAGGACACAGGTAAAGACCACTGCCCAGGACAGAGATGAAAGAATGCTGCAGCTTTTTCTCTGATGAACTTTTTCCCCAATTTCCAAACCCCTTACCTACACTTTTCTTCTCCTCATAAAAAGGGTGGGTTTAAAATGGAATTGAAGTCTTGGCTAGTGTAGCTCAATGGATTGAGTGCAGGCTATGAACCAAAGGGTTGCTGGTTCGATTCCCAGTCAGGGCACATGCCTGGGTTGCTGGCCGGGTCCCAAGTGGGAGCCACATGAGAGGCAACCACACATTGTTGTTTTTCTCCTTCTCTTCCTCCCTCCCTCCCTTCCTGTCTCTCTTAAAATAAAATGGAATAAAATAAATAAATAATAAAATGGAATTTAAGATGGTCTGTTAGAGTACAAACCCGCAGTCTTCTCAGATCACTGGCCATCTTAATACAGCACCCATAAAGATTCAATCACTACCTCTGATTATTGGGTCTGGTAGGTGACAGGTAGCACAAATGCCAGCTTTTCCAGTTTCACTTTTGTGTCTGGTTTCTTTGTCTTACCATAGTGTTTTCAAAGTTCACTCTGTAGATATATCAGTACTTCATTTTTATGGGTGAATAATATTCCATTCTATGGACATACTATTTTGATTATCAGTGCATCAATTAATGGACATTTGATTTGTTTCTACTTCTTGATTATAATGAATAATTCTTCTATGAAAATTCCTGTACAAATATTTGTGTAGGAATATGGTTTCAACCTTCTTGGGTATTTGCCTTGGAGAGTAATTTCTTGGCCCTATTGTAAACGTATATTAACACTTTAAGAAACTTTAAGAAAACAAAACTGTTTTCTAAAGTGGCTGCACCATATACATTCCCACCACCAATTTATGAAGTTTACCATTTCTCAGAATCTGCCAAAAATTATTATTGTCTACCTTTTTTATTTTAGCCATTCTAGTGGGTATGAAATGGCATCTCATTGTGGTTTTCCTTTGCCTTTCCATAGTAACTAATGATATTGATCATATTTTCATGTTCACCAGCTGTTTTTTAAAACAGGTTTATTGAGGTATAACTTGCATACCATAAAATTTACTGCTGTAACTGTTCAATTAAACAATTTCAGTAAATTTACATAGTTGTGCAACCCTCACCACAATCTACCACAAACATTTCATCAACCCAAGGACATCCATCATGTCCATTTGCAATTAATCTACACTCCCAGTCTTAAGTAACAACTAACCTAATTTCTGTCTATATAGATGTATTTTTTTTGAGACACTTAATATAAATGGAATCATGGAATATATGGTCTTTTGTATCTGGTTTCTGAATGTTTATGAAGTTCATTCATATTATAGTGTGTATCAGTAGTTTGTTCCTTTTGTCTCTAAATTGTATTCCATTGAATGAATATACTACATTTTATTTATCTGTTCATCAGTTGATGTATATTTTCGATTGTGTCTAATTATTGGGTAGTATGAGTAAAGCTGCTATGAACACCCATGTGCAAGTCTTTCTGTGGACATTTGTTTTCATTTTTCTTTGGTACCTAGGAGTAGAATTTCTGGATCATAGTAACTCTATGTTTAAGTTTTTCAAAATGGCTACACCATTTATATTTCCATCATCAGTATATGAGGGTTCCAATTTCTCCACATTTTAGCTAACATGTATTATTATAAAAAGTCTATTTTATCTGATATGAGTATAACCATAACAGCATTTTTATGGCTATTGTTTCCATGGTACATCTTTTTCCATCCTCTTACTTTCAACATATTTGTGTCTTTTTGAAACTAAAGTGCATCTCTTGCAGACAGTATATAATTTGATCTTGGATTCTTAATCCAGTCTGACAGTATCAGTCTTTTGTTAAATTGCATAATCTATTCACACTTAATGTTATTATTAGTATGGTTCGATAACATATGTTGGCCATGGTGTTTTTTTTCGATGTTTCATCTTTTTTGCTCTTGTTCCTCTTATACTGCCTTATTTTTATTAAACACATCTTCTGCTGTATTTTCTTAATTCCTTTGTTTAATAGTTTCTCTATCTATTTTTATTTTTCCTTAGCAGGGTTTCAATTCTTTTGTACTAACCTATGTAATTTGCATTTGTGGTACTCTATTTTTTCCTGTGGTTTCAAGTTACTATTTGGTGCCATTTACTTTTTGTAATATAGTTTCAGTCCCTCCCTCCTTCATTGTGATATTATTGACATATATATCACAAATTTATATGTTAAGAGCTTAGGAATACAATTTTATAATTATTACTTTATGGAGTTGTTTTCAAATCTATTAAGATAAGAGAATATATGAATAAGCCCTGGATGGTGTGGCTCAGTAGATGGAGCTGGCTCAATTTCCAGACAGGGCACATGCCTGGTTTGCCTTCCAGGTCCCCCGTAGGGGGCACGCTAGAGGCAAACGCACATTTATGTTTCTCTCCCCCTCTTTCTCCCTCCCATCCTCTCTCTAAAAATAAATAATTTTTTAAAAGAGATAATATATAAATAAAATTTTCTATTTTTCTTGTTTTTTATATATATTATTTTTATTTTTATTTTTAATTATTGTTCAAGTACAGTTTTTTGCCTTTTACCCCCATCCCAGCCCACCCCTCCAGCCCTCCCCACCTCCCTCCCATTTCCATCCCCCTTGTTATTGTCCATGTGTCCTTTATACTTTTTCTGGCAAACACTTCCCCCTTTCCCCTGAAATTCCCTCCCCTCTCCCCTCTGGTAACTGTCAACCTGTTCTCAATTTCAGTGTCTTTGGTTATATTTCACTTGTTTGTTTGTTTTGTTGATTAGGCTCCTGTTAAAGGGGAGATCATATGGTATTTGTCTTTCACCGCCTGGTTTGTTTCACTTAGCATAATGCTTTCCAGTT
>CM052552.1:21707094-21751190 GCA_028533065.1 Trachops cirrhosus
TCAAGGAGTTCATCATCACCAAGCCTTTATTGTATGAAATGTTAAAGGGACTTATCTAAGAAAAAGAAGATAAAAAACAGGTGTAGTAAAATGACAGCAAACTCACAGTTATTAACAACCACACCTGAAACAAAAACAAGAAGAAACTAAGCAAACAACTAGAACAGGAACGGCACCACAGAAATGGAGAACACATGGAGGGTTAGCAACAGGGGAGTGGGAGGAGGAGAGTGGGGGGAAGATACGCAGAATAAGTAGCAATGAAGGTAGATAGAAAATAGACGGGGAGGGCAAGAATAGTAGGGGAAATGTAGAAGCAAAGAACTTATGACACATGGACTGAAGTAAAGGGGAGGGAATGTGGGTGGGAGGGGGTGTTCCCGGTGGAGAGGAATGAAGGGGGGATAATAGGACAACTGTAATAGCATAATCAATAAAATATATTAAAAAAATAAAGTTCTTAAATTGAAAATATATATTTACTTAACAGTAAAAATTGCTTTTGGTATCAAAGGGACAATCTATTGAGTTTTAATAGGAAAACATTTTAAATTGTATTTCTTTTTTTTTAAATATTTTATTGTTTAGTTATAGTTGTCTGCGTTTACCCCACACCACTCCCCACCACACCCCAGCCAAACCCACATGCCTCCTTTGTTTCCACCCCCTTGGTTTTGTCCATATGCCCTTTATAGTTGTTCCTGAAAACCCTTCCCCTCTACACCCCATTATCCCCTCCCAGCTCCCCTCTGGTTACTCAGCTTGTTCTTAATTTCAATGTCTCTGGTTATATTTTGCTTGCTTTTTTTCTTTTGTTGACTAGGTCCCAGTTAAAGGTGAGATCATATGGTATTTGTCCCTCAACATTTGTCTTATTTCAAGTAGCATAATGCTCTCCAATTTCATCCAATTTCAACACATGCTGTTGCAAAGTGTAGGAGCTCCCTCTTTCTTTCTGCTGTGTAGTATTCCATCGTGTAAATGTACCATAGTTTTCTGACCCATTCATTTACCGTTGAGCACTTAGGTTGCCTCAAGCAGTTGGCTATTGTAAATTGTGCTGCTATGAACACTGGGGTGCATAGGTTCCTTTGGATTGGTGTTTCAGGGTTCTTAGGATATAATCCTAGCAGTGGAATTGCCAGGTAAAAATGCAGTTCAATTTTTAGTTTTCTGAGGAAATTCCATACTGTTTTCCATAGTGGTTACACCAGTCTGCATTCCCAACAACAGTGCACTAGGGTTCCCTTTTCTCCACTTCACCAGCACTTACTGTTTGTTGATTTGCTTATGATGGTTATTTTGACCAGTATGAAGTAATACCTCTTTGTGGTTTTAATTTGCATGTATGTCTCTAATGGCTAGTGATGCTGAGCATCCTTTGATATGTCTCTGGGCCCTCTGTATGTCCTACTTGGAGAAGTGTCTGTTCAAGTCTTTTGCCCATTTCTTAATTGGGTTGTTTGTCTTCCTGGTGTAGAGTCATGCGAGTTCTTTATATATTTTGGAGATCAAACCCTTGTCCGAGGTATCATTGGCAAATGTTTTCACATATGGTTGGTTCTCTTTTCATGTTAATGCTGTTTTCTTTAGCTGTGCAGCTTTTTAATTTCATGAGGTCCAATTTGTTTATTCTTTATGTCCCTTGCTTTAGGGTACATATCAGTGAAGACATTGCTGAGTGGAATGTTTGAGATTTTCCTGCCAATATATTCCTCTAGTACTTTTATGGTGTCACGACTTGTATTTAAGTCTTTTATCCACCTTGAATTCATTTTTGTGTATGGTGTAAGTTGGTGATCAACTTACATGTTTTTGCATGTAGCTGTCCAGATCTCCCAACAACGTTTGTTGAAGAGGCTATTTCCACTCCATTTTATGTAGCTGCCCTCTTTGTCAAGTATTAATTGACCATAGAGACTTGGGTTCATTTCTGGGCTCTGTGTCCTCTTCCATTGGTCCATGTGCCTGTTTTTATGCCAGTACCAGGCTGTTTTGATTATAGTGGCCTTGTAATACAGTTTAGTATCAGGTATTGTGATCCCTCCTACTTTGCTCTTCTTTCTCAAAATTGCAGCAGCTATTCGGAGTCGTTTATGGTTCCATATACATTTTTGAAGTATTTGTTCTATATCTGTGAAATATGCCATTGGTACTTTAAGAGATATTGCATTGAATCTATAAATTGCTTTGGATAGTATGCACATTTTTATGACGTTAATTCTTCCAATCCATGAGCATGGTACATGCTTCCATTTGTGTCTTCCTTCGTTTCTTTCTTCAGTGTTGTGCAGTTTTCTGAGTACAGGTCTTTTACCTCCTTGGTTAGGTTTATTCCTAGGTACTTTATTTTTCTTGTCATATGAAATGGGATTTTTCCCTGATTTGATATTTTATTGTTGGTGTACAAAAATGCCTTTGATTTCTGAGTATTTACTCTGTATCCTGCTGTTTTGCCAAAGTCATTTATTAGGTCGAGTAGCTTTTTGGTGGAGTCTATAGGATTTTCTATGTACACTATCATATCATCTCCAAACAGTGAGTTTTGCTTCTTCCTTTCCAATTTGGATGCCTTTTATTTCCTTTTCTTGTCTGATTGCTGTGACTAAGACTTCCAATACTATGTTGAATAGGAGTGGTGAAAGAGGACATCCTTGTCTTGTTTCTGATTTTAGTGGGAAAGTTTTTAGTTTTTGCCCATTGAGTATGATGTTGGCTGTAGGTCTCTCCTATGACCTTTATATGTTCAGGAATGCTCCCTCTTCCCACTTTGCTAAATGTTTCTAACATAAATGCGTGTTGCACCTTATCAATTGCTTTTTCCACATGTATTGCTATGATCACGTGGGTTTTGTCTTTCGTTTTGTTTATGTGGTGTTATGTTTATTGATTTGAGAATAGTGTAACAGCCTTGCACCTCTGGGATGAATCCCACTTGATCATGATGTATGATCTTTTTAACATATTGCTGAATGTGGTTTGCCAACATTTTGTTGAGGATTTTAGCATGTACGTTCATCAGCGATAGTGCCCTGAAGTTTTCTTACTGTGGTATGTCTTTATCTGGTTTGGGATTAGGATGATGCTGAAGAGTTTGGGAGTCTTCCCTCTTCTTGGATTTTTTGGAATAATATGTGAAGGACAGGGGTTAGCTCATCCTTAAATGCTTTGTAAAATTCTCCTGTGAAATCGTCTGGTACAGGGTTTTCGTGTGTCAAGGGTTTTTTGATTAATGCTTCAATTTCATCAGCTGTTACTGGTCTGTTCAGGTTTTCTGCTTCTTCTTAAGAAAATTTTAAAAAATCTTGTGATACCCTCCCCTGGGGCAGATTCCTTGAACATGGATGCTGTTCTTAAGATCTACCACAACCACCTTAAAACGCCCCTAGACCCACAACTAGGGTCAAATCTCACCTTACTCCAGGTGCCCAAGTAATATACAACCCAGGAAAAATAGCTTACATACCAACTGGCAGAGTAGATCGGCAAATAATGGAGGATGCACACTATTGAATACTATGGCATAGTTAGAATCAACTTGGTGTATATTTTGCAATATGGGTAAATCTTCAAAACATGATGATGTTAGAAGAAACAATACAACACTACCATTTACTGAAATGTAAATTTAAAATACATGCATATAATGTATTATTACGCAATCAATAAAATCACAAATTGAAATACATTTAAAGCATTAGAACGGTTATTACTGGGGAGTAGGGGAATGTAAATAGAAAGTGAAAATAAAATGAGAAAAGCTCTGAGTAGACTAATCACAATAATGTTTTTAAAAATTGAGGAATATGACTCAGTAGAAAAGGAAAAACCTTGGCTTGCAGTAGGGACTTTTATTCCTTGACAAGATGTTGATCTCACATAAGGTGCAGGCTCCCTCCCCAATTCCAGCCCTGAGGATGACACACAAGAAATTGGTAGATGATGAAATCTACTACTTAGGCAGCACTTAACCATGTGACAGGCACTATTAACTCAATCTTCTCATCCAATGCTATTATATATTATCCTCCCCATTTCACAGATGAGAAAACAAGTACAGATAGGTTAAGTTGCCTAAGGTTACGCACCTGGTAAAACTGGAGCTGAAATTTCAACTCAGTCTGTTATCACCTACAGAGATGTGTCTGGGGCAGGGGTAAAGATCAGAGGAGAGGAATAGGCACCATTACAGAGATGCCAGGAGAAATTTCTAATTGTACTTTTTTCCCCCTGCCCCCACATTGCTGACATCATCCTCTACCTTAACACCATGACAGCAGTTCTAGTCAGCACGAGCTGCTGGAGTGGGGAGCATATTAGATGTGCAGGCATACAGGCCATGTGATCTCCTACCCAACATACACTAAAACCCCAACCCTCCATCCTGAGCTAGTAAAAACAACCTAGACCCTCAAGGTAGGAATTTGGCCATGATTTCCTTGAGGAATCTTACTAACCCAAGAGGAAAAACCTAAAGGCAGGGGTTTCCCAACAAACAACCCCCGCAGTTAAGCTCAAAGTCAAAAAGCCCTCGGAGTTTACATTTTAATCTTCTACTCTTATAATCATGAGCACGAAACCAAAAATTTCCATTCATTTTAGGAAAGTTTCTAACATGGAAGAGGGAGTTTGAAGTAGAGGGAAAAAACAGCACTAACATCAAGAGGGAAACCACTCTGCAGGAAGAAAACTTAAAAAATTATCTATACAGAACTTACTATAAAGCTACATTAATCAAGATAAAGGTAGAATATTATGTACCTAGTTCTACGTGATTCTTACAAATAAACTGAGATCAGACAGTGAGTAGTCAACAGATGCCAAAATAAATGGATATCCATGTTTCAAATCTTATCTTACCATTAAACAATCAATATAAGATGGATTATAAGGTGGTATCTCATTGTGGTTTTAATTTGCATCTGATTAGTGACATTGAGCATCTTTTCACATATCTATTGGCCATTCATATGTCCTCTTTGGAGAAATGTCTATTCAGATCCTTTACCCATTTAACTGGGTTGTCTTGGTATTGTGTACAAATTACATATTTTGGAAATTCCTTATATGCACCATTGGGCAGTATGTTCTCCCATATGGTGGGTTGCCTTTTCACTTTGAGTGTCATTTTTCTTCCTTTATTAGCAAAAATATTGCTACCAGAGATTTGTGATTTTACCATTTTCTTGAAGGATTTTTATGGTTTCACAACTAACATTTAAGCTTTTATTCCATTTTGTGTTTATTCTTGTGTAGTTGGTGGTCTAGTTTCATTTTTTTAATGTGTCCAATTTTCCCAACACCATTTACTGAAGAGACTGTCTTTACTCCACTGTATGCTCTTGTCTCCTTTGTCAAATGTTTACACCATAAAGGTGTGGGTTTATTTCTAGGCTCTGTTCTGTTCATCTACGATATGTTTTTATGCCAGTCCCAGGCTGTTTTGATTACAATGGCCTTGTACTATAGTTTTAGATGCAGAAACAGGGACAACAGTATGGTGACAGCCAGAGGCAGAGGGGGTTGAGGGAGGTGAAAGTGGGCAAAGGGGAGATAAATGGGGATGGAAGGAGACTTGACTTTGGGTGGTAAGCACACAATGCAGTATGCAGATATTTTATTTAGTTGTTCGCCTGAAACCTGTGGTGACTCATCTCACATCAATAACGTCAATAAAATGCCACCAGATTTGGAGAAGATAGAAAAAAAGCATAATGAACTCCAAGTAGGCAGTTTCCATAGGTCACTAGAATAAATAACCATACAATTTTTGATGTGTTAGACTTCAATTGCTCATCAAGAAAAATAATCAGAACACTTGAAGCAGAACTGCCCAGCCAGGCTGACTCTGAATTCCTGACCCACGGAAATTGTGAGTGACACTATTTACTGCTGTTCTAAGCTTAAAAAAAAAAGACTAAAAGAATATTCATAATACACATATCTGACAAAAGAACTTTTATCCAAAATACGTATTTGTAATATTTAAAGATGATCGAGCCCTGACTGGTGTGGCTCAGATAATTGGGCACTGTCCTGCAAAGTGAAAGGTCACCAGTTTGATTCCTGGTCAGGGCACATGCCTGGGTTGCAGAGAGGTAAATGATTGGTGTTTCTCTTCCCTTTCTCCCTCCCTTGCCCTCTTTCTAAAAATAAAATCTTTAAAAGAAAATACAATTTTTGAAATGGGTAAAAGACTTGGACAGTTTGTGAAGATAAGCAGATGGCTGTAATAACACGAGAAACTGTCCATTATGAAATGCAATGTGACATTCTGAATTAGGTCCAGGAACAGAAAGAGAACAGTAGTGGACAAATTGTGAAATCTGAACCATCTGGACTTTAGTTAATAATAATATACCAATGTTAACCTCTTAGTTTTGACAAATATACCATATTTATATAAGATTAAAATCTGGGCAAGCCCTGGCTGGTGACTCAGGGAACTGAGTGCTGGCCTGCGAACCAAAGGGTCACCAGTTCAATTCCCAGTCAAGGCACATGCCTGGATTGCAGGCCAGCTCCCCAGTAGTGGGTGCGTGAGAGGCAAACCACACACTGATTTTTCTCTCCCTTTCTCCTTCCCTTCCCCTCTAAAAATAAAACCTTTAATAAAAAAATTTTAAAAACTGTGGGCAAACTGGGTGAAAAAATAGGCACTCTATACTAATTTTGCCATTTCTTTTAATTTAAAATTCCGAAGTTTTTTAAAGTACTCAACATCATTAGTCATCAAATGCAAATTAAAATTACAATGGAAGGACAAATACCTTATGGTTTCACTTTACATACAATGCAAAAAACTAAACAAGAGGGCCCTGGCTGGTGTGGCTCAGTGAATTCAGCACTGGCCCGTGAACCAAAGGGTTGCTGGTTCCATTCCCAGTTGGGGTACATGCCTGGGTTGCAGGCCGGGTCACTGGATAGGGGTGTACGTGAGACAACCCCGTCGATTTCTCTCTCACACATCCGATGTTTCTCTCCTTCCCTTCCTATCTAACAATAAAAAATCTTTAAAAACACCTCAACAGCCCAGGCTGTTGTGGCTCAGTGGACTGGGTGTTGGCCTGAGGACCAAGGGATCACAGGTTCAATTCCTGGTTGGGGCACATGCCTGGGTTGGTGGCCAGGTCCCCAGTTGGGGGCATGTGAGAGGCAACTGATCCATGTATCTCTTGCACATCGATGTTTCTCTCCCTCTCTAAAAATTAAAATAAAATCTTTTAAACCCTAAACCAAAGAAAAATTCAGAATCAGATGGTTAGGTAGAGGGGAAGGAGAATGGATGAAAAAAATCTGAAGGGGAATATAATCAGTACTGTGGTTAAGTTTGCACGACAGGTAGTTACTAGACTTGGTGATCACATCCTAAGCTATATAAATATTCAAACACTATATTGTATACCTGAAATGAAACTAGTATTGTTTACTAACTATACTTAAAAAGTAAAAATAGCCCTGGTCAGGTAGCTCAGTTGATTAGACCATTGTCCTGATACACCAAGGTTGTGGGTTCAATCCCTGGTTGGGGCACAAACAAAAATCAAGCAATGAATGCATAAATAAGTGAAATAGCAAAGCTATGTTTCTCTTTTCCTTCCTCTAAACTTTGATTCCATCCACCCATCCACTAAAGTGGTTAAAATAAAACAGCAACAATGTTGGAAAGCAACCAGAACTCTCATAAATTGGTATTAGAACATTAAGTGGTACAATCACTTTGGGGAAACTATTTGGCAGTTTCTCATACATTACATCATCTACCCTATTAACTCTACAATTCCACTCAAAGATATTGATCCAAAAGAGCAAAAACATGTCCAATACTTGTACAAGAATATTTATAGAAACATTTTAGTCTCAATAGCTCGAAACTGTAAACAGCCCAAATGTCCATCAATAGAATGGATAAACTATACACCATGAAGTATACACTGGAATTGTACTCTGTAATGAAAATATGAACACACTACAAAATCTTGAAAAACACAGAAAGCAGCTAATAAAAAATACATTCAGGTAGGACTTAATTTATATGGAGTTAAATATGCAAAAAATCATGATAGAAATCAGGTCATTGCTTCCCTGGGGGTAGGACATGAGCTATTGACTGGGATGAAAAGTTTTCTGGAACTGGTTTCAGGATGAGGTTATTCACAGAATAGCAATACTTGGGGCTTTTTCTGCCATTTTTATATTCAGCTCTATTTCCTTTCCATGTGATTAAGTTCTGCTCAACCGCAAAACCCAAATTTATGTGTCAGTAAAGTTAATGTATTAGAACCATAAAATGGAAGCTGCCCCAGTGGCCTGGCCCATGACATAAGTCTAAGCCAAAGTCAGCCTACATACACAGAAAACACCTGTCAAAGAAGCCTAACATTACACCAATCACAATCCTCCAACTCAGCCTTAGCTAGCTCACCTTACCCTAAATGGACTTGGTAGCCAATCATGCCATTTCTGTAGCCTCTTCTAATGCTCCC
This sequence comes from Trachops cirrhosus, assembly GCA_028533065.1. Classification (NCBI taxonomy): domain Eukaryota; kingdom Metazoa; phylum Chordata; class Mammalia; order Chiroptera; family Phyllostomidae; genus Trachops; species Trachops cirrhosus. The sequence continues at coordinate 21,715,581 of CM052552.1, forward strand.
CATAAACCCATGGTTTTCCCTCGAATAAAGGCAAATATTACCTAATAGTTTTGGCATTAAATATCAGGAGTCAAATGTATGTAGAACAGCAGATTGAGCCAAAAAACCAAGTTGCCATTACAGTAACAGTAATCATGTACTGGTGTAACAGCAATGCTGAAGGACTTTGTCCAAAGTGGGATTCAATGCCAACCTAAGTTACCTGACCAACAATGCAAGCAAGTTTAAAAGCGCTACAGTACATCTTTGTTATTTTAGCTCTTAGATTTTGTCGTTATTGCTACCATTTCATTTCAGGGTAAGGATTAAATGAAATCATCCAAATTACCTTGATGCCTACTTGAAGCTCACTGCCCAAATAAAGCAAGAGTGTACCTTAAGTGACTATGTTCCCTAAAAAGTACAAGTGCCAACAGGGAATGAGAACTACCCTGGGGGGAAGGGGACATGTTAATGTTATACTTAAGCCTATAATAAAGTCCTTATTGCAAAAAAAAAGTAAAGAACAAGGGCCACAAAAATGCATACTAAGTTTTATTAACTTTCAAATACAAAACATTCCAAAAAGAGGAAAGTGATCTATAATACCTACGTTTTATATTCAACTAAACAAGGAACACACTATCACTCTGTTTCTTTTACAACCAGTATAAAGCCAGAAGAATCAAGACCAATTCTTTTCCAATGAGAATGGAATTAAGTCTGCTGGGTCAGTAAACTATTCGCCAAACAGCTGTCTGGTCATTTAAGCAAACTTCTTAATTTGAATTTAACATTCGTATTTACTATGCTCAATGTTCTACACTATCATCAAGGTATCTAAATAAAACCTCAGGAGCCAAAAGCATAAACCCAAGCAATTTAGATTATAGGATCAAAGAAGACAGTTATATAAGTGCAAGAGCAATTTAAATTTGTTCAATACCCTCATAGTCTGTGACTAAGAGTGTCAAATGAGGGTTACTTTTTTTTTTGGATTATTCTCCACAATTGCAAATGTTGGACATGATAGTACTGCTATTTTACTATGCAAAATTTCTCAAGTTGACTTGGTTCTTCTAACCCAACAATTCAAATCTGTTTCCTCTGAACAGTAGCTTTTATACTATTGGCTCTAATCTCCAACATGTTTTATCTCAATTTGTTTCCAAGACAGGAGGAGGTAGGGGTAAAGTAGGCTTACAAAATCAAGTTTAAACAAAAGCCAAATGACCCAATTTTGTTTCCAGTTTTTAAATATACTTTCAATCATTTTAGCCATGATTCCAGTTACTTAAGTTTCTAGATTGACTCTTTCCCTTTAGTTTTGTTTTATAACTAAGTCCCACTTCTGGATAAACAGCAGGAAGTGTTTCACTTGCTGAAAATCAGACACTTTACTGGATAGAGGTACCATGTATGCCTTTCATTTTTCTAATTAACTTTCTGACATTGATAATTAGGAAGTTCTAAATTAGAGTTGTTCCTATGACTTTAGCTAAACAAAATGAAAGCCAAAGCTATAAAATCTACATAAAGAACCATAAGAACTTCCTCACTACCTCCATTTACTAATTTCCTTAATTACTCCCCTTTCTCCATCTGGTCAATCATTACTTATTTTAAGTAACTATCACTCCCTAGTTAAGAGTGCTAACCAACACTGATGCCTTCCTCAGACCCACAAGAGCCCTTGAAGGCAAAAAAAAAAATTCTATTGCCTGCACCAAACCAATTATGATGAGCACTGCTTATGCAACTGTTGTGCCTTATCCACAATCAGCATTCTTCTGCTTCAACAACTCTGTAAAATGAAAAGCATGCAATCACATCAGGACATGTTTTAAGCTAAAAATTACTACCCCCTTACCTATTCTTTAAATAACTAACAATAATGCATTTCTTTAAATTGTTAAGCTCTCAACAGTAACCATAAATACCCAGTAAAATTCCGGTAAGCATCACTTTGGTAATATCAAGACTATGTTCATTGTATCATTACACCAATAGAATTGTTACTCAGATGGGGAGCTTAGTAGCAGGTACATCTAGTCTGCCTTTAATGGACTGTACCGTGGCTCTGCAAACAATCAGGCACTGATAATAAAAAGGGTGCTTTTTTTTTTACAGAATGCCCAGGAGCAAGTCTGAACCTGGTACAAGGAAATTTTGTTCATGTGCCAAAACATAAAGCGTGTTATCTCTACTCAACAACTGCTTATGCAGAGATAGAACTAGCAGATTTTATACATTCAAAAATAGTGGAGTCATGCATGACTGAGCCATAATGGAAATATACCTGTGCTTAAAATAACTTCATCCTACATTCAAATCAATGTTTAATATGCAAGGTGTCGCACATTACTTGATTCTCCTACCATGCAAATTAAGATTATCCCTTTTACAGATTAACTTGCTAATATTCCAGCCATGCAAAGTGGCAAAACTATAGTACTTAAAGCTATAAAGGCCTCTGCTTTCAAAACTTACCTTAGTATTTGATTTCTCTTGCTGCCAGGTTTATCTAGTGTGAATAAATCAGCATTCTGTGATCATAATCCTCAACCTGTAGAAATTAAATACACAACTAGTTATCTTTCTTAAGGAAATTCTTCAAAACTTGCCTATAACTTACTGCCCCCTTTGCCAGAAAGAAAAGGCAAGTTCAGACTTGCAGCTTAACGTATTTCATGTTCTACTACTTCTCTCAATTGGTGAAGAGTCACTGGCTTGGGATGGACTGGAATGTCTTAAATGGTTAAGTTGCATGGCTTATGGATTCTCATTCTGTTCCAATGGTGCACTGCCATGTTAAATCCATAAGTTGAACGGACAAAACTTATTTGAAGGAATAAGTGCAGTACAAGGATTTTTAGTTGGAGGTCTTCAAGTTTACTATATTCAAGAGCATCTTTTTCAACTCCGTGGCTGGACCTGGGTCATGTTGCCTCAGGTTTCGCTTTTTAAAGACCACTTGCAATAGATTTTCTCCATACAGTGTAGTTTCACAGAACTAAAAACAAGTCAGGCATCCAACTAAATGTCAAGTCTACAATGGCTTACAGGGGTAGGAAGAGGAAGACCCCAAAGTCAAGCCATTTCCTATATTGACTAAAAGTCTAATTTGAAAAATGTTAAAATATATGAAGCATGTTTAAAGGTCTTCATCAAAAATACTTAAAAAGTTACCCCCCTCCCAAGCCCCAGGTGGCTATTGGTAAACAGTTGCATTAAGGCCTTTAAGTGTCATACATGCTTTTTAAAAAAAGAAATCCAAGAGTTGAATTTGGAAGACTTCTAATGTGCTACAGAACACTTTGCTTTTCCAAAAGTTTTTTTTAATCTAGAAAGCATTTCCACTGCCATGAGGTACAGTATGTTTCACTGTACTATGAGGAAGTGTTCAATTTCGACTTAGACGGAAAAACTAGTTTGCTTTGCTTACCATCTTTGCTGTTTCACAGGCATTTGATGCTTTAAATCTGATGTGGAATGCTGATAGATTCACTTTTTAGAAGTCATAAGCCTTTGAGAAGTTGGAGATAACTTCATTGCTTATCTATTTTCTCCTTTGCAATCAAGCTGTTCCTTAAAAGTGAGACACTACAGAGTTGCAAAAATTTGAAACAGTAAGAGCAAGCACCGTTTGCAGCTTCATGGTTGGTTTTGGCCAAACTTTTTATTTAGTATTCTGTAGTTGCTTAACACACACTTAAATGGTCTTATTGGGGGAGGGGGAAAGGGGAGGTGAGGTTCTTGTAGATTCCCAAGGAAATGTCAGAAAGGCAAAATATGGCCAGCACTATCCATTTGTTTTGGGTTTACTGTGTGAATAGTACTTTCTTTACATAAGCATCTGATCTCAGGTTTTTCATACTGAGAACATTTGAGATTTTAGTTTGATGACAGTATGACATCCTAAGAGTAGCATACCCCAACCACCCTCTAATAGCTAGTTTGTATAGGCTGAGGGATTCATCTTTCCATTTTAGATGGCTAGATGTTTGTAGAGAATCTTAGAATTGCTTGCCTCATTTACTGGGAAAAAATTAGAAAGTGGCCCTTTAGGGACACTTTACTTGGAAAATTACAACACTAGTACACAAGTCAAGCCTTAACACATTTAACATTTGCTTGTAAGAAAGCAATGCCTTAAGATTAAACATGTTTTACTTTTCTCCTCACAAGAACATAAAAATTATGGAAGGGGAACTTAACAGGAAATTTAAAAAAGGTAACACAATTTTTTCTTTTAGTAGTCCTTGGGTAGTTATGACAGAATAGGTTCCACTTTTTGTTTGTTTCTTTGAACAGGGATTTTGGTCCAAAGTTTTGTTTTTAATATCTGCTTCTGCCTCCCCCTCTATCAGATCGGCTTCCTCCACGGCCACCACCCCTTGGTGCTCCGCGGCTTGAACTGCTGTAGGAATCACGTGGAGGAGGGTACCCCCTTTCCATAGAAGGGGGAAGCCCTCTTTCTTGTCTGCCAACCCGATCACGACCACTTGAGTAGAGATCACTTCGGCTGCTTGAGTAACTGTCTCGACTTCCACCATATCCGTCACGTGAGCTGCTGTAATCATCATAGCGACTGCTTCCACCATAAGATGGCGGGGGCCCTCGTGTAGGTGGAGCACTACGTGAGTTACCTGCAGGGTCAATGGTCAGGTAATATGGCAACACTATAAATTGTATATATACAACATTTAAATCTGAATTTACAGAATTTCTGTATTAAACGTTTACTTTCTCAACTGGGAGGTTTTAAACTCTGCCATTGCTGGCCATTAACAGGGATTTGCTCATTTGCTGAGATATGGAAATGGATGGGTTTTAATGTTTGTTTGAAAAGACTGAAGACGGTGTGTATTTCAAGAGGATATTCCAGACAGCTTGTTATTTTATAGTAGACACTCAGCCACTTTCCAGTGATAAGTTGCAATTTTGAACTGTAGACTTTCCTTCATATTGGAATGGTAAACATTTGATGTTGTTAATAAAATTTTTAAATTGTACTTTCACTGTTGGGGGAAAACACATAAGGCTGCCAATTTAAGCAAGCAAAATCCCCTCCAAAGCAAGCAAACAGCCTCAAAAAAAATTAGAAAAAACAAAAGCCCCTCACAAAACTAGGAAAAGCCCAGCTTACAGTTATCCCCTTAAAAGCAAGCAAACATCCCTTTAAAAGCAAGCACCACACAGCCTAGTAAACTGGCTCATGAACCTAAAAACTCAAGCTGATGATATTCAAACACACTAAACCAGTATCTTACCATAACTGTCATATGAATCCCTGTAGGAACCACCACTTGGATGATCTGAATAGTCACGATCACGACCATAGCCATCTCTATCACTAAATTAAAGAGAAAAACCTGTAAGCCCCAGAGTATCAAATTTCACAGCAAAACCATGAGGGGAAGTTATTTACCTATAACCTCTTGATGGATAGTCATCACGTGAACTGGAATGACCATAATCACGATAAGTATAATCTCTTGGTGGTGGTGCATAATCTCTTGTATCACGAGAACTTGGGTAATCTCTGCTTGAATAGCTACAAAAATAAAAATAACTTGGTTTATGCTTTTAGTGAGCTCCTCCTCCTTTCAACACTAATTATTAATGAGACAAAGCTACAACATTTTTCTGTTACCTATCTTTAGTAGAATATCCATCATCTCTCGGGGACAAATAAACATCTCTACGAGAAGGCAGGGGTTCCCTTCTAGGCGGGCCTCCATAACTATCTCTTCCACGTGATACAGGAGCTTAAGGAAAAACAATCATTATTAAAATATACCCAAAGAAAACACTAAAATGTGAATTTACACCCAAGCAATGAAAACCAGTGATTAAGTGACATATGATGACATGGAAGTAAATCAAGATATTTTGTTCTCTAAACCTTTTGCGTTATGGTGACAGGACATATTGTTAATGGAACATTTACCTCTTCCTCCCATTCCACTGCTGCTGCGAACTGGTCCTGAAGGAGCAGATCTCTTAGGAGGAGGACCCCCACTTCTTGGGGGTGGTCCTCTTTTTACTGGAAGTGGTCCCCTGGAAGAACTCATGTTGAAATTCATGGAATAGCCACCATCATCTACAACAGAAAAGAAAAATATGTCATACTCTTAAGAAAAAAAGCTGTAAAAAGATCTTTGCTAGATCATATTTGCTTAGTTGGGAAATCTTGCTTTAATTTTCATTTTTACAAGACTAAGAATGAAGTCTACATAAACTAGTAAAATAAAACTAAAGGGTAGCCTTAATTTTAATATGCCAAACATCTGTGAAATTTTAATGTGCTCAAACTCCTATGCCTATCAAAATGTTTCTGCAAGTGCTTTTTCCAATAGAGTAAAACTACCTGGATAAATAGCATATTTTTCATCATTTTAAAAACACTGTTGTTTTCAAGCCATTATCACTTTAGTAGATGAGCATGTGTTCTCAATGGCCAAAGCTGACCTCTCTCAACAAAGATTTAACCAAAGCACACATGGTGTAGGTTTGCAGTTCCCAAGTTATATACCAAGTCTGAGATAGGCCCAAGTAATTACCCATGTGTCCTCCACGTGACGGAGGTCCCCTGGTTCCTCCACTTCCTCCTCTTCCGCCTCTAAGGCCTCTTGGAGGGCCTCTGCTTCTTGGAGGTGGAGGTGGTCCACGCCTACCACTTTCAAATGATGGTTTAGTGGCTTGTTCTACCTTGATGGCTTTTCCATCTAAGGACTAAATGGTATCAAAGTGGTTAATTATATCAACGTTTAGAAACAACTGGCAGATCCACTGTGCACTGTAACACTGATGCCCTTCAAACTGTAATTATAGATAATCTTACTCACTAATTAATCTAAGAAAAACAAAATAAAGTACTACTTTTTCATTTACTTAAAATGCCTACTAGTCTTTAAGCCTGCTACTGATGGTTTGAAGCAAATATGGTAGACCCACTGCATTACTAGTAGGTGATATTTTAAACAAGGTCAGCTATCAACTTATCAAAACTAATAACCCAAAATAAAAGCCAAGTTACTAAAGGAGTTTACAAATCCCAGATAAAGTAAACACAGTATTCTGAACTCTTGCTACAGTGAAATCTGTAAATTTGATTATACAACTACAAAGGGCTAAGATCACAGGGTCCCGGAAAGGTACACACTCAAAAACAAAATTCAAGAGATGCCCTAGGCCAGACTTGGGTAATGCTGTGCTATTTTATGGACTAGGAAACACTATCAGTGTGCAGACAATCTCACCTTTCCATTCATGTCTCTGGCTGCATCCTTAGCATCTGCTGGGCTTTCAAAGGTGACAAAAGCAAATCCTCTTGATTTGTTGGTCTCACGATCTTTCATCAAAAGTACTAAAAAAGTTATTGTCAGAGGTAAAAAAAAGTGTTATTCTAATAAGAATGAATTGAGAAAAATGAATCTTTAAAAACCAAAGCTCAGAACTTCTTAGAGGACAAAATTATCATTTCAGATGATCATTGCAATTAAATTCATCATAGCTTCCCTTTTTAATTACAAAATAGCCCAGCAAATACTTTCAGATAAACTCACCTTCCACTATTCGTCCATATTTGCCAAATACTGCTTCAAGGGCTTTCTCATTTGTTTCTGTATTGAGACCACCAATGAAGAGCTTTCCTGGGCGATCAGCTTCAACCATTTTACCCCCTGATGAGAGTCTAGTGAAAAAGAGTATAGTATTATCTTCCCCAGAAAAGTTCCTCAAGTTTATCAGACACATGTTTTTATTGGGGTCTACTTTTCATGTTTAACTGAAACCACTACTCCTTGATAACTAAAGACACCAAAAGCAGTATTTTCTAAGCATCAGCAGGAAACCCAAATTAGTTAAGCCATAATAGTTTCCATTACACTGGTTAAAGGACCAACTTAATTTTCGCCTTTATCCTTTATCTAACTTGCAGTTGTATTCAATTATCAGCTACTCAACATTTGAAAAAGTTTTAGTTATAATCCCAGATTTCCAACCTTTTAAAGATACAATTACATCCTAATTACCTAATTCAAGGTCACAAACCAAATGCAGGTCCTCAACACCAAGCCCTGTTCCAAGAGCTTTGTATTTTCTCATTAAGAGTCCACAGTTAATTAAGAAATTTGAAGTTTGAGGCAAGTTCTGTCTTTCCTTTTTAATCCAGCCCTTGGTTGGCGCAAAAGGTCACAAAAACTTTAAAGTGCCAAAAATTATTTCATATTAAATAACGGAAGGTGAAAACCCTGTGTAGCTCAACATTCCATGACTGCAGGAGAACCCAATAAAAAAACATCTTTAAAAACCGCGTGAAACCCAGGCTGGGGTGGTTCCGTGGATTGAGTGCCGGCCTGCGAACCAAAGGGTCGCCAGCTCGATTCCCAGTCAGGGTACATGCCTGGGTTGCAGGCCAGCTCCCCAGTTGCGGGCATGCGAGAGGCAACCACACTCTGATGCTTCTCTCCCTCTAAAAATAAGTTTAAAAAAATTGAAAAAAATTAAAAAAAAAAAAAAGCGTGGAAAACACAAAATGGCGACACTTGGACTCAGCCCAGAACAACCGACACCGGCCAGAGGCGTTAACTTTTACCCGTAGCAATGGCTGCTAAAATTCAAAGGGATTCCTCTCCAAGGCATAAACGAACAACGACCCCGTGCACTTGCACGTGCCAATCCACAAGTGCTGGCGCCATCCCAATGCATGTACCGCGGTGGCGCGGTGTGTCCTCGTCCAGCTGCATCCCTGACCTCTGCTACTATCCCCGCAGGCAACAGCCAAACTTTCTCGAGTGATGCAACCAAAAGGACCACTACATTTGTATCCCTCCGACACTCTCAGCTATAACTAAATAGGTCGGCACCTTTGGGTTCTTAAAATGGCGCCCGCCAGCCCCATCTCCTGGGAGATAATCCGAAATTCTAAAAAGGCAAGATTGGCTGGAAAAATGCTAATGAAAAGATACACTTACCGGAGGGGTGACAACGGTTTCAAGCTCCTACGAGCTCCCCGACAGGGGTTTCCTAGCTGCTCAGCACAAGGGAGGGCCAATGGCTCCCAAGACGGAAGAGAGAACCAGCTGGAACTACTGCGCAACGAGGGCGAACAAAGGAGACAGCAAACTTTATACTGCCCGGGAACGAGGCTGAAGGACCCGGATGAAAACGGAGCTTAGAATTTGAAACGCAAGAAGTGGGGGAGGGGGGGGAAAGAGTTCCCAGTCTCTCCATTGGCTATCTTCTCTATCATTCACGCTTATCTCCACCCTCTTTTCCGGACTCGCAGTTTTTTGGCCCGCGTAGGTTTTAACCGTCTTCCCAGCCCCCACCCGTACTCCCCCAAACCCGCGTTTTTCCTTTCCGCTAAAATGGTTCGCGGCCGCAGTTAATAAAAGAACTGAAATTATTGCTTTTTCTAGTGAGCCAAGCACAGTGCTAAACTTTAACACCCCATACCTCACTTGATTCTCAAAACTAGCGTGATTAGGGTAGATACTCATATGCTAATTTTGCAGAAATGGAAAACAAAGAAATTTAGATAATAAAATATATTTTATCAAAATATCTTTAACAAGAATTTTGAGTGAATGGGTAAAATTCTGATAAATATCAGATGGGGAGAAAACAACATAAAAATGGCAGCAGGTAAATTGAACGCCTAAATGGCAGGCTCTAGGTTAGGCCATGAGAATATAATCCAGAATAAGCGAGACAAGGGCAAGACACCTCCATGGTAAGGCTGCCAGATTTAGCAAATAAAAATACAGGACACCAAGTTAGTTTGAAGTTCAGATAATTTTTTCAGTGTAAACATGCCCCACTATCATGTACAAAGAAACCTTATTTATTGTTTGAATTTCAAATTTAACTGGGCACTCTGTATTTTATCTGCCTATCCTACTGGAGGAGAGATTACAAAAATAAAAGATTTTGTAATTTCTTTAAAAACTAAAAGAAACAAATCCAATTAAATAAAACAACTGCATGTTGTGATTAGTGCTAGGGAGGGAAGTTAACTAGGTGCTTTCATGGACAGTATTTGGGAGACCAAATTTGATTTAGACATCAGAAAGGTCTACCTGAGGAGGTGACTTTGGAGATCAGATCTGAAGGGCAAAAAGGAACAAGCTATGGGAAAGCTGAGGGGAGAGCTTTTCAGGAAGAGAGGGCTAAGCACAAAGTGAGGTTAAGTGTCTCCACATATCAAGGGGCAGAAAGAGATCCAGGGTGACAGGAATTTAAGTGTCATAAAATGAGGGAGTCAAGGTAAGCAGAATGTCTTCGAATCCATTAAAAGATTGCAGGGTTTAAGTGTGGAAGCAGGGACACACAGCAGTGTCCTCTAAAATTCAAAGGGATTCCTCTCCAAGGCATAAATGAACAACAACCCCACGTACAAGTGCACGTGCCCATCCATAGTGCTGGCGCCATCCCAATGCAGATACCACACTGGCGAGTGTCATGCTGCAAATAGATCAGGAGAGAGGATGGTGACTGGAATTAGGGTTGTGGCAGTGGGACACAGGGAGAAAAGAACATACATGGCAGGTAGTACGGACAGAATTTGCTAATGAATCAGATGGGAAAAGAGGGAGGGTTGGGGTTGAGGAAATGGAAAGTCATTAGTAGGTGATAGCCATTTACCAAAATGGTTGCAGAGAAGAGAGTTTGGGATGTAGGGGGTGAGAAATCTGATGCTCAGAGATCAGGGCTAAATTCTAGTTTTGGAAGTGGTAATAAATGCCCTGACCAGTGTGGCTCAGTTGGTTGGGCATCGTCCCTCAAAGTGAAAGGTCACTAGTTTATTCCTGGTCAGGGGATATGCCTTAAGTTGTAGGTTAGGTCCCCAGACAGGCCACATTTGGGAGGCAATAGGTCCCCAGTAGAGAGTGCGCAATAGACAACCACACATTGATGTTTCTCTCCCACTCTTCCTCCCTCCCTACGCCTCTCTCTAAAAATAAATAAATAAAATATTTAAAAAAATGAAAACATTAGTATTTTATTTATTTATTTTTAGAGAGAGGGGAAGAGAGGGAGAAAGAGGGAGAGAAACATTGATGTGAGAGAAAAACATCTATCGGTTCCCTCTCACATGCCCCCAACTGTGGACATGGCCCATAACCCAAGCATGTGCCCTGATCTGGAATTGAACCAGTGACCTTTTGCTTTTTCGGATGATGTCCAGCACACTGAGACACAATGTTCAGGTCCAGATTTCATCTTAAAGGGATCATGGACGCTGTAGTCCAGAGACTGTATTAGGGGAAAGAGAGGCAAGAAGCAGCATATAGCTGATGTAATCCAGGAGACAGAAAATGTGGCTGAGCTGAGAATGAGGGACTCTGACCAAATTGCAGTTCACTAAGAAGGTGTCACACTGCCCAAAACTAATTGATGAATCCCATTCCTCCTTCCTACAGATGGTCTAGATCAAGGGTGTCGAACTCACTTTCACTGGGAGCCACATCAGCCTCACAGTTGCCTTCAAAGGGCCGAATGTAATTTTAGGACTGTATCAATGCAACTACTCCTTAACTGGGGGCAAGGAGCTCGGTGCTGCCGCCAGATAGAAACAAGGTGCCGGGCTGGATAAAACAAGTGGACGCCCAGATTCGGGCCATAGACCTTGTGTTTGCCACCTGTGGTCTATATTTTTCCCTTTATTTCTTTCTCTTCTTTCTTTGGATTATCATTAAATATAGTTACACTTTTTCTGTCTCTCTCTTTGTTTTATTTTATATTATTTTATCTTTTTTAAAAAATATATTTTATTGATTATACTATTACAGTTGTCCCATTTCTCCCCCTTTATTCTCCTCCACCCTGCACACCCTCTCCCACCCTCATTCCCCCTCTTTAGTTCATGTCCATGGGTCATACAGGTAAGTTCTTTGTATTCTACATTTCCCATACTATTCTTGCCCTCCCCCTGTCTATTTTCTACCTACCATTTATGCTACTTATTCTCTGTACCTTTTCTCCCTCTCTCCCCCTCCACTGCCCCACTGATAACCCTCCATGTGATCTCCATTTCTGTGATTCTGTTCCTATTCTAGTTGTTGTTGTTTTTTAGGTTCAGTTGTTAAAAACTGTGAGTTTATTGCCATTTTACTGTTCATATTTTTGACCTTCTTTTTGTTAGATAAATCCCTTTAACATTTCATATAATAAGAACTTGGTGATGATGAACTCCTTTAACTTGACCTTATCTGAGAAGCACTTTATGTGAATTTCAATTCTAAATGATAGCTTTGTTGGATAGAGTAATCTTGGATGTAGGTCCTTGCCTTTCATGACTTGGAATATTTCTTTCCAGCCGCTTCTTGCCTGCAAGGCTTCTCTTGAGAAATCAGCTGACAGTCTGATGGGAACTCCTTTGTAGGTGACTATCTCCTTATCTCTTGCTGCTTCTAGGATTCTCTCTTTCATTTTCATCTTGGCTAATGTAATTATGATGTGCCTTGGTGTGTTCCTCCTTGGATCCAACTTCTTTGGGACTCTCTGAGCTTCCTGGACTTCCTGGAAGTCTATTTCCTTTGCCAGATATGGGAAGTTCTCCTTCATTATGTTTTCAAATAAGTTTTCAATTTTTTGCTCTTTCTTTTCTCCTTCTGGCACTCCTATGATTCAGATGTTGGAACATCTGAAGATATCCTATTTTAGAATTCTTGTTTATTCATTCTGTTCTAGTTGACTGTTTATTTTTTCCTTCTGCTCCAAACCATTGATTTGAGTGCTAGTTTCCTTCCTGTCACTATTGGTTCCCTGTATATTTTCCTTTATTTCACTTTTCATAGCCTTCATTTTTCCCTCTAATTTGGGATCATATTCATCCAATTCTATGAGCATCATAATTACCAGTATTTCGAAATGTGCATCTGCTAGGTTGGCGATCTCTTCGTCGCTTAGTTGTATTTTTTCTGCAGCTTTGATCTGTTCTTTCATTTGGGCTTTTTTTTTTTTTTTGGCCTCAGTGCTCCTGTTAGGTAGTGAGGGGTGGAGCCTTAGGTGTTCACCAGGGTGGGGCAATCCATGTTGCTGCATTGTGAGGCTGTATGTGGGGGAGGGGTCAGAGAGGGAACAGTGCCGCTTGCTCCTCTCTCTGCTGGTTTTCAGTCACTTCCCCCGCTACTCACAATCAAATTGGGCCCATCTGGTGCTGATTCTTGAGTGGGTGGGTTTGTGTACATTCTAGAACTCTGTAGGTCTCTCCAATGAACTTTCCTGTGAGGCTAGGAGTTTCTCCCACTGCTGCCTCAACCCCCACAGGTGTTTTCAGTCAGAGGCTTTGAGGCTTTACTTCCACACGCTGGGACCCTGGGTTTCACGGTCTGTCTTGCTCCCTAGTTATTCCTCCTGGTTTATCTGCATGAGAATGTAGGACTGCCCAGTCCTCAAGCCAAAGCCTTGCTTGCTCCACCAGCTGCTGCCTTGCTTGCCCCAATCCTCCAGCCACTGCCTTGCCGAGAGTCCTCTCCGCCCGGCTGCCCTTCTCCACCCCTCCTACTGGTCTGGATGAATGTACCTTCTTTAATTCTTTGGTTGTCAGACTTCCATACAGTTCAATTTTCTGTCAGTTCTGGCTGTTTTTTATTTTAAGTTTGTTGTTGTCCTTCTTTTGGTTGTGCGAGGAGGTACAGTGTGTCTTCCTATGCCTCCATCTTGGTTGGAAGTCCCATTTTCTTTTTACTGTAATTTTTCCTTGACACATTTTTTCTCTCCAGATACCATCTCAGTGATTGACAGATAGATTGAGTCAAGCAATATTGCTTTGCTACTAGGTATCATTGGAATATAATCAGTGGTAAATAAGTGTTGGCTAAATGACTTGCAAGTTCTTTTTATCCTCCATGATACTTATTAGGAGATGCATGCCTAAGAAATTAAATGTTGAATACTGGTGGTTTTGTCTTTAATCACAAGTTATCTGCAGAGAGCTCATCTTTTTAAATTAATACAACCAACAATGAAACAAAATGAAACCATGGCTTTAAAAGCTTCAACCAGTTACATGATTAATAAATAATTCCCAGTCATCAACTAGAAATCACTCTGGATAAGTATACTGAAGCTCTCCTGTCAGACTTGCATTTTTACATGAAGGGCAGATGTAAGGTGACTCTGCATCCAGTTATGCCTCTTTTCCAAAGTACAGAAAGATATCCGGCGAACATGTTCTTAAAATGTCTGTTATCTGGTATGAAGGAAAAAAACAGGAAGGGAGGAAAGAATTTTATGTGATTAAAGATTGGGAGACTTTCCAAACCACTTTCAAGTAGCCACTGTCCAGAAGATAGCCTTAGCTACAACAAGCAAGGAATAAAAATATTTCAATAAGATATGATTCTGATATCTATATAGGAACTGGCTGAATGAATGAAGATATAATTCTACTGTATCTTTCTCCATAATGAAGGAGATGATGTATTTTAACCACACTTAATACTTGATTAAAAGGAACCAAAGTATGCCTTAAGAAATATTTCAAAGAAGAGGGTGGGGAATGATGGATTTTTCAATAAATTGTGTCAAGACAATTAGAGAGCCATTTATTTTTTTATTTTTTAATATTTTTATTATTGTTTGAGTACAGTTGTCTCCATTTTCCCACCACCACTCTTCCCATCCCCACCTCCCACCCTCCATCTTATCCCCCTTTGACTTTGTCCATGTGTCCTTTATACATGTTCCTTGACAACCCTTCTTTTCCCCCATTCTCGCCTCCCACTTCCCCTCTGGTTACCGTCAGTTTGTTCTTAATTCTAATGTCTCTGGTTCTATTTTGCTTACTTGTTTGTTTTGTTGTCTAGGTTCCAGTTAAAGGTGAGATCATACGGTATTTGTCTTTCACTGCCTCACTTATTTCACTTAGCATAATGCTCTCCACATCCATCCATGCTGTCCTAAAGGGTAGAAGCTCCTTCTTTCTCTCTGCTGCATAGTATTCCATCATGTAAATATACTACAGTTGTTTGATCCACTCATTTACTGATGGGCACTTAGGTTGCTTCCAGCACTTGACAATTGTAAATTGTGCTGCTGTGAACATTGGGGTGCATAAGTTCTGTTGAATTGGTGTTTCAGGATTCTTAGTGTATAGTCCCAGTAGTGCAACTGCCAGGTCAAAAGGCAGTTGCATTTTTAGTTTTCTGAGGAAATTCCATACTGTTTTCCACAGTGGCTGCAGTAGTCTGCATTCCCACCAACAGTATACTAGGGTTTTCTTTTCTCCACAACCTCACCAGCCTTTGTTGTTTGTTGATTTGGTTGTGATGGCCTTTCTGATCAGTGTGAAGTGGTATCTCATTGTGGTTTTAATTTGCATCTCTTTCATGAGAGCCATTTAAAAGGAAAAATATGAATGCATACCACATTTCTTACTCCAAGATAAATTCTAGGTCAAAGATTTAAATGTAAAAGATAGATATTAGAAGAAAAATGGGTAGATGCATTTATAATCTTATTATGAGGATCACCCATCTATTCATTCATTTAGCAAATATTTATTTAGTACCTTTTATGAGCCAGCAGTTTTACATGCTGGGAATAAATACATCAGTGAACAAAAACACATAAATCCCTGCCTACATGGAACTAACATTTTAGTGAGGGGGAATAGATAATAAACAATAATCCAAATAAATAAATTATGAAGAGTATTTGAAGATGAAAAATGCTATATAAGAAATAGAGCATAGTAAGTAGCAATGGCTAGGAGTACAGGAGTGGAAGCATGCAAAATTAAAAGGGGTGATAAAAGTTGACCTCACTAAGAAAGTGGCACCTAAGCAATTATAGAAGAGGGAGTAAGTCCTGTGGGGGAAGAGCATGCCAGGAAGATTGAAGCATATCTGCTACCTGCCATGTTTTGAGAACAGCAAGTAGGCTAGTGTGGCTGAAACTGAATGAGGGAGTGGAAAAGTAGTAAGTAATAAGGTTTTTAAGGAGCAGTGGAGTCAGATCACATAGGTCTTTGTAGACTAAATACTTTGCCTTTGTCAAGGAGGAAAAATAATTTCCCCTCTGTGTTTCTAGGTTCTTGTCTAAGACCCTCTTGTGATAAAAGAGAGATTAACATGAGGAAAACAGGAGTTTAATAACATGTAAATCTCCTTTTACATGAGACAAATGCAGGAAAACTGAGTAATTACCCAAAATGACCCAACCTATTACCTTAAATACCATATTCAGTTAAACTCGAAAGAAGATTGGGGCAAGGGAGGCAGTTATAGGAAGTTATCAGGAAAATCACAGCAAATAAGGGCATGGTTGTTTTGCAGACCTAAATCCTGCCCTTCTCCAGTAATGACAGTTTCAAAAGATTTGGTAATCCTCTTCTTGCTACCTAGAAGGAGATACCCTTACCAATGCAGATTTCCCTTATAAATGTAAATGTCTCTAATGAAAAGGTAACTTCTTCTAAGGTTTCAGAGCTTTTCCTGTATCTGCTGTTTCTTAAAAACCATCAGCTCAAAAAAAGCCATCAGTGCAAAATAATTCTTTTTTTAAAAGAAAGAATTTATTTTTTAGAGTGAGGGGAAGGGAGGGAGAAAGAGAGGGAGAGAAATATCAATATGTGGTTGCCTCTCACATGGCCCCCACTGGGGAACTGGCCCGCAACCCAGGCATGTACCCTGACTGGGAATGGAACCAGTGACCCTTTGGTTCACAGGCCACTGCTCAATCCACTGAGCCACACCAGCCAGGGCAACGTGCAAAATAATTCCTATACCAGAGATTTATCTTGGGGTGGCAAATTCTACTCCCTTTCACCTTTTATGTGATTGAAATCAGGAGCCACTGGAGGGCCTTGAGCAGAGGAGTGACATATCTGTCTTACCTCATAACAGGGTCACTTTTTCTGCTATGCCAGGATACACTCTAGGCAACAAGGGTGAAAGCACAGAGACCATCAAAAGAGGATTGTAATAGGACATTGAATTGAGGGGAAAGCAGTGGAGGTGATGAGAAGTTGTCAGATTCTGGACATATTTTGAAGGTAGAGTCAAAAGAACTTCCTGACACAAAATCCAGATGGCATGAATGAAAAAATTGATTCATTTGACTATAAAAGCATTTCTTTATTCTCACGCTGGTTTGATTGTTCATTTTTTCCAAGTGGATCTTTAAATATTAGAATTTTTTCAATCTTGTTGCTAGACCCTCTTGTGTTTTCATTCTGTCACTGCTAGATAAATCTCTTTCATTCCCAAGGTGTCCACTACAATAAATATCCCTATGACTCTTATGCCAAATCTCTCCCTTAAACTCCTCAATATGCACATCACACTTCCTGTCTGGTATTACCACTTGGTTACCTAAAGTATGAGGTCTGTCCAGAAGGTATCCAGCCATGTAATATGAAAAATGGAGACATTTATTGAATAAGATAGAAATACAAGAAACATTATAAGCTGCCAATCACCAGTAGCCTATAGCTGTGGCCTTCTGAATCGTCCAAATAGTTTCTGCAGAGGAGTGTTCAAGCTTCACGCAAATTTTATGCAGATTTGTTGCTCTACTCACTCAGTCATTTTTCAATGGGATGGCCACACAGTACACATGCTCACTGGATGGTGTCTACCTGTTGCAGTCACCGGCTAGCAGTGACTGCAAACGTTGTAGATGCTCACAAGTCACGAGAAAAACATACACATGGACTACCAAATCCTGTGGAGGAATAGGGAGGGCATGGCTACCCTCTTAAGGGGAGGGTGCCTCCGAGTGGCCTGGCCACTCTCTCAAAGGAGAGCGCCAAGCCGCCACCTCAATAGGCTTTTTATTAGGTAGTATTGGGTAGATGAACAGATACAGAATGTGGATTCATTGTCTAGCAGAAAAGATCAAAGCAGGTGGATAATTTACATAGGGTTCAAAAGTCTCACGATGGGTTTTGGGGCTGGTATCACCTAACAGGTACAGGATTAGTCTAGTTTCCTGCCAGAGCCTACACATCCAAGAGCATCCTAGCAAGCAGGTCTCACAGGATTTTAGATATCTTATGTCCCAGGTCCAATTCACCCCAGGTGTCCGCCAACTCTAGTCTGAGCCTCACTGCCCCTGCTATTGCCACAGGCCCTGAGTCGGGAGGAGGAGACAAAGGCAGCCAGGAGACTTGGATTTCTCACATCCAGAACAAGGACTCAGGCAATTATCAAAGCCGAGGGGGCAGGGGTGATGTCGATGACTCCCTCACTTCCACAGCCCCCTGAGTTTCTTCCCTGATGGCTTATTCCCACGTGATCATGTCTGTCTTAGGTCCATTCTTTCCAGAGAATGGTTGCCCGTCATTGACTATCCAACCAAGCTGAAGGGAATAGCAGAGCAGGTAGTGCCCATGTTCAGGGAAATAAGTTTTGTCTCCTTAGGCCTCCCAGTTCTGGGAGATTTCTCACTCAGCCTTAGCCACGGGGGGTTACGGCTCCTGAAACCAGGCAGGGCGGACACCACATCTACCACCCCCACTGACTAGTACAGTGAAGTCATCATTGTTCACATATGTGCATTCAGTCCACTCTCCTTGGCTGCCGTGTTACATCAATGTCACACAAACCATTGTCATTATATTAACAATAGACTTTTTCCAGACAGACCTTTTACATTAACTCATTGCTTTGTCAGATATTTATTGGATAACTGTTATGTATAAGGCACTATGGTAGGGACTGGTATACATTGACTGAATAAAATGGAGTTGGTCCATGCCCTCATGAAGTTGACATTCTAGTGGAAACCTGTGTGAGAAAATAAACAATAAAACAAAATTTAAAACTAGTGAAAACCAGTATGAAGAAAAGAATTTACAGTAATAGAGAATAACAAAAAAGATGTTTGTACAATTGTGCATTTGTGCAGATGACATGATAATGTACATAGAAAATCACCAAAAAACTATTCAACCTAATAAGTGAATTTGGCAAAACAGGGGGATACAAAGTCAATATTCAGAAATGAAGGGCATTTTTGTACACCAACAATGACATATCAGAAACAGAAATCAGGAAAAAAAACCATTTGACATAGCAACAAGAAAAATAAAGTATCTAGGAATTAGATATCTACCCAAGGAGGTAAAAGATCTGTACTCAGAAAACTGCACAACACTGAAGAAAGAAATCAAGGAAGACACAAACAAATGAAAACATACACCGTGTTCATGGATTGGAAGAATTAATATCATCAAAATGTCCATACTATCCAAAACAATTTATAGATTCAATGCAATCCCTATTAAAATACCAATGACATATTTCACAGATCTAGAACAAATATTTCAAAAATTTACATCGAACCATAAATGACCCCAAATAGCCACAGCAATTTTGAGAAAGAACTATGTAGCAGGGATCACAATACCTGATATCACACTGTATTATTACAAGGCCACTGTAATCAAAACAGTCTGGTACTGGCCTAAGAATAGACACATAGATCAAAGGAACAGAATGGAAAGCCCAGAAATATACCCAAGTCTCCATGGTCAATTAATATTCAACAAAGAGGATAGAAGCATAAAGAGAGCAAAAATAGCATCTTCAACAAATTGTGTTGGGGGATATGGACAGCTACATGAAAATAAATGAAACTCAACCATCAACTTACACCAGGGGTGTCAAACTCATTTTCGCCAGGGGCCACATCAGCCTCATGGTTGCCTTCAAAGGGCCGAATGTAATTTTAGGACTGTATAAATTTAATACTCCTTAACAGTTAAGCAAGAGCTCGGTGCTGCTGCCAGATAGAAACAAGGTGCTGAGCCAGATAAAACATAGTGAAGGGCCAGATGTGGCCCACAGGCCTTGAATTTTCCACCTGTGACTTACACCATATACAAAAATAAAGTCAAGATGGATAAAAGACTTAAATATATGTCCCAGCACCCTAAAAGTCCTAGAGGAGAACATAGGGAGGAAAATCTCAGATATTCCATGAAGCAACATTTTCACTGATATGTCCCCTAGAGCAAGGGACATAAAGGAAAGAATATACAAATGGGATCTCATCAAAGTAAAAATCTTCTGCATGGCCAAAGAAAACATCAGCAAAATGAAAAGACAACCAACCATATGGGAAAATATATTTGCAAATGATACCTTGGTCAAGGGTTTGATCTCCAAAATATATAAAGAACTCACATGACTCCACTTCAGGAAGACAAACAATCCAATTAAAAAGGGGCAAAGGACCTGAACAGGTATTTCTCCAAGGAGAACATACAGAGGGCCCAGAGACATATCAAAGGATGCTCAGCATCACTAGAGAGATGCAAATTAAAACCACAAAGAGATACCACTTCACACTGGTCAAATGGCCATGATAACCAAATCAACAAACAACAAAGGCTGGTGAGGTCGTGGAGAAAAGAAAACCCTAGTTCTCTGTTGGTGGGATTGCAGACTGGTGCAGCCACTATGGAAAACAGTATGGGTTTTCCTCAGAAAACTAAAAATGGAACTGCCTTTTGACCCAGCAATTCCACTGCTGGGATTATGCCCTAAGAATCCTGAAACACTAATTCAAAAGAACTTATGCACCCCAATGTTCATAGCAGCACAATTTACAATTGTCAAGTGCTAGAAGCAATCTAAGTGCCCATCAGTAAATGAGTGGATCAAACAACAGTGGGACGTTTATAGGATGGAATACTATGCAGCAGAGAGAAAGAAGGAGTCCTACCCTTGGTTTTCTACCCTTTCAACAGCATGGATGGATGTGGAGAGCATTATGCTAAGTGAAATAAGTGAGGCAGTGAAAGACAAATACCATATGATCTCACCCTTTAATGGAACCTAGACAACAAAACAAACAAGCAAGCAAAATAGAAGCAGATATATTGAAATAAAGAACAAACTGACAGCAACCAGAAGGGAGGTGGGAGTGGATAATGAGAGAAAGAGGGAAGGGTTGTCAGAAACATGTATAAAGAATACATGACAAAGCCAAAAGGGAGTAGGATGGAGGGTGGGAGTGGGGTTGGGTGGGTTGGGTTGGAGTGATGGGGGAAAATGGAGACAACTGTACTCGAACAATAATAAAAAAAGAGAGAAAAAATAAAAATATATTAATTTCTTTTAAAATAAATTGAATTTTACATTTTAAAAGCCTTGCACATTCCATACCACAATATAGCCCCATTTGTTTTGTTGTTGCTTTTATTACACTGCATCTAATCAAGTGAAGTTTATTTTGGAAACACAAGGCTTATTTAGTATTTGACAATCAATGTAATGCACCATATAGTCTCAAGAAGAAATACACAATCATATCAATTGATGATAAAGATTGGATAAAATTCAATATCCAGTCATGATACAAACTCTTAACAAAGTAGGTAGGGAAAGGAACTCTGTTAAACTGATAAAGTGCAACTGTATAAAGCCTACAGCTAATACCATACTTATGGGTAAAATACAATACTTTCTCCCTAAAATGGAGAGCAAAGCAAGGGTGTCCACTCTCAGCACTTTTATTCAACATAATATTGGAAATCCTAGCCAATGCAACAAGGAAAGAAAAGGAAACAAAAGGCATACAAGTTGGAAAAGAAATAAAATTATCCCTATTTGCATACAATATGAGAAGGTGCACTGGGCTGGCCAGAGGTGGCTGGCTGGCCTCATTCAGGAAGAGGTCTTCAGATGGGTGCATGCAGGAGGGGAGGCCTTGGTGTTGGGCTAAACCAGGCCTGCCTGGTGGATGTTATGCAAAAGGCTGCCTTGGAACTTCTGCATCTCATATGGGGTGGTGGCAATTCAGAAGACATACTCTTAGGGTCACCTTGATCTCTAGGCCCAGCAGGTGGCTGGAGCTGGTGACAATCACACAGTGGTGACACCAGAACTGTGTCTTGCTGCTGAAAATGGGGATGTAGCATTTGGTGATGCTTCACTTCTTGAGGTTAATAGGTAAGGCTCTTCGGGGCACCTTAATAGAAGACCTAAATGGCTATGTTGGAATTGTAGAGGATGGATGGTAATGAAGGCCAAAAGGATCATGAACATGCTAACCACTGGTCTTTCCTGCTTCTCATCTCTCTCTAGCACCTTCAGAAGGCAAGGCTGGCATCCTGTAGGTGACCTGGGTGGCACACCTGCCCTAAGAAACACTGACACTCCATAATCCCCTCACTTAGTGAGAGACCTGCTCCTCAGGCTGCCCAGTCCCGAAACAGTCGGGGTCTTCCCAGTCCTTGTGCAGGCACTGGATGTTTGGGCACTGGCCTGGGAAGCTGGCATAACATCTGGTTTATTTTAACATACAAACTTTTTCATCCAAACGCAGACCAGAGAGCTGTTGTAATGCAGCGGTGAAACACAAGATTTTTTTAAAGGTCTTGCTACCTCCAACAGTGACCACTCTCATGTTTCCTAGCTCTCTTCCTGTTCTTCACAAAGACGGTGCCCTTTCTGATCATGTTATCCTGTTCTACAAATCTTTACATGGGTTTTTCTAATTCTCTTGGTAAAGTTCAGTCTTTTTACTCCCACAACTCCCTTAATTCTGATTGTACATTTTCTCCTTTTATTTTTCTTAGAACTTTTCCGACCTCTCTAGTCCAAGCATTAACTCACTCAATATCTACATGCCTCTGCTGGCCTCTGCTGGCCTCTGCTGGCCTCTAGCTGGCCTCTGCTAATGGCCAGCTTGCTGCCTTTGTCCTATCTTGAATCACCACCTGCTAATCAGCAGAAAATTCAGACCTCTTAGAGGGAGGGAACTTGGGCAGAAAGGCACTATGGGAGGTGCACATGTCTTGGCATAAACAAATGACCTCTTGTTCTCCAAAGTTCTGAGACCTAAGGTAGAAAAATAAGCTCTTTGGCTCTTTGTCCTATGACACGGACAATCCTCTCTACGTCCCAACACAAGCACTTTGTATTATAGGAGAGCACAAGGAGCAGAAGGTAAGAGCAACAAGGATTCTTACAGAGGTTGCAAAATGAGATCCCTGCCATTAAGAGAAACTTCCTTTCAAAATCTAAGAGAAACCCCCTTTCTCCCCACCTCTTCTTTCATCTTATCCCCTTCCTTCCTCCTTCCCCAGACCTGCACTATCCAACAGAAATTTAATGGGAGCCTCATACGTAATTTTAAATGTTCTAGTAGCCACATTTGAAAAACTAAAAAGCAACAGCTGAAATTTTAATTTCTTCTTTAACTTAGTAAATCTAAAATATCATTTCAACATGTACTCAATATAAAAACGGAGTTTTGTATTCCTTGTACCGTGCAAACTCTTTGAAACCTGGTGTGCATTTGACACTTTCAAAACATTAATTTCAGACTAGCTGCATTTCAAGCGTCTATCTAATAGCCATCCCACTGGGCACTAAGGCTGTGGAATTCCCCCTCTTCTCCCTCCCTGCCCCCTCCTCTGCAGCAAGAAATGAAGATGACGGGGCGGCAACTCTGCTACTTTGAGACCGAGAAAGGCAAATTTGGGACGACTGTTAATCTTGTGATGTTGAGTTGTTGAGACCTATCACAAAGCCTCCCCTATCCTTAACCCAGGTCCACGAGGTAGCACTGAATGCAGTGGACGAGGAACCGTCTGCACGGCGGTTAAGTGCCAGGCTGAGGGCTACTGGGTGGGGGTGGGGGGCATGGTGGAGGGGCGGGAGCGGAAAGTCTGGCTGGGACTCGCACGCATGCGTACTGTGTGTCAATGCAAACCCAGCCAGACACCTAGCAACCCGGTTTCAAGCTAGTGTGTAGCCAGAATAAGTGGCCTTCCCAGGTGTTCTAGTCCCACCAGACGATCTCGGCTCTTCCCTGTCCACGGTTCTTCCTTGTCATTTCCGCTCCTTCCCTCCACTGGTTCTGATCTTGCTCCATGGTGTGTGTCCCCGAGCACTAAGCCAGCTCCTAAAATGAGTGCTGGTGGTTTCAGCTTGGAAACTAACCTCTGCCCACCCGTCCCTGGGCTGAGGTGGCTGCTGGGTCTGCTCCTCCGGCTTCACTCCTCCCGCTGCCCCGCTTTATACCTCCCCGGGTTGGCTCCGGTAAACTATTTTGATGCGGACTGAGAGACAGAAACCTGCAAGGTGAGGACACGAGGGAAAGAGGAAGATGTGAGGGGAAGGCTTCTGGGAGGGGAGCGGAGCGGAGCACACAGGGGCAGCAGACCAGGGTTGGTGGCTCTTTGACTGGGACCTAGTATGCCTGAGCCCTCTCCCTGGATGTGTCTCAGGGTCTCTAACTCTGGGCCTCACTCTTGACGAATCCAGATCTTTTTCCCTAATCCTCTTTCCCTTGCTCTAGGTTCCTCCCGCTTCCTCTCGTTTTGTCAACTCCTTGGCAGCAACTCCTTTCCCTCTTTTCTTTAGGATCCTTCCCTTCGGTCTCTGCTACTCCCTTTACCCTCAGACTCAGTTCCCCCTCCCTTCCTCTTTTTCCTCTAGGATCCGCCCTTCCCCTAGGCCCCGCCCTCTTCCCTTATCTTGGTCCCTCATTTCCCTCTTCCTTCTTGGCTGCTTTTTTTAATGAAAAAGTTTTTTTTGTTTTTTTTTTTTTTAAAAAGCATTATATAGCTTTTCATACAGGGGCAGAGAGATAGGCAGAAAGGATAAACTGAATTGTAAATGTTGAGCTATACATTACTAAGTACTAGGAAGAAGAGAGAAATAGACTGAGATGAATAATTCGACAAATATTTATAGAGCTTAATTAGATGTCAGTCAATGATCCAAGTGTGTGGAATATATTAGTAAATAAAGCTGACAAAAATTTCTGTTTTATGGAGTTAAACTCTTGTGGGTACAGTATATTTAAAAGTGAATTCTATAATATGGTAGAGGGCAGTAAATGATATAGAAAAGAGTAGAGCAAGATAATTGAGTACAGGAATGCTAGTGGAGGTCAGATCAGGGTGCCAGCATGGTTGGGATGTCATGAGAGCCCTCTTCCTGGTTTACAGAGGGCCATGTGCTTTCTGTACCCTCACAGGGCAAAGAGAGCCTTGGTTGCTTTTTCCTCACTCTCTTAGCTCCTCCTTCTCCCTCCTCCCTATTGAATGCTCCTCCCTTAGCTCCTCTTCTTCTTTCTCCCTCCTCCCTCTGGGTTCCTTCCTCTCTCTCAACATCCTCCCTCTCTCTTCTCTTCCCTTCAACCCTCCCTATTGTGTCCCTTATACAGTCTCTCTTTCAAGACTCACACAGTCATTGTGATCTTTCTTAGACACGTCCCCACCATGTTTTTGTCACCCCTCACTCCTGTGGTTTACAGCCTTAATTCTCTTTCTATTTTATGCTTTAATTTAAATCATTTATTATTTTTCAATTACACTTGACATACAATATTATATTAGTTTTAAGTGCATACCCCAGTGATATGTATAATTTACTAAGTGATCATCCTGATAAAATTCTTACCCCTATGGCACCATACATAGTTATTAGAATATTATTTGCTATATCTATGCTATACTTCACATTCCCATGACTATTCTTTTCTTTTTTAAAGATTTTATTCATTTATTTTTAGAGAAGGGAAGGAAGGGAGAAACAGAGGGAGAGAAATATCAATGTGTGGTTGCCTCTCATGTGTCCCCTACTGGGGACCTGGCCTGCACTCCAGGTATGTGGCTTGACTGGGAATCAACCTGGCGACCCTCTGCTTCACAGGTCCATGCTCAGTCCACTGAGCTACATTAGCCAGGGTCCATGACTATTCTTTAACAACCAATTTGTACTTCTTAATCCCTTCATCTTTTCACCCATCCCCCAATGTTCCCGCCCATCTGGCAACCATCAAAATATTCTCTGTATCTATGAGTCTGTTTCTGTTCTGCTTGTCCATTTTTTTTTTAGATTCAATTGTTGATAGACATGTATTTATTGCCATTTTATTGTTCATAGTTTTATTCTTTTAAAAAATATTTTATTTATTTATTTTTAGAGAGAGGGGAAGGGAGGGAGAAAGAGAGGGAGAGATACATCAATGTGTGGTTGCTTCTCACGTGCTCCCAAATGGAGACCTGGCCTGCAACCCAGGCATGTGCCCTGACTGAGAATCAAACCAGAAACCCTTTGGCTTACAGGCCCACCCTCAATCCATTGAGCCACACCAACCAGGGTGGTTTTTTCTTCTTCTTAAAGAAGACCCTTTAAGATTTCATGTAATACTGGTTTGGTATTGATGAACTCCTTTATCTTTTCTTGTCTGGGAAGCTCTTTATTTCTCCTTAGATTCTAAGAGATAACTTTGCTGGGTAGAGTAATCTTGATTGTAGCTCCTTGCTTTTCATCACTTTGAATATTTCATGCCAATCCCTTCTGGCCTGCAAAGTTTCCTTTGAGAAATCAGCTGACAGTCTTATGGGAGCTCCCTTGCAGGTTACTAACTGCTTTTCTCTTGCTTCTTTTAAGATTCTCTCTTTTCCTTTAATCTTTTGCATATTAATTAGGCTGTGTGTTGGTGTGGGCCTCTTTGGGTTCATCTTGTTTGGGACTCTCTGTGCTTCTGGGACTTGTATGTCTACTTTCTCCAACAGGTTAGTGAAGTTTTCTATCATTATTTCTTTAAATACGTTCTCAATTCCTTGCTCTCTTCTCCTTCTGGCACCCCCATGATTTGAGTGTTGGTATACTTGAAGTTGTCCCAGAGGCTCCTTGCTGCATATTTTTTGGATTCTTTTGGTTCTGTTGTTCTGATTGGGTGTTTTTATGCTTTCTTATATTCTGAGTTGCTGATTTTATTCTTGGCTTCATCTACTCTATTGTTGATTCCCTGAAAATTTTTCTTCGTTTTAGTTAGTGTATCCTTCATTTCTCACTTGTTCTTTTTTATAGTGTTGAAGTTCTCACTAAGTTCATTGACCATTCTTATAACTGGTGCATTGAACTCTGCATCTAGTAGATTGCTTGTCTCCATTTTGTTTATTTTTTTTCCTGGAATTTTGTTTTGTTCTTTCATTTGGGACATGTTTTTTGCCTCTTCATTTTGGCAACCTCCCTGTGTTTGTTTCTATGTATAAGGTAGAGCTTCTGTGTCTCCTGATCTTGGTAGAGTGGTCTAATATAGTAGATATCCTGTATGCTCCAGTGGCCTTCCCATTCACCCAAGGTGGGCATTCCAGGTGCATTCCTCCCACTTCATGTGGGCTGTGTACACCCTCCTGTTGTAGTTGAGCCTTGATTGCTGTTAGCACATCAGTGGGAGGGATTTACCCCCAGTACAATCAGCTGCAAAGACTGGCTGCAACCTTTGACTACTGTGGAGGATCAGCTGTGCAGGTGCCCACACCACAGAGCAGGACTTGCCTCTTCAATTACTTCTGCAGGGTGGCTTTGGGAAATACCAGTGTGGGACCATCTGAAAGCAAATTTACATCTTGAACTTCCTGGGACCACCTAGGTGTTGCAAATCTATGTTAGGGCTGGCCTGTGGTCACACTTTTCAAGGACAGCCCATTGTACTACCCCTGTTCTGTTTACCATCAAGCATCTGTTCAGCATCTTCCCTATAGTCTGTTGGAGGTGTGGAGCAGGTTCATCCCTAGCTCACCTTTACCCTGATGGTGTTGCTTTGGGAGGGGTGGGTGGTCTCACCTTAATGTGTAGGGAGTCTCATATTAACCTCACCTGAGAGGCAATAGTAGGGCTCAAAAAAGTTAAATGACTTGTTTATGGTCATATAGCTGGTAAATGGCTGTCTACTTGCAAAGCTCTTTTTAAGCCTCATCTTAGTTTGCTATGGCTGCTGTAACAAACTACCACAAAATGAGTAGCTTACAACAACAGAAACTTATTGTATCACAGTTATGGAGGATAGAGGTATGAGATAAAGGTGTGAGCATTGTTGTTCCTTCTGAGGGCTATGAGGGAAACTCTGTTCCATGCCTCCCTCCTAGCCTCTGGTGATGACCAGCATCCTTGGTGTTCTGTGGCTTGCAGCTCTGTCACTCCAATCTTTGTCTCTGTCATTACATGGCATTCTCCCTATGTTACTCTGTCTTCACATGGCCTTTTCCTTTTCTTATAAAGACACCAGTCATGTTGCATTAAAGCCCACCCTAATGGCCTCATGTTAACTTGATTTTGTCTGCAAAGATCCTATTTCCAAATAAGGTCACATTCGTGGTACTAGGAATTAGTACTTCAACATATCTTTTGGAGGGACACAATCCAATTTGTAACAAGTCTCATACAAAAAAATTGCCTCCAAATCCCCTAGTAAAATTAGTCATTCACTTTCTCTTAATAACTTCTACAGAAAAGAGTGGCCAAATGTTTTCTTCTGGATTATAGCAGTGGTTCTCAAAGTGTGTTCTAGGACCAGCAGTATTGGCATCCTCTGGGAGTTTGTTAGACATACAAAATCTCAGGCCTTATCCTAAGCCTAGTAAATCAGAATCTGCATTTTAACTGGATCCCTGTGTGATTTGTATAAATTTCAAGTTTAAGAAGCATTGATTTAAGGAGTTTGGATAATTATCTTCAGATAAATGTGCTGTTATGGAGTAAACTAGTAGATATTAGCAGGTAGGAAGGCTTTAATTCACTTTTTGTGTGTTTGATGCTCATGATTATAAATCTAAATACTCTTTCATTATAGAAAATTAGAAAGTACAGAAAAGTATAAAGAAGCAGCAAAAAAAATCATTGCTTATAGTCTCACTACCCAGAGGTACTACTGTTAACATTCTGAAACACATCCTGCTCTTTTTTCCTTGCTGCATTAATTTTATCAAAAATAAGCCCCAAACTCTTGATATACATAAACTTGAAGGGAGTCAAATATATGGTGATGGAAGAAGATTTGACTTTGGGTGGTGGGCACACAATGCAATATAAAATAACTTGTATTACTTCAGAGTTTTTGTGTGGTTAAAAATGCAAAGTGATGCCCTGGCTGACATAGCTCAGTGGATTGAGTGTAGGCTGTGAACCAACAGGGCGCTGGTTCAATTCCCAGTCAGGGCACATGCCTGGGTTGCAGACCAGGTCCCCAGTGGGGGCCACGTGAGAGGCAACCACACATTTATGTTTCTGTTCCTCTCTTTGTCCCTCCCTTCCCCTCTCTCAAAAAATAAATAAATAAATGCAGAGATGTGCATTTATGAATTTTACAGTTTTGTAACAACTGTTTAAGAATATAGAGATAATCACTATTTTTAAAAGATTTTATTCATTTATCCTTAGAGAGAAGGGAAGGGAGGGAGAAAGAGAAGGAGAGAAACATCAATGTGTGGTTACCTCTCATGCATCCCCCACTGGGATGCCCTGACTGGGAATCGAACAAGCGACCCTTTAGTTTGCAGGCCCACACTCAATCCACTGAGCTACACTAGCCAGTGCAAGATAATTACTATTTTTAAAAAGGTTTTGTTTATTTATTTTTAGAGAGAGGGGAATGGAGGGAGAAAGAAGGGGAGTGAAACATCAACGTGAGACAGAAACATCAATTGGTTACTATGTGCCCTGACTGGGACCAAACCCACAACACAAGCATGTGCCCTGACCTGGAATTGAACCTGTGACCTTTCTCTTTATGAGATGATGCCCAACCAGCTGAGCCAAACTAGTCAGAGTGGTAGGGGGAGGGGGATTATGAGTGAAAAAAGAGCAAGGGTCATCAAGGAACATGTTTAAAGGACACATGGACAAAGCCAAAGGAGGGTAGAATCGAGGGGAGGAGGTGGGGATGGGTAGGGTAGAGAGAGTGGTGGAGGAAAAATGGAGACAACTGTTCTTGAACAATATTAAAAAAATTTAAAAAGAATATAAAATTAGCTAACATCTTAAGTTTAGGCCAGGTACTCATGGCTACAGGTGTAATCTTATAAAAATAGATGTTCTCAGCCCTAGCCAGGTAGCTCAGTTAGTTAGAGCATAGTTCCTATATGCCAAGGTGGCAGATTCGATCCCTAGTCAGCACATACAAGAATCAACCAATGACGGCATAAATGAAACAACAAAATCAAAGTGTGTGTCTCTCTTTGTTTTTCTCTCTAAAAGTCAATAAATAAAAGAGTTAAAAAATTTTCTCTCCATACATGTTCCTTGAAGAGTAATTTTTAATTGTTTTATTTATTGATTTTTAGAGAGAAAAACAGAGACACACACTTTGATTTTGTTGTAAACAAATGTACTTGAACAACAATAAAAATTTCCACCCCAAAATTTACTCTTCATTATGCTTAATTTATAGTTTAGTATTTTAAGAAGTAGTGTATCTCATTTTTGTTCTGTGATCAGATTTTATTGTTTTTGGTTTCTAGAAAAACTTCAAAGTTCTTTAAAATTTCTTAATTTTTTTTGCAGTCTGAGTTCAACAAAAATACATCTATCCAATCATGTTAATATTACTATAACATATTACAGAGAAAGTGAAACAAATTGAGGTATTTCCAGATAGGTTACTGCTAGAGTTAATCCCAAAAGGTAATTACAGAATATCTTTTTAATTAGTTGCATTAAGTTCAAAATTAATTCAAAGTATAGAAGTTCTCAACTAGAATTTTCATTTTTAGGATATACATGTGATATAGTTTGAAAGTTCAAATAGACAATTTTATCCCCTTCTACGTATAGTAAGCATCTAAATACTATAAGAATTGAAAGACCTGGAAGGTAATAGATTTATTGATGGTGTCCTTTAATTACTTATTTATGGTCTCTTCTTTAATTGCTGTCACATTTTCTTTATCCATTCATCCATCAATGGATGCTTAGTTTGCTTTCATATCTTGGTGATTATAAATAATGCTGCAATGAACATTGTAGTTCGTATATCTTTTTGAGTTAGTGTTTTTGTTTTCTTCAGATAAATACCCAGAAGTGGAATTGCTGGGTCGTATGGTAGTTCTATTTTCAACATTTTTTTTATTTTTTTTAATTTTTATTTATTTATCTTTAGAGGCAAAGGGGAGGACAGAGGGAGAGAAATATCAATGTGTGGTTGCTTCTCATGCATCCCCTGCTGGGGACTGGCCTGCAACCCAGGCATGTGCCCTGACTGGGAATTGAACCTTGATCCTTTGGTTCACAGGCCCGTGCTCAATCCACTGAGCTATACCAGCCAGGGCTATTTTCAATATTTTTAAACGGCTATACTTTTTTCCATAGTGGCTGCACCAATCTGCATTCCTACCAACAGTTGTTATTAGTTGATTCATTGATCATAGCCATTCTGATGGGTTTGAGTTGATATCTGTGGGGTTTGATTTGCATTTCCCTGATGATTAGTGATGCTGGGCATCTTTTCATGTGTCTATTGACCATCTGTGTATCTTCTTTTTTATTTTTTAAAAATTTTTATTGAATTTATTGGGGTGACATGTATGTCTTCTTCGAGAAATGTCTATTCAGGTCCTCTGTCCATTTTTAAATTGGATTGTTTTATTTTATTTATTTATTTTTAAAGTTGGTCCAACTATATTGAAATCTGTTATAGAAGACACAATTCCAAATAGAACCACTGTATGTGGTTTTAAGGCCTATAGAAATCTGAGTTATATTCTACTGCAAAAGAATATAAAGTACATTAAGTTCAAACTATAGTGTAAAAAGAAATCTAAAAATGAATAGTATGTCCTCCTGAAATTAAATATTTGCAAATGAGTTTTTCCTAAGCACTTATATGTAGTTATAGCTCTTTTAAAAATTCGAATAACAAGTTTCAATTTAATGAGAAAATCTACACTTACTGTAGTGTGAAACATGTACACGTTTTGAGATACTTCAGCTGCAAGTTTCATAAATTACAGGAAGTTTGGAGATACTTTGTTGCTAGATGAAAAAATGTCACTCATGTAAGGGAAAATTAAACTAGATTAGCAGTTTTATTTATTTTAAATTTTTATTGTGTTTTTGCCATTACCATTTAGTCCCTTTATACCACCTTCCCCCCAACAATCACCACACTGTTGTCCATGAGCCCTTTTTCCTTTGTGCTCAATCCTTCCATCCCCTAACCTCCTCCCCCAATTTAGCTGTCATCCTAGATTAGCAGTTTTTAATGAGCAATAGTTTAATATACTATTGGAGAGAAATTACCTCTTGCCTTACAAATGCAAAATAAATATTCTAGATTCCCCTCTCAGTGGAGAGCATTACTACAGAGGCTCTGAAATTCAGTAAATTAGTGAAAAAACAAGACAGGCTTCTACCTGAAAATTGGCCAAAACACATTTCCTGAGGGAAGCATTGTTGATCATTTTTGTTAGGCAGTCTCTTGATCATCAAGCAATTTTTTAAAACCTACTCCATTTTCAAGATCACTCTGAAAATGAAGAGAATAAATCTAATGGCCCTTAGAGCAACCTTCAACACATAAATTCAATGTTTTAATTCCTGTCTTCTGATATTTCATCCCATTTCCTACTTACAGTGTCCCCGACTTTCCTTAGAGTATTGTAATACAAACCAACCCTAGCTTTTTTTTAGCTTTAGGAAAAACACATCTTTTGAAAAATGTGTTAGTAAATACCCTTCAAGTCCTGTACCTACCATGTTTTCAGACTATAAGACGCACCCCCAGCCCCTGCAAATTTGGGAGGAATAATGGTTGTTAATGCTGCTGTTGAGTTCTGTTTACATTTACATTGGTGAAATATTGTTATTTATGTTATTAAATATTTTACCACATTTTTTGCTTCAAAAATTTTTTTCCCTATTTTTCTCTAAAACCTAGGTGCATCTTATGGTCTGAAAAATATGGTAATTTCCTGATATATAAAGCATGTAAGCAGGTGGTATCCCCCGGGACTGTCTAAGGGTTACTTTTACACCAACTATTTAGAAAGTTCTCTTGACTTCTAAGTTTGCCTTTAGAGATTAGAATTCAACATAAGAACAAATTCAGTTGTCAAACATCTGTTCCTAATTTAGAGCAAAGCTATACAATATCACAAAACTCCATTTATTGAACTTTATCTCAAGGACACTTAAAAATTTAAAAAAGAGTCATCTAGGCCCCAATGTAGACCATCAACCTACTTAGACACACATATGGCAAACAAAATTTAAAATGTTTCCAATTTTTCTGAAAGAACCATGGTGTTTATGGCTGATAGATGAACATTTAGATAAAATCTGTTGCCAAAGAACTCAGTATTTAACTTGGTAAGAAAATCATTCTGGTAACCTGACACATGCCCAATATTCTAAGACTAGAATTAAAAGCATTTTTTTTTAGATTCTGTCCTTTGATAATTTTCAGAGGAAACCATGATATGGCTTCCGGCTCAGTAGAGATATTAATTAAAGCTTGGTAAAAATGGCAGGTTTGCAGACATTGGGTAAAGGATGTAAAATTCAACAGGCTAAGGGAGTGAGTTTTTCATGATGGGGTTCTTATTGCTCACTGGTTTGTGGCCAGTTTTCTATAGCCTCCTCTCCCACCATCATAGTTCTGTAAATACTCATCTTGTACTTGGCCCAAAGACCATCCATGGCTGTACTGCCAGCCCTTCTTGAAGCCTGCATGCCAGTCTGTGTGAATTATCCGGTCATCCAGTTCATTTAAGTACCACATGGCATTTTTTTTTTTTTCATCTTCTCTTGAATAGTATTCCACAAAGTAGAAAGCACATGCTGTTTTCTTTATTTTATCCTGGCCCATAATGGTTTTCTTTATATCGCCACTTTTGCTGAAGAGTTCATAGATTTGTTCTTCAGTTGTGTGAAAGGAGAGATTTCCAACATACAATGCATCTCCTCCCTTCAATAATTTTTCCTGTTCCTCATTGTCACCCTGGAAGTTCTGGTTCCAGTACTGGCTCAGCTCCACGTAGCTGAGTCTAATGGACATTTCAAATTTAACATGTCCAAAAGTGAACTTCTAATCTTCCCTCCAAACCTGCTTCTCCTGTTGTCTTCTCTGTCTCAGTAAATAGCAGTTGCATCCTTCCAGTTGCTCAGGCCCCAGAACCATGCCATCACTCCTGATTTCTCTTTATCATTCATTTATAACTTATATACATTCCAATTCTTTGGCAGATCATGTGACTCCATTTTCACAATATATTCAGAATCGATCAATTTTCATCACCGCCACCACTATCACCTGCTCTAAGACATCATTATATCTCACCTGGATTATTGCAAAAATGTAGTTGATCTGCCTGCTGCCACTCTTGTCTTCTAGCAGTTTGTTCTCATTACAGCATTCAGAGCATTCCTTTTAAAATGTTATCTCATGTCAATCCTCTTCTCAGAACTTCCAGTGACTTCCCATTTCACTTAGAGAGAAAACCAAAGTTCTGAAAATGGCTTATAAGGCCTTATATAAGCCATATGTAAGGCTAGTGGTTTAAAATAGGGCTTCTGTCTTGATTACAGATCTTAACACAATTTTTGCTGCATAATCTCTCTCATATGAAATGCATCTATTTTCTGTATTGGGTTCAAGGTTCATACTTAAACAGTAAACTTTGAAATGCATTATGTAGCACTTATTTCATTTTTATTCTTAGTGTTAAGTTTTGATCATCAACTGTCTTAAAATGTATTTTGGCTTTAAATAGAATATGTTT
The DNA here is from genome assembly GCA_028533065.1 of Trachops cirrhosus. NCBI lineage: Eukaryota > Metazoa > Chordata > Mammalia > Chiroptera > Phyllostomidae > Trachops > Trachops cirrhosus. The sequence continues at coordinate 21,750,049 of CM052552.1, forward strand.
ATCCTATAAACACTTAGTAAGGGCATATTATCTTCCAGACACTTGGGTTACAAAAATAAAAAGCAAAAGTGCATATTAATAACCTTCACAGTTGTGAGTGAATGGTTTTATTGCTCATATACATGTGGAGATATGTACAATCCCCTAAGGTTTGTATATTATTCTTCTGACATAAGCAAAGACATAAATTGTATTTTAGTAAATACAGGATAACTGTTTCCCTTTTTGATTTTTCTATCTCCCCTTTATTCTTCTACTTTTCAAGTGATATAAGAGTTTCTTTATTTCTGGTTAGGCATTTGCTGGCTTCATCAGTCCTGTCTAATTTCAAACTTTTCTGTTTTTTTTCCATCTTCTGTTTTTAATAATCATTCTCTTTTTCAAACACAAAAGATTCACATAGATTATGTCCTCAGTACCCGCTATTGCTAAGCATGGCATTGTATGCACAGTACACCCTTTAATGTCTAAGTGTTTGTAAATATGACTTATGCTTTATCTATTTCATTTTTAAGCATACAGCTAAGGTTACAAGGTAATCAATTTATTTAGCATATTGAAGAGAGATGAAAGATGGAAAATAAAACCATTTGTAAATAAAAGGATTTTCAAAAATCTACCCACCACTTGTTAAATATTGCATTTTGGGTAGTATGTTGAGAATCATTTTAGTATTAGTGGCTGGCTACTCAAGTCAAACCTTAAAGGAAAAATATCTTGTGGAAGAGACACAATACTGATGCGGATCCCAGCTCTTTCGGCCCCTGGCATTATGGATGAGACGAGAGAAATTCACATGGACTACCGAGTCCTGTGGAGGAAAAGGGATGGTGTGACTTCTCTCTCAAGAGGAGAGCACCTTGACCCTTGCTTTGAGAAGGGTTCAATTTGCACAGGAATACAGGGTGTATAGGTAAAGCTCATCAATCATTGTCATGCAGAAATGATTAAATAATAGATAACATTCAAAGAACTCTGAGGGCTTATTCTGAGTCAGGGTCAGATAGCTAAAGGGCCATAAAAATTTGGCGAACAAACTCACTTGCTTCTTGGACCCTTACCATTGTATTTATTTATTTACTTAAATTTAATTTTTTTTTTATTTTAGTTTATTCAGTACAGTTTCTATCCTTTATTCCCAT
>CM052552.1:21751690-21768192 GCA_028533065.1 Trachops cirrhosus
TCTGGCTATCTTCTTTAGTTATTAATCTAGTCACTCTGTACTCAGCAGTTAGGGTTTAGCACCACAGAGCCTGGGCAGAGACCTTCCTGGACTTGGGCTACTGTTTCCCCTCAGACTACTGCCACTCAGAGGGGAGTGGTCTGCCTGAGCATGATGCTGCTGCCATCTGGGGGATGACTCAGCACTGGGACCCCAGCAGCCACTCTCTCAGCTCTCTCTCCAAAGCTTCTGTCCCCAGTCTCTCCTCAGGCATCACCAGCCCACTCTGCCCTGTCTTTGCCAGAGCCCAGGGTAAGTGGCTGCAAATGATAATTCGTGTGTTGGCCCTTTAAATGGCTCTTTACATCTCCAGATGTCCATCTCTGGCAGAGAGCAACTTCTGCTTTTTGCCGCTGGTTGTTATCTGTGTCCTTCTTGGGCTCTGGTGTTCTAAGCTGGGGATCCCAGTTTAGGATTTAGACCCCATTCTTCTCAGAGGGGTCCAACCTGCTGCTTAACTATTCCTCTGGCGCTGCTGCCTGTGGGTGCCCAGCCAGCTCTCTTGAGTCTCCACCACACTCCTTACCTGACAGGTTGTGCTAAAAGTGATTCTTCTGTGTGTCCAAAGTTATAAAATTTCTCTCTTGCAATTGTTCAGTTGTTTGTTCTGGGTAATTTGTCCACAATTTAGTTGTAATTCCAGATTGGTCCTGGGAGGAAGCTTGTGTGGCTTCCACTCACTCCTCTGCCATCTTGTCGAATCCTAGCATTTCATCTTTTAGTGATTCTTAGTATTTCTCTCTGCTTACAATACCCATCTGTACTTGCATGTTATCTACTTTTTCCATTGCTTGTCTTAGGATATTAATCACAGTTACATGAAAATCCTGTTCTGATAAATCCAACATTCCTGCCATGTTTGTCTCTTGTTCTAATGTTTGCTCTGTCTCTTCAAACTGTTTTTTGCCTTTTGGTATGCTTTACACTTTTTTGTTGGATCAGACATGATGTACTAGCTAAAAGGAACTGCAGTAAATAGGCTTTTAGTAATGTGATGGTGAGGTGTGAGGAAATGTTTTAAAGTCTGATCATTAGGACTCAGCCTTTTGGTGAGCTTATGTCCCTAGATTGTGAACCTCACCAGTGCTTCTCAGGTTTTTTCCTTTTCCTCTCTTAGGTGGGACAGGAAGGCTAGAGGGAGCCGAAGTTGGGTATTTCCCTTCTTTTATGTATTAGCCCATGACAGAACCCCAATAAGTTAGGCTCTAGTAAAATTATTTCTCTCTTGAGAACAGACCTTGTTACAAAGAACAGAATACTCTAGTGTGTTTCAAAATGGTTAGTATTCCCTTCCTTCTTCGGAAACATGAGTGAGATTGTCCTTCTATCTTCATTGGGAAGACCCAGGAGAGCTACCGGAAGTAAAACTCACTGGGCCCCTGGAGTTTTTAACTTTCAAATTTGATTTCACTGAGCCTCCAGCTAGTCATCATTTCAGTTCAGGTTTTCCTACCTGGGTACTGATTCCCATGTGTGCTTCTAGTTCTGGATTTCTGCTCCAGAAAGGTTTGATTATCTGTATCTCCCTGTCTGTCTCTCCAATTTGGGGAGTAGCATTTCTCCTGTGACTGCAATTCCCTGAAAGATATAAGAAATTTTTTTCCAGTTTGTTCAGCTATTTATCTGTTGTTAGGATGCAATAATGAATTACAAGCTCTTCAACTGCAAGACCAGAAACCAGAATTCTTCTTTCCTCTTATTTGATATAAGCCTTTTCAGTTATATATTTGTCTCCTAAGCACCACTTTAACTGCATCCCACATTTTTTAAATATATTTTTATTGATTGTACTATTAGATTTGTCCCAATTTTTCCCCATTGCTCCCCTCCAACTGGTACTCCCTATTCCCTCTGACAATCACCCCTTAGTTCATGTCCATGGGTCATGCATATAAGTTCTTTGGCTACTACATTTCCTATACTGTTCTATTTCAAAAATATATTTTATTGATTATGGTATTACAGTTTTCCCAATTTTTCTGCCTTTTCCCCCCTCTTCCCAGTACCTCCCTTTCCTCCAGCATTCTCCCCTTAGTTCATGTACATGGGCCATCAGTATAAGTTCTTCAGCTTCTCCATTTTCCAAAATATTCTTAACACCCTTCTGTCTATTTGTTCCTATTTTTATCCCTGTAGCTTTTCCCCCATTCTCCCCTTTCCTCCTCTCAGCTGAAAATCCTCTAAATGATCTCCATGTCTGTGATTCTGTTCCCATTCTGGTGGTTTGCTTAGTTTGTTTTTTCAATTCAACTGTTGTTGATAGATGTGAATTTATTGACATTTTAATGTTCATAGTTTTGATCTTCTTTTCCTTAGACAAGTCCCTTCAACATTTCATATAAGAGCTTGGTGATGATAAACTCCTTTAACTTGACCTTATCTGGGCAACACTTTTTCTGCCCTTCTATTCTAAATGAAAGCTTTGCTGAATACAGTAATCTAGGTTGTAGGTTCTTGCTTTTCATCACTTTGTATACTTCTTGCCAGTCCCTTCTAGACTGCAAAGTTTCTTTTGAGAAATCAGCTGACATTCTTATGAGCACTCCTTTGTACGTAACAATCTGATTTTCTCCTGCTGCTTTTAATATTTTCTATTTATCTTTAACCTTTGGCATCTTAATTATGATGTATTTTGGTATAGTCCTCTTTGGTTCCATCTTGTTTTGTACTCTCTGTGATTCCTGGACTTGTATGACTATTTTCTTTGCCATGTTGGGGAAGTTTTTTTTTTTTTCATTGTTTTTTCAAATAAGTTTTCAATTTCTTGCTCTTCCTCTTCTACTTCTGACATTCCTATGATTCAAGTGTTGGTATGTTTGAAGTTGCCCCAGATGTTCCTTAGCTATCCTTTTTTTAATTATTCTTTTTTCTTCTTGTTTTTCTGATTGAATGCTTTTTTTCCTTCCTTATGTTCTAAACCATTGATTTGATTCTCAGCTTCATCCACTCCACTGTTGGTTCCCTGTAAACTTTTCTTTATTTCACTTAGTGTAACCTTCATTTCTGCTTGGGTCTTTTTTATGCTGTTGAAGTACCCAATGAGTTCCTTGAGCATCCTCATAACCAGTGTTTTGATCTCTGCATCTGATAGCTTTCTTTTCTCCATTTTGATTAGTTTTTTTTCTGGTGTTTTATTCTGTTCTTTCATTTGAGCCATATTTCTTTGTCTTTTCATTTTGGCAGTCTCCCTGTGTTTGTTTCTCTGTATTAGGTAGAGCTTCTCTGACTCTCTGTCTTAGTAGCATGGCCTATTGTAGAAAAGCATACTGGGTAAGTTGGTTGGGGTGGAGCCTTAGGTGGTCATCAAGGCAGGGCAACACATGTGAACCAGGTTAATGGAGTCTCAGATATGGTGTCTCCACTCTGTGGCTCTGTGTGAGGGAGGGCTCAAAAAAGGGACCGTGCCACTGCCTGGTCTCTAAAGTTTTGTCTAGGAGGAAGCTGTTGTCCCCTAGCAGTCGCCCTGATGCCAGATACTTCCATTGCTCCCTGTATGCCACTGGTGCCCTTCCAACTGCTTCCCTGGTGCTGAATCCCAGAGGAAGTGAGTCTGCATAAGTCCTAAGTCCATTGTGGGCCCTTTAAAAAGAGATTCCTAAGAATCCTGCAGTTTGTTCTGCTGCCCCAACCCCACTGGTTTTTACAGCTGAAAGTTATGGGGACTTATCTTCCTGGCACTAGAACCTTAAGCTGGGTGGTCTGGTGTGGGACTGGGATCTCTCACTTCTGAGGTATGCCTCCCAATTCTTATCCACCATACATGAATGTGGAACTGCCTGTTCAGGGTGTCTGCATCTCTGCCCCTCCTGCCCATCAAGATGAATGTGACTTCTTTAATTCTTTGGTTGTCAGAGTTCCATACAGCTTGATTTTCTTTTTTTCTTAATTTAATTGTTGTTCAAGTACACAGTTTGATTTTCTGACAGTTCTGGGTGATAGTTGTTTTGTAGTCTAGTTGTAATTTTTGCTGTGGTTGTACAAGGAGGATGCCATGTTTACCTACGCCTCCATCCTGACAGGAAGTCTGCATCCCATATGTTTTTAATGTTGTGTTTTCTTTCTTATTTGTATTAAGATATTTTCTAATTTTCTTTGTTTAGCTTAGACTTTCTATAGGGGGTATCATTTCTATTTTAACACTGGATTAATTTCAGAGAGCATTGGCCCCTGGATTTATGCTTATACCTTTAGAGAGTAATTTCTGAGGAATAGAGGAACATTAGTGGCTAGGGAAGAAGGGCTACCATTTAAGCTGAAGCTTTTGAAGCCACCTTGTGGCCTGTGTTCTTTTAAACCAGTGGTTCTCAACTAGAGGTGATTTGCCCTTCAAGTGACATTGGCAATGTCTATACACATTTTTTCTTGTCATAACTGAGGTAGGGGGTAGTATGCAACTGTCATCTAGTGGGTGGAGACCAGGGATGCTGCTAAACATCCTACAGTGCACAGCTCATCCCCTCACAGAAAAGAGTTATATGGTCTGAAATGTCAATACTGCTGTCATTCAGAAACTGTTTTTATCCCCTTAAGTTGATGGGACTGTTTCCTACTCACCCAGCACCTACCTGTACAGTGTCTTACTACCTCTTCACAATGGTTGCCTGAGGTAGGTGAAATGTCACAAATTTTGATAAGGTGAGCAAAGCGTTAAAGCTGAAGCAATCTACTAGCCACTAGCTACTAGCCAGTAGCAGAGACTGGATGACCACACTTCAGATGAGTTGTTTCCCAAAAAGCCCACAGCTACCTGGGCTCCACTTGCTATGTCCATTTCACCTTTTAAAAGCAGGCCATCATGCATTTGTCTTGTGAGTATATGTCTGGTATATTGATAGACTCAGGGGCTTCTCCTAGCTAGAATGTTTCACACTGTCCTGTAATCCCTCACTTTCTTTTTTAATACCCCCCTCTACAAATAGAGTGGAAACTCCCTGTGGCCAACATGGTATTTGGCATGGAGTATACATTCAATAAACTTTTTGTTGAAAGAATTAGGTAATATGAGAGAAAAATATTAGCTTGGTTATCTCTAGTACCTCAAAATGAAGGTTGTAGCTGCCTCCAGAGAGGCTGGGAAATGTGGCGTGATCCTAGGACTAACGGGGGAAGAGAAATTGTGGGCATGTTCATTGGTTGTTTTGTCCATGGGATTTAATTGGTTTGTCATTAATAATACACTGGTAAGCATTCTTTCCCTCATTAAATTCCTTATATTTTAGCTTCCTTTTCTCATTGAATTGTTCATACTAGCATCTTTTACTTATTAAAAGACCAGTTTTAACCATTTTAAAAAATTCAGGGTCCTCAGATTTTGTTTCCTAAAGGTCTTATCAAAAACATAACTTAAGAAATCTTTTGTGATGTTTGACATCAGTTTTTGTTAAATTATTCTGGCATTGAATCTCTACAGTAAGTTTCAACATCATTGAGAGGTTCTGTGACTTTGAGTGAAACAATGTATGATAAAACTACCACAGGATAATTGGTATGAACAAGAGTTATGTTCCTATAGCCTCTCATTAACATGATAACAAAACAATGTTAAACAAAATGACATAGTTATTTGAAGACCTGTTCTATGTTTTAAGTTAACTGGTCTCAATTTTTCCAACCATAAAATGAGAATAATGATCCTTTGTTAGCTGAGACCTTTCCTGAGGACAAAATGATTTAAAGCACACAAAATTATTCTCAACAGTACTGTGTAAATCTCAAGGCCCTTCCAGTTATGGGTAGCTGAAAATTTGTATTTGTCTGAGTAATGCATTATAACTAGTTGTGATGCAATTATAAAAGTAGTCTGCTAAAATGAAACAAAGGGCATTCAGATTTTGTTCTTCTTACTTACACTGCTAGCCTGAGTAAATGGGACATTTTTCTAGTAATTTGATTAAAAGATCTAAAGGTATATTTTACCTTGGACTGCCCTGACAATTACAATACTTTGACCTTTGTTTCTTCACAGGTGTTACAGAACATCCTGGACACTGAAAAAGATTATGCTAAAGAACTTCAGTCTCTTCTTGTTACTTACTTAAGACCCCTGCAGTCCAATAACAAGTAAGGTTTATATTTGAAACCCCTCACTAAATAAAACAAGATAACATCAGCATATGGAGTCATTACTCTCATGTCACTGAATAATTGATTTTGCCCTTTAGAAGAATTTCCACAGATCTCAGGTTGCTAAGAACATGATCAAGTCAACAGAAATTATGCAAGATGTTGCTTTTGGAGAGGTTGGCCTTCTTTCTGTGCTGGCTGTGGAAGGGATGGGAAGATCTGCATTTCTGCCTGTCACCATTTTTATCTTGTACATTTTAAAAGTGCTACATCTGTTTTTACCTTACAAGAAAAGGACCTGCTGGTGTTTTTACGCAGAAAGCACATAAATTGAAAATTCTTGTGCTCACTCTGACCTTTGCTTGCCAGGGCAGAAACTCTTTCCCATGCTGTAAGAATGGAAAAAATGTGGCATTTTGTGAATGTTCATAAAAGCAATTCAAAGTAGTATTTTTCCCAGGCAACAGTGAATGATAGAGAGATGTGAAAATGTTTTTTAAAATAAAATGTTCAAACCTTATTCTGATTTAGATATCTGAAGTCATTGTCTGACATCTGAATTGAAAACAATTTTCACAAATGAAAAATATTGGCTATTCATTTTTTGTGCTTGTGAGGCATGGCATATATGACAGTTACAGCTAATTGCATTTGTTTGTGTTTTTATGTTAATGGATTAATCTTTACTAGAAATTATGATCCATACATCAGATAGAAAATTTAGCAGTTATCCATATAATGGAGTACAAAAGCCTTGTCTTTTACTTAGTAAGCATTTATTTTTGCTGAACAGTTGCCTAAACTATTGACTTCTGGCTTACATAAGTTTCATATGTTTCACTACTTTTCTCCTTTTTTTCCAAATTATGTTTGCTTAGGCATATCTTGCTAAATTTTCTACTTGGTTATTTTTTGGCACTATGGAAATACTTCAGTATGAAAATATTTTGTATTCTTGTGTTTTGTAAGAGTTTAAACATAATCAACAACAAAGTGTCTTTTGTCGTTATTATAAAATATGAAGTGTTTTATGAGTCATAGTTCTTAGAGCTGAGTGAACCTCAATGAATCATTAAACCTAGTGCCCTGGAAGAAATGACTATCCCAGTTTTACCCTTGGAGATAGTATGGTGGACCTGGAGAACATTATGCCAAGCGTAATGATCCAGTCAGAGAAAGACAAATACCGTATGATTTCAGTCATATGTGGAATCTAATGAACAAACTGAACTAACAAGCAAAACAGAGACAGACTCATAGATAGAGAGCAGGATGACAGCTAAGGCAAAAGGAGGGTAGCAGAGGAGGGATTAAGCAAAAAGGAAAAAAGACTCCTGGACAACAGTGTGGTAATTGCCGGGGGGCCAGGGGGCTATAAGGGGATTAAATGATAATGGCAAAAATACTATAAATAGAATGATAAATTTTAAAGCAATAAAATTTGCACATTAAACACTTCAAGAAAAAAAAAAAAAGAAATGACTATCCCCATTGAATAAATAAGAAAACTGAAGTCCAGAAAAGCTTTCTGCTGTACCCATCACACAGCCAGTCAGCAGCCAGACTGGACCCTCTGTGTCTCTTACCTCTGAGTGAAATGTGCCTTTTTATTTTCTGGAGGTGACAGGCAGAGGAGGAGAGGGAAACTGAAATGATAACCCTGGGAGGGGAGATGGTAAGATTTCAAAGGAAAGTGTGACTGATTAGTAATCAAGAAACAGTAAGAGAAAAGGAAAGGAAAAGAGCCAGGGCAGAGGAGGTGAGAGACATGAATTAGAACTGCATTGTTCCTAAGTAAATTCAAAATTCGGTTATATTAATTTTCCATGGGTTTTGTCTTGTAGACCCCAGAGTGATTTGAGCCAAACCAGATTGTTTATCATCTGATTCTGAAGGGGCCAAAGTCAGCTTCTTGTGGCTGTGAGAGAGTCACAAGCAGGGAAACTGGCTGAAGGTTTCACTTTTGACACCAGTAATAGGGGTTTTCCAGCTTGTGGTACAGGAGGATATTACAGTAGAGGAACTGGGAGCTTTTTATACTCTAGGGGCTACTGGTAATGTTTGTTAGGGTCTTCCTTTTCTTTGTCAGCAAAGTTACTCTCTTGGAAATATTCCCATTGTATTATTATATTAAGGAGAAAGCACATGTGGCAGACACTGGTCTTTTAAGTAAATCTTCAGCAAAGTTTTCTCCCCAAAAGCAGTTCAGAGTGTGGACTCTGGAGCTAGAATGTTTTGATTCAAGTTCTGGCTTTGCCATTCACTACCTTTGTGACTTTGGCTGATTTGCTTAACCTCTCTGTGCCTGGATTTCCTTACATGTAAAATGGAAACAATAGTACCTACATCATAAAGTTATTATAAGTTTCCAATGAGCTATTAATTTTAAAATGCTTGCATAAGTGCTAAGTGCCATATGAGCATTGTTGACTCTTGTTGTTACTATCGCCTACTAATATTTTATAATTTATTCAATTACAGCTTACATTCAATATTATTTTGTATTAGTTTCTGGTGTACAGCATAGTGGTTAGATGGTCATATACTTACAGAGTATTCCCCTGATATTTCCAGTACGCACCTGGCACCATACATAGTTATTACAATATTATTGACTATATTCCCTATGATGTGCTTTACATCCCATCACTATTCTGTAACTACCAATCTGTACTTCTCAATCCCCTTACTGTTTTCACCCAGTCCTCAAACCTCCCTCCCCTCTGGCAACCATCAGTCTGTTCTCTGTGTCTATGAGTCTGTTTCTGTTTTGAAAGAGGAAGAATAAATGAGAAAATTCTCAACATAGAGGCCCTGGATAAAATTGCTCAGTTTGCCTTTGTTTGATTCCATTCCATTCTACAAATAAACAAACAAATCAGTACTATTTTCTTTCCTCCTACTTTCTCTCATAAAGATTTTTTTTTAGTTCATTTATGAGCATTTTAATTTAGGAGAAACTAGATTTTCATATTTTCTACTGTGCATTATGTGAGCATATACACTACTTTTCATTTACTTTCCCAGCTCTACTAGAAGAGAGTATTCCAACTTTTCTTTTAGTTTTAATAATATATTTTATTAACATATGTACAAGTGATATATTTTAATATGTAATCAATATATACATTATTTTCATATAAACATTATTAATGAGACATTTTATATTCTTTTGTTATACTGAGTCTTTAAATATAGCATATCTCAATTTAGACTAGTCATCTTTATTTTATTTTATCTTTTTAACCAGGTACCCACATTTTATTATTTTTACTTTATTTTTATTGTCTACACTATTATAGATGTCCCCATTTTTCTTCCCCTTTGTTCACCTAACCCTGCCCTTGCCCTACCAAAGTTTTTACATTTATTCCTACCTTTGATGTATTTTACTTGTTAGGTGCTGATTTTTTAATTGAGAAATAATTGATGTATAACATTGTATTAATTTCAGGTGTATGGCATTATGATTTGATTGATATATGTATATATTGTGAAATGATTACTACAGTTAAGTCTAGTTAACAGCTATCTCCCTACATAATTACAGAAAAAAATTTTGTGATAAGAACTAAGATTCACTCTCAGCAAGTTTCAAATATGTAGTACAGTATTATTAACTATAGTCACCATGCTGTGCATTACATTTCTATGACTTATTTATTTTATAACTGAAGTTTATATTTTTTGACTCCCTTCACCCATTTTGTCCACCCTAACTCCCCATCTCTGGCAACCACCAATCAGTTCTCTGTAGATACTTAAATATTAAATATTCATTACTCATTTACTCATTGGTTTGTAAAATACCTAAGAAACACATATAAAACACCTTATAAATACTTGTTTTCTTTAGGATCATTATTCTTATTATAGAAAAGGGAAATCAAGGAAAGAAACCATATAAAGTTGCTTAAAACCAGAGTTAGAATAAATTAAAAACCAAAAGTTAAAATATATGGATTGCTTCCCTTATCTCATTTGCTACTTCTTGGCAAATTATCAGGTCACTGGGCTATAGAGAGATAATTAGAGTTATTCTCAAGTTTTATTTACTGATACTACATATATATTTTTTTCAGTCTTAGTACTGTGGAGTTTACATCTTTATTGGGAAACTTCGAGGAAATATGCACATTTCAACAGACACTCTGCCAAGCCTTGGAAGAATGTTCAAAGTAAGTGTCACATATTGCCATAAGGGTAGCCAGCAACATATTGTTTTGTGTTTTTTCCCTTTTAACTGTTGCCTTAAATGAGGGCACTTTATATGTATGCATTTGGTACAACTTAGGGAAATTGTCCCAGATCAGGGAGAATGCACCAGGTGGTGATCCAGTGTCAAACCACTAGTTGTATTTTTTACTTTATTTACAAATCATATTGGCTTACTGCTTCTGCTCTGTATAAGAGACAAATAACATCTCAATTGACCATGGGTGATGCCTTTGACATCAGTTATATATTTTATATTATATATTGTGAATTACTTGGAAAAGTTATTCAGATTATTCATTCAGTTTTGCAAACTTGTTTTTCTCCTTTAATTACTCCTGGTATCATGTCTATTATGTTAACAGTAGAAAGACATGAAAAATGGGGAAAGGAAAAGTATATCTTTATATAAATCAAAACATGTATTTGATGGCTAGCTAGATTGTTGAGTTGTTCAACTTTCATACTACAGAATGAACTGTAATTATCATCAGACAGTATATTTCTGTAGCAGGATTAATTTTCAAAGCAATGTATTTTCGAGAAGTTGCTGACTTTAATCATCTATAGAGAAATTGGGGTTATTTCCCTGTTTCTTCAGGTTTATGGGACACAGATGGTAGTCCAGGGGAGAATATGGTAAGAGCCCACACTAAAGAGACCTGAGCAGCCACTCCAAATGCTAACAATGATCCAGATTATTCATATGGAAAGATGGTTAATAAGTGAGAAGAGAAGATTACAAACTAGATTTGTGATCCTTATTCTCCATTTTATAGAGAAACATGTAGAAGAAAGTCCAATGAATATGACAAAGTTGTTAGAGTAGATATATCTGAATGGTGGAGTTCTGAGTAATTTTTTTTCTTTTTTGTGTTTTTCATATTTTTCTATAAATGAAAACAGGTGGCTTATAATTTAAAAAACGAATTTTAAAAATCATGAGACCACCCTACCTAGCAACCACCAGACCACCAAGACTACATAGAACTTTTTTTTTATTTGATTAGTTTGTCTGTACTTGAACTTCACCTAAATTAGCCAAGAGTATTTTTAACATGCTCAGCTAAAAATTTGAATATTAAAATTTGAACAAGCATTTTAGAAGAAAACCCTACCTACTGATTCCAAATAAGTAATATCTGACCCTATGTATTGACCTATGTTTAGTGGTGAAAGTTAAAGCAGTAGTCATGATCTTGCATTTTATGTATAAAATGGTTGTAATATAGTTCCTCTTTTAACTTTGGCAGAAGAATTTGAAAGGTTAGCATGTTCCTGGGTTTAATTAGAATTATCTTCTCCTGTTTCCTGTTTTACATTCTGTATCTCACCTATTTTACCTACAGATTTCCAGAAAACCAACACAAAGTAGGAGGTTGTCTACTGAACCTCATGCCTCATTTTAAATCCATGTATCTGGCTTACTGTGCAAATCATCCTTCAGCTGTAAATGTACTCACCCAACACAGGTAAATTGTTAACATTTCCCCAAATAAACTGTTTTATAATGAGATGCTTTCTTAGGACCACATCATTTGGAAGTCCAAGGTCTCCAATCCAACTCTTAATTGTTCCCATTCGTTATGCCAGGAATTGATTCATTGTTACATACATTGATTGATTATTAATGCAACAAATAATTTACTGAGTACCTAATATGTACAAGGTCCTGTACTAGCTGATGGGCATATAGTAGTGAACAAGAAAGAGAAGTTCCCTGCCTTTATTTATGAAGCATAGGATTTTAATTTTATAGGCATGAAATTAAACAGTGTAAACATGCTGTATACAAAAGGGTAATTAAAAAGTATGCTGTGAGACTTTGCAACACAGTATTATCTTAGTGTGGGTGAGTGAAGGATTAAGGAAGGCATTTCTGAAGATCCAATAGTTTAGCTTTCCCCTGTCCCAATGAATGTTTTATCTGAGATGCTGACAAGTATCTAGGTTCAGTATCATCCTAGCTAGTATCTAGGTTCAGTATCATCCTAGTATCTAGGATGAACCTAAACTGTCTAGGTTCATCCCTTTCTTTTTTTTAATTATTATTGTTGTTAATATTGTTATTATTGTTTTTTTATTTTACTGTTGTTCAAGTACAGTTGTTTCCATTTCACCCCACCACTCCCCCTGACCCCAGTCATCCCCACTTCCCACCCTTGATCTTACCCCCCTTTGGTTTTGTCCATGTGTCGTTTACAGTTGTTCCTGAAACCCCTTCCCCTCTTCCCCCCATTACCCTCTCCCACCTCCCCTGTGGTTACTGTCAGATTGTTCTTAATTTCAATGGCTTATTTCAATTTTCCTTTTTCTGGTAGAGGAAGTCTCAGATTGTTATGGCTAAAAGGCAGCTATTTACATGTAAAGGGGGAAGGAAACTAACATGGTAAACTATGTAGCAGGTACTTTAAGCAAAAGATTAATAATAATTATACATTGAATATAAATTGTTTCTGGTTCATAGAAAACAACAGAATAGTCTCCTGTAAGAGTCCTTGCCAGAGGCTAGGATAAAGCTTCTAACTTCTTTTACCTTCTGATTACCTATCCCTGACACATTCACGAAGACATTTATCTGGACCAGAACACTGTATGATAGGCTTAAAGATGCAATTTTAACTTTGAAATCATGTGCTAGAAATTCAGGTGGGATAATAACAAGAACAATACACACAGCCTCATAGGACTTAACCTGGAGACTAGATTCATAATGGGCACAAATTCCAGTGGCTGTTCAAGAATGAAAAGTATATTCTTCCCTTAATGTGGTCCAGACTTCAACTCCCAGAGCCAGGCTAGAACACTGGTTGGTACCAACCCGCAGAAGTGGCAGAAATTTTATTTTTTTTCCTGATTTCTTATGAGCTTTATTGACTTTATAGAGCTATTTTGTGAGGACATCTTAAATGTAAAACACTAAGTCCTACTGAGTCCTATTTTATTCTCCTGATCAAAGTTGTGAATTCTTATGGAATACTAAATATGGAAGTTGAGTTAATAGAAAGAGAAGCCATGACTCTGGATTATTTAGGCAAGTGGCTCAGCTGCTTAAAGCTCACACTGTGCCAGGCATATGCTTTAAAAGTCTATGAGGGAGTTATACCTCTGCTTTACAGCTAAGACATTGAAAGTTCAAGTAATCTGCCCAACGACTCAGAGCCATTAAGTGGTTAAGCCAGAATTAGAATTCAAGTCTGTCAGACTTCTAAAAATATTTTAATTGACATTTTTAAGTACAAAGAGAAAAACATAAATGCAAATTTAAAGAATTATAACAAAATGAACACCCATGTACATGCCACCCTACTTAAGATATAAAATATTACCATTTCCTTTTTATGTAACATCTTAATTGAGTTAAAATTCACATATGAAACAATTCACCTGTTTAAAGTGTTTTGCTGAATTATTTTCAGTATATTCAGACTTGTACAACCATCACCACGATCAGTTTTAGAATATTTTTATCATTCTCCAAAGAAACCCATATGTATTAGCAGCCACTCCCTATTGCCAGCCCAAGTCATCCACTAAAATAATTTTTTGCTCTGGATTTGCTATTCTGGACATTTCATTTAAGTGAAATAAGATAATATATGGCATTTCGTGTTTGGCTTATTTCACTTAGCACAATGTTTTCAAGGTTCTTCTGTGTTGTAGCACTTATCAGTACATTGTTTAAAAAAAATTAATATAGCCCTGACCAGTGTGGCTCAGTTGGTTAGGCATCATCCCACAAAAAGAAAGGTCACTGGGTTGATTCCTGGTCAGGGCACACGCCTGGAATGTCGGTTTGATCCCTGGTCAGGGCACATACAAGAGGCAACTGATGGATGTTTCTCTCTCGTGTTGATGTTTCTCTCCCTCTCTTTCTCCCTCCTTTCCCCTCTCTCTAAACGTAAATAAATAAAGTATTAAAAAAATTTTAATATAGCTAATCCAACTCTCTTTTGATTATTGTTAATATGATATATCTTTTTTCATCACTTTTAATCTGTCTGTGTTGTATGGACAACATACATCTGAGTCTTGTTTTGTTGAATATACTCTTAAAGTCTCTGTCTTTTAATTGGTATACTTAGACTATTTATATTTAAAGTAATTATTTATATACTTGGATTAACATTTACCATATTTGTAAATGTTTACTATTCATTACACTTGTCCTTTGTTTCTTTACCACACCATCTTTTGCTGCCTTCTCTGGTTTTAGTTAAACATTTTTTTAAAGGTGTCTTTTATTTATTTTTTAAAAGACTTTATTTATTTTTAGGCAGAGGTGAAGAGAGGGAGAAAGTGAAGGACAGAAACATCAGTATGTACTTGCCTCTCACATGCCCCCTACTGGGGACCTGGCCAGTAATTCAGGCATATGCCCCAACTGGGAATCGAACCAGTGACCCTTTGGCTCGCTAGCCAGCACTCATTCTACTGAGCCACAGACAACCAGCGCTAAACATGTTATATGATTTCATTTTTTATTCCCGCATAGCATATTTTTCTTCTTCTAAAAAAATATTGGTGGTTTCCCTAGAGTTTATGACATCCATTTACAACTAATCTGTAACATTTTCACATAACACTCTACCATTTTATAGGTAGTCCATGTACCTTATAACAGAGTAGTCTCAATTCTTCTCCCTCATCCCTTACAACAGTGTTCTCATTTATTTCATTTATCCACAAGGTAAAATCACCCAATATATTGTTGCTATTGTTATTTTGAACAGTTATCTATTAGATCCATTAAAAATAAGAAAAATAAAAGATTGTATTTTACCTGAGTTTATTACTCTCTGACACTCTTCCTTTTTTATGTAGATCTATGTTTCCTTCTCTCTGAAGGACTCAACAATTTCTTGCATAGGTGGTCTATTGGCAACAATTTCCCTAAGTTTTTGTTTATCTGAGAAAGTTTTATTTCTCCTCTACTTCTTTTTTCCCTTTTAATTTTACTGTGGTAAAAAAATAAAAACATATGACATGAGATTTACCCTTACAAATTAAGGATTAATTTACACTTAACAAATTAAGTGTATGGTATCTTAAAACTATAAGCACATTTTTGTACAGCAGATGTCTAGAACTGTTTTGTCTTTTATAACTGAAACTTTATACTTATTGAACAGTAACCCCCATTTCCCTTTTACTCCAGCCCCTGCCAACCACCATTACTTTCTGTGTCTGTGAGTTTCATTATGTTAGATACCACATATAAATGGAATCATGTAGTATTTTTTCTTCTGTGGCTGGCTTATTTCACTTAGCATAATGTCCTCAAAGTTCATCCATGGTGTCACATATAACAGTATTTCCTTCTCTTTAAAGGCTGAATAATATTACATTGCATGCATATACCACATTTTCTCTATCCATACTTCCATCAGTGAACACTTAGGTTGTTTCTACAACTTGACTATTGTGAATAATGCTGCAACAAACATAGGAATACAAATACCTTTTCAAGATACTGGTTTTAACTCTTTTGTGAAAATACCCAGAAGTGAGATTGCTGGATCACATGGCAATTCTATTTTTAATGTTTTGAGGAACCCCTATAATGTTTTCTATACGTAGTAGCATCCCCATTTTACATTCCCACCAACAGTGCACTAAGGTTCCAATTTTTCCACATCTTTGCCTTTATTTGATGTTTTTTTTTTAAATAATGCCCATCCTCTCTTTTCAAATGCACATGGAACATTTTCAAAGATAGACCACATGATAGGACACAAAACAAGCCTCAACAAATTCAAGAAAATCAAAATCATATCAAGCATTTTCTCAACCACAAAGTACTGAAACTAGAAGCAAAACTCAAGGAAAAAAACCCAAAACACTCAAACTCATGGAGATTCAATAGCATGCTATTAAACAATGAATGGGTCAAGAATGAAATTAGGGAAGAAATCAACAACTTTCTGAAAACAAATGAAAATGAACTCACAACAATCCAAAACTTATGGGACACAGCAAAGGCAGTCCTGAGAGGGAAGTTCATAGTGATACACATCTACTAAAAAAAGATACAAACATTTCAAGTAAACAACCTAACCCTACATCTATAGGAACTCGAGGAAGAACAACAAAGACAGCCCAGAGCAAGTAGAAGGAAGGAAATAACCAAGATCAGAGCAGAATTAAATAACATAGAGACTAAATGCACAATTCTAAGGATCAAT
>CM052552.1:21768692-21787116 GCA_028533065.1 Trachops cirrhosus
AACAAAGAAACAAGTAAAATATAAGAAAGGACACTGAAATGGAGGATGGGATGTCAGTGACCAGAGGGGAGAGGGGAGGGAATTTCAGGGGAGAAGGGAAGGGTTTACAGGAACAAATATAGAGGACACATGGACAAAACTACGGGGCTTGGAAATGGAAGGGAGTTGGGGAGGAATGGGTGGGTGGGCTGGAAGGGGAATACAAGATAGAAACTGTACTGAATAATCTAAAATAAAAAAATTTATAAAAAATTAAGTTTGAGTACACTGACTTTTCCAATGAAAAAGTTTTCCTTCTCATTTTGTTTGGGGCGTGAGAACTGTGGTCAAATAAATGTTATGTAAAATGTGAAATTTTCTAACTTGAGCTGATTATACAAACTATATTACACCTTTGTATCTGGGTGATCATTAAAAAATGTACATTGGTTTATTATATAGAGTTTATGAAATAACAGATACTGCATGCCATCTTAATTCTCAAATGTGCACATTTCTGATTGTTGGTTGTCTTTTTCTGTTTTCTGTCCCTTGGAGGCTGAGGATATTTACGTTTAACTTAGCTGTGTATAGGTAACAAATCTTTGGATTCAATTTTCTTGTATTTATTTGCCTCAATTAAGCAGTAGTCACATGTCACAACTCCCAAAATTTTGCAGATTTGTATTGCAAATATTCTTCAACCTTGAATTTTTGGGGTATCAGTCACAAATTTCATACATTTTCTGAGATAAATTTTATTGATAAATATTGTTTTTGTCTTATTGAGAAAAATGTTTGAAATCTATCTGTACATTTCAATTTGTGAACATTCTCAAAGCCATCCTTAAGCTGAGGGATAGTTGTTTGTGTGTGTAGGGATCAAAGAAGTGGTGTTGCCCTTGAAGAGGAAATTGGAATGAGGAGGGAAATAGTCAGACTTGCATTCTGAAAGAGAGTGGGATAAGAAGAGCTAACTAGTTATTTCATGGAGGAAGAAAATAACCCCTTAGCCACTAGTATGCCTTTGTCTATATTGGAGTGATCAATATATGTACCTTGGTCCTGAAGCAAACTGATGGGAGAGGAAGTGGCTATAGAAGGTCAAGGGTGTCTCTTGACAGTGAAATTTTCAGATCATCTCAATTGTCTCCCATTTAGTCTCATAATCCAAGGCTGAACCCTAAGACCTACCTGAGAGGAATAACTGCTTCTAAGAGATTTACTCGACCAAATCCATTCTCCTCTAAATACTTTGAATTAAGTAGTGTTATCGTGAGCTCCAGGGGACTCTTTCTCCACCAGGTGTGCTACCTGAGCTCACAAGCCCTCTTATTTACATTGATGGTAGTAGTTTGTGAGAAAGGCAAATTTATTTCTGCAGTAGGAAAATGTCATCTCCTGGATGTCATTCATAGATTAGGTGAAGGCTGCTACATGCGATTCTCATGGCAGCCATCTTTGGACATCTTGAAATATAGTATGTAAGTCTGTATTTAGCTTGATTTTGGACTGAAAATGGAGAAGAGCACTTTACTTTAATTGAAATGGAGATGAGTAACTCCCTGAGCCTCTGAGTGTGGGCCCATGATTGCCACTTTGGAAGCATGAGGCATGCAGTTCCTTGCAGTACTTCCAATTAAGTTACCAGAAGAGCTACTAGTAGGTCAAGCACATTGACTCAAGAGAAACTAGTGGGCTCTTAGGTTTTAGATATATTTGCCTATCTCATGTGTGTCCTGTGTTTTCCTATGTCATGGCTGGTGTTAGAGGTATAACAATTTTCTGAAACTGGGGCTGAGAGAGCAGGCTTCTGCCTTCCTATTCTATAAACCCTAGTGAGTTGGGGATGAACTGAGGTGGATGTGGGTATGAAAGTGACTGAACTATGCTGAGGAAGGTGTTTTTGCCCTGAGGGGCAGGATCCCAGTGGGGGTGACCCAGGTGCAGGGCAGACTGTTTCCTCAAAAGAAAGGCTATTGATTCTCACCTACCTGTTCAAACTTGTTTGCTTTGACAATTAAGATTGGCATTTGGGAGTCTCATAAACCATCTGACCCCATTTTACCACTCTGTCCACCTCACCCACACTTTGAATTTTTTTTCATTCCTAGATGACTAGGCAAATGACCCTCTTTCAGGAAGCCCATCAGGATGACTCCCCCATCCCACTGCATATTGCTTATATTGGAATAGTGCAATGTGAAATATTAGAACCCAAATATTTAATTCTATTGTGTAATACAGTTAGTTTATCCCACTTTTTTCTGTTCAAGCAAAAGAAAAGGGATGGAGACCTACTTATGTGACTTCCTTGCTATTTTCCCAAAGGGCTCCACAAAATAACCAGATACACAGTTAAAATTAGACTTTATTTAGCATATTTAAGAAGAATATACCTAGGACAGATTGACAGCACCTATTTAAGAAGCTCAAACATTACTTAATAATATTTAGTTAAACCACAAACATCAATTTCTCTGCGTTCCCCAAGCAGGAGTCTTATTTTTGTCCTGCAATAAATTGGATTGTAACCATTTTAGAAAGGATATGATTAAAGCCAACCATTATATAAAACCTTGTCCTTGGGCAGAATCTCTGAGACTACTGAGCCATGTAACAGTATTAATTTATGAATTTGATTGGGGTGTGAAGGGGTTTCTCTTCTTGCTGGGAGAAGGAGGATAAAGCCCATCCCTTTTGTGTATCTGAAGGTAAGTTGTGCCAGTGGGAACTTGGCCCCAGGATTGTAGTTTGACAATCCTTTAAAAAGGCACTTTTAAATTACAAATACCTTTTTAGAAGTAAAAGGAAAATTTTAAATTAAAATTTTAAAATATTAGAGCTGTTTATTGAGCAAGTATATATTTCTATTGTTGTGTCAAAAAGTAGCACAAAATTAGGTACTAAAGGCAGGTTTACAAATTATTTAATGAGGATATATGTGTGTGTATATACAAATATATATTTTCTAGTTTTAATATTTTTGTTCTTAAAAGATAATAAACCCGTCTTATAGTACTTTTATCTTGTTTGATGCAAATGCCATTAATATGATTGTAAATCTCATACACCTTGGCTATGACCCCAGTGGAGTCCCACTACCTTGTAATCTATTTACCCATCCATGCTATATTTCATCTCTCAGGCAACCAATCAAAAAAACCCCAAAAAACCAGAGCAGCCATTTTCTGGCTTTTGGTATTGCTCTAGGAATGCAGGGATGGTCACAATATAGATCTACTAAATTCAAATCTTGTCAGTTCACAGTCAGGTACTAATTGGGTCTTGAGAATACAGTATTTTTTCATCCTGCCAACAGGACTCCAATAGCTTACCCTGGGATCTTTGCTATTTAAGGGGAACAGGATTATCTTTTTTGATTTTACATTCTATACATTCAATCAATGGAAAGCAGGCATACCAGTGCCAAGTGTGTTGTGGAGAACTCCAGCCAGGACTCCAGCCAAGATGATTAGATCACATTGATGACTAATTGTACCAGAATAAGTTTTCACTTGTCATATATACATTTGTAGTAAACTTTAAAATTTTAAAATAAATATACTATGTTCTACTTCAGAAATTAACCAAAGTGAGGGTCACACATAGAATTCTGCATGCATTTTATTAATTAAATATATGTATACACTATCTATTTTTGAGGATGACATTATCTACAAACACACACAACCTAATATCTAGCATGTTATCTCTAAGAACACTTATATTTTATATACAGTTACAGCTTACATTTAGGAAAATTACTACAGGAATAAATACACCACTGAAACAGACAAAAATATCAAACTTTTAACATTAAAATTGTAGCACAGATGAAGAGGGGGGATACACTCAACTGTGAAGCACCAAACCAAAACCAATCTTGTTTGTCTATATTTTAGAAACAGAGAGATCTAGTAATGAATTTTCAGACATAGAAACCTCTTGTGAGTGTACAAGTTACTGTGGTTTTCCCCTGGTGTATGTACTTCGAGATATGAGAACTCTGGGAGGCAATGATGGAAACATTTGACTCCTATTGGCAACCTTCATTTACCTCTAGGTTTCTTATTTTACTTACCAAAGAGCAGCGGACTTGCCAGTAACCTGGCAATTAGTGGCCAACTTCTGTGGATTTTAGCTTTCCTATTTCTTCCTTCAGCCAGTCTTGTTGCTTTTAGCAGAAGACTGCTATAAGCAAACTTGGCATTTGCCATAGAGGAAGAGATTGTAAGTAATTGGAGAGAATTTGTGATAAGGGTTTCTCTTCTTTTTGAGTTTTAGGTTATGGTCTGCTGATTGCAGCTCATTGCTTCTGTCTCCTCTCGCCTAAGCTTGGAGGGGCTTTGAGGGGACCAAGAATACTTGTCTGGCTCGTGGAAAATGAGAGAGACAGAGATAAGGAGGGAGAGGGTTGAAAGCCATGACTGACCAGATTTTCTCTTCTTATCTTGGTAACTGGCTCACAGCCAACTTTTCCTTTAATCTTTTGTCTGCTCTAGAGGGAAAGACATTTTGCTTAGAGAAGACTCTCCTGACAGGATGGGGGTTGTCTTAAAGAGGAATAAAAGGAAAAAGACATGAGGGGAAAACACTTCTTTTGATTTTTTTTCTCAAAATATGTGGGAGGGCAGTTATGAGAAAAAAACAGTCCAGTAGTTTAAATTGTTCCTCCTTGTTTCATCCCAACAACCTCTGAGGGTTTTATCTTGGAGAGTTCAAATTACCAGATACATAACTTTTCTTTTCCAAATGGTGTATTTCAGAGATTTTAAAGAGCATTTTGGCAATGTTTAAGAAAGCCTAGTTTAACCTTGTAAATTATTCTTCAGATACTATGAAAAAAATCTTTTGAAGTAACTTTACCTAACTTAATTGGCTAATTATGTGTAAAATAAGGGAATGTTAGGCACCTTATAATTTCACAGGTAATTTTTTTTTACTTTTTTTCTGAAATAATTGGAGAGTATCTATAGAATTGAATGTG
Source organism: Trachops cirrhosus (assembly GCA_028533065.1). Classification (NCBI taxonomy): domain Eukaryota; kingdom Metazoa; phylum Chordata; class Mammalia; order Chiroptera; family Phyllostomidae; genus Trachops; species Trachops cirrhosus. Next base: position 21,773,662 of record CM052552.1, read on the forward strand.
CCCCAAAGATGTGTTGTATTGAGAACTTTCTGGTAAGAAATGAGCTGCCTACCTCCTCCTATATTATAAAATGGTACTTTTCCTTACCTGTTGAATTTGAAGTAGGTATCCTGGTCATCTCTGAATTGGATTGGAGTTAGGGAGGAGACAGAAAAACATCTTTAACTGCTGGTTACCCCTATTGTTCACTTTTCTTCTTTCCTGCTTCCATAGGCCCCAGGTCCCTGTGAATCTGTCAGCTCTGGGTTTGGAGTGAGTGAATGGGAGTGAGTAAGAACACAGAGATTCAAGCAAGAGGTATTCCTAAAGGGCCAGCACAGCAGGGCAAGAGGGAGTGAGGCAGGTGAAGGCAGTGGGCATGATGGCAAGAGGTAGGCAGGGAGTCGGAAGTGCGGAGGACTTCCCAGCAGCTGGCATTTATGGCCTAGAGAAGATGGACCCTCGTATCACAGAAGTCATAGAAACCCAGGGCTTACTCCTTTTTACAGACCTCCCAAGCTTGTTGAAATTGGTATGCTAGTCAAAGCACCTGCGACTCCTTGGCAAACTAGATGCTCTATTATTCTTAAGTAAGAAAATCATTAAATTGAAAATCATGTCACTTCAAAGTCTGGTTTGTCTGGCCCCTGTACTTTAATGGGATTTTTACTGCACATATGAAGTAGCCTTGGCAAAAGAATACATCTTTTAAAAAGATTTAGAGAAAGCTATTGCACATTAAGCTCTGTGAGGCTAATTGATGACTTTTTTCTGCTCTTTCAGATTTTCCAATGACAAAACAGTATGTGCAGTAAAACCTCATTAAGTTGATAGTGTTTTATTCAAAATAGCACATTTTAAGTAGTGCTATCTCCAAGCTAACTAGAGGCCCTATTATTTATTAAGAAGAAAATGTCAGCAAAGCAGAACACTTTTAATTCAAAGGTCCTCTTTTTCAGTCCTTTATTTTTCAAAAGATTTTCACTTTTGAAAAATCCATTTTGCCATAAGAATAGGCAATATTTAAAACAAGGAAAAGAGGAACTTTAAAAAGGAAATCAGAGAGTGTTGGTGCCCTGGAGAATGTTGTGTGTGCTGTTAAATTAACTTACCACACTTGTACAGGTCTGGTTCCATTTTGATTTGGGATTTTGGCAAACAATTTTCTCTGATACACTTTGAAGGGGTTGATCTTTAAAAATAAAACAAGAAGTTCAGTTTCAACAAAGTATTTGGAGACACTTATGTTTGAAATCCTGTTTCCTACCCAGGTAAGCATTTCCACTCAAAAGACAGGCTACCTTGAGCTCCTTCAACCATGACAGATTCTCGAGAAAAAAGCCCTCCTCCCATAGAGGATTGGTCATATAGGCCATTTCTTTACTCAGATATCCTTAGAGGACAGGTTAATACAAGAATTTGGCAATAAATTGGTATAATACATTTATAACTATTAATTCATTTATACATTTTGGTAGAAAAATAAATGGTTGTGGAAGGGTAAACTTCAGCTGCCATGTCTTTTCTGAATTACCACAACTTCCAAATTAATGGGGTTGGAGTTAGTAAGATTTTCATGGACATATCAAACTGACAGATCAGAACAATATTATTTGGGTCTATCTCCTCTCTTTTCTTAAATTCTGAACAAGGCAATTCCAAATGACCATGCGGACTTATTCACAGCCCAAATATACTGCTGTTTACTTTCCCCTGAGAAGCTCATGTTGGAATCTGTGAGGAGGAAGAGATAAAGAAAATATGAACAAGGTGGGCATTTATATGAATGAAATTTGAGTTCTATATAGACACAGTATTCACACAAGCATGAGGCTAAACTCTGAATATGGCCATCTTTGTGTACAACTTCTTGATTAACTATTTGTCAACCAAATACTCCTTCCTCCTGCCTCCATGTATTTCTGCATGAGCAACTGAATGGCCATGGATTTATTTAATTTGATCTTCAGGAGGATCAAAAACACTGTCGTGACCATTTTATTGGTCCATGCTATTTGGTCAAGTCAATATGGTCTGTGACTTAAGAAATATATAAGTGTATCCCTACCCAAAGTGATTTCAGGGTTTGGGATTTGAAAACTCCATCTGTATTGATTCTAGGGATAATTTAGATATTGCAAAGGTTTTTCCCAAAATAAGATACTTCAACAGCAATAATTAGGATAAGTCTGACCTGAACACTTTAATTTTAGGATTGTGTAGAGTAAGTCACATGCTTGCAAGGTATTTAGAAACATTCCATGTCTATTATTTCTGAATCCCTTATACTTCTCCCCCACATCTTCAGAGAGCTTAAAGGCTTTAAGGAGAACCACAGGTAGAAAAGACATATGAGCATGCCTGGAGGAAGAAAAATGTTTATTTTGCCTTACTTGCTTCCCATGTGGGGGGTCTCATGTACACTAGAGATTTTTAATGGGCACATCACTCTTAATTGGTATTGTGAGTTTTGTAGGACTTTGGCCACTTCTAGTTGAATTTCCTTTTTGGGGGAGGAATACTGTTTGACCCAAAAGTCCTATTTGGGCACTGCCCTACCACACAAATGACTGGTAGGGGAAATTTGGAGGATTCTTTTGTGCATCCCAATTTAATCACAAATGAAAAATTGTAAAATAGTGACACAATTTCTGTCCCACTACTATTCAAATAGGAGACAGAAACTAGATTAGTGTCAATTGATAATTTTCAATTTGCATAGGAAGGCTTTGGTCTCAGCTCATGCACAAACCCAGGGTTTTATACAAAAAAAGTAAACTGTTTAGCCTCATGACTATGTGTTATTTCTCTATCTTCTCTTTTAGACTAGCTTCCCATTTCAAACATGCCCTATTATCTTCTTCCATTTTTCTAGGTCCCTGTAGAGAATCTAGAAACCTTGGTATTTTAACGACACAATGACTTTGTCTTAGTTTCCACAATAGTCTTTGCACCAGACTGGGGGTCTCATACATTAATCAGTCAGTTAGGTTTTGCTTCTTGGGCTCCATCAATGAGTTGGTCCATTGTTTTACTTTCAGTTTAACATAGGCTGTAAACCTTGCCCATGACCTCTTGACCTGAGGGCCTAAAAGTCCTTCAGTGCATAGGCATCATCTTCTTTCTCCCTCAGAGTGAAAGCTGGCATCTTGTAGCTCTGAGGAAACAGATCAAATACCAAATACAGATCCAAAATGGATAGCCCTTGTTGCTCTAAGAAATTTGGAGCCCAATAATTTTTTGGGGAAATTTCAGTCAGAATCCTTAAGTATGTGCTTTGAGGAACGCACTTTTAAGACAAGACTCCCATTTCTACATCTTCCATATATTTATCTATCTTGTGGTGAGAAGGATGTGTGTAACACCTTTGCCTGGAATGGTATGGGTTGGTATTAATGGGATTGTGAGTGGTCCATTGGAAAAAAAAAAAACAGCTCTTGTTTTTTGTACTGCAGACAGTTCAAGGTTTGCCTTAAAACTCACTTCAAGGTGAAGTGGCACAATCATGAGAAGGAATGGTCTTGCCTTCACTTTCTGTGCCAGCTTCAGTTTCAGGAAGATCTGGGTGGCTATCTTCTTTTGGGGACTTTTCCTTGCAGAAGGACTTCCTCAGCATATCTTGAATTTCCTTCTTGATGGTCTTGTGCATGTACCCATAGATGTAGGGGTGTATGCAACACTGCAGGAAGAAAAGCCAGATTATTATGGTAATAACCCACTGGGGCACCTTGGTTTGGACATCTACCCACACAGCCAGGACTGCTAGAAAGCAGTAGGGCCCCAGAGATAGCACATAGGAGAAAATGATGAGGAAGATCACTTTGGCAGCTTTGCACTTGTAGCATCTGGGCAGGGGAGGGCCATTGTTGCTGTTTTGACGACTTGGTGGGGCACTCTCTGGAATATTCACTGCCTCAATGTCATCCTCACTGCAATTGATGTCATCCTCACCAAACTCCATGTCATCTTCACCCAAGTCAATGTTGCACTGGTTGACTTCTTTGTGGCCCTGTTGTGCTTTCATGTTGCTCTCCATTTTCATGCTGCCTTCCTTACCCTCCGTGCTGCCATCATTAGCTACCAAGCTGTTTTCTTTGACCTCCTTGTTGCCCTTGGCCTCCATGCTCCCTTCCTTGGCTTCCATGCTACCCTCTTTGGCCTCCACACTGCCCTCCTTGGCCTTGACCTCACTTGCATTCTGGCTATGGAATCTGCTCTCATCCTGGAACTCATCATTCTTTTCTCCCTCTTCATCCTCATTGTCTACATGATCCTTGGCTCGAACTTCCAAGCTGTGGCTCTTGACGTTATACAGAAGAGCATGCTGCTGCCGGGCTGCACCAAACACTAAGGAGTAGCAGGCAATCATGACAACCAGTGGAACGATGATGAAGGACACCACACTGAGAATGGTGTAGCTGGGGCTGGCCCCCCAGATCATGGAGCAGAGAGCATTGCGCTCATCAAAGGCAGCCTGACCCCAGCCGTAGAGTGGGGGTGTGCTCTGCAGGATGGCCACGATCCAGGTGCCATAGAGGAGAATGTAACCCCGGCGTGGAGTCATCTTGGCTGGGTAAGAGAGAGGGTGGAAGATGGACAGGTAGCGATCCACTGACACCACAACAATGGTGTTGACACTGGCAAAGGCAAACAGGTGAGTGAGGCTAACCAGGGCAGTACAGAAGTGGCTGTTGAGGGGCCAGAAGAAAGGCACAGAAGTGGCCACTACCCAGGGGGTCACAAGTGAAACCTGCAGTAGGTCAGTGATGAGAAGGTTAAAGATGAAGCGGTTGGTCACCTGCAGAAGCTGTGGCTTGCGCTGCAATGCAAGTGCCAGCACTACATTTCCAAAGAATGAGGCAGTGAGGAAGATGAGCAGAACGCTGGAACGGATGATGCCATGAGCCAGGCTGATGGGCATTTTGGAGAGTGGTATGCACGTGTGGCTGCTGTTGCTTTCCTGCGTGCTGTTGGTGCAGGTAGACGCCATGGCGATGGTGGGTGGAAGTGACACAGGGTGCAGGCTTGGAAGAGGCACAAAATTTGGGGCGAAGGGGCGCACGAACCACACTTACTCTTATGCTGGGGATGAAACAAACACGTGGACCAGGTTAGTCACCCTGTTGAGGAAGCACTGCTTTTGCGCTGGGCAGCAGCGCTAGGGGATCCTCTCCCCAGGGTCCCCACGCAGCCACTCTCTGAGATCTGACCAGCACTTTCTCTGAAACCTTCTCTTCCTCTCTGGGTCAATCTGCCTCTCTCTAGGGGTCTCTGAGTCCCTCCCATCCATCATGCTGGTGCATGCACATGAGCTCTGTGCTACTATCTTTGAGTCTCTGAGTTTGGGTTTTTCAGAGTGATTTTCCCAGCTGTCTCTCCTGCTAGTTCTTGCACGCATTCTGTTTCCCATCCTGTTTACATTTATTGAATTCTAGTGTCTCTCTGTAGCACATTTTTTTTCTGTATTCCCAGGGTGTGTACACATGTCTCAGTTTTCCCCAAACTCTCTCATCCCTGTTTCTCATTCTGCCGTCAGTCTCTATTTCTTAGTCTGTTCCTAGGATGTGTGCACTGTCTGTAGATCTGTCAGTCTGTGGTTCTCTCAATTCCATTTCTCTCTTGTTTACTCCAGTCTCTTCGACTTTCAGTCAATTTCTCAGTCTCTCAGTGTCTCTCACTACCAGACTTTCTCTGTAGCTGTGTATGTGTGTCTCTGTCTTTCTTCCTCTTTCCCTTGGTCTTGTCCTCATTGCTCCTTTCCTCTTTCTAATGTGCTCTTGTTTTTTCTCTGTGTCTCTGCCTGTCACTGACTGTCGCTCACTAGAGCACACTCTTCCAGGTCTTTTCCTGATGTTGTTTCCTCTTTCCATTTTTTCTCTAATTCCCTGACAATCTCTGTGGGTCCCTAGTGCACCTGCTCAGTATCACTCTGTCAGTCTCCATGTCTCTATAATTCTCTTGTTTCCTGTCCCCCTTGGGCTCTCTCTCTATGTGCCACTTTTTGTCCCTCACTGTTCTTGTTCTTTCCTGAATCCCCTCATCTTTGTGCCTCTCCCTTTGTGGTTTGTGTCTCCCTGCATTAAATTTTCTCTTTATCACTGTCTGTCTGTTTCTTTCCATTGCTCTCTGAATCTCCACTGCTTGTCTCTCTTGCTTGTCTCTTGTGACCTGCAGCACCTCCATTGCTCAGGATCTCTCACTAGTGCGTGCACTTAGAGTCGGTTTCTGTGTCTCTCACTCTCTCCCTCAGACTCTAACTAAACATTTACTGTGTATGTTTCAGTGTAGGTGAATCTCTGTCTCCATTTTTCTCTGATGATCCCTCACCTTGATTTTTCTCTGGTTGGATCTCTGTCTCCGATCTCTATCTCTCTGTCGACTTTATTTTGCCATGGAAACCAGCTGCCACCTTGGCCACGGTGGGCTCTGACAGATAAATCTAGTTTCTTAGCAGCGAAGCCGTGGCTGAATGCAGGGGAGATGCCTATTGTGACCCCCTCCCAATTCGGCATCCTCTCTGCACTCTCCAGTCCACCCAGTATCAGAGGCGGCAGGTCTTGGGAGAGTGAGCTGGGGAGAGTGGGAGAGGAGGCAGGAGTGCCGGACTGGTGGGGAAGAGTCTGAGAGAGACAGAGTGACAGAAATTGGAGACAAAGAAAGAGAATGAGAGTCAAAGAGAGAGACTGAGGACAGGGAGAGATGGAACAGCGAAGTCTAAAAAGAGTAAGAAAAGAGAAGATGAGAATCAGAGAATGAGAGAAAGGACAAAGAACCAACAAGAGAATTTTGTTGGTCGTGGGGAGAACACAGGAGAGAAAGTGCAGGGGAAACCCTGTGTCAAGAGAACGGCCTAGGGACTTCGAGAGACGGCCACATTGCTGCCGTCGGGTAGCTGGGGGACCAGGCGTTCAGGGCTCTGGAGCAGAGGGTCCAGTACAGCTCTGGGGCCGCTGCATCTGGAGCAGCGCTGGCCGCTTACCTGTTGCTGCTGGAGGCGTTGCACCACGGAAGCGGAGTGCGGGGCCTTTGGGACTAGCCGGGTTGTCTGGGTTGCATCCAGAGGCACCGGCGAATGCGGGCTCACACGGGGCACCGGGCACCGGGCACCGGGCACCAGGCACCAGGCACCGGGGCGGTGAGAGTGGCAGGAGCTGCGCGCCTGTTCCCGCAAGTCCTGCTGGCACAGCGCTGCAAGCTCTGAGTGGCGGCTGGGACGCACGCGTCTTAAGGCAGCGCAGAGCCCTCACCTTGCGGGTGGGGGGGTCTCCCGCCCCTCTCTGTTCCCCCCACCCTCTTTGGTGACGCACTAGGTCACAAGCTCCTGGAGGAGCAGTGCTAGCGGGTGGGGGACACTGCAATGGACCCCACTCAGATGTTCTCACCCTCTCACCCTGCGTCTCCACCTCATTAGGTCCAATCTCAGTGAGACCTCACAGACTGTGGGTGGTCCCCAAGGCTGATTTTCATACAAACCTTATGACTTCCTATTCCTCGGATTTCGGGCCGGTTGGAGACGCAGACTTGCACAAGAGAAGCAGAAATCTAGGCCCGGACCTCGTGCCTAGACCCTTGAAGACCCTCACCCCTACCCCCCTAAAGTATGAGCCGCTCTTGGACCTGAGAGAGGAATCCTGACTTTGGTATCACCGATTTTCCACAATTTTCTCTAGTTCCCAGCAAAAGCTAAACAGCAGTTCCTTTCCTGTAGGTTTTGCGAGAATTTAATCTAAGACAAGCCACTTAATTATCCACTGTATTATTTTACTGAAGTATTGTATGTCTGTAACTCCTCTCTCTTCCTCCACTCCCTCTCTCTCTGCCAGGTCCTGTGTTAAGCTGTTTACACAGAAAATACTGCCAAATCCTTACCCCAATCTTGTGAGGTAAGTACTGCTATTATTTTCATTTTATAGAGACAGAAGCAGAAGCCAAGAGAGATTACCCTACTTGCCCAAGTTCAAGCAAATGTTGCACCTGCAGTACTAACCAAGACATTCTTGTCTCTCCCCAACATATTTCGGGTGTTTGCTCTGTATCACATCTGGGCAGACACCAGGGCATAAGCTCCTCCTCCCTCTGAAGGGAGGGTGAGGTCTAGGAAGGTGTTCCAGACAAGGGTTCATTTGTGTCTGGTTTCCAAAGGAAAAGTATGTTTTCTAGGCAGGAAGGAAGGGAAAGTGTGTTCTGCAAGGAGATGCATGGGCAAGCAGGGCTGCAGGAGAGAGCTGGGTACCAAGAGAGGTTGTAGCAGGGTGAGTGCCAGAAGGTGAGCTGGGAAAAGGGGGTAAGGGAAGATTCTGACTGGCCTTGAATGCCAGTATTGGGACTTTGGACTTTATGCTGAAACCTCTGGGGAACAATTGAGGATTTGTTCTATTATAAACAATTTCAAACATACACAAATATAATGATAATAACAAAATTACCCCCCATCCAACTTTACCAATAATAAATATTTTGCCATTATTGTTCAGTGATGGTATTTGTGCAGGGAGATGTGATGAGATTTCTGTTTTTCTAGGATCACCTAGAAGCAGGGCTGGGATGGGGGTGGATGACGTATTGAATGGAGAAAGAACAGAAAGGAGGCTGTGGCAGGAGACAAAGAGGGTCTCAACATATCATACAGAGGGTGCTGAGTAGAGACCCAAAGAGAGGCCAAATTGACACTGCAGAGGAATAAGGACAAGGAGGTGTTGAGCAGGGTCTAGGATGAGCAGAAGATTCTGAGTTGGTTTATAGGCTGGATGGAGATCTTACCCTTCCACTGCACCTCATGCCTCCTGGACAAGGCAGGTATATAAAGGGGCCCCAAGATGGTCTTTGGATTTTAAGCTCTACATTTGCTATAGATCATTAGCTTTTGTTTTTGTTTGTTTGTTTGTTTTGCTAGGCCTGATTTTATCTTCCCAAGGTCAAATGGTATAAACCTAGTCATTTTCCTGCAGACAGTTTCCATGATAATTGCTCACAGTTATAAATTTCTAACCTCACTCTGGCCATGGTGCAGTATCCTGGGTATTGTGCACTGTCAATTGGCAGTTCACTCAGATTTGATATTTTGGAACGACTTGGGAGGCAAATTGTGAGAAATGACCAGAGACAAAGGCCGGTCCAGTCCATCCTGTCCTTTCCTCCTTTTCACTGTGATCCTGAGAGTTCCTTGGACTGCTAGGATCCAGTAGGAGACAGGGAAAGACATCTAGGTACATATTAAAGGCGGATGCCTAAGAAAGGCAGCCTCATAGAGCCTGAAGCTGCATCCTAATGCTAAGGGGAATGATGGAGAGTGGACTGCAACCAAAGCTAGTTTGCCTGCAGGAGACAGTAAGAAAGCCAAGGAAACGCTGGGAAAGAAATGCAATCCTCAGGTGCCTGTTTCTTCTTTTTTCTTCCAGGCTTGAACAGAGTTGGTGTCCTTGAATTTCAAAGGCATGCAAGTATCAGCATCCCAAATAGATGTATGTGGGGGGCCTTGGGGAATGCGAATTTGGCTTCAGGCCATGCAGGCTCTGATTCTGATGGCCTTGGAAGAGCCCTTCGACTAACAAGCTTCTAGATTAAGAGGGGTATTTTGGGATGAGACAGGGAGAGTTTGGGATGATGGTTTAAGAGCTCACCTAGTACATTTCCTTACCTTTGTAATTCTATAACAGCAGAGGTAAGATGGAGCTAATGGAATTAATGGGGCAGGGATAAAGGGCAAGAAGCTACTAGAAACGGTTCTAGGTCTTGATGACAAGCACAACTTCAATAATAGCCTCTGTGCCAGGCTGATCTTCCCAGACTTGTTCATCTGGCTAGACTAGCCTAGGGGATGTACCAAATGCCTAGTAAGGGAAGTCAGAGGCCTATGACCCAGCCAGGTACTGGTTCTAGTAACAATGCAGGGTGCAAGAGTCCTTGAGTACATACCATGTGCCAAGCCTTATGCTTGCTTTATTCTATACAATCTTTGAAGGAGCTCTGTCAGTTAGAAATTAGTACAGCATTTTTAGAATCCAAGACATCACATACCATTTTTAAAAAGCTGCAAATTTAACCATCACATTAAGTAGTAGCAATATCATCTTAATTTCAAAGATGCTAAAATTAAAAAAAAACATGTACATTAGAGTCAATGTATTATAGTACCACTTCCATCCTTACAGAGAGGTTAAGTAAGTCACCCAAGGTCACACAGCAAGTGTTGAAGCTGAGAGGTAAAACCTGTTCCATCTCCAGCACTGGGGAATTTCCTAGGCTGCTTCTAGGAAGGGTCAAGAGGCAAGACAGAAAGGCTTCCAGAGATCAGCCCAGAAAAAAAATTTTGAATCCAGATTGTTAGAATTGTAGAAATATAAAAGCAATCAGTGATAAAAGCTTCTTTTTGTAGGATATATGATTCCCATAGGTGGTAAAATGACTAAATTAGTCTATCTAAATACTATCATTCCTTCTTGCTTAGTGAGTTCAGAATAAGTCAATGAGGAAAAATATATGCTTTTGTTCTGGAGTGCCTACCCATGGAGTTGTTTTAAGTTTTTCTGTGTTGTGAGCTACTCTGGTATTCACTTTAGGCCAACCCTAGGGATTATCTTTGCAAAATTCAAATGAAATTAAGTACATTCTGGGTGTGAGTTAATAATGCCCACTCTGTTGGCTTGGGAAACACAGAAAGTCTAGATTTCAAAGCTATGTATATCCAAATTAAATGGTTTGGAAGAGAAAATCTGCAGAAAATAACTGGATGGACTAGAAATGAAGAGTAGGAGACCTGATTTCTAGTCCCAATAATGTAGTTAACTTGTTGTATAACTTTGGGAAGATCCCCTTCTCTCTCTGATCTCAGCTGTGTTAATTCAACAAATGAGGTAGAGGAGTATTAGGTAATTTCTAAGAATCCTGTCAGTTGATGACTTTTGATTCCACCCGGCTGTTATTAAATATTCCAAAACTAATACAACCAAAATATTTCCTGGCTGGTGTGGCATAGGTGGTTGGAGTGTTGTCTCATTAGGTCATCCAAATATTTAAAAACTGAAACCTGGACTTCTGCTTGTGGCCAAGAAAAAGTAACAAGGACTGGATTTATACTTCCACCTTAAACAACCAAAAACGTGGACAAAATATATGAAATAATGGATGTCAAACATTGGAAAACAGTAAGTGCAGGATAGTGATCCTCAAGAAAAAGGAAACAAATGAAGTGAGCCCTACAATTGCTCCAGTTTACTACGTAGAGTTTTCAGGCTGGAAACCTAGGCTGAGCCTGCAAGTCTGCCTAAATTGAGGAAACAGAGTTCAAAATTCAGGGAGATGGGTGTGGTTAGAATTTACAAGATAATGTACCAGAGACCAGCTTCCCAGAGAGTGCTCCAGAAATTTGTAAAAGGTAGCTTTCAAATCTTTGAATACTGATTAGCACATGCATATGATCAAAATAACTAAGGCTTGGGGGGAAATGACTCAAAAGGAATAGATGAAGTGATTTCTAGAGCTCACATAAGACTGGATGGAGAGCAGACTGACAGCTATGAGCCAGGGTTGAAGGGTGGAGGGATTGATCAATAAAGAAAAAGGACTCATGGATATGGACAACAGTGTGGTGATTGCAGGGGGGCTTGGGGAAATGGAGGGTGAGGGTGGAAGAGGAAGAGGGCATAAAAAGGATAAATGGTAATGGAAAAATACAATAAAACAAACTATTAAAAAATAAAAAAATGGAAAAAGGAAAGATGAAGGGGGAAAAAATGACCAGCAATGACAGCTCAGTTTCCTAACACCAGAAAGAAGAAACTTCATAATATATCAGATTGAGTACTCAAAAAATGTTTGCTTCAGTAGTGGGACAACCTTAGTCTAAAGTTCATTCTCATCCCACATAGTAAGAAGTATTGAACTGTTTCCAATCTTTACTGAAACTCAGAGCAAAGCTCAAAAAATATTTAAAGGAATACAAAAATATCAAATAAATCAAATAAAACATTATGAAGCATACAAAACAGGAAAACAAGACCCATAGTGAAAATAAAGATAGAAATAGACACAGATGATAGAATTAGTAGAGAAATACATTAAAATGGCTTTAAAATATATACTTCATTTGTTCAAGAAGGTACAGAAAAGCATGGGCATATTAAGGAGATATATATATATAGTACAATAAAAGGTAGATTCAAATATTACTTCTAGAAAAAAATATGATATCTGAGATAAAAATATACTGGATGACATTATTAGCATAATAGACACTGCAGGAACAAGTTTATTGAACTTGAAGACAAAGCGATAGAAACTGTCCAGCAGATGATGAAGTATTATATATAGAAAACCCTAGACTTCTGGCCAAGATGGAGGCATACGTAGACACACTGTGCCTCTTCGCACAACCAAAATAAGGACAACATAAATTTAGAAACAAAAAACAACCAGAACTGACAGAAAATTGAACTGTACAGAAGTCTGACAACCAAGAAGTTACAATAGACCCATTCTTCCAGACCAGTAGGAGGGGCGGAGTTGTGAGACTGGGTGGAGAGAGGTCAAGGCAAAAAAAAAAGTGGTGGCTTGTGGAACCCGGGCACATGAGGCAACAGCTGACAGACCCGGGCACACAAGACAGCAGCAGGCGGACCCTGGGTGCAGGGTGGCAGCGGGCAGACCCAGCGAGTTGTGCAAGGCGGCTGGCTGACTGGGTGGTCACACATTCGTGTGCAGATAAACCAGGCAAAACTGGGGAGCAAGACAGACCACACAACCCAGGGCTCCAGCGCAGGGAAATAAAGCCTCAAAACACCGACTGAAAACACCTGTGGGGGTTGAGGCGCCAGAAGAGAATCCCAACCTCACAGTAGAGTTTGTTGGAGAGACCCACAGGGTCCTAGAATGTACACAAAGCCATGCACATGGGAATCAGCACCAAAAGGGCCCAGTTTGCTTGGGGGAAGCAGCGGAAGGGACTGAAATCCAACAGAGAGTGGAGCAAGTGCCATTGTTCCCTCTCTGACCCCTGCCCCACATACAGGGTCACAACCCAGCAACTGGGTTGCCCCGCCCTGGTGAACACCTAAGGCTCCACCCCTCAGTACGTAACAGGTGTGATGAGACAAAAAATATGGCCCAAATGGAAGATCAGATCAAAGCTCCACAGTAAATACAACTAAGCGACGAAGAGATAGTCAATCTATCAGATGCACAGTTCAAAGCATTGGTGATCAGGATGCTCACAGAATTGGTTGAATTTGGTTGCAAATTAGATGAAAAAATGAAGGCTACACTAAGTGAAATAAAGGAAAATGTACAGGGAAGCAACAGTGATGGGAAGGAAACTGGGACTCAAATCAATGGAGTGGACCAGAAGAAAGAAAGAAACAACCAAACAAAAAAGAATGAAGAAACAAGAATTCAAAAAAATGAAGAGAGGCTTAGGAACCTGTGGGACATCTTTAAACATTCCAACATCCAAATTGTAGGGGTACCAGAAGGGGAAGAGGA
>CM052552.1:21787616-21802572 GCA_028533065.1 Trachops cirrhosus
GTTTTGGACTGTTGTTAGTTCTTTTTCATTTGCTCCCAGAAATTTTTTTATTTGTTTCTTGATGTCATTCTTGACCCATTCATTATTTAATAGCATGCTATTCAATCTCCATGAGTTTGAGTGTTTTTGAGTTTTTCCCTTGAGGTTGGTTTCTAGTTTCAGTCCCTTCTGCTCAGAGAAAATTCTTGATACAATTTCAACTTTCTTGAATTTGTTGAGGCTTGTTTTGTGGTCTCTCTTTGAAAATGTTCCATGTGCAATTGAAAAGTGTGTATTTTGTTTCTTTGGGATGAATGGCTCTCTCCCTCTGTGTGTGTGTGTGTGTGTGTGTGTGTGTGTGTGTGTGTGTGTGTGTGTAATCAGTTAAGTCCATTTGATCCAGGACATTGTTCAATGCCACAATATCTTTGTTGATATTTTGTTTGGAAGATTTACCCATTTTTGACAGTGGGGTGTTCAAATCCCCTACTATAATTGTGCTGCTGTCGATAATTTTCATGAAGCCCTCCAAGAGTTTCTTTGTGTATTTGGATGTTCCTATGTTCAGTGCATATATATTTAAAATGTTTATGTCTTCTTGGTGGATTCTTCCATTGAATATTATAAAGTGACCTTCTGGGTCTCTTTTTCTGGACCTTTTTTTAAAAGTGTCTCTATTTTGTCTTATACAAGTATTGCTACCCCAGCTTTTTTACTGTCTATTTGTTTGAAATATTTGTTTCCAGCCCTGACTTTCAGTCTGTGTAGATCTTTTATTCTGAGGTGGGTCTCTTGTAGGCAAAATATGTGTGGATTATTATTTCTTATCCATTCATCTATTCTATGTCTTTTGATTGAAGCATTTAATCTGTTTATGTTTAAGGTTATTATTGGTAGGTACTTATTCATCATTTTTTCATACCTATGTTCCTCTCTCTCTCACTCTTTTTCTTTTTTCTCTTAAAGCAGTCCCTTTACCATCTCTTGCAAAGCTGGTTTGCTGGAGGTATATTCTTTTAGACTTCTTTTGTCTTGGAAACTCCTTATTTGGCCTTCCATTTTAATTGAGAGCCTTGCTGGATAAAGTAGCCTTGGTTGCAGGCCTCTGGTTCTCATTACTTGGAATATTTCTTGCCATTCTCTTCTGGCTTGAAGAATTTTCATTGAGAAGTCAGCTGCTTGCCTTATTGGGGCTCCCTTGTAATTTACTTCCTGTTTCTCCCTTGCTGCCTTTAAGATTCTCTCTTTGTCTTGAAATTTTGCCATTTTAATTATGATGTGTCTTGAGTTGGGCCTCTCTGGGTTCTTCTTAATTGGGACTCCTTGTGTTTCCTGGATTTGTGTGACTTTTTCTCTCATTAAATTAGGAAAGTTTTCAATCATTACTTTTCAAATAGGTTTTCTATCCCTTGCTCCTCTCCTTCACCTTCTGGTATCCTTTTTATATAGATATTATTATGTTTTATGTTGTCTTGCAGCTTCCTTACTGCCTGTTTCTTCTTTCTGATTCTCTTTTCCTTTTCTTGCTCTTTTTGGGTGTTTTTTTCTTCTCCCTTGTCCTCCAGCTTGCTGATTCATACCTCTGCTTCATCCAACCTGCTTATAATTCTTTCTAGTGTGTATTTATTTCTGAGATTTTATTGTTCATTTCTTCCTGGTTTTCATTTATAGTTTCTATTTCCTTTTTCATACTGTTGTAGTTCTCACTCAGTTCCTTATAAGTTGTCTGTGAGTTCCTTGAGCATCTTTATAACCATTATTTTTTTTATTTTAATTGTTGTTCAAGTACAGTTTTCTGCCTTTTACTCCCATTCCAGCCCACCTGCCAGCCCTCCCCACCTCCATCCCATTTCCAGCCCCCCCCACCAGTTTTGTCCATGTGTCCTTTATACTTGTTCTTGCAAACCCTTCCCTTTTCCCCTGAGATTCCCTCCCCTCTCCCCTCTGGTCACTGTCAGCCTGTTCTCTATTTTGAATTCTATATCTGACAGTTTTTTTTTACCTCTGTTTCATTTAGCTCTTTTAGTGGGGAGTCTTCCATTCTTTTTGATTGCATGTTCTTTTTTTGTCTCCCCGTTTTAGGTGTCTTTTTTTGTTTGTTTCTGCACTTCCTGATGTTTCACTTTGCTAGCTGTCTTTGTAGGGTGAACTTCTATGGTAGGAATTCTGTGGGGTTCAGTGGTGTGGTCTCCTTGATCTCCTTGACCGGATGCTGTAGGTTTGACCTTTCTTGTGTTTGTATGGGCTCTGTTGTTGTACTTGGGTTTTTACCTTTTGGTGGTTGCTTTGTTGGTGGTTTCTCTCCTCCAGCAGGTTTACTGATGTTCACAGCCCCCAACTATTCTTGTATGTAATCCTGTTCATTTTTTGTTTTGTTTCTCTTGCCTTGGGAGATATGTCTGATAAAATATTGCTATGGACAATGTCCAAGATTTTGTTGCCTATGTATTCTTCTGCAATTTTTATGGTTTGTGTTCTAACAATTAAGTCTTTAATCCATTTTGAGTTTGTTTTTATGTGTGGTATATGAAAGTGATCTAGTTTTATTTTTCTGCATGTATCTGTCCAATTTTACCAACATCATTTATTGAATAAACTACCTTCAACCCACTGTACATCTTTGTTTCTTCTGTTGAATATTAATTAACTTTAAAGATGTGGGTTTATTTCTGGACTCTCTATTCTGTTCCATTGATCTATGTGTCTGTGTTTATGCCAGTACAATGCTGTTTTGATTATTATGGCCTTATATCATAGTTTGATATCTTATGGTGTGATTCTTCTAACTTTGTTCTTTGTCAGGATCACTGTTGCTATGCGGGGCCTTATGTGGTTCCACTGAAAATTTTGAAATATTTGTTCTAGTTCTGTGAAATATGTCATTGGGATCTTGATAAGAATTACATTGAATCTGTAGAAGGTTATTTCTTAAAGTAATACAGCTAGTTGGTGGGCTTTCTAGACCTAGAACTAATGGTTTCTGATTCCTAGTGCTCTCTCTAGATGCTGATGTACAAACATTTGGTCTCATATGACTAAAAAGAAAGGGAATTATAAATAGCATAATCAATAAAATATACTTAAATGTTTTTTTAAAAAGGTAGTTGTAGTCAATATAGGTGATAAGAGACAGAAGAGATATCAGAATGGCTATCTCAGGACCCCCATCTCAATGGACCATCAACATGTATCACTTCCAAGACAAATTCTTTGATTTTGTCAATGAAAGCACTGACTGTCCCATTGCATGGAAAGAAGCTTTCCAGAGGGATTGAGCAAAGAGAAAAAAGGACTCATGGACATGGACAACAGTGTGGTGATTTCCAAAGGAAGGAGGTATAAGGGACTAAATGGTAATGGAAAAAATACAATAAGGATTAATTTTTAAAAAAGAAGCACTCCATATTAACAGGACCATTCTTTTACATCCATCAAAAATGCTAAGGATAATCTCCCTCTACCCCAGAATTCAGCTTCTGCTGACTCCAATGTGAAATTTATCAACCTGACATCATAGTCACAATGTGTATTCCCTACAACATTATTGTGAACTCACCCAGTTCCTTGACCTTTTGGCTTCCCTTCAGGGACAATCAGGAGAAAAATTTCACTGCAAAGAGAACATCTTAGATCATTTATTAGAAGTCACGGCATTTAAAAGAATATCAAAGGTAAACAGAGAAGTGCTTAAATTGGTTACATTTTTCCCATTATCTCTTGAGTTTCATCTCTCATCAGTCCACCTGTTGCTCAGAAAGCTATTTTTGCTGTTTTGATATAATGAGTATGAATGTAGGACTATGAACTTTTGCACTGGAAAGGAGTTGCAAATAAGGTAGTTAGTCATGCTATTAAGCCACAAACATTGTAAGTCATTTCATAGTATCCAGCCTTTATAATTACTGAAAATAATTATCCAACAATAAGATATTTCTCCCTCTTTGTGTTTAGACTGATCACACTAGAAAGTGCTCAGGCAAATTAGAAGTCTAACCATTGCTTTGTTCAAAGTGAGAGAGAACAGTAAACTGGGAGGAGGAGAGCACAGGAGCAGAGCCAAGAAGAACTGGAGTGATTTAGGACCACGCAGGAAATTTCTCACCTCAGAAATAGAATCAATTTCCTAATGTCTGTTCCAATATTTTAAGAGCAAAGCAAGAATAATAGCTCTTGTGTGTCCCAGTTGAATCATAGGCTCTCCCTAAACTGAAATAGGTAGCTCTTTGGTCATGTCAATGAAGGTGATTTTCTTGCCAGAAAGAGACCACTTGCTTCCACAGCAATTCCCAATAAGGGATCCCAAAGGTCATCAGTTGCAACTGTAAATCCAAACTACTGTTCTCTAGTATGCAACTCATTGCAATTACTCATGGAAGGTTGCATCCCTGGAACTTATATTCCATCCCTTGTTTTCTTCTTAATGATCTTTTCTAAGTAAAATTTACAGAGGGAAATGCACAAATCTTAGGGGTATACCATTCAATGAGTTTTAACAAATGCACACACCAGGATAACCCACACCCCTATTAAGATATGCAAGGTCTGTCAGAAGGTATCCAGCCATGTAATATGAAAAAAATGCATACATTTATTGAATAAGATACAAGATACAAGAAACATTGTACATAGGACAATGATGCCTCAATCCCCTTTAAAGTAGGCATCTTGGTATCTCACACAGTTCTCCTAATTACCATCAACTTTCCTGTCATATTTTCCCAAATCTCACTGATGGTCTGAAATCTCTTCCCTTTCAAAGGTGGTCTTAGTTTTTGGAAAAGTCAGAAGTTGTAGGGTACCAAATCTGAGCTGCAGGGAGCTGAGTCACCTGGGTAATTTGATGTTTTGTCAAAAAACTCTGCATGAGATATGATGCATGAGTGGGCGTGTTGTCATGATGAAGCTGCCAATCACCAGTTGCCCATAGCTGCAGCCTTCTGAATCATCCAAATAGTTTCTGTGGGGGAATGTTCAAGCTTAATGCAAAATTTGATGCAGATGTGCTGCTTTACTGGCTCATTTTGAATGTGACGACACCACACAGTACACCTGCCCACTCAGCAGTATCTACCACCCCCCCTGACTAGTACAGTGAAGTCATCATTGTTCATGCATGCACATTCCAATCCACTCTCCTTGGCTGCCAGACTACATTTATGTCACGCAAACCATTCTTGTTATATTAACAAGGGCTGGACTTTTTCCAGACAGGCCTTGTAGAACATTTTAACCTCCCTAGAAAGTTCCCTCTGTAGTCAACACACATACACACACATCACTCTCAGAGGTAACCTCTGGTCTGATTGATCTCACCATAGACTATTTTAGTACTTGTTGTAAATGAAACATAACATATATGTTTATTGTCGAGTAGAATTCCAACTCACGACTATACAACAGCTTTTTTATCCCTTCACAATCTGGGAACATCTGGGTTGTTTACAGTTGGAGATAAGAAAGCTTGTATAAATGTTCTTTCACAAGTGTTTTTGCAGAAATATGCTTCCATTTCATTTCTTTTGGGAAAAATGTCTGGAACGGGATTGCTGGTTCATAGGTTAGGTGTATGTTTAGTTAAATATGAAACTGCCAGATTATGGTTGTACTCTATTACATTTCCACCAAGAGTGTATAAATACTTCAATTGTTCTGCATCTTTGCCCACACATAGAATTCAGTCTCTTTACTTTTAGCCATTCCAGTAAATGGACAGTGGTATCCCATGGTTTTGATGTACATTTCCCTAATGACTAATGATGTTCAGCACTTTTTCATGTGTGTATCAGTCATCTGTACTTTCTCCCATTGGGGAGTATCTGCTCAAATCATTTGCCTATGTTTTTAAATCCTCACCTGAGTATATTTTTTTACAGAGAGAGAGAGAGAGAGAGAGGGAGAGAGAGAGAGAGAGAGAGACAAGCACTGATGTGAAAGAAAAAACATCCTGACTGGGGATCAAAACCACAACATTCTGGTATATGGGATGATGCTCCAACCAACTGAGCCATCCAGCCAGGATGTGCCCATTTTTAATTGAATTATTTGTCTTCTTATTTTTGAATTACAAAAGTTCTGTATACATTCTGCATATAAGTCCTTTGTCTTAGTGTTCCAAATGTTTTCTCCCAGTCTGTGACTTACCTATTCATTTTCTGAATGGCATTGTTTGGTGAGAAAAGGTTACAACTTTTGATGAAGTCTAGTTTATCATATATTTCTTCTTGTATGGTTTTGTTTTCCTTTTACAGAAAAAGTGAAGAACCATATGGTTTTACCCATAAAACTGAGGGCCAGGATGGTGATAAAAGACAGAAAACTGTACTTGAAAAACAATTAAATAAAATAAATAAAAATAAAAGCTCAATCACAAAAAAACCTGAATGCTCGCCCTGGCTGGTGTAGCTTAGTGGATTAAGCGTGGGCCTGTGAACCAAGAGATCATGGTTCGATTCCCAGTCAGGGCACATGCCTGGGTTGCAGGCCAGTTCCCAGTAGGGAATGCACAGGAAGCAACCATACATTGATATTTCTCTCCCTCTCTCCTTCCCTTCCCCTCTGAAGATAAATAAATAAAATCTTTAAAAAAAAAAAACCTGAACGCTGAAAATGAACAAATAATAAAAAAACAGATTTAAAGGAAAAGGAAAAAACCTGCCCATACTGGGTTTGCTAAAGGAATAATACAGTCTCAGGACAAGAAAACCAAATTTGATAGCAATAATGAATGTGATGAAAATGGTGCATCTGGACAAGTAAAAAGAGCAAAAGGAGAAACAGACAAAGAACCTACATCAAAACAGCAGAAAACAGCTTCTAGTTGAGATGGAGGCAGAGGTAGATATGCTTTGCCTCATTGCACAACCATAAGGAAGAACACAACTAACTTAAAAATGAAAAGTACCCAAAACTGCCAGAAAATCACCCAGAAAAACACCCAGAACTGAATGGAAGTCCAACAACCAAAGGATTTAAAGAAGCTATATTCATCCAGATGGGTAGGAGGGACAGAGATGAGGAGTCAGGGCAGGAAGGACTCAGTGTGTGGGCAGCAAGGGAGTGGCAGAGAGGTGGAGAGGCAGCAGGGCAACAGAACCAGATGAATGGGCAGCCCCACATTCACATGTGTTGAATAAAAATCAGGGAGACATCTTATCAGCAAGTGAGCCCAGTCCCAGGCCAGACCATGAAGCTCAGGGCTCCAACACTGGGGAAATGAAGCCATATAACCTCTGGATATAAACCCAGTGGGGGCTGGGGTTGTGAAAGAAACTGCCAGTACATACTCAAACTCACCTATTCTGGGAACTGCAACCAGGACAGCAAATGAAGGGCACCAGTCTCATATGGGAAGTGGGGGAAGTGGGAGAAGTGACTGGAAATGGGTCAAGGGCTGGGAAAGCCCCCAGAAGTCAACCAGCAGCAGTATTGTCCCCTCTTTGACCCCTCCCCCATACAGAGCCACAGTTGCCCCACCCTGGTGAATACCCAAGGCTCTGCCCCATATGACTTAACAAGTGTACCAAAACAGAATCAAAGTGGCTCTACCTAGTATATAGGCACAGGGAGGCTGCCAAAATCAAGAGACAAAGAAATATAGCCTGAATGAAGGAACAGAACAGAACCCCAGAAAAAGAACTAAGAGATGTGGAAATAGCCATGCTATCAAACACAGAGTTCAAAACACTGGTGATCAGATTGCTCAAAGGTCTCACTGAATATGGCAAAAGCATAAGGAAAGAAATTAAGGCTCTACTAAGGGAAATAAAGAAAAATCCACAGGAAACCAACAGTGAAGGAAAGGAAGTGGGATTCAAATCTATAATTAGGAACATAAAGAAGAAAGAAACATTCAACCAGGACAAAACAAAAAACCAAGAATTCAAAAAATTAAGTGAGTTTTAGAAGACTCTGGGACATCTCCAGAAGGGCCAACATCCAAATCATAGGAATGCCATAAGGAGAAAAGGAAGAGCAAGAAATTGAAAATTTATTTGAAAAATAATGAAAGAAAACATCCCTAATTTGGCAAAGGAAATAGACAGACAAGTTCAGGAAGCACAGAGAGTCCCAAGCAAGTTGGAACCAAAGAGGTCCACACCAGGCCACATCATAATTAAAATGCAAAAGGTTAAAGATAAAGAGAGAATCTTAAAAGCAGCAAGAGAGAGGCAGAGAATTACCTACAAAGGAGTCCCCATTAGATTATCAGCTGATTTCTCAAAAGAAACTTTGCAGGCAAGAAGGGACTGACAAGAACTATACAAAGTGATGGAAACCAAGGAACTACAACCCAGATTATTCTATCCAGAAAAGCTATCACTTAGAATTGAAGGACAGAAAAAGTGCTTCCCAGACAAGGTAAAACTGAAGGAGTTCATCATCACTAAGTCTTTCTTATATGAAATGTTAAAGTGACTTATTTAGGAAAAAGAAGATCAAAACTGAATATTAAAATGACAACAAACTCACAACCATCAACAACTGAATCTAAAAAGCAAAAACAGACTAAGCAAACAACTAGACCAGGAATAGAGTCATAGATATGGATATCATTTGGAGGATTATCAGCTGAGAGGGGGAAGAGGGAGAGTGGGGGAAGAGGTACAGGGAATAAGAAGCATAATTGGTAGGTACAAGATAGACCGGGGGATGTTAAGAACAGTATAGGTAATGGAGAAGCCAAAGAACAACAGACATGAACTAAGGGGGGATCGCTGGAGGGAACAAGGGAACTGGGTGGAGGGGAACAAAGGTGGAAAAAATTGGGGCAACAGAAATAGCATAATCAATAAAATATACTTTAAAAAAAGCAGAAAAGAAAGAATAGTGCCAGACACCAGTAGTTGAATAAATAAAATTTTTATTCATTTTAATTTGCTTTTCAGCAGCTTTTGTTTTGGGAGGGCTTTAAAAAGAAAACTGAATTAGATTCACTTCAATGTCTACTTGTAAGAAAGGACGATTTTTTGTTGTTTAGCTTGGTTTTCCTTTGTTATCCAAATGAGGGGCGCTTAATGTACAGTTGTATGTTATTTCAGATGATTCAAATATCAAATGAAATATTCTTGTACTAAATTGCCTTTGCAATATGAGAATGTATTAGTATAAACTAATAAAATATATACTATATATAAAGAGAAAAAACAAAAACTCATAGACACCAGAGGAAAAGG
The DNA here is from genome assembly GCA_028533065.1 of Trachops cirrhosus. NCBI lineage: Eukaryota > Metazoa > Chordata > Mammalia > Chiroptera > Phyllostomidae > Trachops > Trachops cirrhosus. The sequence continues at coordinate 21,796,769 of CM052552.1, forward strand.
GAGTAGTAAAGGGTAAAGGCAGTCAAATGTTTGGTAACAGAAGGTGATTTGACTTTGGGTGGTGTGCACACAGTACAATATACAGATCATGTATCATAAAATTGTGCACTGGAAACCTATATAAATTTATTAATCAATGTTACCCCACTAAGTTAATCTATATAAAGTAAAATAAAAGAAGGTTCCATTAGAAAGTTTTTTGATATATTTATTTTTATTTAATAATTTTTATTGTATTTTTATTACCATTTAATCCCCTTATACCCCCTCCCCACCTACAATCACCACACTGTTAGCCATGTCCATGAGTCCTTTTTCCTTTTTGCTGAATCTCTCCACCCCTCAACCTCCCACCTCCCAGAGCTGTCAGTCTATGAATCTGTCCCCTTTTTTTTTTGGTTAGTTCACTTTGTTCATTAGATTCCCACGAAATGAGTGAAATCATACAGTATTTGTCTTTCTCTGACTAGCTTATTTCACTTAGCATAATATTCTCCAGGTCCATCCATACTGTTGCAAAGGGTAAAACTTTCTTCTTTTTTACAGCTGAGTAGTATTCCATTGTATAAATGTCCAATTTAGTTTTCTGCGTTCTGCAAATCTAATCAATATTTGAGTTATGTTGATTCCTCTTTAATTGGCCTTGAATCTAGCCTTTATTCTTCTTTTACTTTTGTAAATCACCAGCTCCAAACCACCACTATCTTTTGTCACTACCATTGCAAGGGCTCCTTGGAGATCTAAAATAGAACTCAGATCCTCACTCTCCGAACCACCCCTACTTGTTCTTCCCTTGCTCTTCTCCACCTCTTTGAAGGTACTACCAAATAGTTACTCAAGCCAAAACATTTATAAAAGTCATCCAGGACTTTTCTCTTTCTTACATCCAACCCATTACTGTGCGCTTTTGATTTTGCCTCCTACTTATCTTTCAGATGCACTTGCTCTTCTCTGTCTTCTCATCCACAGCCTTAGCTCAGGCCACCCTAATTACAGCAGCAGCTCTTAACTGTTCTCTCCATTTCCACTCTTTCTCTCTCCATTCCATTCTCCACAGAGAAGTTAGACTTTTTTAGTTACCTATTGCTACATAAAAAGCACCCCAAAACAAAATACTTAGTGGTGTAAGACAACAATTTATTTTGTTGTGCCCATAGATTTCGGGGGTAAGGATGCGAGAAAAGCACATTGGGAAAGGCTTGTCCCTGCTCCTTGATGTCTGGGGCCTCAGCTGAGAAGGGACCTCAACATCTGTGGACTGGAATCATTTGAAGCCTCATTCACTTGTATATCTAGTCCCTGGCCTGGGATGATTTAAAACCTGAGTTCAGCTGGCACTGTCAACTAGAGTGCCTTTACATGGCCTCTGCATGTGACTTGGACATCCTCACAGCTTGGTAGCCTCAGGGAAGTCAGATTTCAGTTTCCAAGAATGAATGTTTAAATGCACATAATGGAAGCTGAATGGTCTTGCATGATTAACCATAAAGTCACATACTATCACTTTCCTTTTAACATACAAATCAAAATAGTCACTACACTTAGATTCAGCAGAAGATTACAGACCCAGCCTCTCAACAGGAGCTGTCAAAAATTTGCAGCTATGTTTTAAAACAATCACAGTGCCCATTCTGAACCACAAAGCAGATCATTACATTGCCTGATGAAAGCTTCCAGTTGTCTTAGAAATGACTCTCAAATGGGACATCTCCTTCTACAGACTGCCTCAGGATCACCTGAGGAGCAGTACAGTCCTCCAGAAGTTTGTACTCTCTAGAAGTCATAAACTCATCCAACCAATTTACTTTTATTTATGAGCACTCTTCCACCAAGTACATACAGGGCCAATACTAGCTTACATGGCACCATTGTACACATTTTAAAGGTGCCCCTTGCTACCTCTGCATGGACATAACCTTGTTCCACTATGCATGGGCATGATGAATGAAGCACAGGCTATCTTTAGTCCTCAGCCCCTTGCTCTCTAAGCCAGGGGCATTGGTATATGACAAAAGCTGCACAATCATGCATAATGACCCTGGGAACACAGGTCTTTCTAAGTGTTCCACAAGACACAAACCTATCAGAGGGTTCTTTCCACCCTTGTCACACCCTTGACTCTGCCCTTGCTCTTACATCCTATGCCCAGTCCTTCAGGAAACCATATCAGTTTTCTCTTCAGACATGTATCAGAGTCACCTGGAGTATAGTTATGGGTGTTTTTTAGTCTTTCGTACTAGAGTGCAAGTTCCTTGAGGCAGAGACAATGCCTCATTTGCTATCATGCAAAGAGAAAGCAATCATTTACATGCTGCAATATGATGCACCAGAGAATGCCTCTCTCCCATCATGGTGCCCAAATGCCTCAAATATCAACAGTAGAGCTTTTTCTGGGTTCCTGAGTCTCTTTTAAATGCCAGCAATTCCCAGCACATCCAACTCACTCCCACTAAAGTGTTTGTGGTATATCACATTTGCTTCATTCATGTGAATACTTTAGCTATGGGATAAAAGGAGAACAACACCAAAAGAGGAGAATGGAAATAAAAGCCTACAGGATAATTTCAACATGTTTTTTTCCCTGTACATTACCAGCATCCTACTGTGGCAAAGCAGTCCAGACTGGCTACACTAGAAAATGTTTCATACTCAGAATGCCCCATTCTATTCCTTTTCTCCACAGATGCCAGTCACAAACACACACACATACACAAAAGAAACATAAAATGAAGTTATTCGAGGCCTTAAAATAATAATTTATTTGTAAAAGTTCAACAATAGGAAGAAAGAAAAATTTAAACAAGATTATGGAAGTTGATAACATTTTTCTGAAAAAAAAAAATTGGCTCTCTGCACCATAAGCCTTTGACCCAGCAATGCCCATTTTAGAAATTGATCTTATAAAGGGGAAAATCCAGAAAAAGAATTCTGTACAATTATATTAATTTATAATGGTGAATAAAACAGAAAACCAAAATGTACAATAATGGAGGTTGGGTAACTAATATAAGGGAATACTATGCAGCTAATAAATGTATTTTCAAGGAACATTAAATGACATGGGGGAAATGCTTATGATACAATTTAAGTAGATAGAGCAAAACACAAAACTGCATATGCTGTATGCACATGTTTTTGTTGTTTTTTGTTGTATATACTGTTCCTAGAACAGTGCCAGTCATATAGTAGTGACTGGCTCAATAAATAATCACTAAATGAGTATATTTATATATGTAACATGTAAGGTAGCATATCTAATATGGTCATTGAATGATTAAAATAATTGATTGCTCACAATGTATATAAGCTTGATGTGAAATCCTTACATGGCATACATCCCTTATTTAATCTTTACCACAGTTCTTTTGAGACAGTTACTGGCATTATCCCAATTTTTACAGATGAGAAAGTGGAAAGTCTGAAAGAAGACACATAGTCACTAAATGGTAAAGCTAAGATTCAAACCCAGGCCATCAGATTCTGAAGCTTAAGTTGCTTAGCAATATAGTAATACTTCATGCATACTTTTACACACATACTGAAAAAGCACTGGAAGATAAAATACCAATAAGTTACAAGTACCTTATCCTTGGGTAGTAGGATAAGAAGAAATTGGTATTTTCTTCTCTTGCTTTTCTTTGTTTCAAATTTCCTGCAGTAATTATGTATTGCTTTTGTATTCTGATTTTTAAAATCAATTATTTTGTTTTTAACTAGCCATGGACTTTAGAGTTCTTAGAGATCAAATCCAGCCCTTGGTCCTCACCCCATGCTCATCACTTGGGGCAGTTTCATCTCCCTGCTGTCTTAACCTAAGAATATGGTCTAACTATCCCTTGCCAAACCTACACTATTTCCAGGCTGTCAGTGTAAACAATGATTTCTGGGTGAAGTTGCAGTTTACATTGTGTCCCTTTGCAACTGTCTTGCCTAGTCTCTAGTTTTCTGGCTTCCCTTGGTCTAACCCCTGGTTCTGCATTTGTTATCTAGCCTCTCTACCTCCTGGCAAACCAAATTCCCCTCCATGTCTCACCCCACCTATCACTCTCAGAACCCACAGGCTTTGTATGACATCATTGCAATGCTCACTGTAACATTTGCAGGGTGGGGGGATTCTGTGTGCAGAGTCCTTGCAGCACACAGGATTCAGGGACAAGCCACAGCAGCTCTCTTTTTTCCCCCTCTGTAACTTCTTTACTTCCCCTGTCAATTACAGGCCCCAAACTGATTATACCACTCTAATAAGGCCCTGATCAATTCTAAGGAGTTGTTTTATGATTCCTGCAGATTGTATTCTTGTTATTATTACACATCAGAGCATCATATTAGTTTTCAAAACACAAACCCACATTGATTTGCTGACTCACTCTGTGGTTTCCTATGATCCCCAGATCTTTCCATTATGTTTGCTTCTCCAGACATGGAGAGAATTGATTTCCTCTCCAGCCCACAATAAGAGGTTTCTGTTCTTTTGCCACTACCAACCACCCTACCCCTACCCTCAATACCAACATTGGAGAAGTACAGAAAGCCACAAAATTTTGAGATCTATTTGCTAAACCTATGAACAACAACAACAAAAAACAAAAGACTATCACAAGCCTTTACCTACTTTCCACCAGAACTCTTTAAATTTTGTTTTAAAACCTTGGACAGCCAAAAATACAGTTTTTTTATAGGCTGTAAATCAATAGAGTGGGGTAGTTACAAGGTAAAGCTATAGAGTCAGAGAGATCTGGATTCAACATCCAGCTCCAAAACCTCCTATTGGTGTGATCTTGAACAAATCTCTTTGCCTCTTAAGACTTCAGTTTTATTCTATGGTACATTTACACAATGGAATTCTATGCAACAAAAAGAAAGAAGGAGCTTATACCCTTTGTGACAGCATGGATAGAACTGGAGAGCATTATGTTAAGTGAAATAAGGCAGGCAGTGAAAGACAAATACCATAGGATCTCACCTTTAAGTGGAACCTAACCAACAAAACAAACAAAGAAGCAAAATATAACCAAAGACATTGAAATTGAGAACAAGCTGACAGTAACCAGAAGGGAGAGGGGAGGGGATAATGGGGGAAAAGGGTGAAAGGTTTACAGGAACAACTATAAAGGACACATGGACAATAACAAGGGATGGAAACAGGGGAGGGAGGTGGGGAAGGCTGGGATGGTGGGAAAAGTCAGAAAACTGTACTTTAACAACAATAAAAATCAAAAGTATTTAAAGATAAATTGATTAATTAATTTGAAAAATGACTTCAGTTTTACCACCTGCAAAATGGGAGTAATTATAACACAGTTCTGATATAATGTAACATGTAAAATTCACTGTGCTGTTCAAAATTGTATATTAAAAGCTGCAGGGCTTATGGGAAAATGAGTTTAGAGGCACAACACTCAAACCTTCAGCAGCAATACAATTAAAAAGATATGAACCTAGTAAAAACAGTATCACAGTTTTATATGTGTTAAATGGTTAAATAATACATAAATATTATAATGAACGTGGCACGTTCACAAGTCCTAAAGTTTGCTGTGGCAGCATCTATTGGAAGAGTTGTACCTCATAAGTTTTTGTGAAGTGATGGAATGAGGATGATCTGAAATCAGAAAGTTTTGGCAGCAGATATGGATGGTTGTGGTACATATCACACAGTGAACTGACAGAGATGGTGGATGTGTTAAGTGTGTATGTTTCCATACAAGTACATATGTGCACATGCTTTTTGTACTCTTTTGAGACTCAGTTCTGCTGAGTGTAATTTTTTGTGTTCATCTAGGGCTTCTCATGAAAAAAATCAT
>CM052552.1:21807772-21822337 GCA_028533065.1 Trachops cirrhosus
AGAAACACACCAAGGCACATCATCATTTAGTTACCCAAGATCAAAGATAAAGAGAGAATCTTAAAAGCAGCAAGAGAAAAGGAGACAGTTACCTACAAAGGGGTTCCCATAAGGCTATCAGCTGATTTCTCAAAAGAAACCTTACAGGCAGGAAGGGGCTGCAGAGAATTCAAAGTCATGAAAGGTAAGGATCTACATCCAAGATTACTCTCTCCATCAAAGCTATCATCTAGAATGGAAGGGCAGATAAAGTGCTTCCCAGATAAGGTCCAGTTAAAGGAGTTCATCATCACCAAGCCCTTATTATATGAAATGTTAAAGGGAATTATCTAAGAAATAGAAGATCAAAAACTATGAATAGTAAAATGACAACAAACTCACAACTATCAACAACTGAATCTAAATAAATGAAAACAAAAACTAAACAAAGAATAGAACAGGAACAGGATCAAAGAATTGGATAGCACATGGAGGTTTTTCAATGATTAGGAGGAGGAGAAGAATGGGAGAGAAAGGTACAGGGAATAAGAAGCCTAATTGGTAGGCATAAAATAGATGGGGAGGGGTTAAGAATGGTAAAGGAAACAGATAATTCAAAGAACTTATATGTACAACCCATGGACATGAACTAAGAAGGAGAAAGCTGGACGGTTCGGGGGTGCAGGGTGGATGGGAGATAAAGGGGGAAAAATATGAAAACTGTAATAGCATAATCAATAAAATATACTTTAAAATGAAAGAAAAGAAAAGTCCCTAACTGTGATAATACTGATTTGGAAATCTCTGGAGGAAGAAATTTATAAACATGACCAGGGTAGAGAAGACTCTTCCAACATGAGGTATACCCATAACTACCAAAACAAACAAAAAAAATGAAACAAGACAACATCAACCAAAAAACTTAGTGGGGTGGGGGAAACAAAGTTCTGCAATTTGACACAATTGTATATCAAAATTTTACTGAAATAATCTATGCAACACAAATATAAATGGGTGTTAATTGATGTTTGCACTTCTAAAACAGGTTCTAAATTAACTCTAATACCTGTTGAAAAGCACAAATTGGCAAACTGTAATGGTCTAAATTGATACTGGAGCTCAAATTACAGTTATACCTGGCAGTCTCACTAAATTTAAACAAAGTATCCTCTATACTCTTAAGAAAGTTACCAAACATAAAATAGAAGACAAACAAGTATGCCTCACCTAATCATCAGAACTACTACCTTGGCTAAAGTCCCCATGGTCATAGTGCCATTGTTGTAAATATCCCATAGTGGGCATGGAGGCTCTGATCCAATGGATAATAAATTAAAATTAAATTAACTATTTAACATTTACAATTGGCTTGACAAAAATGAAACCACATGGACCTCCTTTTTGCTGTTTAAAAATTATTAATATGGTCCAATATTGATAATTAAAAACAAGCACTAAATAAGGTTAAAACAAGGACTAGAGGAAATAAAACCAATTATACAAGACATCCTGAAAAAAGAGATCATTGTTCCTACTTCCTTCCTGATTAGCCCAATTTGTCCAAAACTCAAGCCTGATTTAAAAAGAAAATGAATAATGCCACCCCAACTCGGTTGTAGCACTGTCCAGTCCACAAAAAGTTTTCGAGTTCAATTCCCAATCAGGGCAAATACCTAGGTTGTGCATTTGATCCCCAGTCAGGGAGTGTATGGGAGGCAACAGATGGATCTTTCTCTCTCACATTGATATTTCTCTACCCTGCCTTCTTTCTATAAAATCAACAAACATATCATCAGGTGAGGATTTAAAAACAAAGAATAATGCCTAACAGTTGGTTACGTCAATCTTAATTACACATAATCCCAATTGAGGCCCCTCCAAAGTTAGAGGGAGCATGGTCCACAATATCTCCTTCATTTCTGACACCAATTGCAAGTTTAGGGTTCTCAAGACTACACTCAGTCTGATAATTCAACATGTGAATTACAGCACTGATAATTGTTATATTCACAGGTATAGTTTATTATAGTGAAAGAACATTAATTAAACTAGCCAAAGGAAAAAAAATACATGGAGCAAAGTCCAGAAAAGTTCTAAAATTTAGAACTTTTAGAATCTAAATGTTCAGCTTCCAGGTGTTTTCTACCCACAGAGTTATGCGCAGCATTACTTTCTTGGTATTTATATGTGTTAATAGACATTGAATATTGCCAATCAGGGAAGTTTACCTGAGCCTTGAATCCAGAGTCTTTTGGGGGTTTGACTATATAAACCTGGTTGACTATCCATGTGGCTGACCTCAGTCTCCAGAAGACAACTGATACCCTATGACAAAAAGCCCCTACCCTAAATCACATTGTTGGTATGGTCCAAGGTGCTGAAGCAAACAAAGGCATTCCTATCAGGCATACCATTTCAAGGGCTTAGATATTACCTCCAAAAAGCCAAGGGCAAAGGCTGGATCTGTCTTTGGGCAAGGTTTAATTCTTTACTGACTCCATCCAATTGACAACTGACAAATGGTTTGCTTTTATGGATTTGATGAATATGCTCTATTCAGTGCCCTGGTCTTCAGAGAGAACAATACACCTTTACCCAGCTACACATGGAGTATCTCAACAACCCTATCATTGCTCACAGTCTTTGCAAGTAAGATCAAAATTGCATCCAACTTTCCCTAAGAGGACAGGTATGACATCACACTGATGACATCTTCCTCTGAGGAGATTCGTTTGACACACTCATTTGGAACAGGCAAATATTCACAAAGGAGCTGAAAAAAAGGGGGTGAGCCATTGTCCTGCACAGAGTACAAGACCCCACCTTTTGGCTAAATTCCTAGGAGTCATTTCACCATCCAAAGACCACTCCATCCCTGATACTGTCAAGAAACAACTATTGACATTCTTAGCGCCCACATTATTAAAAGAAGCCAAACATCTTTTAGAAATTCTTTGGGTTCTGGAGGCAATATAGTCTTTGTTTACAAATTTTACTTAATCCCACTTATGCTGTTACTTCCAAATCAGCACAAGTTGAAAAGTCTCCCTCCAACAAAAGGCCCTAGAATCTGTTTAAACTGCATGACAATAGGCATACCCATTAGTGTCTTCCAGAGATTCCTTCACTGTAGAGGCTTTAGCAAGGTACTTTCATGCCTCTTGGAGTTTGTGGACCATCTATGATAGCCACAAATTGTCTATGGCAAAAAAAAATCCGGTGGAAAAAAAACTATTCTCCTCATCACTACACTACAGGCCATTAGAGGACCAATGGCTGGATACATATGGGGCCCTTGTGAAGATGGAAACTCTCAGCAGGTGAGTCTTCTCCCAATTGCTGAGTATGCTTTCGATCAAGGGGGCAACATCCCTCCTAATTGAAATGAAAATGATACATTCATGATGGAGCCAAACATGGGCTCTCTGGCATATGGTACTCACAGAAATGGATGGCCTCCTTCTCCTCAGTCCCTTGACAGATCAAATTATGCTAAAGAAGATTACCCCTCACAGACCACCTAAGGAGCCCCTTGGAATCAACTAAGTAATCATAAAAAGGTGTTTATACACTTTACATACAAGGGTGCTGCTGGAGAGCTTTGCTGTCTGTTGTCTAATCTGGATGTCCCTAATCAAGGACAGGATTAAAGTGTCAACAAAATTGGCCAAACTTTGCAATCATCCTAGCACTAGAGGATATCCTGAGACCAGCAATAGGCCTCATATGCACATTTTTACAGACTCTTTGGCCACTGTCAATGTTCTGGCCATCTGGTCTAACAAATGGCAACAATTTTTATCCAAGGTTGCCCTTTTGGAGTAAAAATCTCTGGGAATTTATTGCCTCACAGATACCAAAAATATCAGTCAAAGTCACACATTTAGTACATATTTAATGTCACAATACAAGATCTCAGGAAGGCACTCCTTAGCCTATTCAGAGTTCCAAACATCATTGATAGTGAACAAGGCATTCATTTCACTTCTCAGAATACACAATGATGGGTTCACTAAAAAGGTATTCAATAGAATGCCCACTTGGCCAGTCAAAGGTCTTACTTGTCTCTAGTTGCACACTTCATACAGCAACATAATGGATTACTTTTAAAAGTTTAAAGTCAATTAAATATAGCATGGCGCAACTCAGCCATCAGTGAAACATCAGAGGCAAATTGTAATAGAGTCTGAATCCATTTTTCACATTTGATCACATTTGATTGACAGCTTCTAAGCCCCACTACCTCCTTCCTTTTACCTCACATTTAAGCAAGCCCATAAGAAAACACTTATAACCCCTCTCTTGGTGAGAGCAGGGAAGTTTAAACCATCAAAATCTCAGGCCATTCATGGGAATTCTCACCCTAATCCCTTCCCCATGCCCTAATCACAGTAAAACCAAAACCACTAGCTCTTTCCTTTGTTTAAGTTAAATGAACCTGTTTTGGAGTTTGCCCTGCTCTTCCTAGAAAACTTCATGATGTAATAATTTCTTGATATCATTTTGGTGCATGTGAGACATCATCAGCCTTGACCTCAAAACCAATTTGAGGTGAAGAGCTGATCCTACCCTTTTCAGGGCAACCACAAAACAGAGATTCTATGAATTGATAACTAATATGAAACATTCTGTCACATTTCTAATGAAAGCTAATACCACCTCCAGAAGAAATTGACTGTTAGTCACAAAAGAGGATTTCTGCAATTGTATCCATCAGGGAAGAAGACATTTTAGAAACTTATATAACATGTCATATACCTCCCCCATTCCTATTTAGCCGCAATTTGATTTCCCCTTAAATACATTTGAAAAAAGCTTGCTTTTCTAGCCAGGCAGAAAAGAATGCAATATTCAAAGTCATCGTCTGTACAGAAAATCCTGATAAAGAGTTTTAAAGAACTGCAATGTCACAGTCACCCTGGTATTGTTAATCCTTGAAAAGAGGAGTTCAGCATTGCCCAAGAAAGCTTTGTTAATACTATAATTGTCACACATCTGAGAAGCAAAAAAAGTAGCAGCAGTAGGATTTAAATCCTCAGTAGGTTTTATAGAAATGAAGGGTATATAAGAGGTAAAATAGTGACAATGATATTGACAAGTATCATAGCAACCAAAACTGCTTGTTACCTTGTGGAAATTAAAGTCTTCTTGATAGTCAGACATTAAGTTTGTGTCTGTAAATGAGTGTATGAATAAAAAGCTTCCTAGGAATAAAAGCCATTCCAAGGATGCTAATACTGCTCAAAAAAGGTGGAACTTTGATTCTGGAAATCTCTTTTTTCAGTCCATCCTACACAAAAGATATAAATTTCAGTGTCCACTGAAAAGACAAAAGAAATTGTTATTTATGTGAGAATGTGAAGCAAAAGGGCACTTCCAGAGAAATCCACTGCACTGCCTGCCCGTCAAGGTTGTGCTCCCAGGTGGGGCTCTTCAGAAATACTGTATTTCCACAGAACAAAATTTCATTGTCTCCCTTGCCAAACACTGATCACGAACCTCACAGAGTTCTCTTTTGGGTCAAACTTCCATTCTTCTTACCCTGGTTACAGTGCTTCTCATTGTTTTGGAGATTGTTTTCCTTATACCTTATGGGTAGATTTGATGATGGTTCAGCATCCTGTCAGCTTTGGGATAAGTCAACTCTTTAATTCAGCTTTGTCTGCAGGTTTATAAACTCAGATATATTTCCATTCTATGACAATGCTCACCCTGCCATTAATCCCTCTTGAACATGCATGCTCCTCTCTCTCTCCTACAAGTCACTGTGCCTCACTATTCCTATGTGACAAGAATTCTAATGGAAAGGTTTTCTGTCCCTCTGCCCTCTTTTCTTACACACACATGCACACAATTTCTCAGGATTCACAATCTCAGCAAAGCAGGAAGGATAACAATAACTTGAACTCTTCCTATGAGCTGAATACTCCTTTAAAAGATTTTATTTATTAATTTTTAGGGAGAGGGGGAGGGAGGGAGAAAGAGAGGGAGAGAAACATCATTGTGTGGTTTCCTCTCCTGTGCCTGCTACTGGGGACCTGACCCAAAACCCAGGCATGTCCCCTGACTGGGAATCAAACCCATGACCCTTGGGTTCACAGGCCAGTACTCAATCCACTGAGCCACACCAGCTGGAGTTATGAGCTGAACACTTGATGAACCACTTTTATCTCCACTCAGCCCTATAAAAAGAAACTGTAGCTCAGAATCAGAGGGTGCCCTGGCTAGATAGTTCAGTTAATTAAAGCATTGTTGTGATACCCCAAGATTATGGGTTTGATCCCCTGTCAGGGCACATACAAGAATCAACCAATAAATACATAAATAAGTGGAACAATAAATCAATATTTCTCTCTCTCTTCCTCTCTCTCTCTCCCTAAGATCAATAAATAAAAAAAATTAAGGAATCAGAGGGGAACACTTGAAATACTAGAACTTAGCAGAACTGAGATTCCAAGTTTTTGGAAGAACTGAGATTCTAAGCTTTAACTCTTAGATGTTCCCAGCACCCCCAGCAGCCTCAGGCTGGCCTAGCTCCCCACAATTGGGACTGGAGATCAAGGCCTGGGACACAGTGGGCCAGGCCACTTCCTTCATCCCTCCCACCTTGAAAAGTGCTGCTAACACCATGAAAATATCCAAAGGCTTTTTCTGGAAGTCTAGCCTGATATCCAACAACCAACCCAATTTTCCCAGAAAACCAAGTACACAAAACAAACCAAGGAAGCAGAGTTTTACCCTTTGGATTCTCTGCCTACTTCTCTCAGGGGTCCTGCCCACGTCCCTCTAAACCAAAGGTGTATGGGTCTCTGCTGAGTCTTTAGCAGAAAGAATCTTCTTCTATACTTAGCCTGATATCCCCTCCTAGTTTTTCACTTTCTACCGTTACAAATGGAAACAATCGTTTGAACACTGGCTAAAGTTTGAACTTTGAATTTTGCATATATGCAACAACAAAATTAAAAATAATGTAGAAATGTCAGGAGAAAAGAAAAAGGAGAAAAACACACATTTAAGAAACCCCACACAATGTGAATGCTTCTATAAGCTTTGCGTTTTCTTAAAGGTGACAAGCTATTGTATATCTCTTATTTTCCCTCTCCAATTTATTACAGATCCGCCTTTCACAGAAAACATATTTGGTAATGGGTACTGAATTGGAACATTCTACTTGTGATAAACCTGTTCTGCCTACTTTATACAAAAAGAGAGGGAAGGAGGAAGTAAGATAACATAATGCCATAATTAAGATAATAATAATTCTCTTCTTACTTTCACCATTAAAAACATTTTAACATTTAAAGGGATGAATAACATCCTCACAGTCTCTACTATTCAATGATACAACTCATTAGGAGAGAGCAGAGAAAGATCTCATGGGCATTAAGAACACCAGGCAAGGGGGAAATGAAGTCCTGTGTTACAAGCCCCTGGCCAAAATCAAAAATGAATGATAATTAGATTGCCGCTCAAAATTCACAGACCATTCAGACACACATTTTGAATCCCATCTGCATTTCCAGAAGAAAGAAGTAGACAATGTCTGAAATCTTGTCTTTCAAAAGTATTAATGATACACTATAAATTTTGTCCACATATTAATGATAATTCAGTCCTCATTAAACATCAGTGATAATAACAACCCACATTTCAGCACAGCAGGACCTCGTAAATTTATTTTCCTTTTTTTAAATCCAGTTTACTTTCATAGTACCGAGCAATAGAAGCTGTGTGGCGGTGGAAATCAATTTCTACCTCTTATCCAACACAGGGTGTTTTAAATGGCAGTGCCCACGTCCAACGGACATGCGGGCAGCTTCCTGGTTTCAGAAGAGATGGAACAGTAGATGGAGTTGTGCCACCTAGGGCTGCAAATTACGTTTAGTTATGAATAGGTTGTCAAAGAAATGAGTCCCCCTTTCTTCTTTGAGTGCTTTCCAAAACAAAAATGATGGCAGGATGGTGCTGTAAAATATAGCATAGGAAATATATTAAATAATATTGTAATAACTATGTATGGTGTCAGATGAGTACTAAGTCTAACCAGAGTGATCACTTCATAAGTTACATAAATGTACACCCAAAACTAATATAATATTGTACATCAACTGCAATTGAAATTTTTTAAATTATTCTTTAAAAACAAAATGGTGGCAGGAAAGCAGATGGAAGATACTAGCGCACTGAGAGGTGGGGCCTGGCAGTGGCAATGTCTAAAGGGGTACCCGCACCTGCATTTCAGTTAAGGCACAGTGGTACCCTTGGCTGGATTGTGTCGCAGGCGCTGCGATAGGAGACAGAACTCTGGGGGACAGGTGTGGCAAAGCCAAATGCCCATTTTAGGCAGTTTTGCTAAAGAAATAAGACACGAAGTGGCTCTGAGTTCTGCATCCTCTGGGTCAAGCCAGGGCACCTGGAAGTGGAGGCGGAGGCCCGCTGCCATGCCAGGAATCTTCACAATCACCTTTGGTGGGTCCAGGCGAGCGGGGGACCTGGGCACAAACGCAGTGACAGCTCTGGGGCACCGGAGGGCGCCATGCGCACAGCTTGCTTTCCCCTCAAGCTGGTCACACTCGGGGAGTTGGGGGCCTTGGGGAGTTGGGGGCCTCGGGGAGGGTGGAGACTGGGGCAAGTCTTAACTAGCCCGCTCAAACTGCAGCCCACAGGGAGGAACCTATACTTCTCAGGAACATCGATTAGGTCATATCTGATGACAACTTAGCAAAACACAAATGAAGTTGGGGGAAGCATTCTTAACACCTACAGAGAGCTCAACCAAATGTCATTTTTTAACTGCGGAGGATGAGCAATTGCCAACAGACTCTATCCTGGGGCACCTCACAGTTCCAGAGGTGGCTATGTCCTGAGGTACACCCCACATCAGAGATGCAAAAGTGCCACATATCAAGGTGTTCTTCCTGTATGGACTGCCACAGAACTTCATCATAACCATCAAAATAGCATCTACTACTGCCATTGCTGTTCTGAGTACTTTCACATCTGTCATCTCAGCCTCACTTTACAGATGGGGAAACTGAGGCTCAGAGGAGTTATAGAACCTGTTCAAGTTCACACAGATTATTTTCTTTTCACAGTCTGCACAGCCTCCCTGATGTGGAGCACAGCTGTTCAACTGCCTTATAGAGTTCTTCAAGCCAGCAGGAAATATCAAAGTCAAATATTTAAGCCAGCAACTCTCAGGGAGTTAAAACAAAGCATATGAGTTTGTAAAAATAACTTGGGCTCTAATTCTTTTTCATTTTGGAAATAACCCTCAAGCCTTCCTCTGGTATCCTTTGAATGCTGTATCTCAGACTGGTTAAAGAAAGCCTTCCTCACTTGAGCTAGAAGATGATTGCATACAATATGAGTCACAGACACACAGAGCCTTTTCTTTCAGACTCTCAGGCATGGATTCTTTTCAGCATTTGAGAGATCTGCTTTCTGTGCACAGAAGGATGGAAAACTGTCCAGTGGCTCAGAGGTATCACCAAGCACACTGATATGAAATGCCGATTCAGACCTTCCAGAAGCCTGTGCCAGCTCCTTCAGCCCACATCAGCTTCTCTTGTCTGAACCTCCCCCAGCACTTAATGTAGGAGACATCCTGTAGTAACTTGCATGTTTCCATCTCCTGTTCTCTGATATCTGCCCCCGACCATGTGTGTGTGTGTGTCCCCAGTAAACTGCTAAGAACCACTGGAACAGAAGCCTTGTCATCACTGGGCATGTAACAGCTCTCAGGAAGTTGTGGAATTGAATTATGTCCTCATCTCTGCTTGCAACATTTATCACTTTCCACCAATTAAACCAGGTGGTCCTTTGGCTTTTTCCTCTGGATTTTAGGTTTGTTTATTTGAAACAGTGAAGCCTGCTGACAGGTATAGTTTATTAAAAGACAACAGAAAATGTGTACATATGAATCATCTCCTTTGCACAAATGCATGATCACTGCATCCTCTCTTCTTGTTTCAATCCCTCTTTCATCTCTTTTGTATCTATCTGTATTTTGATAACAGGTACTTACCTATTCTACAGAAAACCAAATTCAAGTTAATACTAGTAGAAAACACTGTCATGTGGAAAATTCCCATCTTTTCTGCCATTTGCTAGAATGTGCGGGGCTGAATATCTCTCCCTCCTCCACATAATGCAGTACCCAAACTGTCTATTACTGATAAGAAATGGAAAGATGGGCAGTTGGGGTAAGGAAGTAAAGATTGGTGAGGAAACATGATGAAAAAGGCAGACTGTGAGAGGGAGTTGGGGATTGGGAGAGCAGCAAGGCAGTATGGATATTTCAGAACCCGATAAGTGGAGAGATGGAGCGTTATAGACTGAATGTTTGTGTTCCACCAAAATTCATATGTTGAAATCCTAACCCTCAATGTGATGTCATTAGGAGGTGGAGCTGTTTGAGAGGTGATTATGTTATTAGCATGGAGCCATTATGAATGGGATTAGTGCCCTTATGAAAGAGACCTTAGAGAGTGTTCTCATCCCTTCTGCCATGTGAAGACACAGTGAGAAGACAGCCATCTATTAATCAGGAAGTGGGTCCTCACCAGCAACTGAACCTGTTGGTTTATTGATCTCGAGCTTCCCAGCCTCCAGAACTGGGAAATAAATTTCTGCTGTTTAATTTCTGTTTTGTTATAGGAGCCCATAACTGACTAAACATAGTGGAAAGCCTAAAGATTTGGGGCTTCTTGCTAGACCATGTATGCCACCCAAGTATCTCCATCCAAAGTAAATATATCTGCAGAAGCTCCAGTATTTCCAGATCCACCCCAACATGCTGAGCTGCTGCCTCAGGTTGAATATGAGTTCCAAGCTAGCTATCTGCTTTGGGTTGAAAAGGACAGTCTCATTCAGGATCCATTCAGAAAGGGTCTTCCTTATGAATAAATGAATATAGTTAATGAACCCCAGTAGCTGCTAACATCACAAAGAAAGAGGCAACCAGACACCACACATCTCCTAATGGAAGCACATACCACCATCTCTAAAAGAATCTTGTCAAAAGGCAAACATGAATCTTATAAGCATTGATCCAACTACCAATTTACAAAGGACAAAGTAGCATGTTAAAAAACATCACAGGAATGAAATCAGTAAGATGCAGATTCTGGAATACTATATAGCACAAACTATCTCATTTTTAAGAAATAAATTGGAGAGAGAGGAAATGGGGGAACCTATAGATTAAAAAAGGCTTAGCCATATATCAAACAAATATGAATATGTAGGCCTTATTTAGATAATGATTCTATCAAACTGTATAATTTAAAAATCCTATGGCATCTAAGAAATAATCAGAAATTTTAGTACCCATTGGATAATTTATGGTATTAAAGAATTGTTATTAGTTTTTTTACATGTACTAATGGTGTTGTGTTTATGGTTGTTTTTTAAAGCTTCTGTGCTTAACTTAGAGATACATATTGAAGTATTCTCAGATGAAATGATATCAGAGGTTTGCTTCAAAACATTCTAGAGGTGCATATTTATAGCAGCATTATTCATAATAGCCAAAAAGTATAAACAACCCAAATTTCCATCAACTATTGAATGGAGAAACAAAACATGGTATACCTATACAATGGAATATTACTCAACAATATTTTTAAAATTTACAAACTATTGAGAGGGATCCTATATAGTAGCAGAGTAGGTGGAAGCTACACTAATTGTCTCACAGGACCAAATTGGAATTACAACTAAATTGTAGAGAAATCATCCTGAATAACCAACTGAAGACTAGCTGAAGAGAAGCCTTATAACCAAGGATTTTGGAAGAAACCACTTCACCACAACGAGAATAGAAGGGACTGTGTAGGAGGCACAAGAGGGCTAGCTGGGCTCTAACAGGCAGCAGCTCAAATTGCAGAAGGATATTTCAGCATATAGAAGGGTTTCCCCTGAGAAGTCTGGTGTCTAAACCTCAAGCTGGGCTTCCCAGACTAGACACAAGAACTGGGAAAGGAACCCAAATAACATCTGGCTGTGAAAAGCAGTAGAGTTTCTGTCCACTGCTAGAGATGCAGAGAGCCTCTTAAAGGGTCAACACAAAAAAAAATTCGATTGTGATGACTTACCCTGGGCTCAGCAGAGGTGGGGCAGATGGAGCTAGAGACACATGAGGAGAGTCTGGCTTGGTGGCTCTGGGGAGAGAGCTGAAGGGTTAGGTGCCAGGATCGGGATGCTGTATCATTCCCCATACTGCAGAAGCCATCTCTCCCTGGCAGAGCACTCTCTTTAATGTGCCATCAGCCTGGAGGGAAGCAACAGCCCCGCTGTCAGGAATCGCTCTCACCTCTCCCGGTAGTCTCAAGCCCAAATGCTGAGGAGCACACCTGGAGGCACTTTCAATAATTAAGCTGAACAGAAAGCTTGCAGGCAGAGCAGATCCTGGGGAGATTTGAGACTTTAGCTGACCGCCTCCCCTCCCCAGGCTTGGTGCTGGTCAAAGCCAGCATGGTGCACAGCTTGGTTCCTTCTGCACACATTCAGGACCAGCAGAGGGAGCAACAAGCTGTGAATAGATGATAGCTCTGAAAGGTTGCCCAGAACAGTCACAGGCAGTGTCTAAAATAGGCCTGAACCACAGTCTTTGCATATCTACCTAACACATAGAAATAAACACAGAGAGGCAGCCAAAATGGGAAGAAGGAATACAAAGAAACAGGCCCAAAATGAAAGAACAAGGAAATTCTCCAGAATGAGAGCTAAATGAAATGGAGGCCAGCAATTTATCAGATATAAAGTTTAAAGTAATGATAATAGGGATGCTCAATAGTATAAAAAATACACAGAAACAATAAAAATGATCAGTTGGAAATAAAGAATGCCACATATGAAACAAATAATACACTGGAAGGAATAAACAGTAGGTTAGATGAAGCAATGGATCAAATCAGAGATTAGGAAGACAAGGTAGAAAAAAAACACTCAGACAAAGCAGCAAAAAGAAAAAATGATTTTAAAAATGAGGAGGGTTTAAGGGACCTTTGGGACAACATCAAGCATAACAACATCCACATCATGGGAATACCAGGAGGAGAAAAAAGGGAGCTAGGGATTGAGAACCTATTTGAAGAAATAATGACTGAAAACTTCCCTAACCTGGTGAAGGAAGAAGACACACAAGTCCAGGGAGATCAGAGAGTCCCAAACAAGATGGATCCAAAGAGGTACACACTGAGACACATCATAATTACAATGACAAGGCTTAAGTACAAGGAGAGAAGGCTAAAAGCTGCAAGAAGAAAGTAGTGAGTTAGCTAAAAGGGAGCTTCCATAAGACTACCATCAGATTTCTCAATAGTAACATTTCAGGCCAGAAGGGATTGGCATGAAATATCCAAGGTGATGAAAAGCAAGAATCTACAACCAAAGCTACTTTACCAAGCAAGGCTATCACTGAAAATTGAAAAAGATGGAAGGAGCTTCCCAGATAAGAAAAATCTAAAGGAGTTTGTTAACACCAAGCCAGTATTGCAAGAAATGTGAAAGAGCTTGCTCTGAGAAGAAGAAAAAGAGAAAAAAGACAGGAAAATAGTTAAAATACAGTAGAAATAAATATATATCTGTCAAAAATCACTTTAAATGTAAAAGGCTTAAATTCTCCATTCAAAAGACATAGGGTAGACAAAGAATGGATGAGTAAAAAAGATCTATATATTGTGCCTACAGGAGACCCACATCAGAATGAAAGACACAGAGAGACTAAAATTAACAAGATGGAAAAAGATATTTCACTCACATGGAAAGGGAAAAAAAGCTTAGATAGCAATACTTATATTCAACAAAATAAGCTTTAAAACCAAGGCTATACTAAGAGACAAAGAAGGACACTAAATACTGATAAAGGGAAAAATCCAATAAGATGATATAACCCTTATACACATTTATATACCTAGATAGGAGCACGAAAATATATAAAACAAAACTTTTTTAAAAAATATTATTTTAGTCACTATTCAGTAGAGTTTCCATCCTTTACTCCAATTCCAGCCATCCCACCCATCCCTCCCCTCCTCCTGCCAATTTTCAACCCCCTAGTTTTTGTCCATATGTCCTTTATATTTGTTCCGGGAAACACTTCCCATTCTCCATTAAAGTTCGCCTGAAATTCCTTCCCCTCTCCCCTCTGGTTACTGTCAGTCTGTCTGTACTTCAGTGTCATTGCCTATATTTTCCTTTTTTCTTTGTTTTGTTGTTTAGGTTCCTGTTAAAGGCTAGATCATATGGTATTTGTCTTTCACTGCCTGGCTTATTTCGCTTAGCATAATGCTCTCCAGCTCCATCCATGCTATTGCAAAGGGTAGGAGCTCCTTCTTTATTTCAGCTGCATAGAATTCCATTGTGTAAATGTACCATAGTTTTTTGATCCATGCATTTATTGATGGGCACCTGGGTTGTTTCCAGCACTTAGCTATTGTAAATTGTGCTGCTATGAACATTGGGATGCATTTGCATTGGTGTTTCAGGGTTCTTAGGATGTGATCCCAGCAGTGGAATTGCTGGGTCAAAAGGCAGATCCATTTTTAGTTTTCTGAGGAAGTTCCATACTGTTTTCCATAG
>CM052552.1:21822837-21840181 GCA_028533065.1 Trachops cirrhosus
GATCAGGAACACGACAAGGCTGTCCACTTTCACCACTTCTATTCAATATAGTACTGGAAGTTTTAGCCACAGTGATCAGAGAAGAAAAGGAAATAAAAGGCATCCAAATTGGAAAGGAGGAAACAAAACTGTCACTGTTTGCAGATGACATGATAGTGTACATAGGAAATCCTATAGACTCGCCTAAAAAACTTCTTGACCTAATAAATGAATTTGGCAAAACAGCAGGATACAAAGTCAATATTCAGAAATCAAAGGCATTTTTGTACACAAACAATGAAACAGCATAAGCAGAAATGAAGAAAAACATCCCATTTGACATAGCAAAAAGAAAAATAAAATATCTAGGAATAAACCTAACCAAAGTGGGAAACATTCATTTTAATAACACCAAAAAGTATAAAACATCTAGCACTCCCACTTCTGGATATTAATAAAGAAATGAGGTTAGGATTTTTGAAGAAGTATCTGCACCCTCACAATCATTGTAGCAATATTCACAATAGTACAGGCACTAAAATATCCTAAATATCCACCAGCAGATAAATGGATTAAGAACATGTGGCATATACATACAATGAAATATTATTCAGCCTTAAAAGAAGGAAATCCTACCATTTGTGACAAAAAGCATGAATCTGGAGGACATTATGCAAAGCGAAATAAGCCAGACACAGAAGGACAAATATTACATTATCCTACTTATGTGAAGAATCTAATATATTCAAACTCATAGAAGCAGAGAATAGAAAGGTCCAGTCGCTGGAGTCAGGAGGAAGTGGGCAGGTATTTATAAAAGGGTACAAATTTTCAGTAATGCAACATGTATAAATCTTAGAGATCTACTGTATAGCAAAGTGCCTGTAGTTAACAATACTAAATTGTATACTTAATTATGTGCTGAAACAGTAGATCTTATGTTGTGTTCTTACCACAAAAATAGTGATAACTAAAGAAAGTGAGAGAAAACTTTTGGAGATAATGAATATATTTATAACATAGATTGTGGTGATAGTTTCATGGATATACACTTATCTCCAAACTCATTAAGTTGTATATATTAAATATGTATACCAATTATACCTCAATAAAATGGTTTAAAAGTACAAAAGGCAGGAAAATTAGGGAAGACAAAAATAGGAGTAAAGACTAAGGTCAACAAATAGGAAACAGGCATAAATATGGCAGATATTAATTCAACTATATCAATAATCACTTTAAATGTCAATGGCCAAAATACACAAGTTAGATAACCGAAATTATCTGAGAAGATCACACAAGATGCAATTATATGTTTTGTATATAACTTGCCTAAATATAGAGGAACTTATAGGTTAAAAATAAAAGGTCGTAAAAAGATAGCCATGTTAATACTAACCAAAACAAAGGAGAAGTAACTATATTAATTTCAGACAAACCAGATTTCAGAACAAGGAAGTTATCAGGAATAAAGATGGGCATTGTATAATGATAAAAAGGGTCAACACTCCAAGAAGATGTTAACAATCTTTATTGTGTATATGCCTAACAACAGAGTGTCAAAATACCTAAGACAAAACTGGTAGAACTGCAAGGAGAAATAGATGAATCCAATCAGAAAAGAACAGACTCAACAGCAGGAAATCAGTGATTACAAGGTTGAACTCAACAGCACCATCAATCAACTGGATATAATTGACTTGTATAGACTACTTCATCCAAAACCAGCAGATAATATGTTTTTCTCAAGCTCATAGGAAACACCACCAAGATAGACCACATTCTGAGATTTTCCTGCATATTCTGGGCCATAAAGCATACCTCAACAAATTTAAAGCAATATAAATGATACAATGTCTACTTTGAGATGAGAAAAAATGGAATTAAATTAGAAATCAATAATATAAAGACTGGTGGAGAATCCCCAAATACTTGGACATTAAACAATACACTTCTAGAAAAACACAAATTATCAATCTCAAGAGAAATTTTAAAAATATTTTGAAGTAAATGAAAAGAAAAATACAACCTATCAAAATTTGTGGGATGCAGTGAAAGCAGTGCTTAGAGACTAATTTATAGCATTGAATGCATATATTGAAAAAGAAAAAAGGTCTAAAATCATTAACCTAAGTTTCCACTTTAGGAAACTAGAAAAAGAAGAGCAAATGACATCCCAAGTAAGCAAAACAAACAAAAACACACTCCCAAAACCAAAACAATATAAATTAGAGCAGAAATCAATAAAATTGAGAATAAGAAATCAATAGAAAAATCAATGAAAGTGAAAACTGGTTCTTTGAATAAAGTAATAAAATCAGTACAACTCTAGCCAGAGAGAGAGAGAGAGAGAGAGAGAGAGAGAGAGAGAGAGAGAGAGAACACAATTACTAACATAAGAAATGAAAGGGGATATCTACAGATCTCATGAACATTAAAAGGATAAGACAAGAATATTATGAACAACTATGTGCTCACAAAGTTGATATCCTAGATGAAATAAATCAATTCCTTGAAAGATACAATATGTCAATATTCACCCAAGAAGAAATAGATAATATGAATTGGAACAAGTCTACTAAAGAATTGCATTAGGCCAAGGACTTGAGAAGAAAAGACTAAGTGAGCTCATTGTAAAAGAGGATGTTCAGATATTTGCATCAATCCCCATAAAATGCTCATGCAGAGAAAGTGAAAGGAAAGAAAAAGAAAAAAATAAAGAAATGTCTTACCAAAAAGGGAACTGAATTAATAATAATTGAACTTTCAAACAGAAAGTGCCAGGCCCAGAAATGTTCGCTGGTGAATTCTACCAAACATTAAGGAAGAAATTATATCAATTCTCCACAATCTCTTCTAGAAGATAGAAGCAGAAGAAGTACTTTCCAACTCATTCTATGAGACTAGCCTTACCTTAATCAATATTTCTTATGAACACACATTAAAAAACCCTCAAGAAAATATTATCAAATAAAATCTAACAAGGTATAAAAATAATTATACACTATAACCAAGTAGGATTTATCCCAGATATACAAGGCTGGCTGAACATTCAAAAGTCAGTTAGTGTAATTCATAGCATCAACAGATTATAGAAGAAAAAATCACATGATCATATCAATAGTTACCGAAAAAGCATTTGACAAAATCCAGCATTCATTCATATAAAAATTCTCAGTAAACGAGGAATAGAGGGCAACTTCCTCAACTTGATAAAGAACACTTACAAAAAACCTATAGCTAACATTATACATAGTTGTGAAAAACTCAAAACCTTCCTACATCAGTAAAGAAAAAGGCAAGAGCAGAACAAAACTCCAGAAAAAGAATTAACAAAATGAAGACAAGCAATCTATTAGATTTAGAGTCAAAACATTGGTTATAAGGATGCTCAAAGACTTAGGGGAAGAGTATATAAACTTACTGAATACTTCAACAAAAAGATAGGAAACATAAAAATGGAGATGGAAAACAAAAAAGAACCAGTCAGAAATAAAGAATACACTAACTGAAATGATGAATACATTACGGGACTCTGGCTGGTGTGTCTCAGTCGATTGAGCTCTGGCCTGCGAACCAAAGAGTCACCTATTTGATTTTCAGTCAGGGCACATGCCTGGGTTGTGGCCAAGTCAGGTCCCCAGTAGGGGGAGTGTGGGAGGCAACCACACATTGATGTTTATCTCCTTCTCTTTCTCCTTCTCTTCCCCTTTGTCTAAAATCAATAAATAAAATCTTAAAAAGAAAGAATACATTACAGGGAACCAAAAGTAGAATAGATGAAGCAGAGGATCAAATCAGAGATTTGGAAAATAAGGAAGTATATCTGGAGCTTTGATCTGTTCTTTCATTTGGGCCATATTTTTTGTCTCGGCTACCTGTTATGTTGTAAGGGGTGGAGTCTTAGCTATTTGCCTGGGTAGGGCAACCCATGTGACTGTTTTGTGGTGCTGTATGTGAGGGAGAGGTCAGAGAGGGAACAATGCCACTTGCTTAGCCTTCGGCCAGCTTTTAGTTACTTCCCCCTTACCCACAAGCAAATTGGTTCTTTTTGGTGCTGATTCCCAGGTGTGTGGGTTTGTGTACATTGTAGGATCCTGTGGGTCTCTCCACTGAACTCTCCTGTGAGGTTGGGAGTTTCTTTCACCACCACACCCCCACCCCTGGTCTTTACAGCCAGAGGTTTTGAGGCTTTATTTCCCTGTGCTGGAACCCTGGTTTGCATGGTCTGTCTCGCTCCCTGGTTGTTCCTTCCAGTTTATCCACACACAAATGTTGGACCATAAGCCACTGCCTTGCAGCATGTCTTCTCTTCCATGGTTGCCTGTCTTCGCCCCTCCTAACAGTCTGAGTGAATATTTCTACTTTAACTCCTTGGTGGTCAGACTTACATACAGTTCAATTTTCTGGCAGTTCTGATTGTTTTTTGTTTTTAAATTTGTTTTTGTCTGTCTTTTGGTTGTGTGAGGAGGCAAAGTGTATCTACCTACACCTCCATCTTGGATGGAAGTCCCAAAGTTTAAAAAAAAGAAATGGTTTTGGAACAGGATATCCACAGGCAATACATACATACATGCATAAATCTAGATAGAGGCCCTACATCTTTCACAAAAAATTAAGTCAAAATGGATCACAGACATAAAAATGTAAAATACGAAAGTATAAAACTTCTCAACTTGGAGATGTGGTACGAAGTATGCACAGGGGATCATGGGAACCCAGAGGAGGTGCCCCAAATGGCCTTTCTGAGGGAGCAGGTTAGAGTGAGTTTTCTGAAATGAGGTGATGCCTGAGACTTAAAAGTGTACTAAATGAGAAGTTTAAAGAAGGGCATTCCAGGAAAAGGTGATGAACGAATAATGACCTGGGGGTGCCAAAATCATGTTGTGCCAAGTTACACGGCATTTGAAGCTTACCATAATCTAACCCTAGCATCCTTAGCAGGCTCTTTCATTCTCCTTCACCAACATTTCATTCCACCTGCGCTCTAGCAAACTAATTCCTTTCCTGTCCTTATAAAAGAAAGCTTAGTTTCCTCTTCTATCCCTTGACTTAGGCATTCCCTCTATTCAGAACATCTTACAATTTTCTTACCCCTCCATACCATTTCTTGTCTTTCTCTTTCTTAAAAACATTGTCTCAAGCTTTCTTCATCTGGGAAGTTTTCCCTGATAAATGCCAACCAACTCTTATCATCCCTTACCCAGTTTTATTTTAGCTCTTTTTGATATGGGTGCAGCAGATAAACTTGAGTCCCTATCCTAGCTTTGATATTTTTAGGTTGCTGGTCCTTAAGAAACTTCCTTAATGTTCTAATACTAACTTAATGGAGACACACCTCTCAAAATGTGGTGGTTAGGCTCTAAAGAGGTCAAAGATGTTAGGTGCTTAGCACAGTGCCTGGCACAGAGTAAATCCAAAATGGGTAGCTTTTATGATTGTTCTCATTGTTGATCATTGTTATTAAATTGTTTCAAGTGCATATGTTCAAGCTTTCTAGGTTGTCTCTGAGCCTCTTAAAAGCAGGAATTCAGTCTTGGTTCAGCATGTCTTCACATTTTTAATGCATATATGTACTCAATAAACATTAATTTCTTCCTTGCTTAACTGACCTGATTGGTTAAATTCAACACTCTGTTTCTGCTGGTTTGTAGTTTTCTTTTTTTTAAAGATTTATTTATTTATTTAGTTTTAGAGAGAGGTGAAGGGAGGGTGAAAGAGAGGGAGAGAAAGATTAATGTGCAGTTACCTGTTACACGCCCCCAACTGGGGGCCTGGCCTGCAACTCAGGCATGTGCCCTGACTGGGAATCGAACCAGCAATCCTTTGGTTCACAGGCCAGTGCTCAATCTACTGAGCCACACCAGCCAGAGCTGATGGCTTATATTTTTCAAGAATTTAACCCAATTTTTAATTTTACTGATGGATGGGAATCTTTCATTTGAATTGAGAGTAAATCAAACATGAATTTATTACATACCCATCATTAAGCTAGATGCTGTTCAGAAATGCAAATATTAATAATAATAATTGCCATGTGGGGCAGGAAGTGTGATCCCCATTGAAAAATGAAGAAATTAAGGCTTAATAAATTAAGGCTTAAATGTTGCCCATGGTGTCATATCCCAAAACTAATTAAAAGTGGAAATAGAACCAGAAGCCAAGAATTTTGTGCTGTAGTTGGGTGCTGTTCCCATATCCACATGGCCTTTCTAGAGCCCTTTCATGATCCTCTGGTAGCTTTCAGACTAGTGAGGAAATAAGATCCCTGCAGAAGGACTGTAAAAAGCCAGGAGTGCCTTACTCTTTTACATTAGTTACGGATTGTCAAAGAATCTTGTATAATACTCAGAAGGTTTATTGTGCATTTCAATTACCCACACTACTTCCTTAGTGCTGTCACTCATTTGGAGGTCTTTAGGGAGACAGTGAACATTCTGGCAGTCAGCTCTTGCATCTCCAACTTGATACTTTTACAAAAGATTACAATGTTGGGTTCATTCCCTCATCTTTGAGGTGTTGTTTTATATAAATCTGTTTGGCCCTTTGGATCATGGGTAAATTGGAAAGGGGCTCGAGTTTCCCAAAACCATGATGTGCCAGAGTTGGAAGACTGAAAACAGAAAGAAAGCATGAAGAAATATAACTTGTCTCCACTAACAATTACAAATCTGGGGTCATATTAAATAGACAGATAACCTATTGAGCATCTAGTAACTGTCTCCATCAACCACATGTTAGTTTCCCTTTGTTGAAAACCAATGGTGGGAGTAAGGAAGCAGAATTGATGTGAGAGGGAGGTTGTTGGAGGCATAGTAATTAAGAATAATACTTAAATTTAAATACCCATTCTGCCTTTCCCTGGCATTGTGAATTTGGGCAGGTACTTAGCTTCTATGAATTTCAGCTTCCTTATCTGTAAAAATGCCAGCTCTTTTTATTTTGGGGAAATAGAAAGAGAGTAGCCATAGAGTGAGACAGAGATTCAGTTTAGGAGTCAGTGAAGGTAAAAAAAAAACAAATGATGATGGCAAGAGGGTGGGGAGCTTAGAAACACAAGTGACAAATAGCTCCAGAGTCAACAGAGAAAAATTCAGAAGAGACATTTAGATTAGGCTGGAGGCAGGCCACTGAGGACATCAGAGCAGTTTCCATGGAGTGCTGAAGAGAAAACCAGATTGCATGGGCTTCAGAAAGGAATGGGTGGTAGAAAAATTAAACAGTGAGATTTCTCTTACAGTTGGAGATATCCAGCTGTGAAAGGTGGGACCTGGGAGCTTGTGACTTCTTGGTGTTCTGCTGACCATGCACTGGGGAGGATGACCAACTAGGTGCTTCCCAGTGCCACTTCTAGATCTTATCTCATTCCACATTTAGTGTCTCTGATTTTTTCCCCATCCTCTTTTTTAGAAAAATATTGAATTTATGGAGTGACCTTGGTGAATAAAATTATATAGGTTTCAGGTGTACAATTCTATAATACATCATCTGTATACTGTGTTGTGTGTTACCACCCCAAGTCAAGTCTCCTTTCATCACCATTTATCTCCCTTTACCCTCTAGAACCTATGATTTCACTCATATGTGGGTTATGAAACTGAAACTCATAGAGAAAACAATATGGTGTTTACCAGAGGGAAGGGTGTAGGAGGTAGTAAAGGGTAAAGGGGGCCAAACATATGGTGACAGAAGATAATTTGACTTTGTGTGGTAGGTACACAATGCAATGTACAGATCATGCATCATAGAAATCTACACATGTTAATATAGCCACCTAATATTCGACAAAGCAGGCAGGAACATAAAATGTAGCAAACATAGCCTTATCAACCAATGGTGTTGGGAAATCTAGACAACTACATGCAAAAAAAATGAAACATGACCACTCACTTATACCATACACAAAAATAAACTCAAGATGGATAAAATACTTATAAGTCATGATACTATAAAAGTCCTAAAGGAGAACATAGGCAAGAAAATTTCAGATATCCCACACAGCGATATTTTCACCAATACATCCCCTAGGGAAAGGGTTATAAAGGAAAGAATAAACAGATGGGACCTCATCAAATTAAAAAGTTTCTGCATGGCTAAAGAAAATATCAGCAAAATGAAATGGGAAACAACCATATGGAAAAACATAGTTGCCGAAGATACCTCAGACAAAGGTTTGATCTCCAAAATATATAAAGAACTCACACAACTCCATGTCAGGAAGACAAACAATTCAATTAAAAAATAGGCAAAATGCCTGAATAAAAAATTCTCCATGGAGGACATACAGAGAGCCCATAAGCACATGAAAAAATGCTCAACATCACTAGCCATCAGAGATGCAAATTAAAATCACAGTGAGATACCACTTCATGCTGGTCAGAACAGCCATCATAAAAACATTAACAAGCATCAAGTGCTGGTGAGGCTACAGAGAAAAGGGAACTCTACTGCATTTTTGGTGGGAATGCAGACTGGTGCAGCCACTGTGGAAAACAGTATGGAATTTCCTCAGAAAACTAAAAATGGAACTTGCTTGTGATCCAGCAACCCCACTGCTTGGATTATATCTTAAGAATCCCGAAACTCCAATTCATAAGAACCTATGCATACCAATGTTCATAGCAGCACAATTGACAATAGCCAAGTGCTAGAAGCAGCCTAAGTGCCCATCAGTAAATGAGCAGATCAAAAATGTGTGGTACATTTACACAATAAATTATTACACAGCAGAAAGAAAAAGGAACTCTTACCCTTCATGACAACATAGATGGAACTGGAGAGTGTTATGCTAAGTGAAATAAGCCTAGTGGTAAAAGACAAATACCATATGATCTCACTTTTAAGTAGAACTTAACAAAATAAAGAAATGAGTAAAATAGAACCAGAGATTTGAAAATAAAGAACAAACTGACAGTAATCAGAGGGGAGGGGGAGGGAGATAACAGGAGAAAGGAGGAGAAGGGGCAAGTCAAGAAACATGAATAGAGCACTCATGGACAGGGACAATATGGTGGGGAGTGACTGTGGGAGTGGGGTGGGACAAGGCAGGGGAAACCAAAGGGGAAAAAAGAAGGACAACTGTGATTGAACAGTTAACAAAAAAGAAATCTACACTTGAAACCTACATAATCTTATTAAGCAATGTCACCCCAATAAAGTTAATAAACTAAAATTGCTACTAACCTGTTGTCTTTTAGAGAAAGTTGCAAGAACTCAGAGCAAGATGGAGAAGGGTGGAAAATAGAGAATGAATCTAGAGAGGCAAACAAAATATCCAGCACAATATTAATTTTTCTGATCATCTTGGTCATATATGCTCATTGTAAAATAAAATTCAAATACTATGAGGAGGAAGAAAGCAAACACATGTGCAATATCACCATCAATATTTTAGTAACCATTCTCTCATGAATCTCTGTCTCTCTTTAAACACACAAACACTATAAATATATATTTATATAAAGATAAATATTTCTTTCTCTATAAATATATCTATACTCATATAAACATATACAAACATGCATACAGATGCAAAGTTTTCTTGGCTATTATTTTTGTGAAATGGAGTCATATACATAGAGTTCTGCATCTTGCTTTCTCATTCTTCTACAGGATTGTGGAAGTCTCTCCACATCCACTAATATAACTCTTATCCTCTCTCTCTCTCATGTGTGCATAATATTGTATTGCATATATATATATATAATATCATTTATTGATAGATATCAATTTGTTTTTTTTAATGCCACTGGGAACAACATCCTTGCATGTGTATCATTATGTATTGGTTCTTTATATTTACATTATCTTTTATGAGAAGTAGAATTATTTAGTAGAGGGGCACATACGTTTAAAATTTTATAGGTACTGCCAAATTGTTTTATCAGAAAGCCTTAATGATTTATTTTCCAACTAAAACACATAAGAGAATTGATGTTGCCTTTAAATTATTTAAATTATTGCCAGACTGATGAACATAATGTGATTTTTTTTAAAATTCTCAAAAAAAGGATATGTTTATTGACTTTAGAGACAGGAAGAGAGAAAAAGAGAGAGAGAGAGAGATGTGAGAAACATCAATTTTTTGTCTCCTGTATGCGCCCTAACTGGGGATTGAACCCACAACCTAGGAATGTACTCTGACTGGAGATACAACCCATAACCTTTTGGTGTATGGGATGATGCTCTAACCAAATGATCCATCTGGCCAGGACCAATTTGGGTGCTTTTTATTTATTCTTCTTGCCTGATTGTTGTGCTTAAAACTTCCAGTATTGACTTCTGGCCAAGATGGTGGCATAGGTAAACATGATTCACCTCTTCACACAACCACATCAAAATTACAACTAAATTATAGAACAACCATCACTCAGAACAATCAGTAATTGAGTTAAATGGAAGTCTGACAACTATGGAATTAAATAAAAACATATCCAGCCCTGGCTGGTGTGGCTCAGTGAATTGAGTGCTGGCCTGTTAACCAAAGGATCCCTGGTTCGATGCCCAGTTGGGGCACATGCGTGGGTTGCAGACAACATTAGGGGCTCATGAGAGGCAACCACACATTGATGTTTCTCTCCTTCTCTTTCTCCCTCCCTTCCCCTCTGTCTAAAATAAATAAATAAAATCTTGTTTTTAAAGAAACCACACCCATCCAGACTGGTGGGAGGGGCAGTGATGCAGAACAGGCTGGTCCCACATCCACATGTGGTGCATGAAATTTTTGGAGGTATATCTCTGAGGTGAGGAGTCCCAGTGCCACAGCAGGCCCACCAGCTCAGGGCTCCAGTGCCAGGGAAATAAGTCTCCATAACTTCTGGCTGCAAAAGCCAGCAGGGATTGATTTGGTGGAAGAAATTTCTGGAGTATTAAGCTGTTTCTGCACATGGACTTACACAGACTCAGTCCCTCTGAGCTCCAGCACTAAAGTAGCAGCTCAAAAGGCACCAGTGTCATACAGGCTGGAACTGATGTATCTAGCATCAAGGTGAGAGCTGGGGGACAGCTTTCCCTGAGACAGAAATGCAGACAGAGGCCATTGTCCTTTTTCTTAACCCTCCATCAACAGAGCCTCAGAGCCAGCTATTGGATGTCATATCCGAGACTCCATCAATCTTGCTAACATTGTTTGCCTTATCCTGGAGATCCCCTGAGACTCTGTCCTATCCAACTTATTGGTCTACCCAAACTGCTTTTGCATATGAATGGCTTGTCTTGGCTCATGTTTCACAACTTCCTAAATCCTATCAAACAAGCAATAACCAGCCTCAGTGAGCCCCCAAACCTCATATCTCTTGCTAAGTGGCCTTAGGTCTGGCACTAGAAACAGCCAGCTGAGATTCACAGTTTGGCTTGGCCTGAGAATCTCCAAGCTCAACACAGTAGCATCATCTCAGACTGCTTAAGATATCATACAGGGTGGCACCAGAGAGAACACAGGTTAGGGCTGACCTTGGCCTGTACTACCTGGAAAACCACAGAGTCTGTGCACTCAGTTGACAGCTACAGATCTTGTAGGAACACCACTACCCTGCCCTTTAAAAGCTGATCCTCCACAGAAGGTGAAGGTGGGTATTCAGTGGTCACAGCCAATTCTTGCAGCTGACTGGCCTGGTTAAATCCATCCCATTTATTTACCAAAAACAACCAAAGCACAACTATAAGAGGAGGGTGAAATCAACCCAAATGAAGGAAGGGCACACTGTGAATACCCAGCTTGGAGGATACAGGAGGCTGTGTCACTGAGCCCTACAGGACATCTAATGCATTAGGCCATGCTACCAAGACAAGGAGACATAGCAGCTCTACCTAATACATAAAAATAAACACAGGGAGGCTGCCAAAATGAGGAGACAAAGAAATAGGGCACAAATGAAAGAATATATCAAAACTCCAGAAAAACAGCTAAATGAAATGGAGATAAGCAATCTATCAGATGCATAGCTCAAAACACTATTTATAAGGATGCTCAAGGAACTTAGTGAGGACCTCAACAGCATAAAAAAGATCCAGTTAGAAATGAAAGATATACTAACTGAAATAAAAAAAACAATGTAAAGGGAAAAACAGTGGATAAAACTGAGAATTAAGTCAATGTTTTGGACCATAAAGAAGCAAAAACAACCAATCAGAACAATAAGAAGAAAAAAGAATTTAAAAAATGAAGAGAGTGTAAGCAGCTTCTGGGGCAATTTCGAGCATTCCAACAATGGCATCATAGGGGTGCCAGAATGATAAGAGAAAGAGCAAGAAATTGGGAAAAATAAAGAAAGAAAACTTCCCTAATATGGTGAAGGAAATGGATATGCAAGTCCAGGAAGCACCAAGAGTCCCAAACAACATGAATGCAAAGAGGCTCACTCCAAGACACATCATAATTAAAATGCCAATGGTTAAAGATAAAGAGAGAAATTAAAAACAGCAAGAGAGAAGCAGTTAGTTATTTACGGGGGAGTTCCCATAAATGCATCAGCTGATTTCTCAAACAAACTTTGCAGGCTAGAAGGGATTGGCAAAAAATATTCAAAGTCATGAAAAGCAGGGACCTAGAGCCAAGATTGTTCTACCTAGCAAAGCTATCATTTAGAATTGTAGGACAGATAAAGAACTTCCCAGACAAGAACAAACTAAAGGAGTTCATCATCACCAAACCATTATTGTATGAAATGTTAAAGGGACTTATTTAGAAAATGAAGAAGATCAAAGCTATGGACAATAAAATGACAAATCAATACATTTCTATTAACAATTGAATCTAAAAAACAAACTAAGCAAATAAGAAGAACAGAGAATCATGAATACAAAGAGCATTTTAATAGTTGCCAAGTGGGAACAGGTTGCAGGAGAATGGGTGCAAAGGTGAGGGCATTAAGAAATTCAACCTTGGCTGGTGTGGCTCAGTGGATTGAGTGCCAGCCTGCAAACAAAAGGGTCACTGGTTTGATTCCCCATCAGAGCACATGCCTGGGTTGCATGCCAGGTCCCTGACGGGTCCATGGGAGAGACAACTGATTGATGTTCTCTGACACATCAATGTTTTTCTCCCTCCCTTCCTTTCTCTCTTAAAAGTAAATAAATAAAATCTCTAAAGTAAAGGAAGTACCAATAGGTAGTTACAGAATAGCCATGGGGATGTAAAATACAGTATAGGAAATGGAGTAGCCAAAGAACTTAGACACATGACTCATCAATATGAACAATGCTGTGGGGATTGTCTGAGGGAGTGGTAGGGGACTGGGTAGAAGGGCAAAGGGGGAAAATTTGGGACAACTGTAATAGTATAGGCAATGAAATATAGTTAAAAAAACTTTCAGTTTATATTGGATAAGAGTGGTGAAAGGGGACATCCCTGTCGTGTTCCTGATCTTAAGGAAAATACTTTTTGTTTTTGTTCATTGACTATGAAGTTAGCTGTGGGTGTGCCATATATGCTTTTTATTATATTGAGGTATGATCCCTCTCTTCCCACTTTTCTGAGTGTTATTTAAATCATAAATGTGTGCTAGGTTTTATTAAATGCTTTTTATGCATCTATTGAGATGATCATGTGATTTTTATCTTTCATTTTGTTTATGTGATGTATCATATTTATTAATTTTCTAATATTGTATAAACTTTGTATCCCTGGAATACATCCCACTTGATTGTGGTGTATGATCTTTTTAATATATTGCTAGATATGGTTTGCTAATATTTTGTTGAGGATTTTAACATCTATGTTCATGTGGGATATTGGTATATAATTTTCTTTCTTTGTAGTGTCTTTATCTGGTTCTAGAATTAGGATAATGCTGGCCTTGTAAAATGAGCTTGGGAGGCTTTCTTCCTTTTGAAATGTTTAGAATAGTTTGAGAAGGGGAGGTGTTAGTTCTTCTTTGAATGTTTGGTAAAATTCATCTGTGAAATTATCTCATCCAGGACTTTTGTTTGTTGGGAGTTTTTTTTTTTTTAAATTACTGCTTCAATTTCATTAGTTATAATCAATCTATCCAGTCTTTCTGATTATTCCTAACTCAGTTTTGGAAGATTTTATGTTTCTAGGACTTTATCCATTTTACCCACAGTTGACCAGTTTATATAGTTGCTCATAGTATTTTCTTATAGTCCTTTGTATTTCTTTGGTGTCAGTTGTTACTTCTCTTTCATTTCTGATTTATTTATTTGGGTCCTCTCTCTTTTTTTTGATGAGTCTCATTAAAAGTTTGTCAATCTTGTTTCTGTTTGCAAAGAATCAGCTCTTGGGTTCATTGATCTTTGGTATCATTATTATTATTAGTCTGTATGTCATTTCTGCTCTGATCTTTATTATTTCCCTCCTACTTACTCTGGGTTTTGATTGTTGTTTTTCTAGGATATTTTTAGGTATAGGGTTAGATTGTTTATTTCAGATTTTTCTTCCTTCTTGAGGTAGGCCTATAGTGTTAAAAACTTCGTAGGACTGCTTTCATTGTGTCCTATCGGTTTTGGGTTGTTGTGTTCTCACTTTCATTTGTTTCCAAGTAACTTTTAATTTCTTCCTTGATCTCACTATTAAAACATTCATCATTTAAAAACATGTTATTTGGCCTCCATGTGTTTTAATGTTTTTGAGTTTTTAAAAAAATTGTAGGTAATTTGTAGTTTCATACCATTGTCATCAGAGAAGATGCTTGACATGAACATACACATTTAAAAAATATTTTACTTATGTATTTTTAGAGAAAGGGAAGGAGAAAGAGAGGGAGAGAAATTTCAATGTATGGTTGCCTCTTGTGCAACCCCAGCAGCCGACTTGGGCTGCAACCCAGGCATGTGCCCTAGGCTGGGAGTGAAAACAGTGCCTCTTTGGTTCACAGTCCAGCACTCAATCCATTGAGCCACACCAGCCAGGCCTGAACATATACATTTTAAGGCTTTGTCTCCAAGCCAAGTTTTCTAAGCCACTGTTTTGTATGACATGTACAAGCCTTCTGTTGGAATATGCAACCATGCAAAGAAAAGGCTTGAAATGGGATCATTTTGAGAAGCGTCAGTATGAAGTGTGTTGGCATGAATCAAGGAAATTCTAATTGCATCTAAATCCCCTGTATCAAATCAGAAGAGTCTTTATTCCATACTGAGACTTAATATGGATACATGGCTGAATATGTGAATGATGGCCCTGAAAGAGCAGGGTGATACCAAATCTGGGATAAAAGACATATTATATGCAGCAAGAACATGCTCTTAGGTTGAGTGGCCAAGGTACACATTAAACTGAAATTATGTTCAGACTGAAATATGTGTGCCTCATGAGAAGACTCTCAATAAAACCTAAGGCCACTGTACTCTGGGAGAACCTTGGATTAAAGAGAAGAGGGAAGTGTGAGTAACAGATAAAGCTAAGGCACCAAAGTGAGACAAAAGAGGAGACTGATAAAGGACTTTACAAAGTCTTCTAATTCCAGATACTCTGAATTCCTCCACCTTCAAGGGAGCTTCAGCTATTGGCCACTGCCAGCCTCACTGCACATGGCAACTCTGAGTGTTAACATAAGATCTAAGAGGGACTATGCTGGAGCACGCATGTGTACATGGTTGCAACCTCTACTCAATTTGTAAATCAATATTCTTTGTTGATTTTTGTCTAAGCCCTGAGACCTCATGAGGACATACACCATTGTTTTGTCTTTTGATTTCACAATAGGATAATCTGTACAATGAACTGCTAAACCTGTAAGACTATGACTGAGTCAAATCATGTTATGACTAGATTTTATTCTAACTGTAGCCCTCAATCCCTTGCAAATCCAGAGAATTCAAGCTTTGCAAGGGCATTGGGATTAGAGAACCGTTAAGTTCTCTCACAACCTCCAGGTTCTCTGAGTCTACAAACATATCTGCATATGATTTAATCATGAAATGAGAACATCTGGCAAGCCCAGGGCTTTTCCATGGCATTGGTGGAGTTCTAGTGTGTGCATGTGGATATCTGTCTATTGATTGGAGAGGAAAGTCTTCCCCTTGAGGCTGGAAATAACTCTCTGCTTAGGAGAAAAGCAATGAGGAATAAAAATTTAAGAGAAAAGGAATAGTGAGAATTGGTGTTGGGGGTCTGTGGGAAGTAGCCTTGCCTCCTAGAAAACTGAGCTTAGTAATAGAGAGTGTTAGTGAAGTAGTCTGGCTCATAGCTAGAAAAACAGCTATGACCTCTTTGTGGTACCTAGATCCTACAAAGAGAGGATCAGTTGAAGACTTGAAGTGAGAAACTCAGGATAGCATGAGCAGAAGCTACAAAGTCAGAAAGGAAAGACCCTTGGCTTATGAGAACAGGAAATTGGACTTCCAGCCAAGATGGAGGCATAGGTAGACACACTGTGCCTCCTTGCACAACCAAAAGGACAACAATTGAAAAACAAAAAACAACCAGAAATGACAGAAAATCGAACTGTATGGAAGTCCGAAAACCAAAGAGTTAAAGAAGACACATCCATCCAGACCAGTAGGAGGGGCAGAGATGGGCAGCTGGGTGGAGACAACTTGTGGGCAAAGCGGCAGTGGAGGACTGGTGTGGGCAAGGCAGCTCTGGCGTATCCAGTGAGGTGGCAGACTGTGGACCGGGGCAGGCAAGGCTGCAGCTGGCTGGCAAGGCAGCAGCTGATGGACTGGGTGGTCCCACATTCACATGCAGATAAACTGG
This sequence comes from Trachops cirrhosus, assembly GCA_028533065.1. Classification (NCBI taxonomy): domain Eukaryota; kingdom Metazoa; phylum Chordata; class Mammalia; order Chiroptera; family Phyllostomidae; genus Trachops; species Trachops cirrhosus. The sequence continues at coordinate 21,839,474 of CM052552.1, forward strand.
GAGGAATACCTGGGTAGCGAGACAGACCTCAAAACCCAGGGTCCCAGCGTGGGGAAATAAAACCTCAAACCAGTGATTGAAAACACCTGTGGAGGTTAAGGCAGGAGCAGGAGAGACTCCTAGCCTCACAGGAGAGTTTGCTGGAGAGACCCATTGGTTCCTAGAACATACACAAGCCAAACCGCCTGGGAATCAGCAACAGAAGGGCCCACTTTGCTTGTGGGTAGTGGGAGAAGAGACTGAAATCTGGAGGAGAGCAGAGCAAGTGCCATTGTTCCCTCTCGACTGCTTCCCCACATACAGTGTCACAAAGCAACCAGGAGTGGTTGCCCTGTCCTGGTGAACACCTAAGGCTCTGCCCCTTATATGTAGCAGGCCCACTGAGCCAAAAATAAATGGCCCAAATGAAAGAACAGATCAAAGTTCCAGAAAAAATACAATGAAGTGATGAAGAGATAGCCAACCTATCAGAGGCACACTTCAAAACGCTGGTAATCAGGATGCTCACAGGATTGTTTAAATTTTGTCACAAACTAGATGAAAAAATGAAGGCAATGCTAAGTGAAATAAAGGAAAATGTACAGGGAACCAGTAGTGATGGGAAGGAAACTGGGACTCAGATCAACGGTGTAGACCAGAAGAAAGAAAGAAACATCCTACCAGAAAAAAATAAAGAAACAAGAATTCAAAAAAATGAAGAGAGGCTTA
>CM052552.1:21847694-21857934 GCA_028533065.1 Trachops cirrhosus
GGTTCCCTGTACACTTTCCTTTATTTCACTTTTCATAGCCTTCACTTTTTTCCCTATTTTGTGACAATTCTGTGAGGATCCTGATTATTAGTGTTTTCAACTGTGCATCTGATAAGTTGGCTATCTCTTCATTGCTTAATTGTATTTTTTCTGGATCTTTGATCTTTCATTTGGACTTTTTTTTTTTTTTTTTGGTCTCAGCAAACCTGTTAAATAGTAAGTGGTGGAGCCTTAGGTATTCACCAGGGCAGAGCAACCCACATCACTGCACTGTGGCACTGTACATGGGGGAGGGGTCTGAGAGTGAATAATGCCACTTGTTCAGCTCTCTCCCAGCTTTCAGTTACTTCCACTGCCACCCACAAGCAAATTGGGCCCTCCTGGTGTTAATTCCTGAGTGGGTGGTTTTGTGTACATTCTAGGACCCTGTGGATCTCTCCAATGAACTCTCCTGTGAGGCTGGGAGTTTCTCTCACTGCCACAACCCTCACAGACTTTTTCAGTCAGAGGTTTTGAGGCTTTATTTCCCCACACTGGAACCCTGGGTTGTGTGGTCTGCCTCACTCCCAAGTTGTTACTCCTATTTTATCAGCACACAAATGTGTGACCCCTGCTCTTCCAGCTGCCACCTCACCCACCCCAGTCCTCCAGCCACTTCCTTGCCACAATTCCTCTCCTCCCAGCTTCCCATCTTTGACCCTCCTACTGGTCTGGATGAATGTTTCTTCTTTAACTCCTTGGTTGTCAGCCTTCCAGACAGTTCAATTTTCTGTCAGTTTTGGTTGTTTTTGTTTTTAAATTAGTCATCCTTCTTTTGGTTGTGCGAGGAGGCACAGTGTGTCTGCGTACACCCCATCTTGGTGGGAAGTCTGGTCTTCCAGAGTCCATTCGTTTTGATAGCTGCATAGTATTCCATTGTTGAAATGTACCACAACTTTTTTAACCACTCATCTACTGATTGGTATGCAGGCTGTTTCCAGATCTTAGCTTTTGTAAATAATGCTTCTATGAACACAGGGGTTCGTATATTCTTTTGTATTGGTGTTTTGGGATTCTTAGGGTATATACCCAGCAGTGGGATCACTGGGTCAAAAGGCAGTTCCATTTTTAATTTTTTGAGGAGACTTCATACTACTTTCTACTGTGGCTGCACAAGTCTGCTTTCCCCCCAACAATGCACTAGGGTTCCCTTTTCTCTATATCCTCCCCAGCACTTGTTGTTTGTTGATTTACTGTTGGTAGCTACGTGTGAGGTAATACTTCATTGTGTTTTAGTTTGCATCTCTCTGATGTTTAGTGACATTGAGCATACTTTCATATATCTATAGGTCATCTATGTGTCTGTCCTCTTTGGAGAAGTGTCTTTTCAAGTCCTTTGGATTGTTTGTCTTCTTGGTGTGGAGTTGTATAAATTCTTTATATATTTTGGAAATTAACTCCTTATAAGATATATCATTGATGGATATGTTCTCCTATACAGTGAGTTCCCTTTTTGTTTTGTTCATAGTTTCTTTTGCTATGTAGAAGATTTTTAGTTTGATGTAGTACTATTTTTTTAATTTTCTTCCTTTATTTCCCTTCCCCTAGGAGACATATTTATGAAAATATTGCTATAAGAGATGTCTGAGATTTTATTGTCTATATCTATTTCTAGGATTTTTATGGTTTCATGACTTACATTTAAGTCCTGTACCCAGTTTGAGTTTATTCTTGTGTATGGTGTAAGTTGTTGGCATAGTTTCATTTTTTATAGGTACCTGTCCAATTTTTCCAAAGCCTTTTATTGAAGAAACTGTCTTTACTTCATTGTATGCTCTTGTCTCCTTTGTCAAGTATTAATTGACCATTTATGTGTGGGTTTATTTCTGGGCTTTCTGTTCTGTTCCATTGATGTATATGCCTCCTCTTGTACCAGTATGAGGATCTTTTATTACAATGGCTTTTTAGTATAGTTTGATATCAGGTATTGTGATCCCTCTAACTCTGTTCTTCTTTCTCAAGATTGCTGAGGTTATTCAGGGTCTTTTATAGTTACATATACATAAATTTTTATAATATTTATTCTACATCTATGAAGTATGCCATTGGTATTTTAATAAGAAATGCATTGAATCTATAGACTGCTTCGGGTAATATGGACATTTTAATGATGTTAATCATTCCAATTCGTGAAGATGGTGTATGCTTCCTCTTATTTGTACCTTCCTCAGTTTCCTTCTTCAGTATCTTGTAGTTTTCTGAGTACAGGTATTTTACTTCCTTGGTTAAATTTGTTCCTAGGTACCTTTTGTTGTTGTTGTAATAGTAAGTGGGATTGTTTCCTTAGTTTCTCTTTCTGATAGTTTATTATAGAAATGGTATCCATTTTTGAATGTTAATTTTGCATCCTGATACTTTACTGAATTCATTTATTAGGTTTAATAGTTTTTTTGTGGAGTTTAGAGTTTTCTACATACAATATCATGTCAGATGTGATAGTCACAGTTTAACTTCCTGCTTTCCAATTTGGATGAAGTTTATTTATTTTTATTTGCTGGTTGTTGTGGTAAGACATATAGTACTGTGTTGAATAAGAGTGGTGAGAGCAGACACCCTTGACTTGTTCTGGTTTTCATGGGAAATGCTTTTAGTTTTTGCCCATTGAGTATGATATTTGTTGTGGGTTTTTCATATATGGCTTTTATTATGTTGAGGTTTGATCCCTTTGGTTCTTCTTTGCTGAGATTTTTTATCATAAATGGGTACTGGGTTTTACTGAATGCTTTTCCTGCATGTATTGATATGATCATGTGATTTGTATCCTTCATTTTGTTTATGTGGTATATTACATTTATTGATTTGTGGATATTGTACAATCCATGAATCCCTAGAATAAATCCCATTTGATCGTGGTGTATGATCTTTTTATTGTATTGCTGCATTGGGTTTGCTTATATTTTGTTGAGGATTTTAGCAGGTAATGTGTGATTTGTTAAAGTTGCTTTGTGGTTGATTGGGAGACCCAGTCAAGGTCAACATTATATCAAATCAAGATCAATTTAATACACAAAGTCATCAAGCCCCTTGCTCTTTATATGTATAGAATGCTCAGTTTCCCAGATTAGAAGACAATTGCAAGCTCAGGATCTTTTGCCTAACACAATACCTTTTTGCCCTCTATTACTCTGGGTCTCAAATAAAGCTACCAAATCAATTGAAGGAGTAATTTTTAAAATAGATCCCTGGAAACATACCTGAATAGACAGTGCTGCCATTTTCATGAAAACAGGAACTTCATTTCCTTTATTTAATGACTCATTCACTTTCTGATGGGACTGCCTTTTATCTTTTGTGCAGAATAGCCCTTGCTTAACAGAATAATGACTGTTCTGTTCTTTTTTTTTAAACAGAGCTCTTACATACATTATCTCACTTTAAGTCATTTTATTCTTACAACTACCTCCTTGCTCATCCCTTCACCAAGTTTCCTAAGTGTATTACATCACTGTTATATCTTCATAATTGCTCTTCAGTCACTTTTCAGCTTTCTCCTTATCAACGGAAATTGTCTTAGACCTGGCCATGACCAAATACTATTTAATTGAAAATTCCAATGGTCTTTTCTCCATTTTCATCCTACTTGGACTCAGCAGTATTTGGTTCTTTTGAATTTCTCTCTGCTTCTTTAAATTTTTATTTCTTGAGCTTTCTTTCCCCATCACATTCTACCAGTCTTGTTATGTGCTCTTCCTTTTTTGCCTCTTGGAAACTTTTGTTCCTCAGAACTTACTCCTGACACCCTTTTCTCATTCTCTGTTCTCTCATTAAGCTATCTCATTTGTTATTATAGCTTCAATTGTCATCTCTGGGTAACCATAATTAAATCTGATCCAGACCCCTTCTCCCTAATCTTCAAACTGTAAATCCTTCCTTCTAAGGACTATCTAAGCTGCTGTAGATGAATGGACTGTGAGCAATCCAAGCTCAAACAGTCCCAAACAAAGTTATGTTTTCTCAAACATTTTATATCCTCTCTCTTGTTAATGATTCCATAATTCACCTAATTGTCTAAGTTAGAATCCTTTATACTCCTACCCCCTTTTTCCCTACATTGATGGAAAGACCAAGTACTCTCCATTCTTCCTAATTATCACCCAGATTTGTCTTCTCTCCATAATAACTACCACTTATCTTAAGTTTATGTGAGACTAACAAATATTTTCCCACCCATTCTTAACTGCTCCCTCTCTCTCTCTTTCCTCCAGGTTATCCCTCCAAAGATATACATACAAATGGCTAACAAGCACAAAAAATTATGCTCAACATCATTAGTCATCAGGGAAAAGAAAATCAAAACCACAATAAGATACTACTTCATACACACTAGGATCCTTATAACCAAAAAATCAAATAATAACAAGCATTAGCAATGATGTAGAGAAGTCAAAGCCCTCATATATTTCTGGTGAGAATATAAAATGATACAGCTACCGTGAAAAACAAACTGGCAGTTCCTCAAATAATTAATCATAAAGTTACTATATTACCCAGTAATTCTACTTCTGGGAATATAGGCAAAATAATTGAAAGCAGGGTCTCAAACAAATATTTTTACACCACTGTTTATAGCATCATTATACACAACAGCCAAAAATGGAAACAACTAAAATGTACATCCACTGATGAATGGACAAAATAATATTGTATATCCATACAATGACATGTTATTTGGCCACAAAAAGCAATAGAGTACTGATTCATGCTACAACATAAATTAATCTTGAAAACATTATGCTAAGTGGAAAAGTTAAACACAAAATAGCATACATTACATGACTCTATTTATATGAAATGTCCAGAATAGGCAAATCTATAGAGGCAAAACATAGATCAGTGGTTGCTTAGGGCTGGGGCTAGGGGGAAATGGGGAATTGTGGAGTGATTACCAAAGAGTATGGGATTTCTTTTTGTGGCAACAGGGGTATTGTAAGACTGATTGTGATGATTGTTGTATAGCTCTGTGAATATACGAAAACCCACTGTGTTTTTATATACCTTATTTGGGTGAATTGTACAATATGTGATAAATTGTTTCAAAGAAAATACTTGCTGGCCCTGTTTTCTGTGCTTGGTGCTGTCCCAGGTGCTCAGGGCATGGGTACAGAGTTAAATAAGACTCAGAAGCCTTCAAGGAGATTATGATGGAGGCAGATAGCAAAGTAAGCAACTATCAGAGTAAAATAATGTACTCTAATAGAACTTGGGGCTTCTGGCAGAAATAATACATAGTTATGAATTATGTAGTAAAGGAATGCTTCAGCATAGAGGTAGAATTTAATCTGGATCTTGAAGTCTGAATAAGCATTTAACTCAACAAACAAAGCCTCAAGGTGTTCTTGGCGCAAGGGTGGAAAAGGAAGGTTATTTCAAGTTGAGGAACCAGCACATGAAAAGGCATGACAGCCTACAGTTTTCTAACACAATCAGGAGACAATCAAGAATTTGGATGGTGCATAAGGAATGTGGAGGGGTGTCATGAGAGATAAATCAGGAAAGGTAGACTGGGGTCAGATTTCTGAGTGCCTTAAATTCCCTGGAGCTTGGAGTGTTTCCTGAGATAGTACTTCATTTCACATGGCAGTGGTGTGGTAAAGCTCTCAGTAGAAATCATAAACTGTTTTCTATAACTCTACCACTGATTAACTGTAATTTTGGACAAATCACATTAACCTCTCTGGATCTCAGGTTTCTTAACCTTAAAATGAAGATAATCATCTTATTCATAAGGTTTACTACTGATCAAATGAAAGGGTAATGTGGCAGAATCTGTGGGCTGAATAACCCAACATGTATTCCCAGTCCCTTTCTTCCTTGCCGGCATCTACAACAGAGGCTTGAAAATTCAAATTTATGCTTAGTCTCTCTTGAAGCTCTAGGTGGCTATCGGACAGCAACAACTTATGGCTAATGATACATAAAAGAAAGACTACTGAGGGGCTTCTAACAGAGTTATCCTTTTCTGAAGAAAATACACAGACACTGCTAATGCTGTCAACTGCACCCTAGTTTCTGCCTTGAATGCATAAATGATACCTGGGGCTCTAATAACCATCTTGCAGCTGAATAATTGGCAGCAATGAAGATGAAAAGCCAATATGTTGAGGATGGATGGTAGTACAGAAATATAGGAAGAGATTCTGGACTCTTGATGGCACTGATAAATGGATGCTAGCAACCATCTACTTCTGGACTTATTGTTGTATGAGAAAAATAGACCTCTATTTGTATAAGTTAGCTGGTGTTTCTGTTACCTGCACCCAAAATCATTCTTAACTGAAACAGAGTTTATGTGTGGTTGCTTCTCCCTCGTTCCTCACTGGGGACCTGGCTGGCAACCCGGGCATATGCCCTGACTGGGAATAAAACTGGTGACCTTTTGGTTCACAGGCTGGCACTCAATCCACTGAGCCATGCCAGCCAGGGCTGAAACAGAGTTTATGAAAGAACTTCAGAAGCCAAAAAGTGATTTATAAATACAATGATTTTGGAGAAAGAGAGTCATATGATTTCAATTTAATTTTTAACAGTGTAAAAATAGAGAGAAAAAATTGTGTAGGGAATGATACTGAGGTAGTAATGACAAGAATCCAGGCAATAGCCCTGACTGGTATGGTTCAGTGGGTTGGGTGTCATCCTGCAAAGCCAAACATCATGGTTTGATTTCTGATCTAGGCACATACCTGGGTTGCAGGTTTGGTCCCTAGTCAGAGCACATTTGAGAGACAACTGATCAATGTTCCTCTCTCACGCTGATGTTTCTCTTGTTCTCTTTCTCCCTCCCCTCACCCTCTCTAAAAAATAAAATAATCCACTTAGCAAAAAATTCTCCAGTTCCATCGTGCTGTTGCAAAAGTTAGGAGTTCCTTCTTTCTGCTGTGTAGTATTCCATTATGTAAATGTATCACAGTTTTTTTCATCCCCACTTCCCACCCTCAACCCTATCCCCTTTTGGCTTTGTCCAAGTGTCCTGTATACATGTTCCTTGATGACTCTTTCCCCTTTCACCCCCCTTATCCCCTCCCACCTGCCCTCTGGTTACTTTCAGTTTGTTCTTTATTTCAATGTCTCTGGTTATATTTTGCATGCTTGTTTGTTTTGTTGATTAGGTTACAACTGAAGGTGAGATCATGTGGTATTTGTCCTTCACAACCTGGCTCTTTTCACTTAGCATAATGCTCTCCAGTTCCATCCATTCTGTAGCAAAGGGTGGGAACTTCCTTCTTTCTACTGCATAGTATTCCATTGTATAAATGTACCACAGTTTTTTTGATCCATTCTTCTACTGAAGGGCACTTAGGCTGTTTCTAGCATTTGGCTATTGTAAATAGTGCTGCTATGAATATTGGGGCACATAAATTCTTTTGAATTGGTGATTTGGGATTCTTAGGGTATATTCCCAGCAGCAAAAGCACTGGGTCAAAAGGCAGTTTCGTTTTTAGTTTTTTGAGTAAATCCCATACTGTTTTCCACAGTGGCTGCACCAGTCTGCATTTCTACTAACAGTGCACTAGGGTTCCCTTTTCTCTGCATCCTCACTAGCACTTGTTGAAACAAGCCCATTGGTAAAAGAGAAATACCATAAAATTTCACCTATAAGAGGAATCTAATGAACAAAATAGAACCATAGGCCTGGAAACATGGAATAGTCTGATGGACCAGAAGGGAGGAGAGAGAGAGAGATAATGGTGGAGAGAAGGGGAAGGGACTAGACAAAGAACATATATGAATAGCCCATGGACATGGACAACAGTGTGGTAATTGACTGTGGGAGTTAAGGTGGGATGGGTAGAGGAGGGCAAAGGGAAAAATTGGGACAACTGTAATGGAATAACAATGAAAAAATCTTAAAAAAATAAAAATAAAGAATCCAGGCAATAAACATTGAAAGCATAGTGGCAGTGAGGACAAGGGACAAGAGACAGATACTAGTGATAATGTAGAGGGAAAACTGATAGGACCTGGTAACTGATCAAACCTTGGGGAAACATGCAGGACTGGGAGGGATTAAAGATGCTTTACAAGTTTTTAGCCCTAGTGACTGAAGAGATAGTGGGACATAAACCTATATTCATAACATAGGAATGTATTCATATGTGTATAACTGTAAAGAGAAAGAAAATGAGTTCAGTTTTGGACATATTGACCTTGAATTCAAGGCCTGAAACACACCTAGGAGAGGTCCTATAGGAAGTTGAAAATATGGGGGTTTGAGGACAGATAAAAATATACACTTGGAGGTCATAAATGTACAGGTATAAGCTGAAGCCATGGGAGTGGGTGGGATCACCCATGAGGAGCATGTATAACATAGGAGAATATGTCTAGAAATGAAAACTTGGGTGGGGATGATTACCTTTAAGTATTGGATGAAAATGGGAGTCAGTGGAAAAAAGACTAAGAAGCATTGAATATTCAAGATGTTTGTTGAATGCCTACTATGTGTCAGAACCTGGGCTTGAGGGTGAGCAGTAAGAGAGGTAGGAAAAAAACCATAAGAGTGTGGTGCTGTCTAGGGTGGGGAGCAGGGGTGTATGGTCAACAGTGTCACATACTGCATAGAAGTCAAATGGGGTGAGAAATGAGGAATTTCTTTCCTCAGCCACATTCATCTGAATTCTTTTAATGGGAGTTTATCATTAGCTGTAATAGCCTGTCTGGAAGATCAATGCTAAATTAATTTGGGAATTGACTTGTAAAACTCTCAAGTGGCCTAAATCATTTAAAAGAAGTTAAAATTCTATTATGTGAGATTGAATTTTTTTCTGTAGATAGTTGTGCAACCTTCTGCCCTAGAGACATATTAGTCAAATGTGGTTTCTGTCCAGATCCCCTTAGGAGCAAGAATAATGTTGCTGTGAGAGTGGCACAACTCCATCAAATCTCTCTGGTACCTTATTCTGTGGATATAAATTAGAGCTCTTTGCTCTGAACTCTAAATAGACCTCAGTGCTCCGTGCTGTGTGATATACACTTGATTCATGTGGTCTTTTTTTTCACTTGTGTCATAAGTGTTTGTGTTGTCTCTCTAAATAAACTGAAAGTTCCTCAATGGTAGAAATCATATATTTTGCTTTTCTTATATTCACCACAGGGTTGGGAAAAGAGTAAGCATTTGATATACATTTAAGAAAGGGAGATGTGGTCAAGGTAAAAATGCCAATGTGCATTTTATAAAATGTACATTACATGTTTTACAAAAAACAATGTTATTTTAAATCCTAATACCATGAATGTAGCTATCTAATTTCATTTGGTATAGTTTGGAAGGGAAGTGTAGAAAGAAAGTGCATGAATGAACTAGCCTGTGTAGATTGTGTCTAGTGCTGCAAAAGAAAGCAAGAAAGAAACAGATCGTTTGAATGAAGCTCAGCACCACTTGGCAGCAATATCCCATATCTCTGTTGGGAAGCTGGATTGGTGTCAAATAGATGGAGGATATTTCAGGCTACAATCCACTGTAACATTTAAAGATATGTGTTTGGGATATCTGTAGGTTCAGTCATCTGCAGCAGGTATATCAGAATCATTTTTGTAAGGATAGTTCAATAAACATTTATAGAGCCTATATCATGAACAGGCATATGTATCCAGCCATTAAATAATGAAGCTCCTCAGTGCTCAATGCTAGGATATTTATCTCTTCTCACTCTATACTCTCTCCTTAGGTGATTTCATTTACAGCTTCTGCTTCAATTACCACCTGTAGGCAGATGACTCACCTATTTTTATCTTCAGACCAGAACTCTGCTCTTATATATCTAGCTGCCAATTGACATATCCTCTTAGGTGGTTTGCAGAAATTTCAGTTGAAACAGGTCCTAAAAAAGAACTCATACTTTTCTTTCTTTCTCTTTCTCTCTACCATCCTCTTCATCCAAACTTGGCCATCTTCCAGTGTTCTCTAACTCAGCTGATGACAACTTTATCTTGTTCCATGAACCAGAAACCTAGAAGTCATCATTGACACATCCCACTTTTTCACTCTCATATTCAGTCCTTTAGGAATACCCAACCATTACTGCAACCTGCAAAATATGGCTATATCTGCCCACTTCTTTTTCTTTAATTTTTCTTCTTTTCATTTTATTTTTAAAAATATATTTTATTGATTTTGCTATTACAGTTGTCCCATTACCCCCTTTATTCCCCTCCACCCTGCATACCCCCTCCCACCTGCATTCACCCCTCCTTTAGTTCATGT
>CM052552.1:21867192-21886555 GCA_028533065.1 Trachops cirrhosus
AAACTAATACAAAAAGAATTGTAAGAAATGATTATGCATAACTATATGTCAAGAATTTGAAAACCAGAGTGAAATGGACAAATTTCTAGAAAAATACAACCTCCCAAACCTGAATAAAGAAGAAGAAGAAAGCCAAAACAGACCAATAACTGCTAATGAAATCAAAGCAGTAATCAAAGAAGTCCCCAAAACAAAAGCCCTGAACTGGACAGTTTCACAGGAGAATTTTACAAAACATTTAAGGAAGAGCTAACCACTACTCTTCTCAGACTATTCAAAAAAAAAATCCAAGAAGAGTGAAGACTCCCAAATTATTTTAGTGAAGACAGCATTACTCTAATTCCAAAACCAGATAAAGACACAACAAAGAAAGAAAACTACAGGCCAATATTGCTGATGAACACAGATGCTAAAATCCTCAACAAAATATTGGCAAACTGCATCCAGCAATACATTAAAAAGATCATACAGCATGATCTGGTGGGATTCATCCCAGGGATGCAAAGTTGGTACAATATTCTGAAATCAATAAATGTAATATATCACATGAACAAAAGGAAAAACAAAAATCACCTGATCATATCAATAGATGTGGAAAAGGCATTTGATAAGGTACAGGACCTATTTATGATAAAAAACACTCAGCAAACTGGGAGTAGAGGGAGCATAGCTTGACATAATGAAGGCCATATACGAGAGACCTACAGCCAACATCATAATCAATGGGCAAAAACTAAAAGGTTTCCCACTAAGATCAGGAACAAGACAAGGATGTCTGCTTTCAGTACTATTCCACATAGTATTGGAAGTCCTAGCCACAGCAATCTTACAAGAAAAAGAAATAAAAGGCATCTAAATTCAAAAGGAGGAAGTAAAACTCTCACTGTTTGCAGATAACATGACAGTGTACATAGAAAATCCTGTAGACTCCACGAAAAAAAACTACTGGACCTAATAAGTAAATTTGGACAAACAGCAGCATTCAAAGTCAATATTCAGAAATCAAAGGCATTTTTATACACCAACAACAAAATATCAAAATCAGATATCCAGAAAAAAATTCCCATTTGCTATAGTAAGGAAGTGAAAGACCTGTACTCAGAAAACTACACAACATTGAAGAAAGAAATTAAGGAAGACACAAACAAATGGAAGCATATACTGTGTTCATGGATTGGAAGAATTAACATCATCAAAATGTCCATATTATTCAAAGTAATTTATAGATTCAATGCAATCCGTATTAAAGTACCAATGACATATTTCATAGATATGGAACAAACATTTTGAAAATTTATATGGAAGTGTAAATGACCCTGAATAGCTGCAGCAATGTTGAGAAAGAAGAATAAAGTAGGAGGGGCCACAATACGTGATATCAAACTATATTACAGGGCCACTGTAGTAAAAACAGTGTGGTACTGGCATAAGAACAGACACATAGACCAAAGGAATAGAATGGAGAGCCCAGAAATAAACCCAAGCCTCTATGGTCAATTAATATTCAACAAAGGGGGCAGAAGCATAAAATGGGGTAAAAATAGCCTCTTCAACAATGGTGTTGGGAGATCTGGACAGCTACATGCAAGAAAATGAAACTTGATCACCACCTTACACCATAAACAAAAATAAACTCAAGGTGGATAAAAGACTAAAATATAAGTCATGACACCATAAAAGTTCTAGAGGAGAAAATAGGCAGGAAAATCTTAGACATTCCACACAGCAATATTTTCACTAATATGTCCCCTAGAGCAAGGGATATAACAGAAAGAATAAACAAACAAGACCTCATAAAATAAAGTTTATGCTGGCTAAAAAACAGCAGTAAAATGTAAAGGAAACCAACGGTATGGGAAAATATATTTGCCAATGATAGCTTGGACAAGGGTTTGATCCCCAAATATATAAAGAACTCACACAATTCCACTCCAGGAAGACAAACAACCCAATTAAAAAATGAGCAAAAGACTTGAACAGACACTTCTCCAAGGAGGACATACAGAGTGCCCAGAGACATATGAAAGGATGCTCAGCATCACTAGCCATCAGTGATATGCACATTAAAACTACAATGAGATACCACTTCACACTGGTCAGAATGGCCATCATAAAGAAATCAACAAACAAGTACTGGGGAGGTGGCAGAGAAAAGGGAACCATACTGCATTTTTGGTGGGAATGAAGACTGGTGCACCCACTGTGGAAAACAGTATGGGATTTCCTCAGAAAAGTAAAAATGGAAGTTCCTTTTGACCCAGCAATTCTACTGCTGGGATTATACTCTGAGAATTCTGAAACTGCAATTCAAAAGAACCTATGTACTCCAATGTTCATAGCTCTACAATTTACAATAGCTAAGTACTGGAAGCAACCTTAGTGCCCACCAGTAAATGAGTGGATAAAAAAACACTTTGGTACATTTATACAATGGAATACTATGCAGCAGAAAGAAGGAGCTCCTACCATTTGCAACAATGTGGATGGATCTGGAGAGCATTATACTAAATGAAATAAGCCAGGTGGTGAAAGACAAATACCATATGATCTCACCTATAAGTGGAACCTATTTGACAAAACAAAGAAGCAAGTAAAGTATAAACAGAGACATTGAAATAAAGAACAAATGGACAGTAACTAGAGGAGAAAAAGGGAGGATGGGAGGAGGATAAAGTGGGAAAATGGGGGCGGTCATCCAGGAACATGTGTAAAGGACACATGGACAAAGCCAAAGGGGGTAGGTTTGATGTGGGGATGTGTGGGGCAGGGGGCTTGTTTGGGTGAAAATGGAGAGAACTGTACTTGAACAACAATAAAAATATTAATCAGTTAAAGGAATGGAAAAAGAAAGAAGGAAAACATTTCCTAGCAGAAGAATGTAGTTGAGAGGGCACAAAAAGACTGGAGTCAAGTGGACTGGCTGGCATGCTAGTCAGTTATGGTAATAATACTTAGCCCTTATATAGTATTTACTATGAAGCAGATACTGTTCTAAGTACTTTATGTACATTATCTCACTGAATCCTCACAGCAATTCCATAAAATTAACATTATTATTATTCCAATTTTACAAGTAAGAAAAATAAGGAACAAATAGGTTAAATGACTCATTCAAGGTTACACAGTTTAGTAACTGGTACAGCTAAGATTTAAACCCAGGACTGTCTGGCTCAGAATCCATGTTCTAAAGGTGTGCACTAATCTTGTTTTTCTTGGCAGGTGTTAGGAGCCTGCCTTACAGTAGAAGTGGTAGAAATGCAGATTTGACTAGAGGAATGGGGACATGGGATGTTTATCTGAGAGTTGGTTATCTATTTTGGTTAGGAAAAAATAAATTCCATATTATAAATGTATGTGCAGATATGGAAGGCACTGTAGCAATCAACTCCCCACCCACATAACTAGTTCACTCTTCTCTGTTCAGAAAAAATGTTCTGGGAGTCAATAAGTGAAATAAGGAGAGGAGCGAGAATGATTAGTCAATTGAAGCTTTATGGAAGCAAAGAAGAATAATACATTTCAGAAGACAAGAAGACCACATAACATCAACCCACATCACCCCAAAAAAGTTAATTTAATAAAAGTTTAATCATTTTCACCTGCCTCCCCAATGCAGTTACAAAAATATATATATAATTTATATATTATATATAATAAATCATATATATTATTATTTATATTTATTGTTTATAAATTATAAATTATATATTATAAATTATATATATAATTTATATATATTTATATATATATATATATAAAGTTCCTCTCTGCTTGTTACTTGAATATCTTGAGCATGAGGGAATATGTGATAAAAATCTCAGATGAAAAACACTGTGAACCTTGCACCCCAGTAGATAAGTTAAATTGCATTTTCTGGCTCCACCCCTTTTACTCAAACTCTAATTGCTAGAATGTCTTTGTACTTAGTCCTGTTCTCCCCCACCAACCCCCCACCATCACTTTCTTTCTAGGTTCTCCTATTCAGCCCCTGGCTTAAATTACCATCTATATGCTGATAGTACCCAAATTTATATCTCCAGCCCAAATCTCTTCCTTCATCTCCACACTCCAAATGCATATCTGCTTATTTGACATCTCCACTTGGAATAGCTAAAGGGCATCTCAAACTTTACAAGGTAAAAATATAACTTTTGATTTCTGTACCCTCTCCTCCAAGCCTGCTCCCTCCCCCCACCCTGCCAGTCTTCCTGATTTCAGCAAATGGCAACAGAGGGTACATAGTTTCTCAGACCCCCAAATCCAGGAGTTGACTTTGCTTCTTCTATTCTTAACTCCCCTACCCCCACTCCATATCCAAACTACCATCAAACCCTGTGAGTTCTATCTTAAAAGTCTATCTGCAATCAGTTTACTCCTCTCCTTCTCTCATACCACCATCCTAATTGAAGCCTACATCACCTCATGACTAAATGACAGCAGCAGCCCAAATTGATCTCCCTACCTGGACTCTAGGAGCAGCTAGAGGTATCACTTTTTATTGTTGCTCTTTTATGAAATATTTTAAGAGTAATATTTTAAAAATATTTTATTTATTTTTATAGAGAGGGGTATGGAAGGAGAAGGGAGGGGAGAAACATCAATGTGTGGTTGCCTCTCATGTGCCCCCTACTGGGTACATGGCCCATAACCCAGGCATGTGCCCTGACTGGGAATCAAACTGGCAACCCTTTGGTTCACAGGGTGGCACTCAATCCACTGAGCCACAGCACCCAGGCCTTAAGAGTAATATTTTAAAAATGTGATTTAATGAATCACATGGTACTGAACTACCATGGAAGATATCAGTGTAGACTCATATTTAGTTTAATGTATATACAGATAGATATAGAAATAATTATAGATATATGTATATATGTGGGTTAGTACACATGTATTATATGTTTTCCAGCTACATCAGCTGAGAGGACCTGGAAGCAATGACACCCCATTAGCAGTAAGAACATCCAGTGTGCAGATCTTGTTTTTTTTAATACTGTGCTCCAATAAAAGAAACCAGGGCTCCTTGGAGAAATATTAGATTCTAGGACTGAGAAAAGAAAAATACAAGATGATCATAGAGCATCTGGTAATGTCACAGAGTATAAGAGTGTCCATAAAAAGAGGGGACAAAAGGAGAGGGGCATGCAAAAAGAATATAGCAGCCAACCTTAACAAGCTAAAGCTGGAATAATTTGAATAATTAAATAAATAATATAGCATTTTGATTATAACCCAAAGCATGAAATAAATACCCATGAGTCTATACAGATATAAATAAATAGTTGGATAAATAATAAATGAGAAAGAAAAGTTATATCTTCCTTTCAGAAGAACTCTAAATATTAAATGTATATGCTACCTGCTCCAGCAGGTGAAGATTAATTCCCTTCCACATCTCCCTGAGGATGGACTAGACTTAGTGGCTTGCTTCTATAGCACATAGTGTGGAAAAGGAAGAATAATAACTTTATAGTGGAGAAACCTGGCAGAAACACCATAAAGTGATGAAGGTTAACATCACCAGTAATGTCATGAGGTATCATATACCCCTGATATGATACAATGAGAAGAGCACATCACCTCTGTGGAAATCTTCTCAAACAGCCATAACCTGAGTTTAATTATGACAGAAAAATATTAGACAAATCCAGATTGGAGATTGTTTTACAAAATACCTGACCAATACTCTTCACAGACCAGGAAAAAACTGGGGTGACATGATGACTAAATGCAATGTGGTATCCTGGATTAGATCCTGAAACAGAAAAAAAAATAATAGAAAACTGGTAAAATGTAAAGAAAGTCTTGAGTTTAGCTAATAGTCATGTACTAATATTGATTTCTTAGTTTTGACAAGTACACATATGCTGTCATATTTCAAGATGTCAACAATAGGAAAAATTTGACAAAGACTATATAGAAACTCTGTACTATCTTTGTCACTTTTCTGTAAATCTAAAATTATTCTAAAATAAGTTTATTTTAAAAATATTATTTGAATTATATGACTGTCTTCCAAATGTTTCCCTTTGCATCTAAAAGAAAACTGAAACTTTTTACCAGGCCCACAAGGCCCTCTATAAATTCATTGTGTACCACTTTCCCCTTGTTACTTTACTCCAGCAATACAAGAATTTTAAAATTTCTTCAAACACACCACCCTTTCTGTATCAGAGGCCATTCTTGATCCTCTAAATACTAAAAGCAAACTCCCTCTCCCCCTTCCTCTCTGGCTACTGTCAGTTTGTTCTTTATTTCAATGTCTCTGATTGTATTTTGCATGGGTGGGGTGTAGGGGCATGGCAGAGTGAAAATGGAGACAACTGTACTTGAACAACCATAAAAAAAAGCAAACTCCCTCCAACCTCGGCTCTAGCTTATGGTTTAATTTTATATTCATCATAGAATTTCTAGTAATTCAAAACTTTCTTATTTATTTGTTTCATTACAGCTAGACTGTGAACTGTAACAAAGCCTTACCTGTTTTGTTCATTGCTCTATTCCAAGCACCTGGTAGGCATTAAATAAGTATTTTGGGGGAAAATTGCTCTTTTGGGGCTTTTGAAAGTTCTCTCTCCTTCAGGATCACCATTACAACTGTTCAGAGACAGAAAAGAAGACTGGGTGATTAGTCTCACGTGGCTTTGAGAGATGTGCAAGCTATCTTGCATGCTATCTCTTAGAAGCACACTACAGGGAAAGGTGATCTTTGGTTAGAAGAGAGAAAGGCTTATAAACTAAAAGTTTATATTGTAGGTTTTTAATAGATTTTATTTATTTATTTTTAGACAGAGGGGAAGGGAGGGAGAAAGATAGGGAGAGAAACATCAATGTGTGGTTGCCTCTTGCACGCCCCACACTGGGGACCTGGCCTGCAACCCAGGCATGTGCCCTAACAAGGCAACCCTTTGGTTTGCAGGCCAGTGCTCAATCCACTGAGCCACGCCAGCCAGGGCTATGTTATAGGTTTTAATCTTGGATGTCTCAGATTCACCTGGGGAACTTGTCAGAAATGCTAATGTCGCTGGGCATGTAGTGATTCTCAATTTCCTTAGGGGGCACCCCAGACACCTGGTCTGTGTTTGGTCCCTGTTTCTCTTATGTCAGAGACACCATGGAATGGATATTTAACATGCAGTTTCCCAGGACCCGATCCCAGCCTACCAGAGTCTGTATTTTTAACTCAGTTACTTCAATAAATGGTGTTAGGAAAATTGGACAGGTACATGCAAAAAAATGTAACTTGACTGACAACTTATATCATACACGAGAATAAACTCAAAATGGATAAAAGAGTTAAGTGTTTAAGTTGCAAAACCATAAAAATCCTAGAATAAAACATTGGCAGTAAAATCTCTGACATCTCTATTAACAGTATTTTTGCTGATATATTTCCTAGAGCAAGGGAAATAAAGAAAAAATAAACAAATGGGGTTACATCAAACCAAAGAGCTTCTGCACAACAAAGAAACCATCAACAAAATGGAAAGGAAACTCACTGTGTGGGAAAATATATTTGTCAATGATGCATCTGATAAGGGGTTAAATTTCTAAAATATGTAAAGAAGTTAATACAAGTCAACACCAGAAGTACAAACAATCTAATGCAAAAATGGGCAAATGACCTGGATACACACTTCTCCAAAGAGGATATACAGGTGGCCAATAGACACATGAAAAATGTTCAACATCACTAATCATCAGAGAGATGCAATTTAAAACCACACTGAAATATTACCTCCCACCTGCCGGAATGGCTACCATCAATAAGTGAATAAACAAGTGCTGGCAAGGATGGGAAGAAAAGGGAAACATTTTGCATTGTTTGTGGGAATACAGACTGGTGCAGCCACTGTATAAAGCAGTGTGGAGTTCCCTCAAAATTTAAAAATGGAACTGTCTTTTGATTCAGTGACCTCATATATGAGAGTATACCCTAAGAATTCTGAACCACCAGTTCAAAAGAATATATGCAACTCCATGTTCATAGCACTGTTATTTACAATAGCCAAGATCTGGAAGCAGCCTATCAGTAGATGAGTGGATAAGAAAGCTGTGTTACATTTACACAATGGAATACTATGTGGCTGTAAAAAAGAAGAAGCTCTTATATTTTGCAACAGTATGAATGGAGCTGACATTATTATGGTAAGTGAAACAAGCCAGGTGGTGAAAATCAAATACCATATGATTTCACTTATATGTAGAATCTAATGAGCAAATTAAACTGACAAACAAAATAGAAACAGATTCATTACAGAGAATAGACTGACAGCTGTCAGAGGGGAGGGGGTACTAGATGAAAGAAGATGAAGGATTAGCCAAAGGACTTATATGCATAACCCATAAACACAGACAACAGTGTGGTGATGGCCAGAGGGAAGGGGGAGGTGAATGTGGGGGGTGTAGGGGGAGATGAGTAAAAGAGTGGAAAATGGGGACATCTATAATAGTGCAAACAATAAAAATAAAGTAAAAAAAGAATCAATGTTTTGCAACATGGGGCAGAAAACTTAATATTTTTGTTGTTGAGGACCACTAATTTTCAGGAAAAATAAAAGTTGACCTAAGATCACATAAGTTATGGAAATGAAACTAAGTTTAAATAATTTTTTGAATGTTAGTAATAACATTCTCTTTCTGAAAGATCAGAAAATCTAAAACTAGTATATATAGCACATGATGAAAAATACATTCTAAGTCTAAACTATGAACAATTAAGGAAATTAAAGAGATTTAGATAAATGTAATAAATAGATGAAGGGTAAAAGTAAAGGGATATCCTATCTTAGCTACTATTACTACTTATAATGAGACTATAGGTTTTTAACACACATAAACTGCCAAACTTTGTTATGTAAAATGCTTTAATTCTAAACTTTGTACTATCTGATATTTCTAAAACTCTCCTTTCCTACTCTTAATAGAGAAAATTCTGAACTTTCTGCTCTGAAAACAAGCTACTCAACCTGAGTAGCAAGACAACAGTGTTTGTGTTCATGGATTAACACCACTATCTTCTAGCCTTCTGAAATATTGCCACTTCAGACAAAAGGAGTTTCTGCAGTAGAAGTAACATGGCTGTAGCCCTGTTCCCACTCCCTGAGCCAGCCAGGTGTAGAAGCAGGAGGCAAAACCCCATGCTGGTCTCTCTCTGTCCCTCTGTGTCTCTCTCTCTGTCTCTCTCTGTCTCTGTCTCTGTATCTCTCTGTCTCTCTGTCTCTGTCTCTCTCTCTGTCTCCCTCTCTCTCTCTCTGATCAAGAGCTTACTTTCCTGAGAGCCTGGATGAATCCTGCCTCTCCAAGGTCTTGGATGCTCACTGCTACTTCAAAAGTCTATTACAACACAGATTACATGATACCTTAGAACTATTCTGTCTAGCAGACTGACTTCCCTCTTGGAGGATGTGGTTGTTTCTTATTATCATTGGATCCCAAATGTCATCACTGTGTAGTATGAAGTAGGCCCTCAATAAAGCTTAACCTGAACTGAAACTTTGCATAAAGGACAGTGCCCCAAGTTGCTTAAAATTATGCATTAACTACCCGGTGAGCCTCTAGCTTGTGTCACAGCTGGTTTTGTGAAATAAAGATGGCCTATTTCATTTTATGATTAGTTTAAAGCACCTTTTAAAGGGAGATATAAGTGAATATTTTCACAGTGACAATGGCCTTGCTTTAATCTTTGAGCAGCATAACTTTTTTTGAATGATTGTGAATGCTTACATGAAATCAAGATCATCTGATTGTCAGTGATAAAGAGAACACAATGATATTGTACACCAAATGCTATTTCAAGAATAATGAATAATTACATTCAAGGAAGCACTCTGACTTTCCTAATGGGATCAGTCATACACATGCATTCTAGATACATAGAGAGAGAATTCATTTGTGTAACAATTATGCTTTTTAAAGTAGTTTCACATATATTACTCCATTCTAGTCTCATAACCTTCTGGATTCATCAGAGGACCTATAATTTCCACATACCAGTTAGGACACTCACATAGACAGCTTAAGGAATATGGCCAAGGTGACCCTGAAAATTAATGTCAGAGCTGGGACAGGGCCATATTCTCCCTTCTCTAGTCCAATATGCACAAGGATTGGTATCTCCTGTGTGAGCCATATTAACTTTTTGAAGAGCAATATCGACACTAAAATGTTATGTGCCAACATGTTACAGCTTAATGTGCACATGGCCCCTCTTTCAAGTGGGTTCATTTTCTATGGGAAAATGAAATATTAGGTCCATCAGCCACATTCTTCAGGGTTGATTAGCTGTTGCTTAAAATTTGGATGAATCTGTCATTGTTCTTCCTCCCAAAATTGATTTGCAAAAGGCATGGCAGCACAAGGTCTGTTGTCAAATGTGCTACTTGCTGCTTTTGCAGTTTGCCCCTGCCTTTGTTTGAAAGGATTGCAGAATGCTGTATGGACTACTTTGAAGAGGCAGATAAGCTGATGTAACTCTTAACAGCCCTTGGGGTTCCCAAGAGGGACAATGAAACACCCAAGAATTTTGTATGTTTGGTATAGAATCCAGGAGTTTGAAAGAGCCTGACAAACTACTTAGTGTAGCCTCTCATTTATACCCTTGTGGAAACTGAGTCCCCAAGAGGGAAAGTGACTTGCTCAAAGTCACACAGACAATGGCAGAACCAGGACTATAATTGTAACCACTAATTTCCAGCCTAGTGTTTATTTCTTTAATTAAAGCTGAAGTCAGAGTCTGCTCCCATCATATGGCATTATAATTAATACTATTAGTGCATATATCTAACTTCCACTGAGTACATTGTATGTGCTAAGTGCTTTATATGTATTCTCTCATTTTTAAATGGCTTCTTTTGTCAAAAGAAACAGAAAACCAGTAATAATTTACTGTCTCTCTTTTTCTACCAAGAAGAAAATATGAAAACCTTAACATTGATTTTTAGCACCCTATGATGGCCTCTCTTGGGGTTTGACTCTGTGGGATGCTTCCCTTTAGACCTTGCTCAATTTTCTCTCTTGTCAAGCTATCTTATGATTGATAATAAATTTTATCAATAAGATAACAAGATCCTAAGTTTTAAAATATATCCAAATTGATCTTTGAGCTTGGTTTTTTGTCTGTAGAAGAAACCAGTCAAATGATGGGATTTACTAATGTATTTTTTCCTCTTCAGATAGTCTCCCTTCATCTCATTTTGAGAATATTATTTTTTCCTAACAAATATTATCTGTCTTATCAGATAATATTTCCTGTGATTTCCTTCTCTGCTTTAAACACCTTGGTAGAGGAGCCTTCTTTTCTTACACAATGGCTTCAGCCTTTCTAGGGAAGACAAAAGGCTTAACTAAAGTCATAGCTGGTAAATCACCCCTGGTTGGGGTAAAGACTTAGTACTCATTCATTTACCTCTGCCCAGTTGGCTTTCCCCCCTCTTTCTTTATTCTCATCCCCTGTAGACTGGAAGTAAAGAATCACCAGGTTCTTCTTTGTATTTCCGGCAGCTGGGGATATAGGAAGTGCCTATTTGAATTTGTCTTCCTTTGGACAAAAGGTTAGAAAGCCCAGAACCACAATCTAAAGAACAAAGGAAATTCAGAGTGTAGACATCAACTTTCAGTTAAAGTTTCAAATGTCTTCTTCTCTTACAAATATCATATTTCATATTCTACCTCTATGAATACCTTATTTTGTTTAACTGAGAGATAATTCACAATGTGAATACATTATTATAACTCAGTTTAGTGGAAGAGAACTTTACTTGTTTGCTTGCTCATTCATTCATTCATGAAATATTTACCATATTCTAGGCACTATGTTAAGCCCTTGGATAGTCAAAGAAGCAAGGAAAATATAACCAGAGACACTGAAATAAAGAACAAACTGACAGTAACCAGAGGGGAGGGGGGAGGTGATAATGGGAGAAAGCAGGGGAAAGGTCATCAAGGAACATGTTATAAAGGACCCATGGACAAAGCCAAAGGGGCTAGGATTGAGTGTGGGAGGTGGGGGTGAGTGCAGTGGGGGAAAGTAATGGTGGGAAAATGAAGACAACTGTATTCAAACAATAATAAAAAAATGATAAAAAAGTTAGTTGTGTAGTCCCTACCCTTGAAAAGTCATGGTTTCTCAGTTATGTAATCATGTTTTGATGTAATATGGTAAGTGCAGTGATAAAAGGTGGGAAGATGAGAAATGGTTGAGCTACTATATTTTGACAAATTGAGGGTTGTGTATGTGTGATTTATAAAAGCTAAGTGAAAGTTTCTGATAATGTTTAGATTATCTCTTCTCTTTTCCCTTCTCTTCTGCTCTTATTCCCTTCAAGCTGTTTTAGAGCTATTATATCTTAAGGGAGGATTCATCTATCCTGAGATAGGATTGCCAAGAGATTGAAAAATCATTTTAATTGAAAAAAATTGTTACCATTTCAAAAAATGTTCAACTACCTTCTTAACACCCCTAAGTGTTGGAGCCATACTTTCTTGGGTAACAGGGCAAAATGTATAGTTTAGAGAAATACAGGATAAGGGCTGTTATGAATTCCCATGTTATTAAAATTCTTTGTTAGCAGCCTCATTTCATTCAGGCCTAGCCTAAAGACTTTCAGATTCTGGAAACAGTTGTATGTTTTAGAGCAGGGATGTCAAACTCATTTTTACCAGGAGCCACATCAGCCTTGCAGTTACCTTCAAAGGACCAAATGTAATTTTAGCACTGTATAAATGTAACTACTCCTTAACAGTTAAGCGAGAACTTGGCACTGCTGCCAGATAAAACAAGGTGGAGGGCCAGATTCAGTCTGTGGGCCTTGTGTTTGCCACCTGTGTTTTAGAGTGTCAAGAAGGTCAGGGGAGGAGGCTGCTTGCATAGACTCTATGCACTCAGAATTGAGTCATTGGCATAAAGCAACTACCACATGTAAACAAAATAGGCAATAAAAATAGAAAATGCTTTCAAAATTTTACTAATATATGAAAAATGTGAAAATTCTAGGATGCTTAAGTTTGGTTAGTTGTGTCATCAGTGTTTTTCTTTAATATTTATTGGGTTTTAAATATTTTAATAAAAATAGACAATACATACTCATCCCTACCTAGTATCCCTTTCTTGAGACAACCACTGTGATACATTTTTATGTATCTTCTTAGAGAAATTCTATGTATCTACAAGCACATGTAATGTTCAAATACCTTTTGCTGAAGAATCCACATTCCCCTACTAATATGAAATTATAAATTTATCAACTATGAAATGCTCATATGTATTTGCATTTATTTTTGGATTGTGTTTTATTTTATCAACATGACTATCAATTCATACCAATACCACACTGTCTTAATTACTACAGACAGATTTATAATGCCTTTTAAAAAAGATGCTATTTATTTTACTTTTAGACAGAGGGGAAGGGAGGGAGAAAGGGGAGAGAAACATCAATGTGTGGTTGCCTCTTGAGTGCCCCCTACTGGGGATGTGGCCCACAACCCAGGCACATGCCCTGACTGGGAATCGAATGAGTGACCTTTTGGTTTGCAGGCTGACCCTCAATCCATTGAGCCACACCAGCCAGGGCCTATAATGCCTTTTAATAACAATAATTTCCCCTGGATATCTGGCCAAGATGGAGGCATATATAGATATACTTTGTGCCCTAACACAACCAAAAGAATGACAACAAATTTAAAAACAAAAAATAACCAGAACTGCCAGAAAAATCGAATGGTATGGAAGTCAGACAACCAAGGAGTTAAAGGGCAAACATTCATTCAGACTGGTAGGAGGGGCAGAGAAGGGCATCTAGGGTGGAGAGGACATGTGACAAGGTGGCAGCTAGAGAACAGGGGTAGGCAAGGTGGCAGACTGGTGGTCCCACATTTGTATGCAGAAGAACTGGGAGGAACAAGTGGGAAGTGAGACAGACCATGCAACCCAGGGTTCCAGCATGGGGAAGTAAAGCCTCAAAATCTCTGACTGAAAAAAAATCTATGGGGGTTGCAGCAGTGGGAGAAACTTGTAGCCTCACAGGAGAGTTCATTGGAGAGACCCACAGGGTCCTAGAACATACACAAGCCTATGCACCTGGGAATCAGTCCCAGAAGGGCCCAATTTGCTTTTTGGTAGCAGAAGTGATTGAAAGCTGACAGAGAGCTGAGCAAGTGGCATTTTTCCCTCTCAGGCCCATCCCCCACATAGAGCACCACAACACAGCAATGTGGTTTGCTCCACCCTGGCAAATACATAAGGCTTCAACCCTTACAACTTTACCAGTGCACCAGGACAAAAAAAATATGGCCAAAATGAAAGAATAGACAAAAGCTCCAAAAATAGAACTAAGGGATGAAGAGATAGCCAACCTACAAGATGCAGAGTTCAAAACACTGATGATCAGGATGCTCACAGAAATGGTTGAGTATGGTCACAAAATAGAAGAAGTGCCCTGGTTGGTATGACTCGGTGGATTGAGTGCTGGCCTGTGAACCAAGGGGTCACCAATTCGATTCCCAGTCTAGGGCACATGCCTGAATTGCGAGTCAGGTCCCCAGTAGGGAGTGCATGAGAGTCAATCACACATTGATGTTTCTCTTCCTCTCTTTCTCCTTCCTTTCCACTCCCTAAAAATAAATAAATAAAATCTTTTTTAAAAATAGAGGAAAAAGTGAAGGCTATGAAAAGTGAAATAAAGGAAAATGTACAGAGAACCAACAGTAATGGGAAGGAAACAAGGATACAAATCGATGATTTGGAGCAGAAGGAAGAAGTAAACATTCAACCAGGACAGGATGAAGAAACAAGAATTCAAAAAAAAGAGGAGAGGTTTAGTAACCTCTGGGACAACTTTAAATGTTCCAACATCTGAATCATAGGGGTGCCCAAAGGAGAAAAGGAAGAGCAAGAAATCGAAAACTTATCTGAGTAAATAATGAAGGAGAACTTCCCCAATCTGGCACAGAAAATAGACTTCTAGGAAATCCAGGAAGGCCACAGAGTCCCAAAGAAGTTGGATCCAAGGAAGCACACACCAAGGCACATCATAATTACATTACCCACAATGAAAGATAAGGAGAGAATCTTAAAAGCAAGAGAAAAGGAGACAGTTACCTACAAAGGAGTTCCAATTAGACTATCAGCTGATTTCTCAAAAGAAAACCTACCGGCAAGAAGGGGTTGGAAAGAAGTATTCAAAGTCATGAAAGGCAAGGACCTACATCCAAAATTACTCTATACAGCAAACTATCATTTAGAATGAAAGAGCAGATCAAGTGCCTCCCAGATAAGGTCAAATTAAAGGAGTTCACCATCACCAACCTGTTATAATATGACATGTTAAAGGGACTTATCTAAGAAATAGAAGAAGATCAAAAAGTGTGAACAGTAAAATGACAACAAATTCACAACTATCAACAACTGAACCTAAAAAACAAAAACTAAGCAAAGAACTAGAACAGGAAGAGAATCATAGAAATGGAGATCACATGGATGATTATCAGTGGTGAGGAGGATGGGGAGAATGAGGGAAAAAAGTACAGGGAATAAGAAGCATAAATTGTAGTCACAAAATAGGTGGGGAAGTTAAAAATAATATAGGAAATAGAGAAGCCAAAGATCTTATGTGTACAACCCATGGACATGAACTAAGGGGGTGGTGATGCTGTTGGGCTGGTTGCAGGGAGGAGGGGAAAATAATGGGACAACTGTCATAGCATAATCAACAAAATGTATTTAAAAATAATTCCCATTCATTACTTTTCTTTTTCAGAACTTTTGAGGCTCTTCTGAGTTTTTAAAATTTCTTTTTATTTTTTGGGGAATTCTTTTTTAGATTTATAGAAACCTAACTATGATTTACCTGCTATTGTGTGTTCATAGAGGCTAGGCATATGGGTAAATAAGACCAACTGCAGATTTTAATTGTGTCAAATATAAAGAGATATAATACATTATGATAATCTTTACAGTTCATATAAATGTTTATGAATCAGATCTCAATAAACCACAGGTGACAAACATAAGGCCCACAGGCCGAATCTGGCCCTCCACCTTGTTTTATCTGGCCCGGCACCTTGTTTCTATGCAGTGGCAGCACTGAGCTCTTGCTTAACTGTTAAGGAGTAGTTATCTTTACAGAGTCCTAAAGTTACATTCGGCCCTTTGAAGGCAACCATGAAACTGATGTGGCTCGGGGTGAAAATGAGTTTGACACCCCTTCAGTAAGCCTTGTTCTACTTCTAGCCATACCAGTTATTCACTGTGAGACCATGGTCATGTCATTTCACCTCTAGGACTCAATTTTCTTATTTATAGAAAATCCAATTCTAAAAAGAATTATGGTTTAACAACCAAATAATTTGTAAAAGGAAATAGAAAAAGTTCCCAAGAAGGATAATTATTCAGAATGTTAGGACTACTGTCTATGAATTCCAGTAATTTAGTGTTTCAATCCTCTTTCAGTTCTTCTGATAAGGAAGTTTCAGCTAGGTTCTTCTCTTTCTAACACTTTGTTAACCGTTTTTTACCAAAGAGCAAGCAGACCTCACTCAGCTCATTGCTTTCAGTAGGAAATGTTCTTTAGTTAAATCTAATATTGTTTTGTGATTGTATTTATTTTCCTGGCTACATATTATTTATTGGAAGAGATACTACTACTTTTCCATTCACTGTAGTGACAGTTTCCTGTTAAAATAAATGTATTTAAGTATAAAAGAGTGAGCCAATTTCTAGAAAAATGCTAATTAAATAATAATATAGTTGATACACATAGGAAAAATCACAAAGTTTATTTGAGAATGATTTAAGTTTGGGAAACAATGAATTATATGATTGAAGCAGAGACTGGCTAGGTTGTCACTATATCCAATTTCTTTTTATTGGACATATAGGAAGATTACATTTCTAGCCTCCTTTGTAGTAAACTTGTAGCTAGGTGAGTGAGTTCTGGTTCATGGAATGTAGGTGAAAGTGTTGTGTGCCAATTTCAGGTGTGGCGGCTCACGATAAATACCATGAGTTTCTCTGCTCATCCTCTCTTCCCTTGCCACTAGCTAGTTGTAAAATATCCATTGGAGGACTTTGAAGCCATAGAGCATGATGAATCCAGTAGATGCAAGAAGCCTGAATTCCTGAGTCCCTGTTTGAGAAAGGCAGCCCAGGATTGCTGCCAGGAACATATGAATTGGACTTTGCACAAAGGAGAAATAACCTTTTACTGCTAAGTTACTGAAATTTGGGGATAATTTATTACAGCTACAGCACTTAGCCTACCCTAACACAGTGATTTCTAAGGACTTCAGTATTTAGCACAGTGACTTACTTGTACATGGGGGTACTTAGTAAATATTTGTTAAATAAGTTAATTTTGTACTATTTTATTCTGTCTATTCATAATTGTGAGGCGGTAATATTTTTAGGTATGGACTGAGGTTTCAGCTGAAGTCCCAACCCTTGTTTCATGACATATTAGATAGTTCTAGTATCCTGGATGACCTTTGCATTTTCAAAATAAAATTGGTTTTAATTACTGTTTTTAAAAATATGCCCTTTTAAAAACAATAATTAAGACAGTTTTAACACTTTTAAGACCAAGGCAGGTGGGGTTAAAAACACAATACAACATTGAGTTAGTCATTAAATCAATGACTAAAGGTGGATTTAGCAGTAAATTAAGAGTAGAGTGCTTAATTGAATAAGGCCATGAAGCACATACACACCACCTGTCACCCTCCTCAAATACTAATGATAAAAAACCCCAATCCTATTGACTCACCATAACTACTAGAGGAGACAAGTCATAACAAGGTAAGCATACAGGAAAGTGTGCTTGGATAATTCAAAGTGTAGCTTAAACCCAAAACATCTAGCTTACACCTAGAAAATTTCATACAAAATGACCACTCTGAGCTGTACTTAGCCCAAACTTAAACAAGACACAACTATCAATCTCAATGAAAACAAAACATTTATTACATACAAAAGTATAGGAGATAGAAATTCTAACCGGCACTATAAAATAGCATAAGGGAAGAATGAAAGAATAAACTAGAGCAATAAATAAAGCAAAGCTTATCCTTTTACCTTTTGCATAATGATTTAACTAGAATATCTTAGCAAAGAGAATTTAAGCAACCTGAAACCAGACAAGCTATCCATGAGCAACCTTACACAGCAAACTCACCTATGTGGAAAAATAGTGAAAACACTTATGAATAGAGGTGATAAGGCTACCGAGCCTGGTGGTAGCTGGTTGTCCAGAAAAGAATTTTAGTTCAAACTTAAGCTTACCTAAAAAACCCATAATTCAACTGTGAGATAAAAAGATAATCTAAAAGGGGGTAGCCTTTTAGGTGTAGGCTACAACCCTCATGACAGAGTAAGTACAAAAACATACCATAGTTGGCCTAAAAGCAGCCACCAATAAAGAAAGCATTTAAGCTCAACAACATGATTATCTTAATCCCAAAATGACCACTAATTTCTAATATAAAACTAGACTATTCTATAACTATATAGAAGAAACAATGTTAATATGAGTAATAAGAAATTACTTCTGGAGGAGGGAAGATGGCGGCATGGTGGGAAGGAGCAGATTCTACACCTCTCACACCCATGGGGAAAAATAATCACCATTCTAGGTAGGAACAGAGCAAATAGCCAACATTATCACGACATAAATGAAAATAGGAGATCACAAATTGTAGCAGGCACTGAAAAACCCTAGCATAAGGAGACTATGTGGATCAGCACGAGGACAGGGGTGTTGCAGCTCCAGACCCCGTGTGCCTGGGTCAGCCACGTGGCTCCCGGGAGAGAGCTGGGTCATCCGCTCCCTCCCTGGCCAAACAAGGACTGAGCAGCACCAGGGGAGGCCAGTTTACTGGACGGAACAGAGACAGGAGTGAGGATGAAGAGGCACCCACACAGGGGCTGTAAGCACCTACACAAAGCTCTGGTGAAAGTGTTCACCCCACCCCGTGCATCCAAAGGCACCCGACTCTACGCTCACGCCCCCAATCCAGAGAGAGTGTGCTTTGGTGAAAGTCTCGGAAACCACAGTGTTGAAAAAGGAAAAGGCACAGGTGCTCCCTGGGACCTCTGATGCCTAGGCTGTGAATTTGGGGAAAGTGGGCACCCTTCAGGATCCAGAGAGCGTGCACCCCTGAAACCGGAAAAGGGATGGAAGCTCCATGGGACATCGGAACACACGCGGTGAACTCCTAAGGATGCACAGAGTTCCACCCAGCCCCAACACACAGGTCTCTTCCCGGAGGCACCAGATGGGCTGGGGGAGAACGGGCGCCTACACTATGAACATTATGCCAGAGGCTGACTGAGTCCTGAACGGGAACAGAGAAAAACTGTCTCCAGTAC
>CM052552.1:21892958-21906008 GCA_028533065.1 Trachops cirrhosus
TTGTGATGTGTCTTGGTGAGTTCCTCCTTGGGTCCAACTTCTTTGGGACTCTCTGAGCTTCCTGGACTTCCTGGAAGTCTATTTCCTTTGCCAGATTGGGGGAGTTCTCCCTTATTATTTGTTCAAATAAGTTTTCCACTTGTTGTTTTTCCTCTTCTCCTTCTGGTACCCCTATAATTTGGATGTTGGAATGTTAAAGATGTCCCGGAGGTTCCTAAGCCTGTCCTCATTTTTTTGAATTCTTACTTCTTCATTCTTTTCTGGTTGTATATTTTTTTCTTCCTTCTGGTCCACCCCATTGATATAACCATCTATCATTCCATCACTATTGACTCCCTGTGCATTTTTCATCATTTCACTTATTGTAGCCTTCATTTTTTCATCTAGTTTGTGACCCAAATCAACCAATTCTGTGAGCTTCCTGATCACCAGTGCTTTGAACTGTGCATCTGATACGTTGCCTATCTCTTGGTTGCTTAAAAGAATGAGTTCTGAGGCTTTCAATTGATCTTCTGTTTGAGCTATCTATTTGTTTTTTTTTGGGGGGGGTCTTTGTCATGCCTGTTATGTATGAGGGTTGGAGCCTTAGGTGTTCACCAGGGTGGGGCACCCCAGTTGCTTGGTTGTGATGCTGTATGTGGGGGCGGGGTCTGAGAAGGAACAATGGTGCTTGCTCTGCTCTCTGTCAGACCTCAGTCCCTTCAGCTGCTTTCCCTGAGCAAACTGGGCCCCTCCGATGCCAATTCTCATATGGGTGGGCCTGTGAACCCCGCAGGACCTTCCTTTTCAATCAGTGCCCCAAGGCTCTATTTATGGGGCCGGGACCCTCAGTTGCCCGCAGTGCCTTGCTTGACAATCACCGTCTCGCCGGGTCTGCTGGTTGCCGCCAGGTCTGCCAGTGTCCACAGCCTGGCCGGGACCCACCAGCCACCGCTTGTGCACCCAGGGTCTGCCTGCTGTGGTCTCACATGCTACCCCAGTTGCCTTTCGGGTCCTGGTTGGCTTACGAGCATCCAGTCCCAACGCTCTCTGCTCTGTGACTGTGCCTGGCTGCCCAACTCCGTCCCTCCTACTGGTCTGGATGAACATGTCTAATTTAACTCCTTGGGTGTCCGACTTCCATACAGTTCAATTTTCTGTCAGTTCTGGTTGTTATTCTGTTTCTAAATTGTTGTTGTCCTTATCTTGGTTGTGTGAGAAGGCACAGTACATCTACCTATGCCTCCATCTTGGCCAGAAGTCTCAGTGTTTGTTTTGCAGTGTAAACCATTATAGAGGCAGCATGTAACTCAGGTAGCAAGAGTGGCACTGTCAAGCTCCTTCCCCAGGAACTACACTCAGAATCTCAGCATTAAGCTGCCATAGCTATGAATTCTGTCTTCCCCCCTGCAAAAGCAATTTCATATATTTCTAGGCCTGAGATGCTCCTTATCAGAAGTAAAGACTCTACACTATAGAAGAGATAGCATTACAGCATACTAGTAGTAAAATATGCTGATGTACTTTACTTTCTATTCCATCTCATAGCTGTCATTTACACAGGTCGCTGCCTACAAATGAAAAGGTGCCATCAGGAGCTTAGACAAAGGGTGGCTCCAAAGCTGGTTTAAAATAATTTTTTATTGCCGAGGATATTTTTTTCTTGTGTCTTGTGTTTTTTTTCTTTTTTCTTTTTAATAACTAATAAGTTCAAGCTTAGGGAAGCTTGCCTTTGTCTTAAAAAACAAAGCAAAACAGCAAAGTTTTTATATCATTTGCCAACCTGATCTTGTGTTTAGAGAGAGACAGTAGTCATCTTGCAAGAGTAAAATTTATACCATGAATGATTCAGGTCTTAGTCTGGTGGTACTAAAAGGAGACAACAGCATTATTGACAAAATTATTATGTGCTGGTGGCATTTGTGGAAAAGGAGCCCTTGCAAGTTTCTAAATAACAGTAAACTCTGTTAGGAAATTCTGAAGTGTTTTACAGGTCAAAAAGGAAATGAGGCCTGTTAGTAAAATGCCTCAATAGAGTTTGAGTAAAATACTGGATTTGAGAATTACTGGAGCTTGAATATGTAAAAATAGGGTGGTAGATTGGGTCATGCCTACAATGGTCTCAAGTTCAAATACACTACTGTGAGAGTAAACCACTTCACAGGTCACACGCTTTTCCAGAGGCTTCTTTCCTTCAGTAGGTGCTAGCAAAAGGCAAGCTCAGTCATTTTCCAGTATAGATGCCTAACCCCAAAGCCAAAACATGAGACAGGAAGAGAGATGGAATGAACACCTTAAGAAATTCCACAGAAAAAAATACCCCCTTTCTTCATGGCTCTGCTTTTCTTCATGCTTAAAGAAACAGACTGTTTTGGGTGTCAGAAGTGGAACTCCTTAGCTGGAATGTTGTCAGGCCTACTGGACCACTCTGACACCCAGTCTACACTTTTCTTCAAAGCATCAACTTCTTTCCCTCCTTCTACAACTATTTCTGACTGAGAGCTATGGCCTTGCTGATGTGTATTTCCACTGCAAACGTAATTTGCCCATCTTCTTGTGGGGAAGGGCTGTCACAAGGAGAACTGCCTCTTGAACTACTCTGTCCTGATTCATGTTGTGCATTCAAAAGAATCTTCTCTATGTCTCCATTGTGGATAGAGGATGAGGAAGGGATGTGTCTCAGCCCCCCGTTTTTCCCATTGCCATTACCTTTGTCATTGCTGCTGTTCATAGGGAGCTCTACCGAAGAACTGTTGAGGCTGGCTGTTGGGGGCAAAGGCTGCTCCCCTTCCTCACAGTTGTTATTGTGCAGGGACAGTAGCTGCTCCAGTAAATGAGACAACATTTTTGGGTGGCTGGAGGAGCTCTGCCTTCACCTGGACTTACTCAGGTTCTGACAGCAACACAGCAAGCCGAGTCCCCAGCCCCCTTTCTGAACTCTGTCTTTGCATTTATTTTGTTCATTTGTTAGCAAGATGTGTCCTAAGATATCAGAAAAGCCTAAGAGAGCTCATAAGTGTGTTATACTTACTGTAAAACTGGATACAATTATTTCATGGTGAACAAAATCAAGATATGGTTGCATGTGTTGAATTTTGGGTCTTGAAACGCTAAAAAAATTCCATATAAATGAATGCTAATTGCTTCTTCACTTTACATCATTTAAGCTTAAGAAAGCTTTTCTAGGAATGCTTTACTTTCAGATAATGGGGGAAACCTGTATAGGGAATGGGGGAAAATCAATATTTAAAGAGATAGCTGGCCCTGGCTGGTGTGGCTCAGTGGGTGGACTGCCAGCCTGTGAACCAAAGCGTCACTGGATCAATTTCCAGTCAGGGCACATGCCTGGGTTGTGGGCCAGGTCCCCAGTAGGGGGTCATAAGAAGCAACCACACACTGATGTTTCTTCCCCTCTCTTTCTCCCCCTCTCTCCTCTATCTAAAAATAAATCTTTTAAAGAAGTAGCTGACAGTTTTTCAGATGTGATGAAAGATATTAACCTTCACATTCACAAAGCACAAATGTTGGTCAGGAAAAATAAAATAAATTCACATCTGGACACATATATTAGTAAAATTAAGAATATCAAAGACAAGATGATGTTAAAAGCAACCCAAGAGAAAAAATAAATTATCCTTCAAGGAACAGCAATTAAATAGATAGCAGAGTTAACAAGAACAACAACTGAAAGCATAGCATGATTGAAAATTATCACCATATCTAGCCAAACAAATAACCTCCCTCAAAAATACCAAAATCTGTCTCCCAACAGTCCTTCAAACTAGAATTCTATAAATTTAAAAATATTTTCACAAACTGGATGGTAGTTATAAAGGTGTTCACATGTGTAAATATTCACCAACCTGTGCACTTAATATGTGTACAGTTGGCTATGAAAGTTGTACTTAAATAAAAATTAAAATAATTATATGCATAGGTCTTGAGTTTCTACCACTCACAGAGCCACACTAAAATAACAACCAAATATCTACTTCATAAAGAGAAATTTAACTCAAAAGGAAGGAGTGAGATTTAAAAATTGAAAACAAAGAAGTTGGTAATCATAGGTAAAGCCAAACAAGATCTACTCTATCAAACAGCAACAATAATATCATATTTAATTGACTGTAAGATGCACTTTAAAAAAACTTCCTAACATTTCTGAAACTGAGATGAACCTTATATTTTGATGTATCAGGGTTGAATTAGAAGCACTTTTTCTTTCTTTTGAGTAGATAATGGTTCATCTTACAATTAATGGTGTTTTCATTCAGCAAAATGTAATAATAATTACTGATTTGGGGAATATAAGAAAACAAAGTGAAAGCAAAATTATTTAAGATAAGAAAGTTGCTGGGGTTAAAATGTCCTAAAACCTCATTTAGATAGAAATATTGAACATATTTAGATTTTATTAAATATGACTATGAAAATTAAAGGAAAACCTAGCTATATTATCACAACCACACAGGGCAAATAATTATTTCAAGTGACATTAGAACATATTCTTTTGATTGTGCATCCCTAATGGAATGTATTCAATGGACAAAAAGAGCCATGAAAAAATATTAGGCTTCATTAAGTGTTTTTTTTTCCTGGTGGTAATAGTTATATTGTTATTTTGAATCCATGGAAATATATAATGATGTTAATGTCACTAAGATCTAAGATACTCAAGAGAAGAAAGATAAAAGTATACAATTAAATAAATTAATTGGGACCGTATAAATTTAAATTTTACTGGGAATATGGTAATTAATATTTGATGTTTTATTTTTCACTACTGAAAAAAATACATCTTTCCTAACTCTTTTCACTGAAAAGCTCTAGAAATAATGAAATCCCAGTAGCAATGAGCACCCTTAGCACCCATATTGTGGCCTCTACTTTTCCCACTAGATGGCATCAAGGGCTACTTAAAGGAATGACTGATTACAGGTTTGAATTGAAAAATGAGTAATATGAGAGGGGATCCAAAAAATCCAGAATTTATTTATAAAAAACTGTGTATTTATTCTTATATGTTTAAACTTCAGTCACCTTTAAAGTACTCTCCATTTGATGCAATACACCTATCAAGATGGTTTTTTTCCACTGCTCAAAACAGTTTTTGAACTTGTTGATTTTGATGCCGTTTAGTGCTTCTGCCATTATTTTTTTTGTTTCACCTCTTCTACATCAGCTAAACATTTCCCTTTGAGGATGTTTTACATTTGAGGAAAAAAGTCATTTGGGTGAGAGGAGGTAAATAGGGAGGGTGGGACACAGGGGTCATGCTGTTTTTGGTCAAAAACTCCTGAACACTCAGTGCGGTGTGGGCAGGTGCATTTGTAAATCACCCATCATGAAATGGGCAAAGGCTGTGAAAGAGTCTCCAAAAGTAGTTACTGAAGCCGAATTCAGACTCTCACAATAACGCCAACTGGTACACTGCTACAGATGGGTTGCTAGAACACTCACCTAGCAGGAAAAGCTTGTACTACCAGGAGCCTTCCCTCTAGAAGATAATTCTGGTTTTTTTGGAAGGTTCACCCTCATATAGACCATAAAGCAAGTAAGTTACTAAAGATTACAAGGGATATTTCAAAATCACACAGGAATCAACTCAAAAAGACTGAACTCCCACTAGCCATATATGGGATAATTTAAACACTAACAAGAATAGTGATTACAATGGATAAAAAGTCATAAAATATATCAAAATCTGTGAACTAGGCAGTAAAATCTCAGACATTTCTCATAGAAATATTTTTTCTGATATATCTCCTTGGGCAAGGCAAGGGAAACTAATAAAAATAAACAAATAGGACTACATCAGATTAAAATTTTTTGTACAGGATAGGAAACAATCAACAAAACAAAGAGACAGACCCCTGAATGGAAGAACATATTCACTGCTACATCAGATAAGGGGTTAATATCCAAAATCTATAAAGAGCTTCCAAAAGTCAACACCATAAAAAACAAACAACCCAATAAAAATGGGCAAAGGACCTGAATAGACACTTCTCCAGAGAGAACATACAGATGGCCAATAAACACATGAAAAGATGCTCAGCATCACTAATCACCAGAGAAATGCAAATAAAAACCATAATGAGATATTACCTCACACCAGTCAGAATGGCCATCAGAAACAAATCAACAATCAAGTGTTGGAGGGGATTTGGAGAAAAGGGAAACCTAGTGCACTGTTGGAAGGATTGCAGACTGGTGCAGCCACTGTGGAAAGCACCATAATGATGATTTTTAAAATATTGATCACAAGGGCTTAGAAGAGAGATGAATGGGGAGCAACTGCTTAATGAGTCTGAGTTTTCCTTCTGGAGTGATGAAAATGTTTTGGAACTAGATAGCGATGATGGTTTTATGACATTGTAAATTTACCAAATGCCACTGCATCATATACTTTAAAATGTTTAAGTTTATAATGTGATTTTTTTTCCTCAGTAAAAAAAAAGATGATAGATACATGGCAGTTTGTTACATGCTCTCTCTACTGTTGTGTATGTTTGAAACTCCCATGGATCAAAGAAGAAACTATAATAGAAAATAAAGATGCAGGTAAAGAAGTATTTAAGCTATATGATTGTCTAACCATTGTGCTATATACCTAAAATTGAATGTAAAGTGTAATTTAAAACTTTTTAAAAATAAAGAGCAAATATTAAATAGAAATTAATGATATAATAGGGTCTTTAAAGACAAAAAGCATTTCTTTTACTAATAAACTTCTGGTAAGATTAATATTGAGAAAAGACAGCACAAATAAGCAAGATTAGGGATGAAAATACAGTTGCTTCAGAAATTAAGTAGATAATAAAAAGTTATTATAAACAATCTAATACTAATTCATTTGTATACATGGATATTACTGATAAATTCCTAAGAAAATATATCTTATCAAAGCAAATAAAGAAATAGAGAACTTTCATTGTCATCTAAACAACAAAAACCATAGCTAATAAAATCTTCCGCCCTGGCTGGTGTAGCTTAGTGGATTAAGTGCGGGCCTGTGAACCAAGAGATCACGGTTCGATTTCCAGTCAGGGCACATGCCTGGGTTGCAGGCCAGTTCCCAGTAGGGAATGCACAGGAAGCAACCATACATTGATATTTCTCTCCCTCTCTCCTTCCCTTTCCCTCTAAAAGATAAATAAATAAAATCTTTAAAAAAAAAAAAGGACAGAGTCCTTTAAAAAAAAATCTTCCCACAAAGATAACACAAGACCCAGATAGTTGTATAAATTTCTACCAGGCATTAATGGTGACACATCTTATACAAGGTCTGTTCAGGAAAAGTCAAGCCATTGTTAATATAACAAGAGTGGTTGGAGTAACATTGATGTAACCTGCATCCCAGGAGAGTGGACTGGAATGCACACGTATGAACAATGACGGCTTACTGTACTAGTCAGTGGGGGCAGTAGACACCACTGAGTGAGCATGGGTACTGTGGGGCTGTCACATTCAAAGTGACTAAGTGAGAGGAGCAACAAATCTGCATCAAATTTTGTGTGAAACTTGAACATTTTTCCATGGAAACTATTTGGATGATTTGGAAGGCTGCAGCTATGGGCAACTCGTGATTGGCAGCTTTATCACAACAATGTGCCCACCCATGTATCATGTCTAGTGCAGAGTTTTTTTGGCAAAACATCACACCACCCAGGTGACTCAGCTCCACTACGACCCAGATTTGGTACCCTGCAACTTCTGGCTTTTCCCAAAACTATAATCACCTTTGAAAAGGAAGAGATTTCAGACCATTGATGAGATT
The DNA here is from genome assembly GCA_028533065.1 of Trachops cirrhosus. NCBI lineage: Eukaryota > Metazoa > Chordata > Mammalia > Chiroptera > Phyllostomidae > Trachops > Trachops cirrhosus. The sequence goes on from CM052552.1 coordinate 21,900,718, forward strand.
CAGGAAAATATGACAAAGCAGCTGATGGTGATTGGGAGAGCTGTGTGCAGTCCCAAGGTGCCTATTTTGAAGGGAACTGAGGCATCATTGTCCTATGTACAATGTTTTTTGTACCTTGTATCTTCCTCAATAAATGTGTCTATTTTTGTTTTTTTAATTTTTATTTTAATTGTTCAAGTACAGTTTTCTGCCTCCCCCCCCATTGTCTCTATTTTTCATATTACATGGCTGGATACCTTCCGGACAGACCTCATACACTCACTTTTCCAGTGAATTGAAAATAAAGGAAAGCTCCCTGATTCTTTTTGCATGCTATTGTTGCCTCATTTGGGACAGAATGGAAAAAAATTGGCCAATCTCATTTACAAACATTGACACAAGAATCCAAATGAGTTATCAGCAAATGGAATCCAGCAAGATATAAAAGGATTTCATCATGACTAAAGTTTCTTTAAACCAAGAAAAAAATCATATCAGAAACCATATTTGCCAATGATACCTTGGACAAGGGTATGATCTCCAAAATAGATAAAGAACTCACACAACTCCACACCAGGAAGACAGAATTCAAATAAAAAAATGGGCAAAGGACCTGAACAGACATGTCTCAGAGGAGAACATACAGAGGGCCCATAGACACATGAAAAGATGCTCAGCATCACTAGCCATCAGAGAGATGCAATTTAAAACCACAATGAGATACCACTTCACACCAGTCAGAATAGCTGTCATTAATAAATCAACAAACAAGTGCTGACGAGGTTGTGGAGAAAAGGGAACCCTAGTACACTGTTGGTGGGAATGCAGACTGGTACAGCCACTGTGGAAAACAGTATGGAATTTCCTCAGAAAACTAAAAACGGAACTGCCTTTCAATCCAGTGTTCCCACTGCTGGGAATATACCCTAAGAATCCTGAATCACCAATTCAAAAGAACCTATGCTCCCCAATGTTCATAGCAGCACAATTTACCATAGCCAAGTGCTGGAAGCAGCCTAAGTGCCCATTAGTAAATGAATGGATCAAAAAACTATGGTACATTTACACAATGAAATACTATCCAGCAGAAAGAAAGAAGGAACTCCTATCCTTCACAACAGGATGGATGGAACTGGAGAGTGTTATGCTAAGTGAAGTAAGCCAGGCGGTGAAAAATAAATACCATATGATCACACCTATAAGTGGAACCTAATCAACAAAACAAACAAATGAGCAAAATAGAACCAGAGACTTGGAAATAAAGAACAAACTGACAGTGACCAGATGGGGCGGGGGAGGGGGATAATGGGGGAAAGAAGGAGAAGGGGCAAGTAAAGGTACATGAATAGAGGACTCATGGGAACGGACAATGGGGGGAATTGACTATGGGAGTGGGCAAGGATGGGATAAGGGTGAGCAATGAGGAAAAAGGTGGGACATCTGTAACTGAACAACAATAAATAAAAAGAAAAAGAAATACTCATTTGATATTTTAATAAGTGTGAAAAAAGAAAAAAGAGTTTAAATGTAAAAAAGTGTAGTAATTTAAACCATTATATCTACAGATTAAAGAAGGAAATAACACCATCTCAATAAATACAGAAAAAAATAATAAAATCTAAACCCTATCCATAGGTAGGCAAAAAAGTATTTTGGCAAATAAGAACACAAGGGAGCTTCCTTAACCTGATATAGAGCATCTACCAAAAACAAAAACAAAAACCCAGCAAATCTTATTTTTAATGGTGAAACATTAGAAACATTCCCTTTATATTCAAGAAGAAGACATGAGTGTATGCTCTTAAACTCCTGTTCAACATTTTATTTAAAGTTATAGTAGCAGTTATAAAACAAAAAAGAGTTGTAGATTGGAAAATAAGAAACACAGCTGCCACTATTTACACAGGACATAATTGTCTATCTAAAAATCCAAGAGAATTTGCTAACCATTTAAAAAAAGAAAGGCTGCTGGGTATATAATATCAATATCTAAAACTGAATTATATTTTTATGTACCAGCAATGGAAAATTAGAGCATAGGGTCTTTTTAAACAAATTACTTACAAAAGTAATAAAAACAAGTTATTATTCCTTAATCCAATGGCATGCTTCTGATATTTTACTCACATCTCTCCTGTCTAGAAAGCAATTACATATACTTTTGCAGATCACCATCCCATTCATGCTTCAATGTCCAGTTCAGGTGGACATTTCATAATATCTTCTTGAACCACCTCAGTTGAAAATGACCTTTTCCTTTGAAGTATTATACCTCTATTTTGTAGCAGTATTAAGATGCTGACATTAAACCAGCAGTAATTTGATTTATATAGTTTGTCATCTTTCACTAGATTGTAGTATCCTGGAAGGTACTGTAGGAATTGTGTATTGTTTTTTATATCTCACAAATATAGCAAACTGTCTTATACATAGTAGGTTTTTGAATAATGTTTATTGAATAAATTAACACTTTCCTCAGCAAATAATTAATTGACTTTACAGCTTATAAATTCATCTCTGTTGAATTCACAAATCCATTGTTAGAAGTTTCTAGATTTTCTGTACCTGCCAGGCTGAAGCACAGCCCTTGTTATAGAGTGGTGCCAGCCAGCTTTAAGGCCCAAACTGTGGTCAGCTTTTCCTTCAGTAGGCACAGTGGGCATTTAAGTTAATTCTTGAACTATTAAAATTCAGTACCAGTAGAACAATTTTATAAAGAACATTCCATTACATTGGATGGACTAAACACAAATAAAGGATACCCTAAAAGCTGCTCTTCATAGAACTACTTTATTTATGGGAATGACCACAATTCTTTTCCTTTCTGCCTCACACATAATTGTTCCTATAGCCTATTTTGTTGAGCATTCATTATTTGGGTCACAGATCATTGGGCCATCATAATTAACTGCAAGGCAGCCAGCTGTGTTGGCCTCCAGGATCTTTGCTGCATCTGAAGTGGCTTGTTTGAACTCTGTCCAGAACAGGTGCTCTACACCCAGTGTGACCAATCCAACACAATAAAATGCTGTCTTGTAGAGTTCCAAACAGTATTTAGTGATAATCATAGTTGCTTATGACACTAGGGGCATCTCAAACTGAAATAATTGGGGCCTAAAGTGAGTGTGTAGCTCGTGGAGCCCTTTCCCCATCTGTCTTGGGTTTCTGTGTAGCCTTCATCTGGCTGTCAATATTTTAACTCAGCTCTTCCTTGTGACTCTAAAGAAACTAAGCAGCTAAATCTGTACAAACATTTAGCTCTCTTGCATCTTTCCCCTTTAAATATCCACTCCCCATCCCCTCAGCCCCTACCCCATATCTTTCTTAGTTTTGCCCTTGGCTCATCCTTTATCTATTTCCACTGAATTACATTGTCTCATGAAACTGGAAGATGAGAGGTAAAGAAGATTTTTATTTTGTTGACTTAACATTTCAGTGATGTCATGAAAACCTTGGGACCTTTCCAAATCCATGTTCTACCATCCTCAGTGTAAACTTCATCATTAGGCTTATAGTAGGATGGCTGCAACAGTTCCAAATACAACATCTAGAAGATGTAGACAGACAATGGTTTCACATGCTTCTCTTTTAGAAATGAGCAAACTTTTTCCAGAAACCCTACAGAAATCTTTTCTTCATATATAATCTATCAGAATTGGGTCATATGACCATTTCTAAGCCAATCATCACCAAAGGAGTAAAACTTCCCTTAGCTCAATGGTTCTCACACTTCAGCATGCATCACAGTCATTTGGAGAACTTATTTTAAAACATTAGTGTGCCCTGGCTGGTGTGACTCACTGGATTGAGCACAGGCCTAAGAACCAAAGGGTCACTGGTTTGATTCCCAGTCAGGGCACATGCACAGGTTGCTGGCCAGGTTCCCAGTTGGGGGTGCATGAGGAACAACCAAATATTGATGTTTCTTTCCCTTTATTTCTCCTTCCCTTCCCCTCTCTCTAAAAAAATAGATAAATAAAATCTTTAAAAAATAAACACATAGTATTAGGAAGTACAGAGTTTTTATTTAGTAGGTCTGTGATGAGGCCCAGGAATTTACATTTCTAACATGTTACTAGGTAACATTGATGCTGCTGATCTGAGGTCCACTCTTTAACAATCACATGGATACATGTGGGGAGGGATGGAGTCTTCATCAAAACTTGGGTTCTGGTTAGATTTGGCAAGATGGTGGAGGGGTCCAGGAAGCTCAGAGAGTCCCAAAAAAGTTGGACCCAGGGAAGCACACACCAAGGCACATCATAATTACATTACCCAAGATGAAAGATAAGGAGAAAATCTTCAAAGCAGCAAGAAAAAAGGAGACAGTTACCTACAAAGGAGTCCCCATATGAACAGTAGCTGATTTCTCAAAAGAGACCTTACAGGCAAGAAGGGCTGGAAAGAAGTATTTGAAATCATGAAAGGCAAGGACTTATATCCAAGATTTCTCTATCCAGCAAAGCTATCATTTGGAATGGAAGGGTAGATAAAGTGCTTCCCAGATAAAGTAAAGTTATAGGAGTTCATCATCACCAAGTCCTTATAATATGAAATGTTAAAGGGACTTATCTAAGAATAAAAGATCAAAAACTGTGAACAGTAAAATGACAACAAACTCATAACTATCAACAACTGAACCTAAAAACCAAAAACAAAAACTAAGCAAACAACTAAAATAGGAATACAATCACAGAAATGGAGATCACATGGAGTGTTATCAGTGGGGAGTGGGACAAAGAGAATGCGGGAAAAGGTACAGGGAATAAGAAGCTTAATAGGTAGGCAGAAAATAGATGGGGGGTGGGTTTACAGTAGTATAGGAAGTGGAGAAGCCGAAGAACTTATATGTACAATCCATGAACATGAACTAAGGAGGTGGGGGGAATGCTGAAGGGTGGAGGGGCAGTGCAGGGAGGAAGGGGAATAAAGGGGAGAAAAAAATTGGGACAACTGTAATAGCATAATGAATAAAATATACTTTAAAAAGATTTAAATATAAACCATGACACCATTAAAATACTACAGGAGAACATAGGAAGGAAAATCTCAGATATTGCACACAGGAACATTTTTACTGATATGATGTCCCCTAGAGCAAGGGACATAAAGGAAACAATAAACAAATGGGATCTCATCAAAATAAAAAGCTTCTGCATGGCTAAAGAAAACAGTATTAAAATCAAAAGAGAACCAACCATATGGGAAAACATATTTGCCAGTGATACCTCAGACAGGAGTTTAATCTCCAAAATACATAAAGAACTCACACAAGTATAAAGGACACATGGACAAAAACTAGGGGGGGTGGA
>CM052552.1:21906508-21940253 GCA_028533065.1 Trachops cirrhosus
TCATATATGGCCTTTATTATGTTGAGGAATGCTCCCTCTATTCCCACTTTGCTGAGTGGTTTTATCATAAACAGATGCTGTACCTTATCAAATGCTTTTTCCGCATCTATTGATATGATCATGTGATTTTTTCTTTGCTTTTGTTTAATACAGCTAATAAATCAAGGATTCAAAACCTGGCATCTGTCTCCAGAGTCCAAAGTCTTGACCACTACACTAAACTGCATCTTCAAGTGAGACATATTATTAGTGTATGAAGAAGTGCAATTGAGGAATTGCTCGGGCCTGATGAAAACAATTTCAGTAAATCAGGAAAATTACCTTCTCTGTCCACTATTGCCAAACAACTCATAACTTGTAGTCACATCCTATCTGAGGCAGAGAAAATTTTTGTGTGGATCATCTTTGCTCATGTTGAATTCAAGATGCCAACATTTTGGGTCTTCATTAAAAAGTGTAATATATAATTTCCAAAGAGATAAATATGAATATTCGAGTATAAAATGGTCAGTGTTTTCAGAGGCATTGACATCTTAAATACATGATTTGACTCTACAGCAGTAAGTCAAGGAATAGAAATTTTTCAAAATGGCCTGGACTGGGTGACAGTGGTGAGGCTTGCATAATGTAGTGCATTGAGGGTTGACAAGGAAGCACATTAAAGGAAAACATAGAGGTTATTTTCAGGGGAAATTCTCATAAACCCTATAGGAAATTAATACAAGTGACTGGCATAATGTCACCTAATAAAACCAGGAATAGGTGTCTGGTAGTCCTATGGTCAAAACAACTGAATAAAAAGTAGTACATTAGAGGGGTTAGAAATTGCAAACATTAAGATAAGTAGGATTCAGTGTTCCTTAGAGATAGGTATATAGGAGACATTCTGTTACAACTGTAAGTCCTTCATTCAATAAGCCTTATGTGCCTACTATGTACCAGGGTCTGTACTAAGTGTTAAAGATTCAGAAATGAAAGAGACACATACCATCCTTGCTTTCATGGTCTTAATTACTAAAATAGATATTTTTAACATCACAAATAAATATATATAATTACAAATAAAATGCTGATACATTCTTGAAGGAAAAGAGCAGGATTTTATTATTTTTTAAAAAAAGACTAACTACAGAGGCTAATTTAGATAGGAATCTCAGAATAAGCATCTTGGAGTTGGTGAAACTTAAGCTGAAACCTGAAGGATGACTAGGAGTTGAACAAAAATTTGGAGGTGGGGTTGGAAGTGGACTTCCAGGCAGAGTACTGAGGTGGGTGAGGGCTTGGTAACATTCTAGAAATTGAGAAGGCCAGTGTGGCTGCAGAGAAATGAGCAACTGGCAGGGTGGTTCAAGATAAGAATGGACATGTGGGAACAATGTAGATAATATAGACCCTTGTAGTCCATGGAAAGAAATCTCAATATTATTCTAAGTATAATGGAAAGCCACTTTAGAGGGTTTTAACAGGGAGGGAGAGGGGTAACCAAAATATATTATCAAATACATTTGATCTTCTTCCATGGTTCTTGGCTCACGCTCCCAAACCCCTTGGAAGTCCCTAAGTGATGAGAACAAAAATGGTTTTTCTTGTTACGTTAATGAGGTGACTTTTGGATTCCACTTAAGGTTGAGGGCTGTTTGCCAGTAGGAGCTAACGATGTGGTTAGAAGGTTGGAACTTTCAGTCCCACCTGTTGATTTCCACGGAGGGGAGAAGGGATTCAGGTTGAATCAATCACCAATGGCCAATGACTTAATCAATCATAACTATATAATAAGGCCTCCATAAAAACCCAAAGGAAAGCTCATCACCCACCTTTTCTCCAGAAAGCTTCCACACTGGGGAACTAGATGTTTGCACCTGCCACAGCACTGGGCCCCATGGTCCATGAGAACAGAAGTTCCTTTTTTGAGACTTCACCCTATGTACCTCTTTTTCTGGCTATTGATTTGTATCTTTAATATCCTTTGTAATAAATCTATACTCTAGTGATCAAATGAGTTTTCCTGCATTCTGTATGCTGTTCTAGCAAATGATTGAACCCAAGGATAAAGTCGTGGGGACTTCTGATCTGTAGCTTGTCAGTCAGTAGCACAAGTGACAATTTAACCTAGTGACTGACATCTGAAGTGGAGGGCAGTCATATGGGACTGAGCCCTTCACCTGTGGAACCTGAATCTATCTCCGTGTAGATAGTGCCAGAATTGAGTTAAATTATTGAACTGGCATCAATAATTCCTTGTTGGTGTGGGGAAGCCCTTTAAAATTAGGTGTGGGAACCCCTTTTCAGACACTAACTAATGTATGGTTTAAATATCTCAAAACTGAATATGATTAAGTCTTAAATTAAGAAGTATCTATTACTTTCTGGTTGAGTCAGTAAAAACAGCAGCCAGGATAGGTATCAATAGTGGTGCTGGTGGTTGGTGGGTATAGAGTGGTCTTCAGCTAAGCCCTGAAGTGAGTGTATGAGGCAATGCTACTCTGAGCCAGAATGGTGTCAACATGACTAAAAAGAAGAAAATTTTGCAGAAAAAATGAACAGGGTTTGGAGATTATTTGGACACTAGAGAATGGTATGGAGAAATTATTGAAATCTCATGTTTTGAGCCACTGGACTTGGAAAAATGTTATCATCATTCAGATAAATGGAGTAAGGAGATGAGAAAGGGGATTGCTAAAGAAAATTATCAGTTCCACTTGGGAAATATTGCTTGTAAATATAAGAAGAGCAAAAATGTAGATGCCATGCTAATGATATAAGATATTAAGCTAGAAATTGATTTAAAATAATGGAAGAAAAGTGAAAACTGAGATTGAAGTTAACTTTGAGGGAAAGGGATCAGGGTAATTAGGGTGGAAGGATAAAATAGAGCCCTGGAAGGAGACACCAAAAGAACAATCAGTGCAGCTGGAAAAGAACTCAGAACGTTGTCACAAATAGAGTCACACACAGTCAAGTAAAGTTACTGCAAGTGAAGACTAAGGAAAGAAATTGCATTTACCTACCTTATAGAAATGTTTATAGACTGATAAGGACAAGTTATTAAGGAAAAAAGCAATGTTGCACTTAAAGTGATAACATTGGATCAAATTTCCAATGTGTTGAGTCTGAGAAGCCACTAAGAACTTTGTGATGTCATGTTACTTATTGTTACGTCAACCTCATATATCAGGGAGGAAATTCATTTTTTTTCATTTTGCCAATTCTTAAGCATAGTATTTTGCCATGTATTAAGTACACTTTTTTTGCCCACATTTTTGTGGGAAAAATAAGGATGTGCATTATACATGCATAGTACTAATTCTGTATCTGTATAATGTTTTTTTAGATTTTAGATAAATGTTTTTAATTATTTTATTTATACTTATGCACTAAAAGTGTAACTCCAGAAAGCAATAGTGATATCTGTATGCAAAATAATACCCTGGAATATGATAATAAGTTTTGCTTCTAAATATAAAAATAAATAATTGAATTAAAAAATTAAAACAAAAGATTTTTTTCTGAAAGTTTGGGCCAAACATGTGAGTTGCAGCATACACAGGAGCGCATTATACACAGCAAAATACAGCAATTGATTACTTCCAAAGCTGTACTTCCTTCATTAAGTGAAACCTACTTTAAATAGTCAGAAGATTTTTCTTTTAAATTCTTGGCATGCCCTTCTACCAACATTTGGAATTCAGCAAGTAAATTTTGTCAGGAAAAACCCCAACCTCATAGAAGATGGCAAGTAGTAACAAAACTCAAAAAGAAATTACTAAAGAAGCAGATTAGCTTGTCACAGGTGCCAGAAATAGACGATAAGGCTCAATGTATCAGAGCAAGAAAAGTTATTGCCCACAGTACAGCAAACCTCAGAAGCAAAGCATGGAACTACTGGATCCCCTAAATCCAAGTCCCATGGAATCCAATGGACCCATATGTCAGCTACATGTACAATGGGTTATGCCACCACTGAGAAATCCAGGGTTAAAGGCTCTGCACCTTGGTAGCAAGCAGTAAAATAACCAATACATCACCTCCATAGAGTGAGTAGTACTACAGTAATCACAGTGTGTCTCCTTGGCTTCCTTAATTGTCTATATGACTAGTTATTGAAACTGTTCATGGACAGAGTACAGGTAGGCGTTGAAGAATGTCACTATCAGCAAAATGTGGAAGTACACTCAGGGACCATAGCAGACTGCCTCTCCCAACTAATTGGAATTCTTTATATCTGTTAAGCCTTTATAAATTATGTAAATTTTGGTTAGCAAAAGTCTCTTTGGTATTCATTCTTTCTAGAATTAAATATTCTAATGTTAGAAGTCTTTCTTCCTGTAAATATTAACACTCCTCATTCCCCCAGCATCTGGAATTCCCAAACATCTTTGTCATTTTAACTCTCTCCTGTAGAATTTTTTCCATTTTTCCCAATCCTCTGTTTGTTTTCTGTGGAATAATGACTGAATTTATTCCCAGATTTCCACATCTAGATGCACCATGGTTTAGAGCAGGAGTAAGCAAACATTTTCTCTAAAAGGTCTAATAGTAAATAGTGTAGACTTTGCACTACACTTTTGCAGGTCACATGGTCCCTATTACTACTATTCAAATCTATCATTATAGCATGAAAGAAGCCATTGACAATAATACATAAGTGAATGAGTCTGGTTGTGTTCTATTAAGGCATTATTTACAAAAATGCACTGTGGGCCAGATTTAACACAAAGGTCATAGTTTGCTGACCCTGGTTTAGAATGATAATAGGATGTTTTTATATGTTATAGAATTATAGACTAATATGTCTGATAAACAGAGGCAAATGGTTTTTTCGAATATGAGTAACTGAATCCAGCAACATATAGAAAATATACACTGTGACCAAGTGGGGATTATCCTATATGTGCAAGATTAGTTTAACATTCAAATTAATAAATATAATCCCCATATTAACATAATAAAGGGGAAAAACATCATCATCTCAACAGATGCAGGCATTTGACAAAATTCAGTACCTACTCATGTTAAAAAAATTCTCAGCAAACCATGAACAGAAGGGAGCTTCCTCAATCTACTAAAAGGCATTTATGTAAAATCTACAGCAAATATCTTACTTGTTGGTAAAAAAAAAAGTCTAAATACTTTTACGGGAACGAGGCAAAAATGGACTCTCACCACTTCTATCTAACACTGTATTAAACATCCTAGTCACTGCAAAGCAAAAAAATAAAATGAAATGAAACAGTAGATACACAGATTGAAAAGGAATAAGTAAAAGTGGCTTTATTGGTACATGATGTGGTTGTGTACATTTTTAAAAATTCTAAAATACCTCCAAAAATGCTATTAGAACTAAACAGTGAATTTAGAAAGAGAGCAAGGTATAAACATGATGTAAAAACTCTTATATTTCTATGCACTGGCAATAAAAAATTAGAAATTAAAATTTAAGAATATACAATTTACAATAGCATCACCAAACATGGCATGCTTAAAAATAAATTTAGCAAAATATAAGCAAGACCTATACATTGAAAGCATTTTCAAGAGAAATTAAAGTAAATATACATAAACTGAGAGATACACCATGTTCATGGATTATAAGGCTAAATATTTATAAGATAATTAATAATCCCAAAATTGACTTATAGATTCAATACAGTCCCAATAAAAATACCAGCATGCTTTTTTTTTGTGTAGAAATTGGCAAACTGAATCTGTAATATATATGGAAATGGAAAAGAACTAGAAAGGTCAAAATAATTTAAGATAGAAGCAAATAAAACCAAACAACTTTGAAGACAAACTATTTGATTTCAAGACTAACTACAAAGCTACATTAATCAAAGATAGGCACATAAATCAATGGATTAAGATAAGGAGTCCATAAATAAACCCACACATATAGAGTTAATTGATTTTCAATGAGACTGAAATAGAAATTCAATTGGGAAAAGGATAATCTTTTTATTCAAGTGGTGCTGGAACTACTGGATCTACACCTGGGGAAGACTAAACATCAATCTTTATCTCACACTGTACATAAAATTAACTTAAAGTGAATAAAATCTGCATATAAAAGCTATAACTACAACATTTGTAAAAGAAATCATAGAAAAAAGTTCAACTTGAATTAAGCAAAGATTTCTTACACAGGATACAAAAAGAATAAACCCTAATAGAAAGACATGATTAAATGAACTTAATAAAAATACAAAATTTCTGCTCTTTGAAAGACATAAACAAGAAAATGACTGGGGTGGGAGGGGTGGGGGGGATGCAGAAAACTGTAATTGAACAACAATAAAATAATTTTTTCTTTTATGTTTCCTTAAAATGTTTCCCTTTAAAACATTTAAAAAGGAAAAGAAAATGAAAAGACAAGCCACAGACTGAGAGAAAATATTATCAATGCATACATCTGATAGAGGACTTTTATTAAGAATATGTAAAGAAGACTTACAGGTCAATAAACAGACAAACAACCTCCCCTCAAAAAATGTTCAAAAAGCATGAATAGAAAGTCAAAAAAAGATATAAGAATAGCGAAAAAGTACATGAAAAATGCTTGACATTATTTGTCTTCATAGAAATGCAAATTAAAATCACATGAGAAACCACCACACACCCATTAGAATGGCTAAAATAAAAAGACTGACCATCCCAAATACCAGCGAGGATATGGAGCAATGGAATTTTCATATATTGCTTGCAGTAATGTAGAATGGTACAACTACTTTAGGAAACTCCTTGGCAGTTTCTTATAAAAATTAAACATTCAGCCCTGGCTGGTGTGGCTCAGTGGACTGAGTGCTGGCTTGCAAAACAAAGGGTCGCTGATTTGGTTCCTGGTCAGTCGGGGCAGATGACTGGGTTGGGGGCCAGGTCCCCATTTGGGGGTGCACAAGAGGCAACCAAGAGAAATTGATGTTTCTCTCCCTCTCTTTCTCTGTCCCTTCCCCTCCCTCTAAAAAATAAATAAAATCCTTAAAAAATTAAACATTCACTAACCACATAACCCAGAAATCCTACTGCTAGGTATTTACCCAGGAGAAATAAAAACTTTTGTCCATGAAAGATTTCTACACAAATACTCATTGCATCTTTATTCTTAGTAGCCTTTATTCTTTTTCTATACTCGTAAAACTGGTTCCCTGGAAGAAAAAATCCTGCTTTGTCAATGTCCTTGGTGTAACTCCAACCATGGTTTATTTTAAGCTACCAACCTGGTGTCACTGAACGTGGAGTTGAGAAAGAATTTGCACCATCAGCTCTTGAAAACAGGTATGAAACAGTTTCAGCACACTACTAATTTTTAGTTTAAAGTTTGAAAGGACCTATTTATCAGCCAGTGAGTGGATAAACAAACTGTAATATGTTCAATGTGATGGAATGCCATTCAGCAATTAAAAGGAGTAAACTGCTGATACATGCTACAACATGGGTCAATCTCAAAGGCAACATGCTAAATGAAAGAACCCAGACACAAAAGAGTGCATACTGTATGCTTTCATTATATGAAATTCTAGAACTAGAATTCTAGAAATTCTACTTCAAATACTAGAAGATGAAAACTAAAAATAGATGACAGAAAAAAGATCAATGATTCTCTGAGTCTCTAAGTGTGGTGGGGGTGAAGGTGATTTTGATAGCGTTTACTCTGGTGAATATATTTATTGAAACTCATCAAACTATCTTCTAAATGGGTATAGTTTATTATATGTAAATTATATCTCAATATAGTTCATTTAAAAAGCTTATTTTCTAGTTTTCGCCCAGTAACTAGGAAGCTCTCCCTCAATTTTATGTCCATTACTTTGGCTTTTCACTAATGGAAGAACAGTGATATATACAAAAATAAACTTTTAAATATATACTCTTACTTGGAGAGCATTCATAAAAATGCTAAACTGAGTAGTTCTAGCACCTTGGAAAGCACATTGTTAACACATCTTTAACTCGGGGGGCTCCGCCCACAGGGACCCCCCCCCCAGCCACCACAGATGAGAATAAGTCTACCAAGACAGGATCTGCTTGGGGAGGAAAGGTGGCCGATCTCTTAAAGAGAAGGGCCAAAGAACCTTTTCCTCAGTGGGGTTTTATTGGGTTCGTTCGCATAAGAATACAGGTAAAGCTCATTAATCATTGTCAGGCAATAAGGATTAAACAATAGATAAACAAAGAACTCTGAGCGCCTATTTTGAGTCAGGGTCAGATAGCTAAAGAGCAATACAAACTTTTGAGGAACAAACTCACTTCTTGCCTGGACCCTTATTTAATTGAGAGCATTCTAAACAAAGCAGGTTTCACAGGATTTTACATATTTTTTCTTAGGCCTGATTGCCCAAGAAACCCGCCCTTTCCAGCACAGGGCTGCACCACCCTCTGTCTTGTTTCAGGCTTTAGGCATTATCTCAGGCTTAAGTCAAACAGGGGAAGTAAGGCAGCCAAGAGATTAGGAGACTTCTTGCAGACAGAATGAGGACTCAGGCTTTGTCAAAGCCGAGGGGTGAGGGTTCAACACTCCCTTTTGCTGTAGCCCCCCAAGTCCTTCCTTGGGGGCCTCCCACGTGATTGTGCCTGTCTTCGATCATTACCCCCTTGGGAATCTTACCCGTCATTGGCTAACTGACCAAGCATTGGGACCAGTTATGGATGAAGTAAAAGGAGCAGAAGTGGCGCTCCTGCCAGGGAGGTAAGCTTTGTCTCCTTAGTGGCTTCTGGTCAAAGAGTCACCCCCTCAGCCTTAGCCATGCGGGGGGTTACAGCTTCTGAAACCAGGCAGGAGGTTCGCAACATTTTTTTAAAATTTTATTTTAATCATTGTTCAAATACAGTTTTCTGTCATTTGCCAACATTTAACTAAAAAAGTATCCTTTAGTTCTTACCCTTTCTACACTCTCTAAATTGGTTTTCTATTTGTGTCTCCTCTATCTCCAATTCTCCATTCCCAGGGCTGGTCTTCCTGTGATATGTACATGAAGATGATGGTATTACTCTCACACAGTAATAATATGACTAACCTGAAAAAACTCCAATAGTTGGATTCCCTAGCAACAAAATAATTATTTAAACATCAGAAAACTAGTTAAATACTTCATATAGTAAACATTTATGTAGGAGGGTACAGCCAGGGGGCCCCCAAAAGAAGGATTTGTATTGGGGTCCAGAACTCAAGGTGTCCAGGAAATATTAGAAAGATATATAGGATGTCCTTACCCCCTTCCCCAGGTGTGAGTTGGGGGAAGGGACATGTGGAGCAAGGCCATTGAGAGCTGTTTTGCATAGCAACAGCTTTGCAGCTAACCTCTGGAATGGTCATTTAACATATCTATAACCTTTAACTGGTTTCATAAATATGTTAAATGGCTGTGGCCACACTATGAGTCAGGGAGAAGGGAGTGACTTCCCCCCAAGATGTAACTGGGAGGCAACTCCCCCTGGTTACAGGGCCTGAGTGAGAACTTGGAGATGATTGGCTCCATGACATGGGGTCACCCCTGCCCAGACTCATGATGGCAGCCCAGTAAAGCTGGAAGGATATGGTAGTGCTGGCAAGTGTATCCGATTATGGGAGGAGTCAGAAATGGGGCTGCAGAGGAAGATTGGTGCGGGGATTTAAACCCAGACTTGGCAGCCATTGAGGAGAGGACCACAGCCAGTGGAGAGAGAACCACGAGCCTTTGGCACAGTGGGGACCCCCGCAGCCATGGTGAGGGAGAACCACGTGGCTTTGACCAGAGTGGGGACCCCCCGCAGCCATGAGAAGAACCTCCACGCAGCTTTAGCAGAGAACCACCACGTGGCTTTAGCTGGAGAGCCTGGCGACACAGCTGATGGTTCTGGGAACTGAGGGAGGCCTACCAGCCAAGCACAGATTACTGGGAAGAACCGGGGGCTGCCTGAGCCACGGACTTCTATTTCTTTTCCTGAGTTACGGTACCCCAGACTGGGCAAAGGGGGTAAGGAAGGACTGTGTGTGTTTGTGAGTGTTTTAAGGGACTTTGGGATTTTGATGAAGACATTAAGTCATTACTCTTCGTCTGTATGACTTGAATAAATAACTCCTTTCCTTTTCACCAATCTCTAATATGGAAAGCTATAATTCTCTGGCGAAGGGAAAGGTAAACCTAGTAGAGTGGGACCCCAGGAGAAGGGGGGATCAATTCAGTAGCATTGTGGGACCCTCTTCCCTGGCGGCCATTCAGGGAAAATCATGGGAGACCACCTGTGCAGTAACTTTAAAGTAATACAACTACTTGTACATGCGCAGTAAAAGCCCACCAAAACTAGCCAGGAAGGATCCGCCCTATAAGAATAGTCCCTCCAGCCCATGAGGTCCATCTCTGCTTGGAGTTGGCCTGTCCCCATGTTCTCTGCTATAAACTCTGGGTGTTCGGTTCAATTCTTTGTCCCGATCACCAAGAACCTGGTTATCTGTGCCCACCTGTGACATTGACATAACAATTACTATGTGTCCAACACTGTTCTATGAGCTTCATCTTAAATTAATCCATTTGATCCTTACAACAATGCTCCGAAGTATGTACACCATCATTATCCCCACTTTACTAATGAAGAGACTGAGGCACCGAGTGGTTAAGTATTCTGTCCTAGGTCACACAGTAAGTGTGAGTTGTGAGTCAACTATCTTTGCATACAAAGACCTTTGTTCTTCAAAACATAGGACTTTTATACTAAATACAAAAGTCATTTCTATGATAAAGCCAAAATGGAAGGAAACGTTCTTTTCATCAGAGCCATACAAACTAAGAATCTAAACAGTATGTATAATACAAGTCCAAAGTTGTTACTGCACAGTACACACACAAATGGATAGATAGATAAAAATCCATTGAAAGCCTTGGAACATAAAAACCAAATGATAACAAAGATTATCTCTGGGTGGTAAAGTTATATATGACCTCTTTCCTTTCTTCATGCTCTTCTATATTTTACAAATGCTATACAATAAATATTCATTACATTTATAATTTGAAACAAGTTACTGTCTTTTAAACTATGTACAAATTTTAAACATTGGCACTCTATGGTATTGAAAAATCTAGGAAGTAAAAATTTCTTCCCACAAACATCACAGTAAAGAGCAAGGAACATTCAAGTTATACCTGATGTGATACCTGTTTTATAGAATAATTTCATAAATTATTTTATACTACTAATAATGTTTTGGCTTTGTGAATTTTAACAAGGATAGCTTTTAAGCAAATGCTGCCAACATTATGACAATCAACTTGTTTTGCCATACACTTTGGAAAAGAGATGGATTAATTGAAAATTTATATGCAATAGCATGGCAGTAATTATATGTAGTGAGCCAAATTTACTTATGATAATAGACTTAATTGGAAAATTCTTTAATGTACAATTTTAATAAAGGCATTAAAAATTGGTAAATTTGAAGAACATCTAATCATTTCTGAATTATAATTGTAAATGAGTGCAGATGACCTAATCTGCTTACATAAATGATAATTATTAATTTAGCGATTGTACAAATGAGCTCAAAGCATGAACTACAATAATTACAATATAAACCAATAACTCCCTTGTCTGCTATTTGTGCAAATGATTAAATTATATGAGAAATATTTTGTCTATACTTTAAAGGCTAATGTAAATTTAAGAACTCAGAGAAATTAGTATTATAATTAAAACTAATAGGTGTCCACAAATACAGAAAACAAACAGCTATATGTGTAACCTTGAAGAACATTTCATTTTACTTTAAATCCTAATACCATGCATCTTTTATTATACAGTAACTGTAATGAATAATGGACTAGACAAACAATATTGCTTCCTGTAGTAGGTTACCATCTATGCTACTGGTTTTTAAAAGCATTTTTCACTTACAGCTTTCCCCAAGAACAATGTCTTCTCATTCCCATTTCACCACAAATAATTTTTACACTTAGAAAATAATGCTATGGATTATCAGCTAACCAACAGCACTAAGTAGAAACTCGAGGTAATTTTCAGTGTCTTTAAATGCCTCATACCTTTCGCTTTATTGTGATTCACATTAAAAGAGTTTATGTAGGAAAAAATTGAGATGGGGGAATATCAGAAAATTGCAGCTTTCAGGTCTATTTGTTATTAAGGATGGGAAGAAGCTAAAGCACAAAATCTCTTGTCATTTAAGGAGTAACACTGCCCAGCACTGGAAACCAGGAGCCCAAATTCAGTGTACCACACCCAGGATATGGGAGGGCCAAGCTAGAGCTCTGGGAAGTGAAGAGCCCCAGAGGTTCAAGGCCTGCACCTTTCATGGTGTGCTCCAGCAGTCCTTCGCGAGCCTAGTCCCAGTTACCTTCTGAAAATCCCATTTCAGATGAGGAGCAACTCTCTGGTCCCAAGGTAGGTGCGTGCAGTGAATGGCTCCGGATTTTGGGTGACACCGACAAAAGAGAGAGTCCAAGACTTCTATTTCCTTTTCTGGGGTGTGTGTTTTCAACCTAGGCTGTACCCAGAGTAGGGAAGGCTTGCAGGCAGGCCAGGCTGCTGTGTCCCTACACCCGCCCCCACATGCCTTGTGGACATATGAGAACTGTAGACTCAGCCTACAGAGGATAAGGGAAACCATACGAGTGGTTTTCTGGAGGGCCCGCCTGAGGGGGGCACGTGGAAACCACCACTGCAGCCCAAGGAGAGGCCTGAGCCCTCCTTGACCAGTGCAGCTGCCCACAGCTCTCCTTGCTGCAGCAGCCAAGTGATTCACTAAACTTGATCGGGGTTTTGGCATGCAGGCTTTGAAGATTAACAGAAGCTTGTTGAATCCTAGATTTACTACTTGACTGCTTTGCATTTCAGGTTCCTTATTTGTAAAAGGAAGACAATTATAGAGCTTACACTGAGGTTGCTTTAAGACTCAGTGAAATGATATGTGCATGTGTCTGACATGTAGATGCTCATTATTTGCATTATAATTATTATGTATGCATGACTCAAGTTTTAACAGTGATAGACAACTGCTCCATTGATAACCTAATGGAACATGAAAAAAATACACCACATTTTTTAGTGTCTCCAGCAATGGCTGTGTTCTGTGGAAGGCTCCAGATGCTGCCAGGTAACAGAGAACCTAGGCTATGGTAACCCTGTCTCCTGTCCTCCTATCAAGGTGTAAACAATTCCCTGAACAAGTGCTGGAGAGGATGTGGCAAAATAGGAACCTAAGTGTACTGCTGGTGTCAATGCCGTCTGGTGTAGCCACTGTGGAAAACAATATGGAGTTTCCTCAAAAAACTAAAAATGTAACTGCCATCTGACCCAGTGACCCCACTTCTGGGAATATATCCTAAGAATTCCAAAACACTAATTTGAAAGAATATATTACCTCCATGGTCATAGCAGCATTATTTACAATAGTCAAGATATGGAAACAGCCCAAGTGCCCGTCAGTAGTTGAGTGAGTAAAAGAGATATTGTACATTTACACAATGGAATACTATGCAGCAGTGAAAAGAAAGGATGCTTACCTTTTTTGCAACAGCATGGATGGACCTGGAGATTATTATGCTAAACGAAATAAGCCAGTCAGAGAAAGACAAATATCATATGATCTCACTCATTTGTGGAATCTAATGAATACAATAAACTGTTGAACAAAACAGAAACAGGAGCATGGACAAAGCATGGACACATTGAACAGATGGGCTGATCTCAGAGGGGAGGGGATGGGAAGAACTGGAAGAGATTAGCCAAGGAACACATACAAGTATGCATATACGCATAGCCCACGGAAAGAGACAAAAATATGGTGAAGGTGGGGGGCAGGGTCTGGATGGAGGGAGCAAAGGGGAGGAATGGAGGACATCTTTTATAGTGTCAATGATTAAAAAATTAAAAAAAAAAACCTGGCTGGTGTGTCCCAGTGGGTTGAGTGCCAGCCTGTGAACCACAGAGTCACTGGTTCCATTCCCAGTTGAGGGCACATGCCTGGGTTGCAGAACAGGTCCCCAGTAGGGGGCGCATGACAGCATGACAGGCAACCACACATTGATGTTTCTCTTCCTCTCTTTCTCCCTCCCTTCTCCTCTCTAAAATTAAATAAACAAAATCTTTTAAAAAACAAAAACACTTAAAATTCTGAGGTATATCACACCTTCAGAAAAAATGCATAAAATATGTAAACTTCACAGGGCAGTGCTTCTTAAATTTTAATATGCACAGGGATTACCTGGGGATCTGTTAAAATGCAAGTTTAGGGTAAAGCCTCATGTTCTTCATTTCCAAGGCTTCTGGTAGCTTGCATTGAAACAATAAATATAAATGCAATCACCATCCTCATCAAGAAACAGAATATTGCCCTCATGCCAAAAATCCTTCAATCCATTCCTGGCCACTTTCAAGAATTAACCATTCTCCTGATTGCTGTAGTAATCATTAACTTGCTTTTCTTTATATTTTTGAACCTGTAGATGAGTTCCTAAACAACATGGTTTGTGCTTGCTTATGTTTAAATTTTATACAAATGAAATTATGCATGTTTCTTTGTAAGTTGCTGTGTCTCAATAATATGCTTGTGAAATTTATCCATATTGATGAGTACAACTGCTATTCATTCTTTTTCATTGTTGTAGGGTATTCATTCTGTGGCATGATTATACCATATGTACCTTTTCAAACTTTTACTGAAGTATTACTGACATATATTTTTTTAGTTTCAGATATACAACATAATGATTTAATGCTTGTATATATTGTAAAATGATCACCATAGTAAGTCTAATTAACAGCCTTCACAATACATTTATTCACAATACATCACAGCCTTCACAATACATCACAGCCTTCACAATACATCACAGAATTTATTTTCTGTGATGAAAACTTTTAAGATTTAGTCTGTCAGCAATTTTCAAATATGCAGGACAGTATTATTAACTATAGTCACCATGTTATACACATCCCCATTATTTATGTATTTAAATGTTTTAAATTTGGTGAAATATATATATATATATAACATGAATTTTTCCATTTTAACCAAATTTAAATATACAACTCAGTGGCATTGATTGTATCCACAATGTTGTACAACCATCACCACTGTCAATTTCCAAAAGTGGTGATAACCCCAGACAGAAACTGTAACCATTAAGCAACAGCTCCATATAAATTTTATTTTTAATATTTTTAGGCTTGTTGAGATATAATTGACATATAGCATTATGTAAGTCAACAATATGTTGACTTGATATGCTTATATATTGCAAAATGATTACCACCTTAGCATTAACCAACACTTGTATCATGTCACACAATTGCCATTTTTTGTGATAAAAACATTTAAGATCAACTCTCTTAGCAATTTTCAAGTATATAATAATTAATTATAATAATCATGTTGTACATTAGATCCCCAGAACTTATAACTGGAAGTTTGTTCCATTTGACCAACTCTTCTAATCCTTTCTCAATCACCATAGCTCCTGGTAACCACCATTCTCATATCAGTTTCTATGAGTTTGGCCATTTTAGAATCCACATATAAATGATATCACCCAGTATTTATCTTTGTCTGTCTGACTTATTTCACTTAGCATAATGCCCTCAAGTTCCATCCATGTTGTCACAAATGGTAAGATGTCCTTCTTTCTCATGGCTGAATAATATTCTGATATATATCATATCTTTATCCATTCATCCATTGATGGGCACTTAGGTTGTTCCTGTATCTTGGCTATTGTGAATAATGCTTCAATAACCCTTCCTCTTCTTTCCCCCATTCTCCCCCTCCCTCCTGGTTACTGTCAGTTTGTTCCTTATTTCAATATCTCTGGTTATATTTTGCTTGCTTGTTTGTTTTGTTGATTAGGTTCCACTTATAGGTGAGATCATATGGTATTTGTGCTAAGTGAAATAAGCCAGTCAGTGGAACACAATTAACTTTATAAGTTAACTCATTTAATCCTTACAACAATCTTAAGAGATAGCTACTATCAATATCATCTTCTTTCAAAGTTGAGAAAACTGAGGGACAGGAAGGGCAAATAAATTAAACAAGTTAAAACATGTAGTAAGTAGCAAAATCAGAATTCAAGCCATGGCTATCTAATTTCAGAATCTCTGATATGTACACAATCACTACCATATGCTAACTTTGAAAAAATTACACTAGCTTTGGAGGTTTAAGTTCTTTATTTCTGAAATGGAGAAACCCTAACTCATTGGGAATATGAAATGAAATAATGCATGTGCTTGGCATATGGTAAAAGTGCTCAATGAATGTCAAGTATGGTGGTTACTGTAGCCTTACTATAACTCTCAGGCCTGGAGAGGTCTGTAGAGTGTATGGCATATAAATCTGGTCTACAGACTTGGAAATAGAGTGAGCCTTTCTGGCTAAGCTGGAAAATGACTCAATTCATTCTAAGGCAGACATGGATCACCTCATTCTAATTTAAGATTGTAGAGAATAAATGATTAGAGACAGAAGAATTTAGATACTGCTCCCCCTCACAATGAAGCTTTAAATTATATTTATGTCCAGTAAAGTATCTCCAGGACTGGAAGGCACCTTAAAGACCTCAGAGAGGATGTATAAAGTACTTAATGAGAAGTGCAGTATCATAGTCATCTATCAAGCTCCCTTTTCTGCCGGGAAGGGTCTAGAAGTCAAAATATTCAGGCCCTTCCTTTCCCAATTTTCACACAACTAGTTGTTATAGTATAAATTGCAAGAGGTGCTGAAAAGGCTGCATTTGTCTTCAGTTACATTTTTTTTCCTGCTCTTTCAAGTGTAGATCACTTATTGCCTTTTTTACCTCAGGAAGCACAGTGACTGAGGAAAAAAAAACTTTCAATGATTTTAACATCCCAAGTGTGTGTTCAGTCTTCCTAGAGGGGATTAACAGGCCTGCTGAGTGAGCAGAGTATTTCAATCAAAATACACAACTGGCACTCGGAGTATAGAAGGAAAAAGGAAAAAGCATGAAGTAAATAGAAATCCTTTTATTCCGAGGGTAGTGGCAACTCAGACAGCAGCTTATACACCTGGGTTCCTGCGATACTCTTTCCATCACAGCCGTGAACAGCTTTTTGAACCTTTTGGCTGCCATCCTTTTTCATCCAAGAAGCTCTTCTGTTTTATGCTACTACCACCTGCTGTCCTATTCTTACCACACAGAAACTGTCCTCCTCTTTCCAGAAAGAAGTAATCTGGCTGCAAGCCTATGATAGGAAGATCTTTAAAGGAGTTTGAACAGTGATATAGCTCTTTAAGTCTTAATTTTGAAATCGCAGATTTTAAAAAATAAAAATGCCTGATTTTTAATCCTTATAAATAAATTATATTTCTTTCTAGGCATTCAATGACAGAGAGCTGAATGTGATTTTTTTACTATGGCAACAAGAAATTATATAGGCTGTATTTTATTTATTTTATTTAACAAACTTATCTAGCATTTACTATTCCCTATCTAGCCAGACACTGTTTTAAGTGCTCTACCAAAATAAGTCTTGTAATTTTTATAACAACCCTGTTAGGTAGGTTCTGCCATTATTCCTATTTTAGAGATGAGAGAACCAAGGCACGAAGAGGTCAAATATCATGCTCAAAGTCACTGTTGGGGATTATATTTGTGTTTAAAATATTAGGTTCTACTTCTAGTTTACATTAGCCTTGTCCATGTTTGGTGACTTTACACCTCACCAGTTACATTTACTTTGGCCATGTCACTTGCTTTGTTCAATGACATATGAACAGAAGTAAAATATTCTGAATGAAAGCATTGAAGTCACCTCTGAGTTCACCGTGTTCTTTTTTTCCTTTACCCCATGAGACCAACAGTGTTTGAGAGAGGAGCCATTCCCTTATATTGGTTCTGATAATGACTGTTGGAGCAGAACGAAGCTGACCCGGAGGGTACATATAACATGACTGAAAAGTAAACCATTGTGATTGTAAACTACCAAAATCCTTGGGTTATTTGTTCATGTGTTTGGCAGTGTAACAAACAACCACAAGATCTCATTGGCATTTAGTAATAAACATTTATTTCTTGCTTTCAAGTTAGCAGGTAAATGGGGCAGCCCTGTTCCATGTGTCTCATTCTAGGGACCAGGATGGAAAGCCATTAACTATCAGTGACATGTTCTTCTCATGCAATGGCACAATTGCAAGACAGCAAACTCAACTGTCCAAGCATATTTCAAACATTCTACTGGCATTAGGTCTTCCAGCATCCTATTGGATAAAGCAAGTCATATGGCCAATCTCAAAGTCAGGAGGTACAAAAGTATAATCCACTCACCATAATGCAATGAAAAGAGTATGAATATTTAATAACACTATTAAGTAATGAAGAATTGGGACCAAGTTATTGAATCTACCATGGTTGCTAAATCATAACCTAGCTAAGGTAAATGGTTATGTCAATAGTCAAAATTCAAAATCAGGCAGCCTGGCTTTATATGTTTCTGTATAATTTTTTGAGATTTAATTTATGTACCATAAAATTCACCCTTTCAAAGTATACAATTCTGCAGTTTATAGTATATTAACAGAGAAATAGCCAGACACTATTACTTTGTTACTGATATTACTTCTTGTGCAACTATCACCACTAATTCCAGAGCATTTAAATCACCCCCAAAGGAACACCATTCCTTTAGCAGTCTCTCTCCATTGCTTCCTACTTCCAGCTCCTTGAAACCACTAATCTCCTTTCTTTCTCTATGAATTTACCCCTTCTAGAGAGTTCATATCAATAAAAACATGCAATTTGTGACCTTTTCTGTCCAGCTGCTTTCACTTAGCATAACGTTTTCAAAGCACATCCATGTTGTAGAATGTATCTGTACTTCATTCTTTTTATGGTTGAATAATATTTCATTATATGTATATACCACATTTTATCTATTCATTCACCAGTTAGATGGACCTTTGGGCTGTTTACATTTCTGTTTATATTCTCATACTATATAACTGGGAGTGAAATTTCTGGGTCATATAGTAGGTTATCTAGTGTGCTGGCATACAACTATTCATGATATTCCCTTATAATTCTTTTTTATTTTGTAAAATCAGAAGTGTATCCTTTTTATATTCATGATTTTAGAAATGTGATACCATTATCTTTTTTCTTTGTCAATATAACTAAAGATCTGTCAAGTTTGTTGACGTTTAACAAAAAATGACTCAGCTTTATTGCTTTTCTCTATTGTTTTCCTGTTCTCTATTTTGTTTACCCTAAACTTTATTATTGCCAGACTTGTACATTTTTTATAATTGATAAACTTAAAATGAAACATCATTATCATCCAAAGTCCATAATTTGTGTTAGGTTCAACTCTTGTATATTCTATGCATTTTGACATATATCCACCATTATAGTATCATACAGAATATTTTCACTACCCTAAAATAATCCTCTGTGCTTTGTCAATTTATCCCTCACTCTCTTCCACCTAACTCCTGGCAACCACTGATTTTTTTACTGTCTCCATAGTTTTGCCTTTTTTTAGGATGTCAAATAGTCAAAATCATATAGTATGTAACCTTATCAGATTGGCTTATTTCACTTAGTATTATGCATCAATTTTTTCAATGTCTTTTCATGTCTTGATGGCTCATTTTTTTAGCACTGAATAATACTCCATTGTGTGGATATACCACAGTTATTTAATTATTCATTTACTGAATGATACTTGGTTGCTTCCAAGGTTTGGTAATGATGAATAAAGATGATATAAACAGCTATATGCAAGATTTTGTGTGGACATAAGTTTAAACTCCTTTGGGTATATACCAAGGAGGGTGATTGCTATATCACATGGTAAAAGACTATTTAGTTTTGTAAGAAACAAACAGTTTTCCAAAATGGCTGTACCATTTACATTCCCACCAGCAGTGAATGAATGTTCCTGTTGCTTCACATCCTCATCAACATTTTGTGTTGTCAGTGTTCTGGATTTTGGCCACTTTAATAGGTATATAATAGTATCTCATTGCAGTTTTAATTTGTAATTCCCTAGTGACTCAATTCTCTAAATCTTTTAAGATGATTGTTTACCATCTATATATTTTCTTTGGTGAGGTGTCTATTCAGACCTTTTATCCATTTTTAATTGCATTCTTTGTTTACTTATTGTTGAGTTTTAAGTGTTTTTTGTAGCTCTGTTAATTTTCCTTTATTTTTTTTTCTTTCTATGAGTCCAATTGGATAATTTCAATTGATTTAAGTTCCTTGGTTCTTCTCTCTAATCACATTTGCTGATGAGCTCCCCTAGTGACCATTTGATTTCAGTCATTATGTTCTTCATCTCTCAAGTTTCCATTTGATTCTTTTTTATATGTGTAATTTATACTCCTTTATCGATATTTAGTGAGACATCTTTCTCATAGTTTCCTTTAGTTCTTTAGACATGGCTTCCTTTAGTTCTTAAATATATTTAAAATAGCTAATTTTAATTCATTGTCTAGTAAACCCTACATCAGAACTTCCTCAAAAACATTTCTATTCATTACTTTTTCCTATATATAGATGACAATTTTTTTCTGTATGTTTGATATTTTTCTGTGACAAACTTGGTATTTTAAAGAATATAATGTGCCAATTCTGAAAATTAGATTCTCTCTACTCCCAGAATTTGTTGTTGTTCCTGTTTGTTGTTGTGTGTTTGTTTAGTGACTTCTCTGAGTATATTATGTAAAGTCTATGTATTTGTTTTGCATGTAGTCTCTGAAGTATCTGCATCACCTGGGAGAGGTCTTATTAAAACACTTCCTTTCTAACCTCAAGGGCTACCACAGAATTCAGAAAATTTACACCATACAATTCAGCCTCACTGATTAATGATTGAGAGGATGGGCTTAAAAGCCAGGCTTCCTGGGTTTAAAGTCTTGTTCTGGTACTTAGTAGCTGTATGAAATTCAGCAACTCATTTTATTTTTCTATTTCCTTTTCTTACATTTTTTGAAAATTTTATTTATTTGTTTTTAGAGAGAGAGGAAGGGAGGGAGAGAAACATCGATGTGTGAGAGAAACACCAATTGGTTGCCTCTCCCACAGCTCCAACTGGGGACCTGGCCTGCAGCCCAGGCATGTGACCTGACTGGGGATTGAACCTGTGACCTTTTAGATTGCAGGACCACATGCAACTCACTGAGTCACACCAGCCAGGGATCCTTTTCTTATTTTAAAAAAAGGTCCATAGTAGTACCTGCTTCATAAAGATACTTGGTATGCATTAATAATTATATAATAAAAATAAGGTTTTAAAAATAACCCCTGTACAATATAAATAACATAGCTATCATTATTAGGAGTATTGCCATTATTATATTTCCTCAACAGGTCTTTTGTGCCTTACGTAGTCTCTGTCTGTACTTTTCATTCCCTTGGATTTCTTCTGGCTTCTCTCTTCTTGTTATTTAAATCTCTTCTCAAATGCTACCTCCTTGGAGAGGCTCTCCTGACTACTTAAATCTAATGAATTCTTCCTCCAACATTCTTCATTACTTTACCCTATTTGTTTTATTCAGAGAACATGTTGCTCTTTGAAAAATTTCATTTATTTATTAGTTACTTCTTTATTGTGTGCTTGTTCAGTACATCCCCAAATATAATGCTCGAGGAGGCTAGAGACCATGTCTACTTTTGTTTACTTGTCAGTGGGTCCTTAGTGCCTAGAACACTGCCTGATGCAAAATGGAAACTCAATATGCATATCATGAATGGATTTCCTTTTCCGAGCCTTTATAGAAAAAAACTAACAAAAGTTATGGAAAAGCAAATTAAAGACCTAAATAAATGGAGCAACATACAGCAGTTCCTCAAGAAATGTTTTTTTTTTCCAATATCCTTCTTTTACAACTTTGATGGGAATAAAATTGATTCCTGCCCAAGGTCACTGTCTGTGTGGAGTTTGCATGTTCTCCATGTCTGCATGGGTTTTCTCCAGGTCCTCTGTTTCCTCCCACTTCCTAAAGGTGTGCTTGTGAGGTAAACTGCATGTCTACAGTGTCCTAGTCTGAGTGAATATGGATGCCTGTGAATGCACCTTTGCATGGAAAGGGTTCCTGACCAGGGTGGGTTCTCACCTTGTGAGGACAAGCTTCTGCCACCCGAGACCCTGAACAAGAATAAACAAGTTGAAAACATGCTTGTTTTTATTTTCTTAAATGTATATATAGTTCACATTTATTTCACTGTTTAGTATTAGAAGTGTTTGGGTGATGTTTTTATTTATTTAGAAATTTGGTGGTATTTTTGTGACCAGAAATATTCCATAGGAACTTAACTTTTGTTTATATTAATTAGCCAATGGTGAAATTGGTTTCATTATATGTGGTTTTGCAATTTCCAAGAACCTATTGATGATATTAAGTGAGGACTTACTGTACTATATTCATACATGAGAAGACACAATATCATAAAAATACAAAGTCTTGCCCTGGCCAAGTGGCTCAGCTGGTTGGAGCATTATCCATACACCAAAAGATTGTGGGTTCAATCCCCAGTCAGGGCACATACCTAGGTTGCAGGTTTGATCCCCAAGTGTGGTGCATATGGGAGGTAACTGATTGCTGTTTCTCTTTCACACTAATGCTTTTCTGTCTCTCTCTCTAAAATGAATAAACAATTGCTTCTTGGCCTTTTGGCTAAGATCAAGTTTAGTATCTGTTCTCATCAGCTTAAAATCAATAAACATATCCTCAGGTAGGAATTTTTTCAGAAAAGATACAAAATATTTCTCCTAGTCTATAATTTAAATGAGTCCCAAGTATGGATTTTTCTTAGAACTCAACAAGTTAATCTAAAATTCTTATGTAAGAATGCCCTGGCTGGTGTAGCTCAGTGGATTGAGTGCAGGCCTGGGAACCAAAGGGTCATCAGTTCAATTCCCAGTCAGGGAACATGCCTGGGTTTCAGGCCAGGTCCCCAGTAGGGTCTGTGTAAGAGGCAACCACACATTGATGTTTCTCTCCCTCTCTTATTCTCTCCCTCTCTCTCTAAAAATAAATAAGAACACATGGACAAAACTAGGGGGGTTGGAAAGAGGAGGGAGGAGGGGAGGAATGGGTGGGCGGGCTGGAATGGGAATAAAGGATAGAAAAAAATAAATAAAAAGTTTATGTAGTCTTTTAAAAAATAAATGAAATCTTTAAAAAAATAAAATAAATAAAATTCTTATGTGAGAATAAAAGAACAAGAATAGTCAAGATAGTTTTTCAAAGTATTTGGAGGAGAAAGTTGGAAAAGGGTAAAATTGCAAGAAGAAATAGACAAATGGATAATTATGACTAAATATGTCAGTAACTCCTTCTGAATGATTGATATAACAAGCAAACAAAAAACAAGCAACAATATATTATTTTGGAAAAACACTATAAGCTACCTTGGCCTAATTGTCATTTATATTGCACTCCACACAACAACAGCAGAATATACATTCTTTTCATGTGCACATGGAGCATTTGTCAAGACACACCATATTTTAGGCTACAAAACAAGTGTTCATAAATTTTAAAGTAATTGAATAACATAGCTTTCTGAGTCAATGGAATTAAAATGGAAAATACATAACAAAAAGCTAACTGGAAAATTCCCAAATATTTGTGAACAAAACAAACAACAAAAACACTTCTAGATAACCCATAGGTCAAAGAAAAAACCAAGAGAGAAATTAGAAAGTATTTTACACTGAATAAAAATGAAAACACAACAAGTTAGAATTATGGTGTGCCATTTAAGGGAGTACTTTAGAGGAAATCTATAGCACTACAGGCCTGTATTTTTAAAAAGATGGTCTGAAATCAATGACCTCAGTTGTACCTTAAGAAAATTAGAAAACAAAGATCATATGAAACCCAAAAGTATGTATAAGAAAGGAAAAATAAACAACCGAGTAGAAATCAATGATACAGAGAATAGGAAAACAATAGAGAAAATTAATGAAATCAAAAACTGGTTCATTGAGAAGATCAATAAAATTGGTAAATTTTATTTAGACTGATCAGGAAAAAAGAAAAAGGACACATATTACCAATGTCAAAAATGAGAGAGAAGACATCATTACAAGTGGTGACTTAGAAGCTAGGTGGAGGAAATGTGTCAAGGTAGGAAGAAATAATCAACTGCTGTATCACATGCTGATGATAAGTAAAAATAAAAAATAAAAGCCAGTTGTAGAATTCACTTGTGTATGACTTTGATAAGACCATTTTTGGTGAGTAGTAGTAGGTACAAAAGCCTGAGTGAATGAATCTCAAAACAGAATGAGAGAATAATTTGAGTCCATGAGTATAAACAACATCTTTGAGAAATTTACTGCAGAAAATAGCAAAGAAGTAGGGCAGTATCTACAAGAGGTAGTTAAGTCAAGAAAGAGTGTTCTTTTTAAGATGGGAGAAATAACATGATTGTATGCTAATGAGAATGACCCATTAGTGAGAGAAAAATTGAGGTGCAGAAGGGTGAGAGGAGAATTGTTCTGCTCCTGTCTTTGAGAATGCAGGGAGAATAAAATCTACTGTGTATGAGGAGACATTATCCTTAGTTAGTAGCACAAATGGCTCATCCATAATTACTGAATAGAAGGCCACGTATAAAAGTACAGAAGCTGCAGGTAGATGTGTAATGTGGCAATGGGAACTTGTGGATTATCTCTTCTGATTACTTCTATTTTCTCAAGAAAATAAGAAACAAAGTCATTAACTGTAAATAAAGACAGGAGAAAAGATATAGAAGTTTGAGGAGAAAGGGGATGTCTAAAGTCCCTTTCAGTTCTGACATCTTCTGTGATCTTCAACCACAAGATAAAATACAGAGAAGCTTCACTTTTTCTCCTTTGTAGGGAAAAGCAAAAGTTCTGTATAATACCCTTAGTAAACAATACATAGGATCGTATGTAATATCAAAAAATAGAAATAACTTAAACATCCATTAGCTGTGGGAAAGGCTAAATTAATTTTGACCCATTCACATTATGAAATAGGTTGCAGCAGATTAATAAAGGAGATCTATACTTGACACAGAAAGATCTCCAAGCCTTGTTAAGAGATAGAGTAGGCATGCTCTTTACTTCTCATTGTTGTTTTCTCCCTTCCTCCCTCAAAAATACCTCAGCTTTAATCTTAAATTAGAATAAACCCCTCACCATCCCTGTTGTTGCTGTTGTTCAGATACCACTCCCCCATTTTGTTGACATAGAGTGAGCATATTTCTGCAGTTAAATACAAACACAGATATTAGATCACTTAGTTTCCTTTGCAATGGAAAAGGACCAAGAGAAGTGAAAAAAGGCAGAAAGAAATAATATTCTATGATAATTGTTGCTAATAAACAAAAGTCACATCTCCCTACCTATGTTTCTGAGGATTTTATGTGGTATCCTCATAAAACCAAGTCAAGACAGGGACATGGGAGAACTAGAGATGAGAACCATAAAGGAAGCACTCTTTTCACACAGGAAGCTCTCTATTATGGGATTTTTAAAGACATTTAATGTCTTATTGGATCAAATAATAAAACACTATTTAATGGAAAGAGTATTGATGATGTGAAGCTAATGGTGTTTTTATTGTTTTATTTAAAAATTGTTTTTAATATTCCTAAGTCAATTACAGCTTGTAATTCTGTCCTTCCTACCATTTAAAAGCATACAAGCAATAAGTAACTTTAAGGATCAAGAGCTGTTTGCAAGCACATTTCAGTCAATGACCAACCACATTTATGACACTGGTCCCTAAGATTATACTAATGCTGAAAAATTTCTGTCACATAGTGACATTATAACTGTCCTAAAGTCATAGCATAATGTATTACTCATACATTTGTGATGATGCTTGTGTAAACAAACCTGCTATAGTGTCCATTGTACATAAATGTATAGCACATGCAATTATATACAGTACATACTACTTGATGATGATAATAAATGACTGTTACTGGTTAAAAAATAAATAAGAATGAAAATATGATAATGTGAACAATGAAGGAAAAGGAAGAGAGAAATGGAGAAGGAGGAAAAAGCAGAGAAAGAAAAGGACAAAGAGAATGAAGAGGCAATGATAGCAATCATCTCTCCTTTAGGAAAAGAAGTCAACTGCAGAATCAAATGTAGTAATATTACAAAATGGACTTCTGGAGTAGATTTGCTTGCTTTCTTTTATAAGCTTATATTTTCTTTTTACACTGTCAAAGCTTTTTGAAGAATATGATACTACTTCTAGCTTGTAAATTCCTTGAGGGCACAGGCCGTGGCCTATAGATCATTTTATCTCACATAGCATCTAGACAATTACAAGCCACAGTGGAGGTTCTCAATAAATATCTGTGAAGGAATGACTGCATAAGCTCAGGGATATTAAATATGTTTAAAAAGAGTAAAAATGTAGCTTAATAAAACTTGAAATGCATTTTCCCACATTATTTTAGATTGTAAATCCATACATTTTAAATTTAATCTATATTTTGCCAAATTATTCATATTTTATTTCTACATTAACTTTTTAATGATTTAATATGCATTAAAATTTTTATGGCTCTTTAAAACTTTAATTTTTATGTGTTTTCTTAACTTTTATTTGGAAAGTTTTAAACTAAAAATTTTAAAAAGTGTAGCTTTTACTTGCATTCATCATAAGTTGTTAATAATTTGCTAGATTTATTTTATATAATTATTAAATATTAGAAACATTCTTTTTGAGCCACTTTAATAATACGAATATTGTTGAAGCTTTTTGTAGAAAACAGAAAGGGTATTTCATCAACACTGATGATAAAGTCAAACTTCACATATTTTTAAGACTTTAAGACCTTGATGAAAAAGACTGCCAGACCTATTTTAGTTCAAGATTTCAAGTCAACTTGAGGCAAGAATAATTAAAACAGTTTTTTTAACATTTATATAAAGCCTGGTTACATTTTTTATTGAAACATAGATTATTTTTGTTATAAATCTATGAATAATTTTGATTAAAGTATGTAACATATATGCTCATCTTTTAATTGGTGGTATATATTGAGTTTGACTTTTAAAAAGATAAATATGTAATTTGGCACAGAACCTGGCACGAAAGCATTCCATATTTTTTATTTTATCTATGGCATAGAAGAGAGTTAAATTTGTAAATTTAGAATTAAGTATGACATTTGTACTCTGCATCTCAAAGTTCAAAGGATATTCTAGGATAAGTAATAAACATTTGAAACCAAACCATTTATATCCTGGGAATTAGTCACACATTTGAACTAGTTTCCTGCAATGAGGTTGCCTTTGCTCACAGTGCATGTGGGGCCAATACATGACTCTCCTACCACTCCTAACAAGGGCTGGATAGGGGACACCTAGCCAGAAGGAATGTGTATTTTGGGGGGAATGGATTGTAACTCCTTCCTTATATCCTTTTGGGAGCGGCTTCTTGTCCTGTGACTGCTTGGTGAACTTTTCCTTCTGTATGTGCACACTGATGTAATGTAATTCCAGGCCACACATAGGTTTGTGCAACCTGGACCCATTCTGCCTTTGTCTGGGACCCCTTATAATGTCTCAGACTAGAGGAGGTTCAGTCTCTCTTTCACCAACCTGCCACCATCAGTGCACTCCCCTGTAATGTGAGTAATAAACAGCATGTCCACATCTACCAGTTTTCTGGGTATTTTTTTTTTCAGAATATCATGAATACTTAATCAGCTTCCTGGTTTGGGGCTCCTGAAGTACAATTGGCATTGTGAACAGAATATTCTGGAAAATACCCCTGTCAGGTAGACTGAATGTGATAACATGCAGGGTGGGGGAGGCCAGGCGTGAATCCTGGAAATAGTGGGAATAATCCCCAGGTGGTGCACAGTATTGGAAGGATGCCCCCAACACTCTGATGGGCCTTACAGAGGACCTGTGTGGGGAAAAAGGAAGAAGCAGCTGAAGCAAAAGTATGGCAGTTAGAGGGTGAGCTTAAGTTAGAGAGAAAAATAAGGAGATGAGATTCTAAGGCTACTCCTAGTCCCTTCCTGAAATTTTGCCTTTGCTTTTTTTAATTTTAATTTTTATTTTTTAAATCTATTTTTTATTGTTGTTCAGTTACAGTTATCCCACCTTTTCCTCCATTGATCTCCCCTGCCCTGTCCCCCAGCTCTACTCTCACAATTAATCCTCCCCCCATTGTTCATGCCCATGATTTAAATTTTGTTTTTGTTTCTTTTTTGGAAAAGAGTGGCTTAGGTTGCATTTTAGACTAATCAGAATTGTTTTGATAAAGGTCTGGTAAACAGGGTAAGAGTTATGCAATGTATTCATGAATTTGTCAATTTAAAGAATGCTGATTAATTACGTTTAAGTTAGGGAAAAATATATGTCTTCAGTAATAAAAGATGTAAATTATGGCAATATATTTTTAAGGGAATTGAATTAAAAGTAGATTGTTTTAATTTCTGAATGAGTTAAAAGGGATTAGGAAAATTGCAGAAGGATTGTGGAGGGAAAAAGCAAAAAGACAAGCAAATGAGAACATCATGTGCTTTCCCTACCCAAATTAGTAAATCAAATTATGTATATAGTCTTTATGTGTTCAGTCTTCATTTGTATGGTCTTTATGGGATATGTGTTTGTCTGTGTATTACCTATGGTGTGTTTTCTGCCCCTAGATGGCATAACTAAGGTATAATATTTCCTTGGCACAAAGAAACTAAACACCTTATATAAATTAAGAAAGATCCTGTGGTCTGGACAGATTATTTGATGTGAAACCAGTTTTAAGTTTAATTACCATCTTTTGAGGTTATTAGCATAAAATAGGTGTTGTTTTACAAAAAGTTTATGTTATAATCTTTTGGTTAAGTTTGTTTGAGAGGCTTTGCTCAGTTCAAATTTTCAGAGACTTTTTAATTGAGAAATGACATTACATTATTCCAATGGGCCCCTGGAATACCTCAAGTATATGTTCCCCCTCTCTTATGAAACAGAAGTTTTGGAACTAATTAGTCCTATTTAATATGCTTAAAGCACATGGGAAGCTTTATTAAAGAAAGAAATAATAAGTATGTTCTATTTGTATACACCTATTTTTATTATTAAAGTAGATGTTCTAGTGATATAAGTTCTGATATACTTTCATTTGTAATTTTAGTTGTTATCTTAAAATGTTGTGGTGGGAAAGAAATTCCTTTGTCACCTGAATTATACTCAACTTTGTAACCATGTCATTTTAAGTTTTTTCACTTAAACAGTCATTGTTTAATTCTAATGCATTTTCAAAAATATATTATATCTTTGGAGGGGTTCATGGAGTGGACTCTGACTTGTTTTGGATTGTATATTTCTGACAATGGATTTTTGGATCATACATTTGAACTGAGTGAAGATTGCTGGAGCTCTGTGAAATGACTGGATTTATACAGGTGCTTGCAGGTGATCAGAATAAACAAAAGTTAATTATGTCACAAAATAAACTGAAGATAATTGTGGCTTTTATAACTTTTTGTTGAAAAATACTGTTAGAAGTTCTGGCCAAGATGGAGGCATAGGTAGAAATGCTTCACATCCTTGCACAACCAAAAGAAGGATAACAACCAATCTAAAAACAATAAACCAGAAGTGCCAGAAAATCAAACTGCATGGAACTATGACAACCAAGGAGTTAAAGAAACATTGTCCCAGACTTGTAGGAAGTAAGGAGATGGGAGATGGGCAGCCAGGGAGAGAGGACCTACGGCAAGGCAGCAGAATGCATGGACAAGTCAGGGCTGGCTAGCAAGGAAACTAAAGACTCAAAAGCTCTAGCTGTAAGGTACGGTGAGGGTAGCAAAGCAGGAGAAACTTCCAGTCTCACAGGAGAGTTTGTTTGGAAAGTGGAGCTACAGCAGAGTGAGGGAGTAGCATTGTTCCCTCTCTGACCTCTCCTCCACAGATACAATGCAGCAAAGAGAGTTGCCCTGCCCTGGAGAATACCTAAGGCTCCACTCCCTTACAAATGTACAGGTGCCCTGAAACAAATATATATGTCCCAATGAAAGAACAGATCAAAACTCCAGAAAAGAGCTAAGTAACAAGGAAATAGACAACCTATCTGATGCAGAGTTCAAAACACTGGTAATCAAGATGCTCACAGAACTGACTAAGCTTGGTCAAAAAATGAAGGAAGAAATGAAGGCTACCCAGAGTGAAATAAAGCAAAATATACAGGGAAACAACAGTGAAGGGAAGGAAAATGGTGCTCAAATCAATGATTTGGAACAAAAAGAAGAAATAAATATCCAACCAGAACAGAATGAAGAAACAAGAATTCAAAAAAATGAGGAGAGGCTTAGGGAAACTCTGGGACAACATTAAGCACTCTAACATCTGCATCATAGGGGTGCCCAAAGGAAAAGAACAAAAGCAAGAAACTGAAAACTTCTGTGAACAAATAATGAAGGAAAAATTCCCCAATCTGGCAAAGGAATTAGACGTCCATGAAGTCCAAAAAGCCCAGAGAGTCCCAAAGAAATTGGACCCAAGAAGGAACACACTGAGGCACATCATCATTAAGTTACCCAAGATTAAAAATAAGGAGAGAATCTTAAAAGCAGCAAGAGAAAATGAGAGAGTTACCTACAAAGGAGTTCCCATAAGACTGTCAGCTGATTTCTCAAAAGAGACTTTACAGCAAGAAGGGGCTGGAAAGATGGAAAGACTACTCAAAGTCATGAAAGGCAAGGGCCTAAATCCAAGATTACTCTATCCAGCAAAGTTATCATTTAGAATGGAAGGGCAGATAAAGTGCTTCCGAGATAAGGTCAAGTTCAAGGAGTTTATCATCACCAAGTCCCTATTATATGAAATGCTAAAGAGACTTATCTAAGAAACAGAAGATCAAAAACTATGAACAGTAAAATGACAGCAAACTCACAACTATCAACAACTGAATCCAAAAAAAACAAAAACAAAAACTAAGCAAACAACTGGAACAGAAACAGAACCAGAGAAATGGACATCACATGGAGGGCTTTCAGTGGGGAGGGGGAGGAGAAGAATGGGGGTAGAAAGGTACAAGGAATAAGAAGCATAATTGGTAGACATAAAGTAGATGGGAGAGGTTAAGAATGGTATAGGAAACAGAGAAGCCAAAGAACTTATATATATGACCCATGTACATGAACTAAGGGGGTGGGGATGCTGGAGGGCAGGGGTGGTGCAGGGTGGAGTGCAGATAAAGGGGAGAAAAATTTGGGAAAACTGTAATAGCATAATCAATCAAATATACTTAAAATAAAAAGAAGATCAAAACCATGAACATTAAAAAGGCAACAAATTCACAACTATCAACAACTGAATCTAAAATAAAAAACTAAGTGAAGAGCTTGAATAGGAACAGAATCATAGATATGGAGATCATTTGGAGGGTTATCAACTGGGAGGGGTAAGAGGGAGGATGGGAAAATAGTGTAGGGATTAAGAAGCATAGTTAGTAGGAACAAAATAAACAAAGGGAAGTTAAGAATAGCATTACAAATGGAGAAACTAAAGAACTTATACACTTGACCCATGGACATGAACTAAGGGGGTGGAGAATTGCTGGAGGGAAGAGGGGTACTGGGCAGAGGGGTGCAAAGGGGGAAAATTTGAACAACTGTAATAGCATAATTAATAAAATATACTTTAAAAAACTTCAGCACAAATACCATCTACTTAAAAAAGTGTGTCTGACCACTCCCACCATGCCCCAGTCAAGTCTACTATTATACCTGGTTTTATTGCATTCCTGGCATTAAAATTTGTTAAATTAATGAATAAAAATATATCTGTGTTTTTAGAGATTACATTAGAATGTAATTAGTAAGGGGAATTGGAACCTTGTAAGGCTCCTTGAAACTTTTACTGCTATTAAAGGATCAAGAAGCCTCTATTTTAGAAATCTGCTTTTATGTTGCTTATTTATTCTATAATTGTTTTCTTTTGATTCCCCCTTAGTGACTAGTAAAATTCTCTTGGAACATGTCAGCTCTCCCAGCTCTGCTAAGGGCAAGCACAGATAGGGGTTTTTGTAGCTAACTGGGCCCAAATCAGGAGACTAGGAATGGGGTGGCATGAGAGTGGCATGGGGGATCCAAAGGAGAGACTCCCCACCCAGGGGTGTGAAGCAGAAATGAGGACTGAGGGCACAGCTACAGCCTAGTGACACTTCTTAGGAGAAGTGTCACAATTTACAGATGACTGTTTTAATAAGGAAGGCCGAACTCTTACCACACCTGTCTGTCCTAACTGTGGCACAAGAGTGCTAAAATGAAGACAAGATCTTCACACATTGCTTGGAGCACAATAGGCATGCAGCAACTAATCCTAGCTCACACTTGTTACTTGCCTACTATTTGCCAGGCACTGTGATAAGCTCAGACTCTGCATGATCTTATTTCATCCTTGTGTGGATCTTTTGAGGATAATCCTACAGAGGAGAAAACTGAGGCTTAGAAAGGCTAAATGACTGCCTTATGGTCACAGAACTAGTGTATAGGAAGTAAACACAAGTCTATGCTCTTAACTAACTCTGTATTGGATGAATAATGAATCTCCAAGGTCCTTGCTGAATATAAGATTATAAGTTTTACAGAATTCAACCAAAAAATAAAATAATTTGTCTCAAAATAAAATATAACACTTCAGAATAGTGGTTGTCAATCATGGATTTGGCCCCAAGGGCACATTTGGCAAATTCTGGAGACATTTTTCTTTATGACTCACTGTGGAGGAGGGGTGCTACTGGCATTTAATGGGTAGAGGCAGAGGATGCTGCTAAAGATCTCAGAATGTCCAGGATAGCTTTCTACATTGAAGAACTATGTAGCCCAAAATGTCTATAGTGATAAATTTGAAAAATCCTGCTGTACAAAGAATGTTTAAGGCAAAAAAAAAAAAAAAAAAAAAAAAAAACAGTTGCATTGGAAGAATGTATCAAATGGAATGGAAAAGTTCTAGATATCATTTTTTATTTTCCCT
Source organism: Trachops cirrhosus (assembly GCA_028533065.1). Lineage (NCBI taxonomy): Eukaryota > Metazoa > Chordata > Mammalia > Chiroptera > Phyllostomidae > Trachops > Trachops cirrhosus. The sequence goes on from CM052552.1 coordinate 21,939,443, forward strand.
TCATAATGAACTAGTTCAAACATTAAATGTAAAGTATGCCTTTTGCATTTTATAGTGCAGGTCAAAACAGCTAACCCCTCTGAAAGTTATTCTCTAAATAGAATGTAACAAACGGTTGAACTATAAAAATGACCACCCATGATTTTGTTCACCAACATATTCTTTACTCCTTTAATTCACATTAATCCACAGTGGCAGATAGGATTCAAAAATTTGTCTGAGCTCAAAACACTGACCTCTCAGTACCATTTTACAGAAACACCTTCTCCAGTGGCTTCAGATACTGTGCTCCTAGTTACATGAATGGTAGCTTCAATTTTGATTAAGTTTTTTTCTTTTCTTTTTTTTTAAATTATTTTATTGTTGTTCAAGTACAGTTGTCTGCATTTACCCCTCACCACTCCCCCCCACCCCAGCCATCCCCACCTCCTTCCCCTGCTTCCACTTCCACCTTGGTTTTGTCCATGTGTCCTTTATAGTTGTTCCTGAAAATGCTTCCCCTCTTCTCCCCCCATTTCCCCACCCATCTCCCCTCTGGTTACTGTCAGATTGTTCTTAATTTCAATGTCTCTGCTTATATTTTGCTTGCTTGTTTGTTTTGTTGATTAGGTTCCACTTAAAGGTGAGAGCATATGGCACAAGTGGCAAACACAAGGCCTGCAGGCTGAATCCGGCCCTCCACCTTGTTTTATCTGGCCCAGCACCTTGTTTCTACCTGGTGGCAGCACCAAGCTCTCACTTAACTGTTAAGGAGTAGTTATATTTATGCAGTTCTAAAATTACATTCGGCCCTTTGAAAGCAACCATGAGG
>CM052552.1:21940353-21964067 GCA_028533065.1 Trachops cirrhosus
GCATGCCTGGGTTTTGGGCTGGGTCCCCAGTAGGGGGCGCATGAGAGGCAACCACACAGTGATGTTTCTCTCCCTCTCTTTCTCCGTCCCTTCCCCTCTGTCTATACATAAATAAATGCAATCCTTTTAAAAAATCAATTTTGATTAAAATTCTTTAACCACAGTAACATTTCCTTTTGCTTTTGTGGTGAACCCCTGTGAAATAAACAAATATATCAACACATACAAGAGCAAGGAGATGGGGCTCTGACAATTCTAAACTATTCACAAAGTTTTTCCATAATTGTGAATTTGGGATACAGTTTTGATGCCCAAAAACAAATGGTTTGCAAAACCTCACCTTGGTGCTCTTTTCCTAAAGGTTTAATGATAATGATTGCTTTGTTAAACTTTATGAATTACATTTAAAAAGAGAAAATGCGTCTGATTCACTTTCTCTTGATGACAGCAAGATAAACTGTTGCCTCAATCTGGTGTTCCTCCCACAATGACTAACAAAGTGTTTCCAAGTGTTGCTCAGGGATCCAGCCTCTCATTAAAAAGAACCATGTTGCAAATACCAATCTGGAAACCTTCCATTGACTTTTAGAACACATACAAATAAGCAGTTTATGTTGTTTATCCCCTCTCTCTTTGTATCTGTAGCTACATGCATGGAATAGAATGTGATGAAATAGAATTTAAGGAAATAGCAGCATACAGAGATTTTGCTGAGGAAAATATGTTATATGAAATACAAGCACTATATGATCTCACCTTTAACAGGAACCTAAACAACAAAACAAAGAAACAAGTAAAATATAACAAAAGACACTGAAATAGAGTTGTCAGTGACCAGAGGGGAGAGGGGAGGGAATTTCAGGGGAGAAGGGAAGGGTTTACAGGAACAAATATAGAGGACACATGAACAAAACTAGGGGTGTTGGAAAGGGGAGGGAGGAGGGGAGGAATGGGTGGGTGGGCTGGAATGGGAATAAAGGATAGAAACTGTACTGAATAAACTAAAATAAAAAATTTAAAAAAAAAAGAAATACAAGCACTAATAAAAAAAAGTTCTGCCAGAGTCTGAAAGTTGGGAAGAATGGGGAGTAATGATTTACTGGGTACAGGGTTTTATTTTGACTTGGTTTGGTTTTAGTATGATTGGATGAGGATTTAATTTAATAATAAGTTATTTTTAAAAGAAATTTAGTATCTTAGCCATTTTAAAGTGTACAGTTCAGTGGTATTAAATGAGTTCATATTATTGTGCCACCATTATCATCATCCTTGATGAACCTGTTTTGTAACTTGATAGCAGTGGCGCTTACATATTGTAAATCTACTAAATACCACGGACTTGTTCACTTCAAAATGGTTAATTTCATATTATGTAAATTGTAATTCAATTTTTTAAAAATGTATATATATTCATTGAAATATCTGGTTATATAATGCACATTCAACTTGGTGTTCACAGGGTTAACCTGCATCCCCATCATCACAAAATGCTTCACGCATGTTTGCATACTTAAGGTGTTTCTACATATTATAATGTTCCTTCCTTTTTTTGATAAAACAAGATTTAAACTAATAAAGGTAACCAAATTACCAAGAAATATATCTAAGAATATTAAAAATATGTCTTTGAATTTTAAATTATTGGTAAACCTAACTACTGAGAATGCAAGATGTGTCCTGAATGTTTAATTTAATTCCAGTTCTTCAGCTCTGTAATGAACAGCAGTAGGTCTTTCACTCACTGAGACCAATATGATTTTTCCTAGTTTGCATGTCTATTTCAGCTGAAAGAAAAGAGAAAAATACTCTGTGAAACAAGTGACCTTTCTATTAATTGTAGATAACTTCTGAGTTGCTTCAGACAAAGTGGCTTTTTGTCCCATTGTCTTATGTATCCCTGTGTTATGGTGGTAACAGCAATTCTGAAAACTCCATCTGCAAAACTAGGTGGGAAACTAACACACAGTTACCACGTTAATCTAGAGCCTCTTTTTAAACAACCTTCATCAGAAAAAGATAAACCCTGCCTCCTTTTCAAGGTCAACATAATTCAAGGCAAAAATTTCATTTATAGCTGGTTGGAGGAACCCTTCTCCCTCCCCCAAAGGCCAATATATCTCCTGAAGTGTTTGCTGTTTCCAGAGAGGTCCTTAAGTTGAGAGATAGAAATACACTGTTTTATATACACATAACACAAAAAGAAAAATAGAAAGAAGTACCCCAATGAGTCAGTGCTAAAATCTTGACTAGACACAGACATAAAGCCTGGTGCCTTTCCTCAAGCTGGTTTCTTTCGTCTCCCTCTTTTCTTCCTGAATATACGTGTTGGGGAAAGGGACCAGAGGCAAAGTTGGAAGTGCTCATTCCCTTTCACTAGCAACCCGGGCAAGGAGCTCCGGACTTTCCCTTTCCTTCCCTTCCCTTCATCCCAAGAATATCCCCTGCATCCATCTTCTGCTCCCACCCCGCTAAATCTACCATCTTCCCCCAAATCTGACTGATGCTTACCTCATCGAGTTAGTTCCTTGGAAGAAGTCATCTTGCTATTGCGTGTGAGCCAGTCCACACAAGGGTGGAGGGACAGATAGCGGGGACCGTTATGACACTACACAACAAACACAAACAATGATTATTAGATTGTATTTAATTTTTAATAAACATCAAGAGAAATAAGGCCATTTTCGTTTCCATTGGATCCCTGACATTTCCGTGGACATCTCTTGCCCGCGTATATCGTCCCAACCTCCCCGAAGCCTCGCAGCTCTAGGGAGAGTTAGGAGTCCCAAAATAATTATTTAGTATAAACAAACCATTCAACTTTAATGGAATTACCTTAGCCTGCTAGTAAATAATTTGTAGTAGGCAGTAAATAAAATATGGTTCTATGTCTTTAAAAGAGTTGTCAAGTGGAAAACACCCACCAGAGGGACGTAAATCCTGAAGTTCGCCACAATTATTAAAGTCGCTGGTTGGGATTGAGAGCCGAGTAAGAGACATGTTTTTATACCCTGAAGGAAGGTGGTGGTGCTGCCTGAACCAACACCTACAGCTCTCAAGGAAGGTTCCGACGGGAAGAAGGGAAGAGACACAAGGTCTTTTGCACTTAGCCGGGGGACAAGTGATTAAAATGCAAAGGAAGGAGTCTTCACTTTCAGAATAATACTTTCCCTTTGAAAGCTTAGATGCTTTCATATTCGTTATCACTTAATCCTTGTTACCACTCTTCCAGTAAGGCCAGGCTGGAACCACAATTCCCATTTTGCTGATTTTTTAAAACTTTTTCACCCTTTTATTGAATTCATTGTGGTGGCACTGGTTACCAAAATTATACAGGTTTTAGGTGTGCAATTCTACAACACATCATCTGTACACTTGTACATTCACCACCCCAAGTAAATCTTCTTCCATCGCCATTTATTCCCCATACCCTCCTCCATCTCCCTTCAACTCCTTATCCTCTCAGCAATTCCCACCCTATTGTCTGTGTCCTTGGGTCTCTCTCTCTCTCTCTCTCTCTCTCTCTCTCTGCAGATGGGTTTTTAAAAGGCTCTGAGGCTAAGGGATAGTCGCCTGCTGGGGACTACAAGTAGGACGCCAGAGTCCAGGTCTCTGAAAGTCTGGCTAGTTCTTTCCCTGGGCTCCCAGGAGTGGCTGGTGCCCCTCTCCCTCCCGCCACCACCACACACACTTACACTGTCCAGCCCAACACACTTTCCCAGTTTTACAATGCTTCGGCATCTTTTCTGTGTTAGGTGACCTGAGGACCCTCTAAATAAATTTTTCTGTCCCCCTCTTCCCTGTATCACCCCTGCTCCTGGAAGGTGCATCCCCAGGTCAGAGAGGAAAGATTTATGAGCATCTCCTCAAGGTCACCTCCAAGACAACCTTGACCATGAAACCAGAATCTTGAACACTTGACCTTAATTTTCAAGGGCATCTGTTTCCGTCTGTAATTGTCACCAGGCTCCATTTGAAATTCGGTCCTGTGTCACTAATGGTATTAACAGGAGCTGAGGTCCAACCTTCCAACGGGACATTGTAGTGTATGATTTTACTTCCAAACAAAAGTAAATCAGTTTCTATAAACCTGCAGTAACCCTCTCCCTGAGTACAATAAAACTGTTGTCATAATCAATAAATCTCTGGTCTGGGGCAGTGAAAATTAGATAACTGTTCTCTGTCTCTTCGGCCCCCCACCCCAATGAGACAAAGCCACTATTCAAAGAGCAGGGCATCTTGTTAACCATTTCTGAAGTCCCTCGCTGTACCCGGCACCTTTCAGACATGCACCTCTCAGTCATCGGGGAAAGCCAGACATTTAATTATGGTGATTTTTGTTCGATCATTACGGATAATAAAGACAACCTTTTTGCTAGACTCAAATTACAACGCAAGCTGCTCCGGCATCTGCACCGACAGCATTTGTCTCCAGAGTGGTTTCTCTCACCTCTTCTAAACAGCCTCTGAATTTCTCCTCTTCTGACTAGAAGATTTAATATGTTGCAAGAGATAGATTTCACGAAATGTGTTGTCCCTTCTGTAGCTACATCTGCTCCGACCTATTAAGAAAAGTAAGGCATTTTGATACTAATTGCAAATAAATTGTGATGTGTTCACCGAGTAATTGATTTAATGAAGTTCATTTGAAACTCCAGAGACTGGCCAAGCGAAAGGCCCCCTGGTGTGTCTATTGTGGAGGGAACGGAAGGTTAGTTTTTCGTTTTCTTTCTTTCTATAAAAAAAAAAAAGAGGTGGCATGGCGAGTGGAAGGGTGAGAGGGTGGATGGCAGAAATGTTACCTCCTCAATCGGCGAAGTGGCTGGAGACAGTCGTGGGGATCAAGCCTCCCGCCCGCCCGCCAGCGGAGAGTCCCGAGTCCGGCCAAACGTAGCGCAGGCAGCCTCGCACTGAGTGGGCCCGGGCAGACGGATACACTCAATTCTGTGGCAGACATGGGCCCAAGAGAAGACGAGTGAGAGGGCCGTCAGCGTCCTCGGAGTTGCTGAGGTAGCATAAGGCGGCGCCGCTAGGTTTTGTCCCCGGCTTCCTAAAATGCTTTAACCGGCTTCTAAACCCCTTTCCTTGACCGAAAGGCCAGAAGCCAGTTGATTGGGAGGAAATGAGGGGCACAAGGCAGCTCTCCCCTCAGTCCTAGACCTAGGTCGCAGCCAAGGAGAGAAGTGAGGTAGCTAGTACCCGCTACCCCAGGCAGGGCATGGATTCCGGTGTGCAGGGGCTGGGGCACACCCCACAGTCAAGAATCCGGGACAATGAAGCCGCTTTCCTGGCTCACACAGGTTTCCTTTTCTGACCAGACCAGTTGGCAAATTAAGGGGCTGGGGCTTGCGTGGTGCAGATGGGAATAAGAATTTTCTGAATTCTTGCTGTGTGCCAGACTATGTGCTTCACAATTAGCTCCCTCTTTCGGAGCAAAGGGTATTTTTTGCTCCTCCTTAACAGTTGCAGAAACTGAGGCTGGTAGAACCCTTGGCAGCAACTTTCCAACAATGTATTGGCTATTCTGGGCCATCCGCCAAGCCCGACTCTTTGGAAACGAGAAGGGAAGTTATCGCAGAACCCTCCCCAGAATCCTCCTAATATTCTCATGGGTAACTTAGTCTGGGTGGAGTGGGGGACAGTGCAGAACCAGCCTCATGGCCAGGTCCATGTCTCTGAGTTAGAGGAGCACAGTCAGTGGCTCGAGATTGAATTTTTTGTTTCGTTTTGTTTTAAAGAAACAAGAGACTTTATCAAATAATCAGCTGAATAGGAGCTAGCGGCTGTCTCCAAGTTTCTTAGAGTTGCCCTGCTGATGAACTTCCCCCGGAGTTGCTTCCTCCCGGTTCCGAAGCCGCTAATCTGAGTCCCAAAGCGCCCACATTCCACAGTGGTGCTGCGCGAGGCACTGACTGTGCCCCATTGTCAGATGCTGCAGGGACCTGCGAGTTCAGGTGGAAAAGAGAGGGGTGGCCCTCCTAGATCCCTCTGCCCACTGCGGGGGAGACTGCACCCGCTCTGAGCTAGAAAGAGACCACCTGCAGCATGCAGGTCAGTTCTCATCCTCGGGTGAAGTGAAGAGTGTAAAATTCAGGCAAATGCAAATGCTCAACTCTGGAGTCCTACCGCGGTCACGTTTCCTCCTCAAAAGGCAATACCCAGAGCGAACCTTAGCGAATAAATCAACCCCTTTCCCTTTCGACATTTCCAGCTGGGTAGCGCTCCACGCCCAGCCTGGAGCACCTGAGAAGCGAGTGGCACTGGCCTCAGTTGGGCCACCAGAAATACCACCTTGTCCCTGGGCGGAACTGGGCACCAAGTGCCGAGTAGGCTCCTTCCCAGGAAGCTGCGCTCATTATGCTTGTTTTGTCAGGGCTCGCCAGATGCAGGCCCACCCTAGTGGGGGATCTCAGCTGAAGACATTCGTTGTTCGGGCCAATGCACCTCTATTTTTGCCTTGGTGGGGCACTTCCCCCCCCCCTAGTTTTTTGGCACGCCAAAAAATGGAGGGGCAGGGCCCACCTGGTCCTGCTATGGGGGTACCCAACTAGCCGCCATGCCCCAGGCTCAGCGTTCCATGTCTGGAGCCCCCTTCCTCACCTCTGGGCCACTGACTAGGTGAACATTCTCTGGCCAAAGGCCACATTACACTTTCTTGGGCGACGAATTTCAGCCTTCCAACCCCAACCCCACCTGCTTCAGCACGGAAGCCAGATGGGAGGGCCCTAGGGCTCCAGGAAGGGTTGGGCTATGGCAACTCGGGGCTGGTTGCTGGGGCGGGGGCAGGATGCTAGAGGCTTTGGGTTTGTTGAGGGGGGCATGGTTTGGGAAATTGGGAAAAGAGCGTTAGGATTTGGGCAGACTGGCCACCCGGGGTTGTTTCGGGATGACCTTTTCTCCTGAAAAGGGTGCATCAGCAGCCGATAATCTCGGGTGAGGGGTGTGCAGCTTTTGTGAATATTTTTCACATTGCTGGGGCCAAGGGAAGATCGGCTGGACCTTGGAAGGTATGGGAGTCGCAGTATTCCACTTTGTTTGAAGTTGAAGCCAGCATGCCCCAGGACTTTCTTCCTTCCGATGCAGGGAACGCCAGGACTCAGCTGCACCCTAGGTATGGGCTGTTTGCTACCTCTCCCTCCTCCCCGCCCCCGCACCCCCCCCCCCCCGGCTGCAGCACCCCCTATGTCACGGAGATGTGACCCTTATGGCCTTACCAGCGCTCAGAGGGGGGAGCGGGGTGGGCTGGTGGTAGCTCAGTGTGCGTCCGCAGGGCTTGAGAAGCAGTCACCCGCAGGGTCTGGGCATCTGAAAGTGTGTTTTGGGGAGCTGGGTGTAGAGATTTACGATCCTGGAGGACAGAGCGTGAAAAGGGTATCATCATCAGTTTTGACTGAAAGAAAGAAAACATATCTTTAACAAAAAGAAGGGACTTTGCCATTCACTCGCGTTGTTAGGACAACGTGAACTATCCTTGAAATGATTAGTTCCACTTCAAAGGAATTTACATTCAACAGTGAAATCTCAACCTCTTTTTATTTATTCGAAAAGACTTTTCACTACGGAGAGTCATACGTTCCATCCTATTTATTTTTCCTCATTCACTGTGCACTTGTATTGAATTAACAGAGAAAGCCGCACAACGCATTCATTATGTGGACCAGCCCTGGGTTCCGGGAATCCTGAGCTACAGGTAGACATAGCAGGGAAATGGGGTGAAGGTGCTGGGGTGGAGGGATCCTGCCAGGCTTGGAGGATGGGGTGGAAAGTGGGGAAAACAGGTCTACTAAGCAGGAAGCATGCAAGCTAAAAAGCTAACTCAAGCCCAATCCAAGTACAGTAAGTGGAGTTCTTGAAGGGTTGGTAGGGGCAGCTTGCACACTTTACGTTTCTGGTGAAGAAAGTGGACCTGAAGTTACCAGGTCACCCCAGAAATACCTGTGAAAAATTGATCTGGTTGGCACAACTATACCCAGCACAAAGCTGATTGCCACAAATTGAAAAGACAAACCCCATCACTCCAGGCACATACATACATTCCTAGGGCTCATCTGTCCAAGTCCCAGCCCTACACCTGGTTCATCACTTGACACAAAATCAAGGAAATCTCTAATAGAAGGAACAAAAGTGAAAAGTTTACAAGTGGCACATCCTGGTGGGGGTGATGGGAAGTGCTACTTCTGTCCCTGAACACCTTTGGGCAGTGGCTGGGATAAGGTGCCAACCCCCACCCCAACTGAGCAGCACCCACCAACTCTCAGCTTCACTTCACACACATCTCCAAATCCAAACTACTCTTTCTTCAGCAGGACTAAGTTTTTCTCAACAAGGACCATGATACTAAACTTTTTATTGCCAATCTTTTCCAGTTTCTAATTAAATAGGAAAGATCTGGGTTAGTCATTGTATTCAAGAGTTTGTCCTCCGTTTCCTAACATACTTTGATTCACACCTTCCCCCTACTAAAGAACTGAGCCCATGCCTTGAATTACTATCAACATTAATTCTAACACTTGTCCTTACTAACCAGGCTTTGGAGTCTCCCTGGCTAGATTCAGAAGCAGTGACCACAGGCTGTTTGCTAGGAATTAAAGGTGTAGCCATTTGCCACCTGGTAGCAAAGGTGCAAGTTGGGATAGTACCTGGAGAAGACCCTAACTTTCCTGTCTTTGCACAATATCTTTTTTAATTGAATTTATTGGGGTGCTATTGGTTCACAAAATCATACAGGTTTCAAGTGTAAAGCTCAACAAAACATCATCTGCACACTACATTATGTGCTCATCATCCCAAGCAAAGTCTCTTTCCATCCCCATGTCCACACCCACTTTTGCCCACCTCCACCTACCCTCCAGCCCACTTTCCCTCTGGCTATCACCACACTGTTGCCTGTGTCTATGTTATATCTATATCACATATTTATATATATGCATATTTATACATACCACATATTTATTATGTTTATATATAATATCATATATATTACATATATGTTATACATATCACACATCTATGATATATATTTTTGCTTAATCCCATCACCTTCTTTAATTCAGCCCCCAAAACATCCTCCTGTCTGACAGCTGTCAGTCTGCTACATGCATCCATGCCTCTGTTTCTACTTGGTTCCTCAGTTTATTTTCCTCATTAGATTCCACATATAAATAACATCATATGGTATTTGTCTTTCTCTGACTGGCTTATTTCACTTAGCATAATAATCTCCAAGCCCATCCATGGTGTCAGAAAGGGTAAGATTTCCTTCTTTTTTATGGCTGAGTAGTATTCCATTGTGTAAGTGTACCGTAGCTTTTTATCTACTCATCTACTGATCTAGGCACTTGGGCTATTTCCATATTTTGGTTACTGTAAATAGCACTGCAATGAACGTGGGGATGCATATATTATTTCAAATTAGTGTTTCAGGTTTCTTTGGATAAATTCCCAGAAGCAGGATCACTGGGTCAAAAGGTAGTTCTATTTTTAATTTTTGAGGAACTCCATACTGTTTTCCACAGTGGTGGCACCAGCCTGCATTCCCACCAACAGTGCATGAGGGTTCCCTTTTCTCCACAACCTTACCAGCAATTGTTCTTTGTTAATTTATTGATGGTAGCCATTCTGACAGGCATGAAGTGATATCTCATTGTGTTTTTAAATTGCATCTCTCTGATGATTAGTGATACTGAGCATTTTTCATATCTGTTGACCATCTGTATGTCCTTCTTAAGAAGTGTCTATTCAGGCCTTTGCCCATTTTTTAATTGAGTTGTTTGTCTTCTTGGTGTTGAATCATATCAGTTCTTTACTTATTTTGGAAATTAACTCTTTATCATATGTATCATTGGCAAATATATTCTCCCATTCAGTTGGTTCCCTTTTCATTTTTTTCCTGTGCGAAAGCTTTTTAGTTTGATACAGTCCCATTTGTTTATTTTTCCCTTTGTTTCCCTTGCCCAAAGAGATATACCTGCAAAAATATTGCTATGAGAAATGTCTGAGATTTTAGTCACATATTTTCTTCCAGGATTTTTATGGTTTTGTGACTTGTCTTTAATCCATTTTGAGTTTATTCTTGTGTATGATGTAAGTTGGTGGTCTAGTTTCATGCACAAGATCTTTGGACTGAGTGAGAACTCAGGTTTTGTTCAGCATTCTGTAACTACTCTCACATTCCTCCTTCCTCCTAGATCCTCCTGGATTTATTTGACCTTCTTGGGCATATAGTTTTCTTTTATTTCTTCTGCCCAAGCCTGAAGTTTATCCTGAGACATCCAGTCCCCACTCCCTCTCACTCAAATGCTTTCTGGGAGGGATTGCCTATCCTCTCATCTTCTGACTTTTTGTAGTGAATTAAAATACAGTTGAGTCAGAACCCCAAGCAGAACTCTAAATGTGCCAACCTCCCAGGTGGTTTAAGAGCATGAAGACAATCATGAAATTCTGACCCCCTACCCCACCCCAACTAGACCAATGCCTTAGTCCTTACACTGAACTCCTGGAGATTTCCACTGGGTTGATGTTTGTTCCTCACTAGTATATATACTTCCCTGCAGGTAGCACACACATTTCAGTTCAGTGTCCATGCCAATCAGGTTTCTTTGGAGGTGCCTCTCTTGATCTCAAGCAGGGTAGGCAGGAGAGGAAGGAAGGGAAAGAGTGGGAGAGAGGGAGTAGAGAGAGAGAGAGAGAGAGAGAGACAAGTAAAACAATACTGAGAGAGTGCTGGGAGGCCTCCAGCTGAAAAGGCTTGAGAATGAGAGGCTCAAGGCTCCAACTCTGGTGGGGGGAGGGCAGGAGGAGGCATGTGAGAAAAATGACATCCTAAAGCACACCACAGGAGAGCTGGGGATCTAGGTAATGTATTCCTAATTACTTTTCATGCTGGGGACAGGGGTTCCTTTTAAATTCTATTTTAAAAGCTTGTTTTTGTACTGAGTCATAGTCCGTATTTTGAAAGAGATATTTATACATTTTAACTTTTTACATAGGGTGGGAGGATGGTAAATGCTATAAATGTACTTTTCTGGCAAAATCTGTAGAAAAGCATAACTAAGAAAGACCTTTACATTTTTATTTTATTTTTTATTTTAGAGAGAGGGGAAAGGAGGGAGAAAGAGAGGCACAGAAATATTGATGTGAGAGAGAAACATCAATCAGCTGCCTTCCACAGGAAGCCCCAACTGGGGACCAAACCCGCAACCCAGGCATATACCCTGACCAGGAATTGAACCTGTGACCCTTTGGTTTGTGGGACAATATCCAACCACACTGGTCAGGGCTGAAAAGACCTTTAATAATAGCTCTTATATTTTAAGAACACATGAGTATCAAAGACATTGATTTGCCCAAAATATTTACAGATTCTTTATAAGAAATAAGGAAACTTTATTCATGTTTCTGTTTAATATATCTCTCAGATAGCTGAGGCTCCAAATGTGCAAGTGTAGATTATAAGGACATGACTGCAAAGCAGACATTCAGTCAGCAGAGGGCATACTTGTCACTGTGAAACCCTATTTCCAGATTTAGAGGTGACAATGGTAGGTAGGTGCAGAAATGTTGGGCAAAATCTTGTTGGAATTGGACTCCAATGAAGATCTAGAAAATGATTTTTAAAATGTCTATTTCTTGAAACTGAATATAAAGAGAACAAGATAAGATAAGTCAGTAACTTTTACACCCATAATTATATAGTTTCCAACAAGTAAAATATCTCAGGACTGGTAAAACAGACTTTTAAAATCTTGATTTGATTGTTATGAGGTTGAGGTCCGAGTACCCACTGAACGAAGACCTGAGATTTTCTGTGTGTCCATGATACCTTGAACCACTCAGGACTTCTCAAAACCAGGATGCAGCTGGAAATGCTATAAAGAGCAGTGGATGTGACTCTGAAAGCCCTTTGTTCTAGTATCTTTCAGTGAGTTCTTAGGTAAGTCACTGCCCCTTTCTGAGTTTCGGTTTCTTCATTTGTGATATAAGGAAGTAGAAATGGAACTATATCATCTCTACAGTTTCTTCCTGTTCTAACAGTATGTGATTCTGGGAACAAAATGAAACCTGGGTCTACATAGAATTTAATCCTCTGGGATTCTCAAAACATGTTTTCTAAAAGAGTGACATGTGACGAAGGTAGCAAGCAATGCTGATAACTTTGTGGTGCTAACTTTTTGCATTGTACAGCTGAGAGCTGTTCTGAGAACACTTGATTTTGCATGGTGGGAACGGTAGAATCTGAGATGCTCTCAGGCTGAATCCAGGCTGCAAATGAGTCATAAGTAGAAATTCATGAGGGGAAGAAAAGCCAGAGACCAAGGCACTCTTCCCAATGGAAACGCTGAGGTCTTGGAACTAGGCCAAAATATTTAAGTTAAAGCAGACTCAACATTGCCCTGGCTGGTGTGGCCCAATGGATTGAGCACCGGCCTGGAAACCAAATGGTGGCTGGTTCAATTCCCAGTCAGGGCACATGCCTGGGTTGTGGGCTAGGTCCCCAGTAGGGGGTGTGCAAGAGGCAACCATTCATTGATGTTTCTCTACCTCTCTTTCTCCCTCCCTTCCCCTCTGTCTAAAAATAAAATAAATAAAATCTTTTAAAAAACAGTGGACTCAACATCCCCTGGGTTCAGTCTAGAATCCTTTGGGAGTCCTCAGATTCAAGAATGTCACTGTCACTTTTGTAGATGGACTTGTGTTCCTCAGGTCTTTTTCAACCCAGAGTGAAGTTTTGGTTTTCCTCTGATGAGCAATTTTCACACTGACTTAAACACTTTGAATTGGGTTTTCTTGTTTCTGCCTAGAGTATATAATAGATTTGTTTACCATAAAGAGTAGGACCACTATTGATTTTGTTATTCCATTCTTAATTAGCATGAAACTTCTAAAATTGAAAGCAACAAAGCTACATGCACCTGTAGGTGTGCATTTGCTCACTGGCTGACTACCTTAGGACATATTATGACTACCTTAGGCAAAAGTATGAAGTCCTGGAAGGCCTAAAGTCAGCTGTGTTCTAGAACCTGCCAATCTCTGTAGTCTCCACTTCACTTCCTAGCTTTATGTGATGAAACAGTGGGCTCATAGATTATGAAGCTTCAGAGAGACTAGCCTGGCTTTCACTAAAATCAGGTGTTTGGGTGCAAGGGTTGTCATTTACATTAGGTTCTCACTGTCCAGTCAATAGTCATATGTGGCTATTGAGATTTAGAAACGTAGCCCAGCCCTGGCTGGTGTGGCTCAGTGGGTTGGGCATTGCTCTGCAGACTGAGGAGTTGCCTTTTCGATTTCTGGTTGGGGCACATGCCTGGGTTTCAGGCTAGGTACTCAGTTGGAGGCAGTGCAGGAGTCAACCAATTGATGTTTATCTTGTACTTTGATGTTTCTCTCCCTCTCTCCTTTCCTTCCCCACTCTCTAAAAATAAATAAACAAACAAATAAATAAATAAATATTTAAAAAAATGTAGCCCAAGTCGAGGTGTGCTGTAAGTGGTAAGTGCACACCAAATTTTAAACACCTAATACAAAAAATACTAAATATCTCATTAATAATTTTTAAAATATTTTATATATGGAAATGATAATGAGTTAAATATATTATTAAGATTAATTTTAGCTGTTTCTATTTATTTTAATGGGGCTACCAGAAAATTAAAATTACACATAATTCATGATTATGCCTCAAATTCTTTTTCTATTAGGCATCACTCTCTAGAAAGTTAGGAAAGAGCTCCTAAATACTTACTCTGTGCTGAGCACTAGAATAGACCATATTTTCTTGCTCTTTACAGCTCCAGAGTCAATTATAGTACCTGACACATAGTAGGTAGTTAGTTATTCTTGAGTAAATGAGTGAATAAATGTATGCCCCCTCTAACACTCCAGTCCTAGCAAACATTGACTTTGGAAAAGGCATACAAAATGAAATGGTTTCCTCAAGCATTCCACCCCACCATTGTTTGATTGTGAATGAAAAGAGCTTGGGAAATTGCAGGAAACCTTAGTTCAAGAGTCAGCTCAGCAAGTCATTCACTTACTATGAGATCTTAAACAAGTTCCTTTTTTCTTAACTTCTTTTTCTTCTTTGGTATAGTAAGGGTAGGCCAGACAGTTACTCCAGGCCCCTTCTAGTGCTGATATTCTGAGTCTGTGACAGGCATGGGGTGGGTACCTTTAAGAAGAGACTTTCCCTAATTCTCATTTGGCTCCCTCTTGCCTGCTTTATGTTTCCTCATTTTCATTTTACCTTTGTGTATTACAGTTTTTTCCCTGCCCCCCCTAAGCAATTTCAGTATTATCCTTCTCCTGTTTTTGTATTGCTCTGCTTCTACAGTTGCTGTGGATGGAAAATGAAGAAGGAAAAAAAAAACATTTTTCATTCCTGAAGCAACTATAGAGCAGGTTTTGAATGGAGTGGGGTTCCTTGGCCAGCTGTACTTTGAGCTTTCTGGCAGTGGTAAGTACTCAGTGGTGGCAAATGAGAGGCCAAAGATTAGAGCACTGGGGAGATAAGGCAAGATTCCAGTGCAGATATTTCAAGGCAGCCATCACAGTTTCAGCTCCCCTTGCTAACATTTGCTAACCTGTTGGTGCTCTTTAACATTTCCCCTAAAATTAGGGGTTCTGTAGTGCCAATTTGAAGCATTTGCTCATCTAGCTGTTGAATGGGACCAAGCCACTAGATCAGGGGTCATATACCCAAATGCCTTCTCAGGGGTCAGGCCTGGAACATCAATGGATAGGGTGGGTTAGTATAAGCCAGTGAAGAATGGTAGATGCTGTGGCAAACCAAAGAGTGCTTGTTCTGGCTAAAGGCATTCAAATACCTCTTCCTTTTAAAAAAATGCTGTGGTGACTAAACAAAACACAACTCTAGACTGAATTTGGCTCATATCCAATATACTTCAAAGTTTGCCATCTTTTTTTTTTGAATTTTTAAAAATTATTTTATTGTTGTTCACTTACAGTTGTCTCCATCTTCCCCTCACCCCAACCAAACCCACCTCCCTCCCTTGCTTCCAAACTCCCCCTTAGTTTTGTCCATGCATCTTTTACAGTAGTTCCTGAAAACCCTTCCCCCCATTGTCCCCTCTCCCCTCCCTTCTGGTTATTGTTAGATTGTTTTTCCTAATATATTTTATTAATTATGCTATTACAGTTGTCCCATTTTCCCCCCTTTAGTTCATGTCCATGGGTCATACACATAAGTTCTTTGGCTTCCACATTTCCTATACTATTCTTAAGCACCCCCTGTCTATCTTCTACCTACCATTCATGCTACTTATTCTCTGTACCTTTTCCCTCTCTCTCTCTCTACTCACTCCCCTGCTGATAACCCTTCACGTGATCTCCATTTCTGTGATTCTGCTCCTGTTCTAGCTGTTTGCTTAGTTTGTTTTTGTTTTTGTTTTAGGTGTGGTTGTTAATAACTGTGAGTTTGTTGTAATTTTACTGTTCATACTTTTTATCTTCTTTTTCTTAGATAAGTCCCTTTAACATTTCATATAATAAGGACTTGGTGATGATGAACTCTTTAACTTGACCTTATCTAGGGAGCACTTGATCTGCCCTTTCATTCTAAATGACAGCTTTGCTGGATAGAGTAATTTTGGATGTAGGTCCTTGTCTTTCATGACTTGGAATATTTCTTTCCAGCCCCTTCTTGCCTGGGAGGTCTCTTTTGAGAAATCAGCTGACAGTCTTATGGGCACTCCTTTGTAGGTAACTGTCTCCTTTTCTTTTAATGCTTTGAATATTCTCTCCTTATCTTTTATCTTGGCCAATGTAATTATGATGTGCCTTGGTGTAGTTGTCCTCGGGTCCAACTTCTCTGGCACTCTCTGAGCTTCCTAGACTTCCTGGAAGTCTATTTCCTTGTCCAAATTGGGGAAGCTCTCCTTCATTATTTGTTCAAATATGTTTTCAATTTCTTGCTCTTCCTCTTCTCCTTCTGGTACCCCTATGATTCAGATGTTGGAACATTTCAAGACATCCTGGAGGTTCCTAAGACTCTCCTTATTTTTTTGAATTCTTGTTTCTTCATTGTTTTCTGATTGGATGTTTCTTTCTTCCTTCTGGTCCATACTGTTTATTTGCGTTCCAGTTTCCTTCCCGTCACTGTTGGTTCCCTGTACATTTTCCTTTATTTCACTTAGCATAGCCTTCATTTTTTCCTCTAATTTGTGACCATATTCAAACAATTCAATGAGCATCCTGATTACCAGGGTTATGAACTGTGCATCTGATAGGTTAAATATCTCTTCGTCAGTTAGTTGTATTTTTTCTGGACTTTTGATCTGATCTTTCATTTGGTCCATTTTCTTTTGTCTTTACATATAAGGGACAGAGCCTTAGGTGTTCCCCAGGGCAGGGCAACCTGCATTGCTGCAATGTGACACTGTATGTGGGGGAGGGGTTTTAGAGAGAACAATGCTGCATACTCCACTCTCTTCCAATTTTCATCACTTCCTCAGCTACCCATAATCAAATTGGGCCCTTCTTGTGCTTATTGCCAAGTGGGTGGGCTTGTGTACATTCTAGGACCCTGTTGGTCTCTCCAATGAACTCTCCTGTGAGGCTGGGAGTTTCTCCTGCTGCCACTTAAACCTGTGTTTTCAATCAGAGGTTTGAGGCTTTATTTCCCTCTGCTGGAACCCTGGGTTGCATGGTCTGTCTAGCTCCCCAGTTGTTCCTTCCGGTTTATCTGCACTCGAATGTGGGACCACCCAGTCCGCAATCCACCACCTCACTGGGTCTGCCAGCCACCACCTTGCCTGTCAGCCACAGCCTTGCCTGCTCAGGTCCTCCAGCCACTGCCTAGCAAAGAGTCCTCTTTGCCCAGCTGCCTGTCTCTGCCCTTCCTACCAGTCTGGGCGAATGTTTCTTCTTTAACTCCTTGGTTGTTGGACTTCCATACAGTTTGATTTTCTGTCAGTTCTGGTTGTTTTTTGTTTTTAAATTTATTGTTGTCTTTCTTTGGTTGTGTGAGGAGACACAGTGTGTCTACCTATGCCTCCATCTTGGCCCGGAAGTCAGTTTGTTCTTAATTTCAATGTCTCTGGTGATACTTTGTTTGCTTTTTTTTCTTTTGTTGATTATGTTCCAGTTAAAAGTGAGATCATATGGTATTTGTCCCTCACTGCCTGGCTTATTTCACTTACCCTAAAGACAGGGCCTATGTCTTAGCCATCCTTGTAGCCCTAACATCCAGTGCTAGGTCTGGTACTCAAAGTTTACTGAACTGAACTGCTATTGTGCACAGTTGTTCAACTGACTGGTTCCTTTCCTAAATATTCACTTTTTCATTTATCTTTTATCTATCTATCTATCTATCATCTATCATTTATCATCTATTTACCACACATCCATTGCAAGTATGTTTTCCACTATGCAAATGAAGGGGGAAAATATTTCAGCAGATCCTTTTCTTGTAACATTTTCAAAGAAAGACATCCTGAGTATTATTTGCTGAGTGTTAGGCACTCTTCTAGGTACTAAAGACACATTGGTAAAATGATAGACAAACCCTGCTCTCACAGAGATCACAATTGGCAATGGCAAAGGCTGGGCTTTGGTGGAGGGCACATACCACTTCTTGGAGGAAGCCTTCCATGGCTCCCTGTCTTACTCACTTGCTTCTCTTGTACAAAGTGTGTACTCCTGGCCACAGCCTTGGTTATTCCATATTTGAGTTGCCTGTCTGCTTGAAGTTCTTTCAATCTGGACTCAGGACTTCACACAAGACTCAGGCTTTATCATGCTGCATCCCCAGGGCATAATATGTTTCTTGCCATAGAAGTAGCACACAATAAATGTATGATACTTAGTGGATAAATAACTGACAATTCTATGTATAGTTGGAAAATGACCAATGAAACTCATTAGAGACATAATAATTTGTAGTTTAATTAGTTGAAGTAGAATGTGAAGCAATAGGGTACTAGAAGACCAAAGAAAGAACATATTGGCTCTGGGGTAGTATAGGGTCCCTGTGAGAATCTGTTCTCATTGCATTCATTTGAACATTCCATTTTAGGGTTATATAAAACACAATAACATTGTAGTTCTGTGGAAAACCACTCAATTTTGGAGGAGGTATTAATTTGAAGCAGAAGTTTAAAAAGATTCTTGGAGTATATTTCTTTTACCCTTCCCACTACATTTGTAGAGACATAATCTAAGTCTAAATCCATGTCCATATCTCTATTCATATCTATCTCCAAATTATTTTGCTGTTCAGATTTAAAAATGCTATTGAACCTGAAGAAAAATAATGTGGGGAAGCAAAACCATATGAGGTTAGCCCATGGGGTAATTGCCTGCAAAATACGCACCTGGATTTGAACCTTTTTTATACTTTTGGGTTTTAAAAAAAATAGAGTGCAAATTATTTTAAAGATTTTTTTAAATTTATTTTTAGAGAGAGGGGAAAGGAGTGAGAAAGAAAGGGAGAGAAACATCATTGTGTAGTTGCTTCTCATGTGCCCCTTACTGGGATCTGGCCTGCAACCTGGGTATGTGCCCAGACTGGGAATCAAACTGGCGACCCTTTGCTTCACAGTCCAGCACTCAATCCACTGAGCCACACCAGCTAGGGCAATTTTTGTTTTTATTTCAATGTAATCATTGGGGGAATTGGGCATTATTTTTTCAGTTTTACTGATATGAAATGTCAAGTACACTTAGATTCTTATATGTGATGAAATTCCTTTTTCTATAGCTTTTGTAATTCCTTTCCTATCTCTTTTTCTGTCCATTTTCTAGAATAGCACCCTCCTAGCCTTAAATACAAAACACCATCACAGACATTTTTGAGAACATCTTACACTGGGACAGTGTTTGAAGCAAGTCCCTTTTTTCCTAGCCTTTCCTGGGAAATTGCTTTAAACTAAATGCATTTCTAGTTTTATAGCCTTCCATATGTCAACTTTTTTCCTGTTATCATTTATTTACTAAGGTTCCAAAGATTGACGATTTCACTCAGGCAATGCAAATGTCCTGGAAAATACTTTCTGTTTTCTTTCCTGTATGTATCCCTTTAATTCTCTATTTTTCCAGAGCCCTTAACTTTGGGCTTAGGCAGATTACAGTCAGCATCTGCACCTCCTAAAATGCTACAGTGTCTGCATTTTGCAATTCTGGTGCTGGGTAATCATGACACCCATGGTCTTCACCTGCCTCCCTGCATGTCTCTTGTACACAAGCATAGAGCTCTCATTGGTTTCAGTCAGAGAACTTCATAAAAAAGGAGCCCTTTGAGTTGAGGTTTGGGGCCTTGGTGGGAAGTTCTCGATGATCACAATGCACCTCATTAAGCATTCTTTTCTGTCCCATTTTTTCCAGAGATGAGACTAGGGGTCTGTCATGTTGGAGGACTTCTAAGAATAGTATAGCTTCCTCTGGACCTGCCCCATGATTCTCCTAGACATTTCAACCCAGCCATGTGTTTGTTCCAATTGACTGAGTTTCTGTCATCTGAGGAATAAGTTTAAAGTAATTCAAATCTAAAGCTTAGTGGTTGTCTTGACCCCAGCTTATAGGAACACTCTCAACAATTGAAAGTGCTTCCAGCCATTCATGTCTCCTTCTCTCTCTTCCTTTCCCTATAACTTTCCTGGATAGAGGAAATAGTATAATGATTTTTCCTGTCTGACTTCAACCAGGGAAGAGCTAAAAGGGGATCAGTTCTTTCCAGGAGATATGAAAGGTGTATGTGTATGTGTGTGTGGTGGGCTAGGGGCAGAAAGAAGACAATGCAAATCAATCTAAGATTTTTCTGTCTCCTGGACATGCAGGAAACCATTACTATACCACTCAGGCTGTGCTCTCTGGCTGCTACCACCAACCCCACCCTTGCCTCTGGTATATATTAAAGAGCCAGCACCATGACTGACTCCAAGTACTTCACAACCAATATAAAAGGAGAAATTTTTGAATTAAAAGCTGAACTCAACAATGAAAAGAAAGAAAAGAGGAAGGAGGCTGTGAAGCAAGTGACTGCTGCTATGACTGTGGGGAAGGATATTAGCTCCCTCTTTCCAGATGTAGTGAATTATATGCAGTCTGACAACTGGGAACTAAAGAAGTTTTGTGTATCTCTACTTGATAAACTATGGTGAGAATCAGCCAGACATGGCCATCATGGACATTAGCAGCTTTGTGAAGTACTGTGAAGATCCCAATCCTCTAATTCAAGCCTTTGCAGCAGGTGAATCTGGGTGGACAAGCTTATAGAATACCTCTGTGAGCCTCTCTGCAAGTGTTTCAAAGATGAAGATCCCTATTTTCGGAAAACAGCAGCTGTCTACATGGCAAAACTCCATGATATCAATGCCCAAATGGTAGAAGATCAGGGATTTTTGGATTATCTGTGGGACCTCATGGCAAATTGAAAACCAGTGATGGTAGCTAATGTTGTGCATTATCTGAAATCACTGAATCTTACCCAAACAGCAACTTACTCAATTTGAACCTACAGAACATTAATGAGCTGCTGACAGCCCTGAATGAGTACATGGAATGAGGCAAGATTTTCATCTTGCACTGCCTGTCCAATTAGAACCCTAAAGGTTACTGGGATATTCAGAACATCTGTGAACAGGTAACTCCTGGGCTATCTCATGCCAACTCAGCAGTGGTGCTTAAAAGTCCAGCAGTAAAAGTCCTTATGAAATTTCTAGATTTGTTACCCAAGGACTTTACTTACTACAATATGTTGCTGAAGAAGTTGACCCCTCCACCTGTCACTTTGTAGTCTCAGAGCCAGAGGTGCAGTACATTGCCCTGAGGAATCAACTTAATTGTCCATAAAAGGCCTGAAATCTTAAAGGAGGAAATCAAAGTCTTTTTTGTGAAGTATAATAATCTCATGTATGTTAAAATGGAGAAGTTGGACATTATGATTTGAATGGCATGCCAAGCCAATATTGCTCAGGTTCTGGCAGAACTGAAGGAATATGCTACAAAGGTAGATGTTGACTTTGTTTGCAAAGTTGTGTGGGGCATTAGACAGTGTGCCATCAAGGTGAAACAATCTGCAGAACGTTGTGTAAGCACACTGCCTGAGATCAGGCGGACCAAAGTAAATTATATGGTCAAGATACAATTGTTGTCATTAGGAACATCTTCTGCAAGTACCCCGATAAGTATGAAAGTATCATTGCTACTCTGTGTGAGAACTTAGATTTGCTGGATGAGCCAGATGCTCAAGCAGCTATGATTTGGATTGTGGGAGAATATTACAAACAAATTGACAATGCAGATGAGTTGCTAGAGGGCTTCCTGAAGGGTTTTCGTGATGAAAGCACCCAGGTGCAGCTCACTCTGCTTACTCCATAGTGAAGCTATTTCTCAAGAAACCATCAGAAACACAGGATCTAGTACAGCAGGTCTTCAGTTTGGCAACACAGTATTAGGATAACCCTGACCTTCAAGATAGGGGCTATATTTATTGGTGGCCTCTCTCAACAGATGCTGACACAACAAAAAAAATAGTCTTGTCTGAGAAGCCATGATCTCTGAGGAGACAGAACTTATTGAATCAACTCTGCTGGATGAGCTAATCTGCCACAGTGGTTCTTTGGCCTCTGTGCACCATAAGCCTCCCAATGCTTTTGTGGCAGGAAGTCATGGAATCCATTGCAAACACTTGCCAATACATTATGTGAGCAATCAGTGCAGGTGACAGCACTGTTGGCACCACCACTGCCACCAACCTGGAGCAGCCTCAAGTTATTCCCTCTCAAGGTGAACTTCTGGGGGACTTTTAAAATCTTTTTTGGGGGGGTGCTTTATCAAATTTAAATTTTTATCTTAGATTTATTTATTTTACTTTATTGTTCTTTAAGTACAGTTGTCTATCTTTTCCCCTATCCACTCCCCTCCACCACAGCCATCCCACCTACATCCCCTGATTTCACCCGCCTTGGTGTTGTCCATGTGTCATTTATAGTTGTTCTGAAAACCCTTCCCCCCTTTCCCCACATTATCCCCCCCACCTCACCTCTGGTTCCTGTCAGTTTGTTCTTTATTTCAATGTCTCTGGTTATATTTTGCTTGCTTGTTGTTTTGTTGATTAGATTCCACGTATAGGTGAGATCATATGGTATTTGTCTTTCACTGACTGGCTTATTTCACTTAGCATAATGCTCTCCAGTTCCATCCATGCTGTTGCAAAGGGTATGAGCTCCTTCTTTCTTTCAGCTGCATAGAATTCCATTGTGTAAATGAACCATAGTTTTTTGATCCACTCATTTACTAATGGGCACTTAGGTTGCTTCCAGCACTTGGCTATTGTGAATTGTGCTGCTATGAACATTGGGGTGCATAGGTTCTTTTGCATTGGTGTTTCAGCATTTTTAGGGTATAATCCCTGGAGTGGATTGCTGAGTTAAAAGGCAATTCCATTTTTAGTTTTTTGAGGAAATTCTGTACTGTTTTCCACAGTGGCTGCAACACCCTGCATTCCCACAAACAGTGCTGTAGGGTTCCCTTTCCTCCACATCCCCCCCTACACTTGTTGTTTGTTGATTTATTTATGATGGCCATTCTAACTGGTGTGAAGTGGTATCTCACTGTGGTTTTAATTTCCATTTAATTTCCATCTCTCTGATGGCTAATGATGCTGAGCATCTTTTCATATGTCTCTGGGCCCTCTATATGTCTTTTTTGGAGAAGTGTCTGTTCAAGTCCTTTGCCCATTTTTAATTGGGTTGTTTGTCTTCCTGGAGTGGAGTCATGTGAGTTCTTTATATATTTTGGAGATCAAGCCCTTGTCTAAGGTATCATTGGCAAATATGTTTTCCCATACGGTTGGTTCCTTTTTCATTTTAATGCTGTTTTCTTTAGCCATGGAGACGCTTTTTTTATTTTGATGAGATCCCATTTGTTTATTCTTTCCTTTATGTCCCTTCTCTGGGGGGACATATCAGTGAAAATATTGCTCTGTGGAATATCTGAGATTTTGTTGCTTATGTTCTCCTCTATGACTTTTCTGGTTTCATGACTTATATTTAAGTCTTTTATCCAGCTTGAATTTATTTTTGTATATGGTGTAAGTTGGTGATCGAGGTTCACTTTTTTTGCATGGAGCTGTGTGGCTCTCCCAACACTATTTGTTAAAGAGGCTATTTTTACTCCATTTTCTGCTTCTGCCCTGTTTGTCAAATATTAATTGACCATAGACACTTGGGTTTGTTTCTGGGCTCTCCATTCTATTCCATTGGTCTATGTTGTCTGTTCTTATGCCAGTACCAGGCTGTTTGGATTACAGTGGCCTCATAATACAGTTTGATATCAGGCATTGTGATCCCTCCTACTTTGTTCTTATTTCTCAGAATTGCTGCAGCTATTTGGGATCATTTATGGTGCTATATAAGTTTTTGAAATATTTATTCTGTATCTGCGAAATATATCAGTGGTGCTTTAATAGGCATTGTGTTGAATCTATAAATTGTTTTGGGTATATGGACATCTTGATGATGTTAATTTTTCCTATCCATGAACATGGTACATGTTCTATTTGTTTGTGTCTTCCTTAGTTTCTTTCCTCAGTGTTGTATAGTTTTCTGAGTGCAGGTCTTTTACCTCCTTAGTTAGGTTTATTCCTATGTACGTTATCTTTCTTGTTGCTATATCAAATGGGATTTTTTCCCTGACTTTGGTTTCTGATATTTCATTGTTGGTGTACAAAAATGCCTTTGATTTCTGAATATTGACTTTGT